>CM066339.1:4154752-4862252 GCA_033807585.1 Hydrophis major | reverse complement strand
GGTACCTCTAATCTTAAAGGTGAGCCATTTTTCCTCTCTGTTTCCACCCAGGAGTAAGAGCGAGCTGTGGTTGCTTTCCTACTACGTGGGTCATTTAAAAAAAAAAAAAGTTGGTTGCAAAGTTTCTCTCTGATGGGGATTAACCAAAAACAAAACTACACTGGTTTTAAAAAGTGAGTCTGGAAAACACTCCAGATCTTAAAATTTCACTTTGTCTTTCTCTCCCTTATTTGTATTTTATCTGGAGTTTGAATACAGGTAAACCCACGTGGGCTGAAACAGGGGACCAGAGATACAAACTGGGCGCCTTTCCCATTAGTTAGGAATTTTCAAAATGTTCAGGGAAAGATTAAAATCACCACAAACGTCCTTTTCCTCCCTCCAACCTTCTCAATCCCACGTGGCTACAAAGGTAAAGAAGCAAGGAAATCTTGCTCTATCTATCAGGGATATTTGGTCTGAAATGAGAACTAAAAGGTGGTCAGACTCATAGGTTTGTGTCTGCAGGTAATCCTAACTTACAAAAGCTCATTTAGTGACCGCTGGAAGTTACAACGGCACTGAAAGAAAAGTGACATGATTGTTTTTTTTACCCTTAACAACTCTTGCAGAATCAGCCAGTTTATATACACAGTTTATAAGCCAGTTTCACTTAACAACTAACTGAACCGCTGCAGTGATTCCCTTTAACAAGTGGCAAGAAATGGTCATAAAGTGGGACAAAACTCACTTAGGAACGGTCTTGCTTAGCAACAGAAATGTTGGCTCCCTCGTGGTTGTAAGTCAAGGACTATCTCAAAAGCTGGTGCCCAGAGATCTGCACATTTCCTGGCTGTCTAGATTGCTCTGATTTTGCTGTGCTATTGCAGGAAGGTATTGCACATTTTTATTTGACGCCCTCCTGTTTTTTTTTTAAAGTTTGAACATTGGTTTTGTGTGTGTGCGTGTGTGTGTGTTTGTCAGGGTGTGCAGCAATCTCTGCCCTCCAAATTCCAAGTTCATGATTCTGGCTGCAAATGGAAACAAAACACACTGTTTATTTCAACACCAGAGGCCTGATAAAACCTGGGATAAATAGAAATGGGAGAATAAATGCTGTTCTTTTTCTATCCTTCAACCTCACCCCCCGACACACACACACTTCAGAGGGCAGTTTAAAAAAAAAAAAAGAAGATAGTTAATTCCACAAATGTCCCAAATGTGCTTTTTTTCCCCCAAGAGGCGACTGGACTTCCTGCTTTTTCTTGGAAGACCTTTCACTTTTCATCCAAGAAGCTTCTTCAGCTCTTCGGGGAAAGGTCTTAAAAAACAAACAAACCACTTTTGGGACGACCCTGACCAGGTGAAACATAAACATTAATTGCATAAACCAGAACTAAATGAGCTAACTGGTCAGGGTTAAGATACGATTCACAAAATCCTACATTTTGAAAGAGCCTGTGACTATTTATGATTTAGCAAAGTTTTCTATGCCTTCGGATTACCCTCAGCCAGGTTTTGTTTGTTAGTTAGTTTGTTTTAGGAAAACATCTAGAAAGTAGTGGGATGAAATCTCTTTTTCTCTGGCCTGGATTAGACAGTTGTAGTGCCAAGGCCCAAGTAGATCAAACCTCAGTGGAAATTAGATCAGAATCTTGAGTTGGAATTGGAAAAGAAAAAAAAACCTGGATGACTTTCCAAGTCCAGAAAAAAACTGCATTGTAAGCATTCGGACTCCATCCCACGTACTCAACTGAGTTGGGAAGTTTTTCTTGTGGGAAGGCAACTGGGAAGCTCTCTCTTTCTCTCCCTCTCTCTCTGTTTTTTTCTTCCTTTTCCACCATCTCTCTCTCTTTCTCTTCCCAGACCTGTGTCCCAGCGATGGGGAAAGTGACTCGGAGAGCAAAGAGGACCCCATGGAAGCCAATGAAGTCGGGAAGATCTCTACCACTACGGCCAACCTCGCCCCCAACAGCAGCTCATCCTTGGGAGGTGGAGATGGGACCGACTCTCGAGAAGGAGGAAAGAACAGCCCTTCCAAGGCTCATCTCTTCCCACCCCCGGACTCGGCCAGCAGCAGGAGCCAGGAGAGCACCTCAAAAATGCCTCCCGATTCCCAACATAGCCCAGCCGCTATCTCTTCCAGCACCCGGAATTTGGGCAGCGGAGAAGAACTCAAGAACCAGGAAGAATGCAGGATGATGAACAAAGAACCCTTCGCGCCTTTAACAGTTCAGACGGACAATCCTGGGCACCTGGCCCAGAGCCACCTGTCCAACCTAACGTTTCCCCACGGCCTGGCCAGCCAACCGTTCTTCAACTCCCTGAGTAACGGGCATCCCTTCCTCCTTCACCCGAGCCAGTTTGCCATGGGTGGAGCTGCTGCTTTCTCGGGCATGGCCGGCATGGGACCTTTGCTGGTCTCTGGGGCATCGGCAGGAGTTACTGGTTTAGACAACACGGTGATGGCCACAGCAGCTGCCCAGGGATTAAGTGGGGTTTCAGCAGCAGCTGCCTTACCCTTCCATTTTCAGCAACACGTCCTGGCTTCTCAGGTAAGACGCCTGGTGTGTACATCTCTGTTTGCGTGCGTGTGATTTGTCCCCTCCGTAAAGCAGGTGTAACAATGGCTATTCAGGCATCCAGCAAATCAGAACTTTGCTTCAACAGTTGTAGCATCCATGGGGTTCATTGTCTTCTTGGCTTTGTTCCCCCACCTGGGGGGACCAAAGTAACTTCATTTAATACAACCTGTGGTTCGTGGGAACCTTTGGGCGTTTTCTCATGGAGGTTGGTTCTACAACTGGGGTTTTTCTCTGCTTAGGCTGATGGGGGAGCCCAGCCCTTGGTTGTTTGAGTCCTAAACTTTGGGGAGGAAAACCGTCCATGGTTTTGTGGAATGGGTGAAATGAGACCCTAGATTAAAAAAAAGGATTTAGAGATCACAGCCAGTGGTTTCTGGCTTGATGCAGAAAAGACCAGTGCGATTTAACAATAAAAATAAAAAACCAAGTTTGCCAAAATAAAAAAATAAAGAAAGGCCACCTACTTACAAGTCTTTTGGGGACGGCTTTCTGTTCGCCTAGGAAAGGGAGGCAAATCTTCCAAATCAAAACTCACCATTTGAAAGGGGGTGTTTGCAGGAAGGTGGGGGGGAAGGTAAGTAAATTGGTTGGTTTCCCTTCTGGGTGGAGTATGTGTGAGCCGTTAATTTTTTTTTAAAAAAAGTTCCCCCCTCTTCCAATTCAGGAAAGTAGAGGTTCACTTTTGTTGAGGGAGGGAAAGAGGGAGGGAAAGAGAGGGAGAAAGAGAGAAATGGAGAGAGAGAGAGAGATGGAGAGAGAGAAAGAAGGAAGGAGGGGGGTGAGAGAGATAGAGAGGGAGCTGCAGTTAGGAATTAAAAAATAAATTATCCAGTTAGATTGGCCATCTAAACAAGCATCCCCTCTCTTGTCAGTCCAACTTGTTTCCCAGGCTGGAGAAAATAGGAAGAGGAAGGTGCGTTAGATATGTTTGCCATCTTGAGTAATAATAATAAATAAATGTGGGATTAAAAAAAAAAACTTAAAAATATTTAACTTATTTAAGGAAGGAGCCAGGCAGTGTTGGCCCCAGCCTGATTCCTGATTAAATTTGCTTCGGTTTTCTGCAGCTCATCCTTGGCCCGTGTCCAGTTATGGGGTTTATTCGAGGCTTCAGGTATAGCGGGACCCCCCCCCCCAAAAAAAAAACCCAGGTTGTTTCACAAATCGGATTAAGGGCCAGTAATCAAGTATCAGCTTGTGTACCTTTCCATCTCCTATTGAAATTCCACCCTTCATCCTCTGAAGCTTAAGCGGGGATTTTGCTTGGGGGGAATCATTTCGGTAGTATCCAATGTGCTGAAACACTGGAGGCTTTTCAAGAGCAGGTTGGACTGCCATCCTGTCAGAAATGGTGTCTCTTTTGCTTTGGGCAGGAGGCTGGACTAGATGACCTACTAGGTCCCTCCCAACAAAGTTTTTGGAACTGGGTCAAAGGGTTAGCGGGGGTGGGGTGGGAGTGGAGAGGAAGAATGTGGCCAGGATCCTTGGCTGTATTTTTCTGGGCAGTTTGTTTGCCCTCCTCCTCTGGCTACAACTATCTGGTTGGACCACCAACAAATACTTTTTTCCATCAGTGAATAGCTCATCGAGAGAGGGGGAGGGAGGGAGAGAGAAAGAGAGAAAGAGAGAAAGAGAGAGAGAGGAGATGATTGAATGGGGATCAGAACACAGTTTGATTTGGCTCTGGTTTCCCAGGCTGGCTGGCTGGCTGGGCTTCCAACCACCCAAGTCAGCTGCTTTCTCTCTCTCTCTCCTTAAGCCAGAAAATGAAGTGGGATTTGGCTGACAAAAGCACCTGGCAAACTAGGCGCTTCAGCATCTCAGGCGTATCCCAGGGCACCATTTTGGCAGGGTGGGCCTTTTACTTTTTCCTCTTCTTAATAAGTTCCGGCGTTCTCCCTCTGTGGAAAAAGACTTGGAAGAGAGATTTTTTTTTTTCCCTCACTTAAGCTGGAGAGATTTCTTGCTGGGGATACAGAAACTTCTGCCCTAGGGGCTCTGCCAGGAGGGTGAGGCCAATGGGTGCTGTAGTTTGGGAGCAGCTGGAGGGTTGCCCTTCTTCCAGATACACCCGGGGAGGGGAGATAGGTTGACTGTGGTGGCAGGCCTGTGGATCAGAAAGCCATCCAGGAATGGGAGCCTCTGAATTTTATCTGTTCTAGAGCAATCATTTAATCTTTTATTGAGACCAGAGTAAAAACTAAAACATTAAAATAAAACATCTCACTACTACTACTACTGATGATGATAATGATATATTTTTAAATGTTTAGCTGAGTTTAATGTTTAATGAATAAGAGATAACAATACATTTGAAGAAGATCAAATGTATATCTATATATACATATATATGTATGTATGTATGTATGTATGTATATAGCATCCTAGGTCAATACCGAGGATGCTGGCAGGAACCGGTATCAACCATCAGCACCAGTCAATAATATTTGCGATACATTTTTAAATGTTCAGTTGACTTGAGATTTCATGTTCAATGAATAAAAGAGATAGTAATGATGTGAATTATTTGCACATTGAAGTTGAGTGACTATGGAGGAAGACATCAATGGACGTACCCATAGTAACAGGAGCCCTTGGAGCAATACTCAAAGGGCTGCCTAGATAAATGGAAATGTTGAACTTATTAGATTTGAATATCCTGACTTTGAAAAAAAAACAAAAAACACCACCCTACTTGGAACTGCATATATACTCAGGTGCTACTTAACAGCTCTTAGGTCCTTGGTTAGGGCTTGAACTATTAAGTTTTTACTAACAATTCAAGTCCTAACTGTGAATCAAGCTGACGATTAAATCTTTAATAATAATAATAATAATAATAATAATAATAATAATAATAATAATAATAATAATAATAATAATAATAATAATGATGATGATGATGTAATGTGCTTATTTGTTCCTGACACTCATGGAAGTGTATGTGTGTATGTGCATGTATAATCTCTCTGTGAGAGTCTCTCTCTCTCTCTCTCTCTCTCTCTTTCTCTCCCCCTCCTCCTGTCCATCCCTGGTACTCATGAAAGAATATTTGAGTGTGGTTGTCTTTGTGTGTGAGTGTGTGCGCGCATATGCACAGGCACCCACATGCTTCCATGAAGGCCAGGAACCTCCTAAGCCCTGAATCCTTAACCCTAAGACATTTGCTCTGCTTGGATGCTTATTTTGGCTAAAAGAAACTACCGGTTTCCTGGACTTTAATTCATAGGTTTGGCTCCCTTCCTGACCCCTTACTCCACCAGCAAACGGGCAACAGGGCTGAGTCTGCGCCACAGGGCAGCTTCTCCGGGGGTGGCTTGGGGGTTGTGGGGAAGGAGAAAGCAATGGGTGCACCCACTGCTTGTTGGCCTGGCAGCCAGGCAGTCTTGCATTTGGGGAGAGGGGGGCTGTTGGGAGCTCACTGCCCCCTCCCCAGCCCCCAGCCCCTGTGCTGGCTCCTCCGACTGACTGTTGCTCTTCTTTTTGTAGAGCCTGGCGATGTCTCCCTTCGGCAGCCTCTTCCCCTACCCTTACACCTATATGGCGGCGGCGGCGGCGGCAGCCTCGACGGCCAACCCGATGCACCGGCACCCGCCTTTCCTGAACACCGTGCGCCCTCGCCTGCGTTACAGCCCTTACTCCCTCTCGGTGCCTCTGCCGGACAGCAGCGGCGGCGGCGGCAGTAGTTTGCTCACCACCGCCTTGCCTCCTTCCCTGGCCGGCGGCCCCGAAGGCAAAGCCAGAGCTTTAGCGCCCAGCCCCGGGTTGGGCGTCTTGGATTCCTCCGGTTCCGAGCTCAACAGCCGCTCTTCCACGCTCTCCTCCTCCGGGTCGGACAAAGAGGCCACCAACGAACTACAAAACATCCAGCGCTTAGTGAGTGGACTCGAGTCGAAACAGGACAGAGCCAGGAGCGGGTCGCCCTAAGAGGGGGAGGGGGGGTGGAGTGGGGAAGGGAGCGTCCTCTTCCCCCCCTCCCCATTGCAGTATGGGGGAGGGGAGGGGCACCTCCCGTTTCTCCCTCTCTCGCCCGCCCCTCCACGCCTTATGGGGCCCGTCCGGCCACTCCCAACTTGGGCAGCGGGAGTGTGTGGGGCTGGGGTCCCGGGGGGGGGAGAGATGGATGGATGGAAGGAAGGAAGGAGCTGGTGAGCGCGCGAGAAGCAGGGCGGGGGCGGGGGGGGGGGCGCTGCTGGAAGCTGCTATGAACCGCTGTTTTGTCCACTGGAGGCAGGTGTGAATTCTGGGGTCCTCCTCTCCTCTTCCTTCCCTCCCCCTCCCCGCTTTCCTTTTTTCCCCCCTTTCCTTCTTTTTTTCCCTTTCCTTTTTTCTTTCCTTTTTTTTCTTTCCTTTTTTCCCTTTCCTTTCCCCTTTCCTTTTTTTCTTTCCTTTTTTCCTTTTTTTGGGGAGGGGACTTGTTCCTGCCTCCCTTTACAGATCAAAGCAGAGATGTGAAGAGAAATGGGTGGCCTCTTTCGTCGCCCCCCCCTCCCCCGGGAGAATTTCCCTTTTTTTTTTGCATAGCAGTTCCTTCGAAAATCAAGCTGAAAGGGTGGAAAAAAGGAGAAAAGCTGACCCTTTTAATATTTGGGGCGGGAGGGTCATGGAAGGGGGGGCTGAGGCTATGGTTGGTTTAATTTTGCATGGTTCGTTCCAAATCTCTTTATTTTGTGAAATCCTCAACTCCATAAATGCTTGCTTGTCCCCAAAGCATTAAATATGTGCGTATGTATGTGTGTATGTATGTACTTATGTGTGTATGTGTGTGTGTGTGTGTATATACATATACATACGTGTGTATACAGATATATACATACACACATATATAATACATATATAAATGTGTGTGTATGTATGTACTTATGTGTGTATATATGTGTATACATATACATACATGTGTGTGTGTATATACACACACACACTCATACATACACACACATATATAATACATATATAAACATGTATGTGTGTGTATATATGTATGTATGTATAACTTTACATATACATTTATGTGTGTGTGTATGTATTCTGATACACACACATATATACATATATATATATGTATACATATTTCTTTACATTTTTTGGTTTATTTTTCTGATAGGAGCAATTGAAAATGTAGTTAGAAGGGGGAGCATTATAATTTTGCTGGTTTGTTTTAAAATGACTCCCCCCCCATCTCAGTTTCCTAGTTTTGTTTTCAATACTTTTTTTTTTCCCCTTTCGCTGTATATGCAATAACAAGGTTTATAAATGTAATAAGGAGAAGGGGAAAAAAACCCAACGACAACAGTGGACACTATTGATAAAGTATTTATGTAATTAATGGATGACTTGTAAATACCTGGCCTATGAATACTCGAAATTAAAATTTAATTTATTGATATTGTACATATGTCTGTAAATATAGAGTGCAGTTGTCTTTCTGGTTTGGTTTTGTTTTTTTAAAACTCATTTTCATTTCAAAGTCAGGTTCTGTTGTGAAGAATTACAACTTAAAAAAAAAGGGGGGGGGTTAGGGATGGCAAGCAAAAATCCATCAGGGGAAGATCATGTTTACATTTCCGATGTTTTTCTTTTTTTATTTTTGTTTTACTGTGCCATTATAAAGAGAAAGGGGTCGCTTTGTTGATTTGGGAGGGGAGGGGAGGGAAGGGGGAAGCATGCAAAATGCAGAACAATTGGGGAAAGACTGTACAATGGCTGGACATCATCGCTGGATGCTCCCTGATTCTACCCTTGGTAGAAATGATTAAATAAATATGTAAATTAAATACCGACACACTTCTCAAGTAGATTTGTGAAGAGGGAAGGGGGGAGAAAAATCTGGGAGTTGTGCTCATTTAAGAAGACAAAAAAAGAAAACCGTTGCTATTCCCCCCACACACACACACTTACACACCATTGCCCCATATTATGGTTGGTTGCATGGTCAGCCAGATGTTTAGTCTGGAATTTGGCATTTTTGTTCACCAGTCCTTCCCAAGGACCTAAGATAGGCAGATGTGAATATTTGAAAGTGTTAGAAATTTGAGGATTTAAGCTGTTTGGACTAAAGATGCCCTTTGCAATTGACCGATGGGGATTTTCTCAATGCCGGATAGTGTTCAGTTGCTGCTCCAGATATTTTGGGGTTGCACCCAAGTTGCTTATCCCTATTGGGTCTATCTTTGCTTTGTTTTACCACAGTCCTTCCACTTCTATTCGCAGCTCTTTGTATATTTTGTGACTTTTCCCTGGTTCTTTCTCTTTTCTTCTGCTGTCTCCAAGGTACTGCCACAACCATTATCCAAACATTTTTTTCCCCCTTATTGACAGTTGTTTAAATCTGGGATATTCTGTGTCCGGTTATTATTATTATTATTATTATTATTATTATTATTATTATTATTATTATTATTATTATTATTATTATTATTATTATTATTATTATTAAGTCCGATATTTTTACAGGTTCAAAATCTAGTGCCGAGTATTGTTGAAACCAAAACAGAAATAAATAGATTTGTGGAAATGGTTCAAAGTCTTTCCCACTTTCCTGTAATCTCTCCGCCTTTCTAACTCAAAAGAAAGTTGCTTTTGAAGTTGCAATTTCAACCTATTGTATTTTCTTTTCATGGCTGCATCTTTGAGGATTAACTGATGTACCTTGAGGGGACCTGTGTCCAGAACATTTCCACCAATCTTTTTGAATCTTTTTGAACCTGGATTCCTTTGCTTTTTTGGAAGGGAGCTAAGATAAAATTTCCCCCCTCCTCCAAAGTATTTAAAGTGGACCTGAAAGCAGTGAGGTGGTGCCACTACAATCAGACCTGTGTTTACTCAGAAGTAAATCTTATTGACGCCAATGAAGCTTGAAAGGCTTATCGGGTGCAAGTTTCACTCAGATTTGCAAGGGGCAAGCGTCTGCCTATGTTTAAACCACATTTACTTGCTGGGTAGAGGAAAGTTGCCGGCTCATTGACGTCAATGGGGTCACACAAAAAACCAATTTGTCTCCATTACTTGTTGATCTTCTCCTGCCCTTTCCAAAACTCTTGCCCCAACTCAGTCCTGTGCTTCCTCTCCACCCCCACAAGCCTTTTGCATTGCAAAAAAACCCAAGACAAGCACGATTCAAAGCTCAAATCAAAATTTCCCTGTCTTAACTTTTTGCAAGTTTGGTCTGTGTATATAAAATGATTCTAAAAAAAAAAAAAAACAAAAAAAAAATCAGTAAAACCCGACAGGGGTCTGGACAGAGCTACAAAGTTACTCGAGGCAGTTAATTTACTAGCAGGTTTTTTGTTTTTGTTTTTTTAAAAAAATTCTACCGGGGAATAGAAATCAAAATAACTTCAACCTTCTATCCGGCCTCTCCTCTTTCTCTTCATCCGTATTTATGATTAAGGGAAAATATTTATACAGCTCACGAGCCTCCGCCAAGCAGGGGCGGAGAAAAGAGGGTTGTAAATCTTGCGGGAGTCAAGAGTGGAGTTTCGGCCCCTTTCCGCAAAACTTTGGAGGGTCAACCCCAAGGAAGGAAAGGTTGTTCACACAACCTTTAAACCGGGCTTCTGGATCAGCGCCAGGTTCGAACAAGTCCCACCTTGGAGGAGGGGAGAAAAATAGTGGGTATATCGTGAAGACTCTGACGACGCTTGTAAATATCAGAGGAAATAATAATATTAAATCTTCCCCTCCACCCCATCCCCGGTTCCATCCTCCACTGAATTGCGCTCGTCCTTCGGATCCACACCGGCGCTTTTTTTGGGGGGGGGTGTCGGAAAAAAGCGGGAAGGTCTGGTTAGAATCGTTCTAAAAACCAAGCAGCAAATCCCCCCCACCCCCCCACCCCCCCCCACCCCCGTTGCCTTGTAGCCCAGGCCTTCGCTGCCTGCCTCCTTGGGAAAGCAAGAGAGGAAACCTATATTTTATGTTCTGCTTCTTGAGCCTCGCAGTTCAGACAAGGCGGCCGGAAAAAGGGAGAATCTTATGGAGAAGAAATTTCGTTGACAAATATTTGTTTATGTACTCTTGACGAGGCGGCCGGGAGTGTTAGATAATCCAGACCGGTTGTGCTTTTAGTTTTTTTGGGTTAACTTTTCAGATTTATTCTTTTAAAAAGTTGGGTAACTCTTTCTCTCTCTCTCTTTCTTTTTCTTTGTCTCCTTCTTTCTCTCTTTGTCTTTCTCTGTTTTTCTTCGTTCTCTCTTTGTATTTCTTTGTATCTCTCTTTTCGCTATTCCTTTCCCTTCTGTTTCTCTTCTTTCTTTCTTTTTTTCTCTTTCTTTGTTTCCTCTTTCTTTCCTTCCTTCGTTTTCTTTTCTTTCTCTCTCCTTCCCATTTCAGTTTCTACATCTGTGCCTTCATGTGAGCCTGCCTATGTAAAAACTCTGCAATACCTTAAAGCCCAGGTAACCGCAAAACTTATTTCTCTGTAACTTTGCCTTCCATGAAAAGCTGAGGTTCTCTTCCAGTTCACTTCGGAATTAGCTTGGTTTGCTTAGAGGCACTTACAGAAGGTAGGGTGTGTGACCTATATATCCCCCTCCATCTTCCACACGCACCCCAAAAACAACTGAACTTCACACCTCTCTGGTTAAAATCTCCAAGGCAGGTGGAGGCTTTGCTTCCGAATAAACTTTGAAATAAAGTTTGAAAGCAGCGCCTGACGAGAGGCCTCTTCGCGATCGATTCTCCCCCTGCTTCAAATTATCAGGAGCCCTTTAAACGACTGAGCGAAAGATGAGGGTCTTAAAACAAGCAGCTCCGTCGGTAGATCCTGGGAGTCCCCCCCACTCCTCGTGCTACTGGAGTGGGGTGGGGGAAAGAGAGGCGTTTGAAATGGAGGCCAAGAGAGCGAGCCGCCTTCGGTCGATGGAAGCGGCGTCTCGGCTGTATAGCCAGGACTTTATTGGCTTCGATCGCATGTGGGCCGTGAGAAGAGGCTGAGCCAGGCCGAAGCAGGAGAGGGGGGGTTGCTCGCAGTTTGTGGTCTCGGGGTGGGGTGAGGCTCTTTCCAAGAGCACCCGGTGGGACGCAACCCAGCCATGTAGTTTAGCTAGAGAGGCATCCCTCGCCGTTGAAGCCAAAGAGCCGTTGTGTTAATTGTGTTAGTCTGTCCCGTGTATTGGGGGGGGGGGGGAGAGAGACAGAGAGAGAGACAGACAGACATACAGAGAGAGAGAGAGAGAGAGCGACAAAGAGACAGAGACAGACACGCGCGCGCGCACACACAGAGAGAAAGAAACAGAGAGAGAGAGAGAGAGAGAGAGAGACAGGCACACAGAGAGAGAGAGACAGCGACAAAGAGACAGAGAGACAGAGAGACAGACACACGCGCGCACACACACAGAGAGAGAAAGAAACAGAGACGGAGAGGGACAGAGAGACAGAGAAAGAGACAGAGACAGAAAGACAGACACACGCACGCGCACACAGAGAGAGAGAAAGAAATAGAGAGAGAGAGAGAGAGACAGCGACAGAGAGACAGAGAAAGAAACAGAGACAGAGAGAGAGAGAGAAAGAGAGAGAGAGAGAGAGAGAGAGAGAGATGCTGGATTCCGGACTGCATGAGAAATGCTGTTAGTCCCATTCGTGGGGACTTACTCACGAGCACAGAAGTCTCCTCTGAGATTGGGTTACAGCAGATTCAAAATCCCACTTAGGGAGGGAAAACACAGGGTCGCAATCCTTGACCCCCGCCCCCACCTGCTCCTCCTCTGGAAACCCAACCAGGAAAACACAAGGCGGTTTAACCGAATTGGGAATAAGCAACTTGGCTTTTCAAGAGAGGATTCGGAAATGAAGCAGGAATCCGGCGGGGGAAAAATCTACTTCTTCTCTCGCTGGAATTCAAATTCGTTTCAAAGGGCTACTATACAAGAGTGGCCCTTTTTGGCCCTTTCCGCCTGCTTTTTTTTTAAAAAAAAAAACTTCAGTGAGCTTCTAATATGGTTTATGGCCATCCATAAAACATATATTTGTAAGGCAGGAAGGATAAGGGGGGGGGGAGAGCTAAGAAGGCAGGCAGGAAGGAAGGAAGGAAGGAGGAAAGGAAGGAGGGAAGGAAGGAGGGAGAAAGGAAAAGAAGAGCAGAAAGGTATGAGAAAAAAAGGAAAGGAAAAGAAAGAAAAGGAAAAAGGAAAGGAAAGGAAAAACCAAAGGAAAGAGGAAAGGAAAGACAAGGAAAGAAAAGAATGAAGGGAACAAAAGAAGAGAAAAAAATTATAGAATATCGGAGTTCCTCATAAAGGGAACGAACGAACAGGAGAATCTCTTCGTTCGACCAACTTCGCAATTTCGCCTGGTCGGGTTTGACGCAAGATCGTGGGAAGGGACATTTACTCGGGAGTAAGTGCCCTGCTTTCAGTGACACGGCTTCCGTGGCAACTCCCACGGGAAAGCCGTCACCAGAGGAAGAAGTTTGAACCGGGTCTTCCTCCTGCTTCTTCGAAGGGGCCTCGCAGATCTTCTCCAACTCAGCTCCCTCCAACTTTCCCGGCCAGGCCGCGCCAAGACCTCCAGGAAAATACCCGGCCCACAGGGCATGAAAGGCGGCCAAGTGCGTGGAGGTAGCCTGGGCTCATTTCTCCTGAAACGAAATCGGCTGAGCCAGGCGGAGTCCGACTTATGTCGCCGCCAAGACCGGTTGCTGGATGGGAGTGGAGAGCAATTCAATGACAAGATGATATACAGGGGTGGAAAAGGCGGTGGGTGGAATGGAGTGTGTCCCAGACTGAGGGTGGTGGACGCCGGACACCAAGGGTGGAAGTATCCAGCTCTTAGCACACTTTCCCAGGGCTTGTTTTCCTTCTGTAATTGCGCTTTTTGTCCTAGTTATTTTTATATCAGCGTCTCTTCCCCCTTGTAACCTGTGGCTGAACGGAGCAGCCCTATAAATTGGTTTAATAAATAAAATAAACCAAGGGAAACGCTAGGGTTTTTTTTTGTTTTTGGTCGGCGGGATAGATATATAGAAGGAGAAGGAAAGGGGAAGGCAGAAGAAAAAAAGACTAAAGGAAGAAGAAAAGAGAAGGGAGAGGAAAAAGGAGGAGAGAGAGAGAGATGATGGAAAGAAGAGGTGGAAGAAGGAAAAAGAGGGTGAAAGAAAGAGGAAAGAGAAGGGGAAGGAAAAGAAGGAAGAAGGGGAGGAAGAGGAGAAGGAAAAGACAAGAAGGAGAAGAAATATTCCAGCCATTTACCCCCAAAATATATATTTTTTTCCAATTCCAAAAAGAGCGGGCGATTCCAATCTGGAATTCAACTTCTTTTTTCAAAATAGAAAAGGTAGCTTGATTTCCGGCCCCCCTTTCCCAATTACGTAGCCCCCCTGCAGCTCCCCTTTCTGCTAGAAAAGAGGAAGCGAAGGTACCACTAGAAAAAAAAACCTCTTGAGATCATCCTGTCCGCACACAGACAAACCCAGTTACATAACCCCATCCCTACCCCCTCGCCCCCATTAGACTGGCCGCCCGCGCGACTCAAATTCGGGCGAGCAGCTTTTGACTACGTTTTGGAATCGGGAGAAAAGCGGCAGAGAAAACCCGTCCAAAGAAGCACCTCTTTAGGCCCGAAAGAAGAGGCTAAAGGGCTGACTTTAAGCTTATTACAAGCGAGGAAATGAAAAGGAAAGAAGGGAGGGAGGAAAGAAGGATGGAAAGAAAGGAGGGAGGGAGGGAGGGAGGAAAGGAGGAAAGGAAAGGAGGAAGGGAGGAAAGAAGGAAGAAAAGGAAGGAAAGGAGGGAGGGAGGAAGAAAGGAAAGGAGGGAGGAAGGGAAGGAGGAAGGAAAGGAGGAAGGAAAGGAAAGGAAAGGAAAGGAAAGGAAAGGAAAGGAAAGGAAAGGAAGCCATCTCTTGATGGCAGAACTCTTTCTTTACATAAAATAGTAACGTTAATGAGTAACTCTGGCGGCGCTTGTTGGACGAGGTAAACAGGGAACAATTCCCGGATTATCATCTTTATTACTCATCTGGCGCCTGGCTTGATACCCCATTGGTTTTATAGTTTGGTAAGGTGGAGTCAGGCCGCCTTCGGCTTCCGTGGGGAACCAGCGCCCCTTATCGCCATGAGCAGGGAATAAGCGCGTTCTTGCATTCTTCCCCAACCCAGCCCTTCCTCCCCGCGCCCACCGAGGCGCGGTGGGATGGAGGTGGATTCACGGAGTGCCTCGCGTGGTTCCCAGGTGCCCTAGCACTCCCAAGACAGGTGGACTGGATCTTTTGGAGGTGAAGTTCCTTTCAGAAAGTTAAACGTCCCTATGTCACCTAGGTTTTCTTGAAGTTTAATAAACTTTATTTTAAAAAAGAAAGGTAAGAAAGTTCCTTCCTTCCTTCCTTCCTTCCTTCCTTCCTTCCTTCCTTCCTTCCTTCCTTCCTTCCTTCCTTCCTTCCTTCCTTCCTTCCTTCCTTCCTTCCTTCCTTCCTTCCTTCCTTCCTTCCTTCTCCCCAACCTTTCCTCTCTCCCTTCCTCCCTTTCTCTCTCCTTCCCCTCCTCTAATCTCTCTCTCTCTCTCTTTTCTTCTTTACTCTTTCCCTTCTTCCTTCGAAGTGAGAACCCAGCATCTGAATTATTTTTGATCCTTTTCTACTTCCACAATGAGGAGGGAGGAGCTCTGAACGGTCATTAAACGAACCGTTGTACATCAAGGACTACTTATAAGGGTGAGAAAACAAACTAACCCCCTTCTTAAGGACTTAGCATCCACTTAAAGGTGGAAGGATTTTCCCTACACGCCTCTGAAATGCTTTTAATTTTTTCAACTTTAGTCTGCAGCTTCTGGAACATGCTGAGAAAGGAAGAAAATCCCAGTGCTTTCTGGGATAGTCCTCGACTTAGAACCAATCCATTTAGTGACTGAAGCTACAACGGCCCTGTAAAAAAGGGCTTATGACCATTTTTTCACACTTACAACCATTGGAGCGTTCCCTCTGGTCATGTGATCAACATGCAACCTCTTAGCAGCTGACTCATATTTATGACAGTGCCCCTCTACTGACAAGAAAAGTCAAGGGGGAGCCAGAATCACTTAACAACCATGTGACTTGCTGAATGGCGGCAGGGAATTTGCTTAAGAACGGTGGCAAGAAAAACAGTAAAAATAAGTGCGATGGAGATTTTGGGGCTCAGTTGAGGTTGTGGGTTGAGGGGTTTATATTATATTATATTATACATATTTATAATATATTTATATTATATATTATAATATATATATATATATATTATAATATATTTATATTATACATAGGGTTGGGGGTAGGGACGGCTTCTCCTTTACAGAAGTACTGAAGAGCAGAATAGGAAGGGACCTTGGAGGTCTTCTATCCAATCCCCCTGCCCAGACTGGCTCTCGCCACACCATGCACAAAATCTAGATTCAACTCATTTTGAGAGTTTAACACACAATGTGTAAACCTACACACAATGTGTAAACTTACTCATCAGGCGGGTTTAACTGTTTTTCTAAGATCCTGTCAATCTTCTTGTTTCTCAGGCCATCGGGAAGGCCTGGGGGGGGGGGGGAGTGAGCAGTGTTATCCACAGGTACGGAACAAGGAAAGTCACGCACTGCTGAAGTGTTTGCTTTGGCGATTTTAGAAAAGGGGTTGAATTTAGTGTGACTTCACGGGCGGGCGAGGGGCAGGAACTTGCCAATACTCTTCTAGGCGTGGGCCTTGGGAAAGTAAAAGGAAAGAAAACTGACTAGCATGGAGAAAGCCAGGACAAATTAAGGAATGCTTCCTTTACCCCTCTGGGTGGGAATAGCCAACAATGTATTCAATTTAATAAAGAAATCAGGAAGGAAGGAAGGAAGGAAGGAAGGAAGGAAGGAAGGAAGGAAGGAAGGAAGGAAGGAAGGAAGGAAGGAAGGAAGGAAGGAAGGAGGGAGGGAGGGAGGGAGGGAGGGAGGGAGGGAGGAAGGAGGGGAGGGAGGGAGGGAGGGGAGGAGGAAGGGAAGGAAGAAAGGAAGAGGGAGGGAGGGAGGAGAAGGAAGAGGGAGGAAGGGAAGGAGGAAGGGAAGGAAGAAAGGAAGAGGGAGGGAGGAGAAGGAGAGGGAGAGGGAGAGATGAGGGTAGGGAGGGAAGGAAGGAGGAAGGAGAGGAGGGAGGGAGGGAGGGAAGGAAGGAAGAGGGAGGGAAGGAGGAGAGGGAGAGAGAAGGGAAGGAAGGAGAAGAGGGAGGGAAGAAAGGAAGGAAGAGAGAGGGAGGAAAGAGAGGGAGAGAGGAGGGAGAGAAGGGAGAGAGGAGGGAGAGAGAGGAGAGAGGGAGGGAGAGGAAAGAGGAGGAGGAAGGGAGGGAGAGGGAGGGAAGGAAAAGAACAGAAAGTTCCAGAATAGTCATAATTTCTTCAGAACAGCCCACTTACAACAGTTGCCAGGATCCTGAAGGTGATCAAAATTCGGATGCTTCACAACTGACTCATATTTATGACGGTCGCAGTATCCAGGGGCCCGTGATCCCCTTTTGTGACCTTCTGACAAGCAAAGTCCATGGGGGAAGCCGGATTCACTTCACAACAACCTTGTTACTTGCTTAACAACGGCAACAGCAGGGATCCACCGCTGATGCCTTTGCTGCCCTCTAGTGGTCACCTGGAACTTTATGAAGATGTGTGGACTTCAACTCCCAGAATTCCCCAGCCATGCAAAGGAAAGAAACCAGTGCTTTCCCCAGATGGCGTTAAACTAACTTTTAAACAATTTATTGCTGGATTGCTTCTCTTATGTTTCTAATTGTGATTATAATAATGCTGATCAATTGAAGATTAACGACATGTTTAGCTGATTTCATGCATGACGTTTAACGGTTTTATTAATTCTTTGCCAAACAACAAATGCTTTGCTTTGCTTTGCTAATGAGCTAAGCACAGAATTCCCTTTTCGTCCAATGTAGAAGATTTTTATATGGACATTGGCCCACTTCTGCATCCCATCCCCTAATATTTGCATTTGTTTCCTCCCTATAGGAATAGCAGGCACCATTCAGAGTTAATTTTCCCAGAGGAATTTTCTCTGCTATTCACAGAAGAAATAAATGAAATAAATTCCACCAAGATTTTAAAGTGAGAGCAAAATTAAACTGTTCTTATACTGCCATCTGATGGCATTGATGGGTGTGTGCAACCAAAGGGAAAAGTTGGGTCTAGAATAAGATGTTATTTCCTGGGTAGGCAGGTTTGCGGAGAGCTAATTTGATGTTTGCACAGAAGGCATTTGCAGAGCCAAAGTCATCTCTAGGACAGGTGAAGTTTACAAATCACAACAAGTGTCTGAGCCCTTGGAAGATGCAAAGTCAACTTTGGAGATGTTCTGCAGAAATTTAACATGTGCAAAGATGGAGAAGTCCCTTTGATGGAGGAGGAGGAGGAGAAGAAGAAGAAGAAGGAGAAGGAGAAGGAGAAGAAGACTATCACATTCCATGTATGGAGTGACTTTTCATTATCTAAATGTGATCTGATGTTTTCAAAACACACATCATAAATCTAAGTAGATTAAGAAAATAAAAAAGAAGAAGGAAGGAAGGAAGGGAGAAAGAAAGAAAGAGAACATTGTTAAAACAGAAATGGGCTTCTACTTCACAGACTCCCAACCAGGCTGTTTTATAAATAAAACTATTCAGGTGTCAGCCAGTTTTATTCTTTTGAAATGCTTGGAGTAAACACAAGGAAAATAATTGAAGGAGGAAGGCGTCACCAGATTCTAGATCAGGGATGTCCAACCTTGGCAATTTTAAGACTTGTGGACTTCAACTCCCAGAGTTCCTTTGCTGGCTGAGGAATTCTGGGAGTTGAAGTCCACAAGTCTTAAAATTGCCAAGGTTGGACACCCCTGATCGAGATGGATCTGATTTAAGATGGGGCTGGCTGTACACCAAAACAAGGTTACCTTGCCCTGATTTTTGGGCCTCCTTTGGTTATTCAGCAGACAGTCCCATTGTAAGTAGGAACATGCTCTCATTAAAAACTGATAATTGCTTGTAGAATGGTGTGGAGGGAAGGAAGTAGAAAAGGAGAATTTTTTTTCCAGAGGAAAAAAAACCTTTTCCCCACCACTTGGGGAGAAATAACTGGATTTTTTTTTTCCCCTGCTCCTTTCTTTGTGTCAGTCATTGGAATAATTCAGATGGTTTTGGAAGAGAATAAAAGAAATAATGAAAGACCTCCATTTTCCCTGTGAATGTTTTCAGAGCAAAAATCACCAAGTAAAAAAGGAACAAAGCTTTGAGGGTCTTTCAGAGAAGATTGAGGGGAGAACTGGGTGAATCTTGATACAGCCAACAATTTGCTTCAAAAACAAAAGTTTAATGAATGAATCCATTCCACTGATGAATTGTTCTCACGGTCAGGAAATTCCTCCTGAGTTCTAAGTTGCTTCTCTCTTTGATGAGTTTCCATCCGTTGCTTCTGGTCCTGCCTTCTCAGGTGCTTTTGGAGAATAGGTTGACTCCCTTTCTTAACAAAATAACAGAGTTGGAAGGGAACTTGGAGGTCATCTAATCTAACCCTCTCTCAATCAGGAAACCCAAGATCATTTCACACAAATGCTTGTCCAATCTCTTCTTAAACATCTCCAGTGTTGGAGCAACCACGACTTCTGGGGACAAACTATTCCATTGATTAAATATTCTCACTATCAAGAAATTTATCCTTAGTTCCAGCTTGCTTCTCTCCTGGATGAGTTTCCATTTGCTGCTTCTCATCATGCTTTGAACAATAGGTTGACCTCCTCTTATGGCTCAAATATGGGAAGTCTGCTATCATGTCCCCCTTAGTCCTTCATTAATGGCCTTCATTAGCTGTTGTCCTGCTGAAGCTGTGAAAAACTCCAAGACTTTATTGGCACTTCCATTCAAATGTCCTTTCTCTCTAAGGAGCGATCCAGTGCCATAGATGGATAGATTTCCCCTCCATCAAGGAATTTCAGCCTCTCCAGATATTCCTTTTCCCCACATCTCAGGTGCATCTTAGCTTGATGTTTTTCCAGTCCCTCCTTGCAACAACCGCTGATGATTTTATTCATTTATTTCTCTTGGCACTAAATCAAACGAATGCAGATAACATCAAATGAAGAATTTAGGGTGGTAAGGAATGCATGCAGTTATTTTATTTGCATGGAGCAAGAGTTGGGAGAACCTGGTCTTCCTGAAAGTCTTAGAACAAGGCAGGAGACAGACAAATGATACAGGTAGCTAGCTATCTAGGTAGGTAGGTAGATAGATAGATAGATAGATAGATAGATAGATAGATAGATAGATAGATAGATAGATAGATAGATAGATAGATAGATAGATAGGACAGACAGACAGACAGACAGACAGACAGATTTTAGATAGATTAGACAGACAGACAGATCAAGGAAACCCAACAATATGTATTATGGGTGTGTGTGTTTCTGTGTATGTGAGATAGACAGACAGACAGACAGACGCAGAGAGAGGTAGAGAGATGCTAGACAGACAAAGATAGATAGATAGATAGATAGATAGATAGATAGATAGATAGATAGATAGATAGGCAGAAGAGATCTGTGATATAGATAATTAGGGAAAGAGATATGATAGATGATGATGGAGATAAACAGACAGACAGATAGACAGACAGAGAGAGATGAGGGAGATATTATAGACATGCAAAACAGACACAAAGATGGAGATGAAAGAGTAAGATAGATAAACAGACATACAGATAGACAGAAGAGATCTGTGATATAGATAGATTAGAGAAAAAGAGAGAAAGAGATACGATAGATAGATAGGTAGGTAGGTAGATAGATAGATAGATAGATAGATAGATAGATAGATAGATAGATAGAAGATATAGATGAGATAGATAGATAAATGATAGAAGATATAGATGGATGATAGATAGATAGATAGATAGATAGATAGATAGATAGATAGATAGATAGATGATAGATAGATGATAGATAGATAGATAGATAGATAGATGATAGATATAAGATATAGATGAGATAGATAGATAAATGATAGAAGATATAGATGGCTGATAGATAGATAGATAGATAGACAGACAGATAGATAGATAGATAGACAGACGGCCTCTTGAAGGGTCTGAAAAGGAAGGATTGAAGTCGGGGGTGGGTGGGTGGGAATGGAGGAGGAGGTCAAATTAGGTAAGCTTCCCTTTGAAGGGGCAGCAGCTAATTAGGCCAAGGGAAGAGCCCCTTTGGGGTTGCACAAAGAAGAGGGGAAGTCCTTTAGGAGGCTAGAAAGTCGGTTGTGGCTGTGTTTTTAATTCTCTGCTCTTGACGGAGAAGAACCCATGTGCAGAGCGGAAATTGCTGAAGGATGCAGACAAGAGAACCACATTTCATTCTTTTTCTTTCTTTCTTTTTTCTTCCTCCCCCTTCCCCCTGCCCCAGGATAATGAAGTCATCTTGGACAGCCTCTTGAAAAACTGGGCTTTTTCAGAAATTTAATTAGAGGACGTTGGTGGAGTGGGGCTGGATGCAAAAATGGGGTCGGGAAGAGGATGGGGTCAAATTGCTCGATGGCGTGGAGGCCAGGAGAGAAATAGATAGAGGCCATGTTGAAGTACCTGACTCAGATGGATGAAATGGCACCTGGACTTGACAGGAAACAGGTAGTCCCATCCCTCGTTCAACAACTGACTGAAGTTATGATGGGGCTGAACTCAAGGGACTGAGGACTTGGAATGGGCAACTCATCACAAATAAATAGAATAGGAATAGAATATAGAATAGAATATAGAATACAGAATATAGAATATAGAATAAGAATAGAGTATAAAATATAGCATATAGCAAATAGCAAATAGAATAGAATATAGAATGGAATGTAGAACAGGATAGAATAGAATAGAATGGAATGAAATGGAATATAAAATATAGAATATAGAATATAGAATATAAAATAGAATAGAATATGGAAAGAATATGGAAAGAATATGATAGGATAGAGGATAGAGGATTGAATAGAATAGGAAGGGACCTTGGAGGTCTTCTAGTCCATCCCCCTGCTGGACTATTTCAGATAAGTGGCTGTCTAATTTCTTCTTAAAAACCTCCCACGATTTCTGAAGGCAACTTCTGTTCCACTGGTTAATTGTCCTCCCTCTTAGGAAATTCCTCCTTCGTTCCAGGTTGCTTCTCTCCTTGGTTAGTTTCCATCCATTGTTTCTTGTCCTGCCTTCAGAAGCTTTGGGGCAGCCCCTCAAATAATGCCTTCAACCTATTTGCTTTTGCTTTTGACATTTTAATCTGTTTTTTTTTTTTTAAATGTATAAGTTGTTTCTATCTGCGTGTTTGATTACACTGTAAGCTGCTTGGAGTCGCCTTGATGTACGAGACGGGTAGCATATAAATGAACCCATTAAAGCCAATTGACAAATACATGGCCCCAGTGGCTTCTCCAAACTGCCTTAAGGGATGTTGACAGCTCTCTTCTTTTTCTTCTTACTCATCCATCAAGTTGAGCCTCCCATGAAAATGTTCTGACGCCACCCAGCAAAGATCCTGAAGTAACATTTCTGGGCCTCTCCTTCTTCCTTTGATGGTGTGCCTTGCAAAGCAGTTGTGTTTTGCTTTCTTCCTCACTTGCCAGCAAATGCAGTTCAAGCCAGCAGGTCTCTTTGCATTCGCAACCAAAATATGCAGTTAGTTGAAGAGGCGGGAGGGAAGAGAGAGGGATCTTGTGCTGACGTATACAACGGATCTGTTTGGATTTCTCTTTTGGGAAGGGGAAAACCCAGAACTGTCATGCTCCAGTTCAAGTCTGAATCTGAGAAGAAAGATGAACAGCTGACAGGGAGTGGGAGTGTGGCTCGGTTGGCTTTGGAGGAAACTGGGGAAGGGCAAAGTCCGGCTGGGCAGAGCAGGGAACAGGTAGAACAAGGGAGGGGGAGTTCAGAGGTCCAAAAGGACCCCTGTCCTAGTCCAAACCCTTGCTGGAGCAGGAGTCCCTATGCCATTCCAAACAAATGGTTGCAAAAGGAAGACCCTTTTCACAGAGTCAATTCTCAGACTTCTTCAGAAGACATAAGGACCGGTGAACTTTATGGGCAGAATTTCCCTTGAGATAGCTACCTAGGAGAGTTAGTTTATGAAACAGGTGGTCAATACAAGGTTTAATCCACATGGGGAATTGGGTGGCTGGTTGTCCCTGGCACAGAAGATCCACCCAATCATATGATCATGACGATGACATGATGCAGCAATCTTTATCTGTTTGCTACCATCTAGTGGATTTGTGCTACATACATATGTATGTAAAAGACAGTCAAGCTGGTTATGAGAATGCAATAGTTCTCTAACCAATGTCATATGTTCTTTGTTTTTCCTTGAAGATCCACTTCTCATCCAAGAAGCTCCTTCAGTCCAGTTCCTCAAGAAGCTTCTTGGATGAGAAGTGAAACGACTTCAAGGAAAAACAAAGGAAGTTCAGCTGCCTTTTTAAAAAAGCACCTTTGGGTGCTTTCCGAGGGAAGACTATCTTCTGTGAGCCTCCATCCCTGGAGGTTTTTAAGAAGAGACTGGACAGCCATTCATCTTGGATGGCATAGCGTTTCCTGCTTGGGCAGAGGGTTGGGGTAGACCTCTTCAAGATCCCTTCCTATTCTGCTATTCAGTACTTCTCTAATGGAGAACCCCATTCCACCTAATCCTGTACCTGCAGACCATTCCCAAGCCAAAAGACTCATGAGCCATAATATTCAATATTGTTCTTTATAATATCTCAATATTGTTGATCCTCCCTTGCTGGAATTTGGGAAGAAAAGAGATGGGTAATCCTTACAGCCACCATTCCAGGTCCCCATTCCTGGGCTGAATCTTCCCCACGAAATACACAAACCAAAGAAAGAAAAGCCAGAACATTGAATTCAGAACATCTTTGTAAGGACACATGCCCCCCATTCCTGCGTGGTTCTCCATCTGTAATGAAGCAATTGCTTGTTGGGGCTTGATTGCAATGGAGATGCCATACTATTTTTTTTTTTCTCCCCAGGCAATACTGTTCTTGATCTTAACCCTAACCTCCCCACATACATACTTTCTCTGCTCCTCTCCTGCAAATTCATTAATGAATTGCTGTTTGTTTGTTTGTTTAAAAAAAAACATTTGAAAAGACTACTTTCTTTAAATTCCTGTCCTTTCCCTCCAGCTGTTTGGCAGTAGACAGGGGTTTGCAAAGGCTATGATGGAATCAGGGGCCTGGTTTGTTTTTGTTTTTTTTGGCATGGCCAAACAAGAGCCAACACATTCCTCCCACACCAGACACACAACAACAGCTCATACCCTGAAATGAAGCATAAGAGAACTGACTTCACATCCTTAATATTCCTTCCACCCACCCTCTCTTGGATTGTCTTCTCTGTACTCCTTCTTTTTATATTTTTATTTTAACAATTCCATCTCTCATTCATACAGTGTTGAGTGGGTACATATATCTTATGCTAACAATCATAATTAATATTTTGTAACTAATATAGCAATAATCACATTTTCTCTGTAAATCATAAATCATTTTTTCTTACATTTGTTATCTTTATAACCAACTTAACTAATTTCTTTATATATTCATCTACTCAAATTTTAACTTGTTTTATTTTCTTTAATTTTTCTTTATTTATTCTTTTATTTATTTTCTTGTTTTCTTTTTCTTTAATTTCCAGTGTTAATCCATTCATCTCTGCACATTCAAATATTTTCTCAATCACTTTCCCCTGGGCTGGTGTTTTATCATTTTTTCCAATTCTGCGCAAATACAATCCTAGCTATTGTTAATATATGTATAATTAAATCTATTTCTTCTTTGCCATAACATTCAGGTACCATCCCTAATAGGAACATTTCAAGTTTCAAATCTATATGTATAATGACCCAGGGTGAGATACAAAACAAACACAGTCACAGAAAACAGGTGAAGCCCCTTTTATTCCTTCACTTTGCTTCTAAGCTCCAAATACTCTTGATGGAAATCAAAAAAACCTCCCTCACAAACAGTTACAAGAAGAAAGAAAAAAGCAACACAAACCAGGCAAGATAAGCACTGGAAGATGTCCACATATAACACACACTGGGAAGGACGCCAAACTCTGAGAGGAACCATAAACTAGAGATATTTCCATGCTTCTGGAGAACCAGTAGCAGAAATTTTGAGTAGTCCAGAGAACCATCAAATACCACCTTTGACTGGAGATTTTACAGTATCCTTCCCCTGCCATGCCCGCCAAGCCACGTCCACCAAGCCACGCCCACAGAACACCACACCCACCAAGCCACGCCCACAGCTGATCATCTGGGTCTTCTTTGGTTGCCCTGCCCAGGAGAACGGAGCTGCAAAGCAGGTTAGTGGGGTGGGGAGGGAATGGGGATTTTGCAGTATCCTGCCACGCCCACCAAGCCACGCCCACCAAGCCACGCCACCAAGCCATGCTCACAGTACCAGTAGTAAAAAAAATTTGAATCCCACCACTGTTTGTGGACTTCAACTCTCACAATTGACTTCAACTCTCTGGGAGTTGAAATTCACAAGTCTTAAAATTGCCCAAGTTGGAGACCCCCCTGCTCTAAAGAATAGTTAGTGAGAACTTCAAGGCCAGGTCATCCAGGTTAATGAATTCCCTACCTCCATTCTGTTTTGTTCCCTCTTCAGCAACCCTGCAAGTCTGCTCAGATGAAAGAGGCTTTCT
Source organism: Hydrophis major (assembly GCA_033807585.1). NCBI lineage: Eukaryota > Metazoa > Chordata > Lepidosauria > Squamata > Elapidae > Hydrophis > Hydrophis major. The sequence continues at coordinate 4,837,037 of CM066339.1, read as the reverse complement.
TCCACCACCAGAGAGCACTAGAAGATCAAATATGGCTTCATGTTTGTTTTGCTGGAAAGTGGTGTGTTTTTTTTGTTGTTGTTGTTATCTGCTGTAGTTGGGCCTTTGTAGAAAAAAAAGATAGACTTGGCAATAATAATAATAATAATAATAATAATAATAATAATAATAATAATAATAAAGCAGACGAAACCACCGATCACATACTGAGCTGTTTGCAAGACAATCGCATAGACTGACTACAAACAACGTCACAACACAGTTGCTCAGATGGTCCACTGGAACTTGTGTCACAACTACCATCTGCCTCTAGCAAGGAACTGGTGGGATCATAAGCCTAAGAAAGTGGTCAAAAATGAGCATGCAAAACTACTGTGGGACTTCCGAATACAGACTGACAAAATTTTGGAACACAACACCCCGGATATCACGATTGTGGAGAAGAAAAAAGTGTGGATCGTCGACATTGCCATACCTGGTGACGGCAGAATCGACGAGAAACAACTTGGAAAAGTCACCCGATATCAGGACTTGAGAATCGAACTGCAGAGACTCTGGCAGAAACCAGTGCAGGTGGTTCCAGTGGTACTGGGCACACTGGGTGCTGTGTCTAAAGACCTAGGCAAGCACTTAAAAATAATTGGCACTGACAAGATCACCATTGGTCAGCTGCAGAAGGCCACCTTACTGGGATCTGCGTGCATAATCCATCGATACATCATGCAGTCCTAAACACTTGGGAAGGGTTTGACGAGTGATTTGTGATACGAAACCCAGCATGGTTATCTCATTTGCTGTGTACCATCTCATTTTTGTGTAATATAATAATGATGATGATGATGACTACAACAACAACAACGACTACAACAACAACAATAATAATAATAGAGGTCATTTTCAGCATGTAGTTCCTCCCTGCTTTGTGTAGCTTTTGTGCAAGTGTATCTCATTTCAATCAGAACTGACATCTGTGCAACATCTTGTGGAATAATAATAATAATAATAATAATAATAATAATAATAATAGAGGTCATTTTCAGCATGTAGTTCCTCCCTACTTTGTGTAGCTTTTGTGAAAGTGTATCTCATTTCAATCAGAACTGAAATCTGTGCAACATCTTGTGCAATAACAACAACAACAACAACAACAACAACAACAACAACAATAATAATAATAATAATAATAATAATAATAATAATAGAGGTCATTTTCAGCATGTAGTTCCTCCCTGCTTTGTGTAGCTTTTGTGCAAGTCTATCTCATTTCGATCAGAATTGAAATCTGTGCAACATCTTGTGGAATCTTTGCAGGGGTGATGTGAATACAAAAATTCACATCAGAGCCACCACTGGACTGAATGGCTTTAGAAAGGAAGCTTTGTGTGGGCAGGGCTGCTTCTCCACACTGCCCTTGGAAGCTCCTACCTACCTACTACCTGCTATTTCCAACTGTTGTTGAACTCCAGAGAGCAGCAAAAGGGATGGCTTTTAAGACAAGGATGGTCGAGCAAAAGGCCCAGCTGAGGCCTCCGATAAGGCATCGGTTTTCCTTCCAGGTAGGGGGAGTGGGAAGAAAATATAGGAAGGGGAAGTCAGAGACAAAAAGAGAAAGGAAGGGAGAGGCGGGGAAGGAGAAGGAGAGAAAGAGAGAGAAGGAAGAAGGGAAGAAAACAAGAGTGAGCGATGTATGAATGTATGTATATACATATGGAAGGAAGGAAGGAAGGAAGGAAGGGCAATAGGAATGATGGATGAAAAGAAGGATAATAGAAGGAAGGAAGGGGGAGACACAAGGGAGTGAAGGAAGAATGGAAGAGACAATAAAATTGATGGCTGGATAGAAGGTAGGAAGGAAAATTAGAATTATGGAAGGAAGGGCAATAAGAGTGATGGCTGGAAAGAAGGAAGGATAATAGAAAAAAGGAAGGACAATAAGAGGGAAGGAAGGAAAGAAGAAAGGAGGGAAGGAAGGGAGGGACAAGGGGAGCAAAGGAAGGAAGAATGTTAGAACAATAAAAAGTTATGGATTGATGGAAGGTAGGAAGGAAAATTAAAAGGAAGGAAGGAAGGAAGGATGTTCTGCCAAGTTCAGAGGAAAACATTTTTCCCTTCTAATACTCTATTTAGCATCCTCTTTCCAAAGACCTGCCAACTTCTTGGGTTTGCATTCATTCCCCAGACTGAGTCCTGACCCTGAGAAACGGCCGAGAGTTTCTCCCTTTCTTGCAAATATAAAAATAAAATAAAATGGGGAAAATCCTCTCCCCTATTTCTCTGCCTGCCAATCTGGGGGGGGGGGGGGCGAGACTTCCCTAGACCTCTTTGGCTCCAGCTCTGCTTTAAGGCATCGCTCTGGAAGCGTTCCACACCACACCCCCAGAGGGTGGCAATGCTCCAGTTTGAAACCGGCTGAGCCGACCCGCTGATACAAACGGGGAGCATATTGAGTCCGTCAAATGGGAAAAGAACCTGGGGCTGCCCTTTTGTGTCTTCCCATAAGCAAGGTGATTAAAAGCCATGATTGATTGTTGCGGTGCTTGGGAGGGAGGGGGAGAGCCAGACATTAGTGGAGTTGTTGATAATGGCTGGTTTTTTTTGATTTTTGGTTTTTTTTTTTTAAAAAAAAGGTTGCAGGCCTTGGGAAAAAAGATTAGGACTAACATCATCTTGCTGTTCTTTCACCTGGGGCGGCCTTAAGCAGGGGAAATAAATCAAATCAAAATAACCAGCATAAGTTTCCAAAACAGGCGGGAGAACTCAAATCAAGGTTGAAACTTGGAAGACGGGGGGAGCGGCAAGAGTGTGTTTTCCACGCAAACCCACAACATAAAATCATAGGGTCGGAAGGGACCTTTGGAGGTCTCCTAGTTCAGGGGTCACCAACCTTTTGGACCATAGGCACCATCAAACTCATAATTTTAAATCCCACAGACCGGAGACCCTGGGAAAATCCCCCCCAAAAGGTCTGCAGGAAAATCCCCCACCTCGTTTTCCTACCAATCGATCATTCTCTATTTGGGATCGCAGGATACCACCTCCAGCTCCATTCTCAGGGGGAAAGAGAGAGAGAGAGAGAGGGAGAGACTTTTGGCTTCATGCAAGGAAAGCAGCAGAAGCAGCAGAAGTCTTTCTTTCTCACCCAGAAACTCCGCCAGAAATGAGTCTTTGCAGCCTCTTGGAGCAGGAGGCCTTGCAGGGTCCCAAAGACTCATTTCTGGCAGAGTTTGGGGGAGAGAAAGAAAGACTTTTGCTGCTTTCCTCACATGCAGCCAAAAGCAGAAGAAGAAAGAAGTGGAAAGAAGCAGCCCGGTGGCCAGGCCACGTGCGTGGGGCGAGTGGGCAAGTTCGCCCCTCTGCCCTTTCCCCCCTCCCCTCACTACCTTGTGTTGTTCACAATGCAAGCGACGCAAGCCTTGTGTTCCCGCGGGCCATGTGGGTGGCGTAGCCTTGTGTTCCCGCACAGTCTGGATTAATTGCTTTTGGGGGGGGGACATTTCTCTGCGGATCAATAAAATTTTCTCATGGATCACCAGTGGTCCCCGGCCCACTGGTTGGCGATATTGCTCAAGCAGGTGACCTTACATCATCCCGGTCAAATGGTTGTCCAACTTTCTCTTAAAAAACCTCCAGGGGTGGAACACTCACAATTTCTGGATGGAAGCTGTTCCACTGATTAATTGATCCAGGATAAAATAATAAGAGAGTTAGAATAGAATAGAATAGAATAGAATAGAATAGAATAGAATAGAATAGAATAGAATAGAATAGAATAGAATAGGTTTATTGGCCAAGTGGGATTGGACGCACAAGGAATTTGTCAAGAACAAGATCAAGAATGAGAAAATACCATTACAGGAAGAAATTATTAAGAAAATATTGGAATGTGCTAAGATGAGTAGATTGACATTTGAAATTAGAGAGCAAGAGGAGAAACAATTTTATGAAATTTGGGATTTTTTTTATCAATGGCTAGATGATAAAATACGATAATAGAATATTTAGAATGCTAGACAGTAAGGAATATCTTTATTTTGCTATTATTTTGTTATTTGACATTATATTTATAAAGGGTTTTTTAGGATTGATTTGATATGATTATATGATTTGTTATAGAGTAAACTGGTTTAAAGTATTGTTAGCTCATAAAGCATGAATGATTAAAAATATAGTCAAAAACTTCTTTTTTTAGTGATATTAGGATATATAAGTTTGGATTGACAATATGAGTTGTTATGTAACATAATTGTAATTGAGACAACAGTATGAATGCACAAAAATGATGAACCAACTGACACACTGGATGTACATATGAGAGTTGATGTCTTTATGTTTTGTTTGTCTTGTTTGTTTGTAGAAAATTAATAAAACCTTTTTCAAAAAAAAAAGAGAACAAGATCAAATTATTGATAAAACGATTTATTGTATGTGAAACACAATGCACCTGAGAACAGGACAAGATGGAAGGGTTGGAATCTTATCAAAGAGAGACCTAATCTGGAACTAAGGAGAAATTTCCTGACAGTGAGAACAATTAATCACAGTGCCCCCCCGCCCCAAGAAAAGATGTTGAGACTTTGGAAAAAAAAAAGTGCAAAGAAGAGCAACTAAGATGATTAAAAGTCTATGGACAAAAACATGGGGAGAACAGTTGCAGGAGTTAGGAATGGCTAATCTAGAGAAAAGAAGCGCTAGGGAGGACATAATAGTATTTGAGGGGCTGCCACAAAGAGGAGGGGGTTAACTTATTTCCCAAAGCACCTGAAGGCAGGAGAAGAAACAATGGATGGAAACTGATCAAGGGGAGAAACAACCTGGAACTTCCTAACAGTGAGGACATATAACAGCTTGTCTCCAGAATTTATGGCTTCTCCATCACTGGAGGTTTTTAAGACAAGACTGGACAGCCATCTGTCTGAAACGGTGTAGGGTCTCCTGCTTGAGCAGCGGGTTGGACTAGAAGATCTCCAAGGTCCCTTCCAATGCTGTTATTCCATATTCTGCATTCTGCCTCTTTCAACATCCTTGACCTTCAAAACATGGCTCACCAATTCCAAAAGCAACAAGGACATTTCAGCCAAGTGATGCATCATGCCAAGGCAGAGCTCAACATGTCCTTCTTGAATCTTATTCCAGATTAACCCCAGTTTAAATCTTGCCTGCCAGGAGTGGAGGAGGCCGCCTGTCAGTTCTGCTTTGGATCCCCAGACTCTGATTCTGAAGAAGAAAGAACCCCTGGTAGCTCATTCATGTCTTCCTAATGTGCAGGGATGATAAAAACACTCTTCGGAGAAGATAAACAACAGCGGGACGCATGCAATCCTAGCCTTACCTTTAAAAAAATAAAAAAATAACCCATTTGGGAGGATTAAAAACATGGCACTGGGGTTAAACACAAATTCTTCAAAGGTGATTGCTCTGTGAAAGAGAGAAGAGACAGATTGTCTCGCTGGAGACACGATCACAGCTTGGACTTTTGAACCTCCCTATTGTATGAAAACTTTGATCCATGATGGAGACAGTGCTTATTGCTGTTCCTGGGATCGATTGATTAAAGCGACACAGGATTGGTCCATCCAGAGGGCGGCTGGTGTCATTCTGATCTCCAAAATCAGCTGAGAAATGGTGCGATTTGGGACAGGGCTGGGTTGCCTGAAAGCAACGCCTTCAGAGCCCTTCAACACTGTTGCAACAAATGTTATCTGCAGTGAGTGAAATGAAATAAGATTGGACAAGAGACGAAGGCAGAGTGAAGATGTGCTGTTCTGCAAGGATGGTGTTTTGTTTTTGTTTTTGTTAAAAACAAAATCCATACTTTGGACTAGAACATATGAAGAACAGTTGTGGGATTGGGATATGTCTAGTTTGATGAAAAGAAGGACTGAGGGTGACATGATAGCACAGCTCCAATATCTCAAGAGCTGCCCCAAAGAAGAGGGAGTCAAGCTATTCTCCAAAGCACCTGAAGGCAGGAAAAGAAACAAGAGATGGAAACTAATCAAGGCGAGAAGCAACCTGGAACCAAGGAGAGATTTCCTGACTGTGAGAACAATCAACCCCTGGAACACTTTGCCTCCAGAAGTTGTGAATGCTCCATCACTGGAGGTTCTTAAGACAAGACTGGACAGCCACTTGTCTGGAATGGCCCAGGGTCTCCTGCTTGAGCAAGAGGGCTGGACTAGAAGACCTCCAAGGTCCCTTCCATCTCTATTCTGAATTTGAATCTGACTACAGCATGCTGGTTTGAGGACTGCAATGCAACATCTCTGCATGGCTCACCATGTTGATGAGGTTCAGGAACTGTTAAAATGGTGTACGCATTTATACCATTTGTAGAAGTGTACTTTGCTGCAGTGGTGGATAGAGAATTATTTCCTTGCCATCAAATGCATAAGGAACAAATTCTACAGGTGAAATAGCACTTTCAGCTGGATCCCTTGTGAGTAGAGATGTCTTTGGATAGCGGATGTTAAAGTCTATATATGGAAAAGGGATCGATGTCCAATTTTTGTTCGAAGCAGAAGAAAGTGCCAGTAACACACTAAGGACTACAATGCAATTTGATGATGGAACTGAAGTTGGATGATTGAAATTAAGAGGTATGTTGCATTCCTGCCTTAGCAATGATGTGCCTTAAATGTGCGTGCAAATGTCTTGTTGTTTTGCACAATCCTCAGGATGGCCTGAGAGGGTGGACAAACTGACCCAAAGTCCTCCCTGGAACTTCCACCCTTGAGAGAAGATTAAGACCTGGGTCTCCAAACCTGAATAAATCTCCATTTTAGCATCAATTGGCTAGCTCCTTCGTTCTACTAACACCTGCCCTGCTGAAGAAGATACTTTATGGCTCTAATTTATCTATATAAAAGCAAAATGCCACTCATGCATCATCACAAAATCTCCAGAACCGGAAAGCCTACAAACTTGAAATATGGCACGTATGTTCCACTTGGCTTCTAGGGGCTCACTAAGAAAGGATTTCTCAAAATGACCATCAGAGCATTAGGATTTCCTATATTGTTATTATTAACATGCTCTGATGCTAAGGAGTTCGACTCCCCCTCACCACCTGAAAAGAAATCTCTTCCAAAGGCAAAACACAAGCAGAGGAGAGGAGGTTCAGTTTCAGAGCACCAAGCAGCTTTAGTACAGAACAGTTGAGCTAAGCCACACCCAGGCTCCTTGCTGTCTCCTTCTTGCTCATACAGGAAATACTCTTTCACTTTCCAAGCAGCCCTCAACTCTCTCACACACTGACAGGACGCTAGCCAGATAAATACCTATGGATGCTGGTAGGCAGAGACAGAATTTTTCTTTCCTTATTTTCCTCTCCAAAAACTAAGCCCGACCACACAGTTTCATAGTGAAACACAGGTATCCAGATAGTCATACATGTTTCCTTGAGAGCAAGACTTTCAAATTCCACAGAGACTTCATCAGAAGAAAGACACTGCAGATCAGGAAGGATATCTTCAGAATGCAATATTTTCACCCTAAATTTGTTTTCTTGTATTCTTGGGAGAAAATCTGGCTCCTGCTCCATTTCTCCTAATCTCATTTTGATTCCCTTTAAAAAAAAAAGAAAAAAGTGGCATTTACCATCAAAACATAAGGCCCTGAATGTGGAGAGGCAGTGATTTGGAATCTCCCTGTAAAGCTGGGCCTTTGACAGCTAATCTCTTCTTTGTCCTGTCCAGTTGTCTTCTAAATTTGAACATTAAAGGTGATTAGATACCGAAGGGACTTTGCTGTGTGTCATTTGTTAATGCTGTGAGAGTTTGGTTTGGTCCCGCCTGCGGTGGGGCAGGCCTTAGACATCCCCTTCCCTCGGAAGGCCTGCACAGTCTCCAGATAACGTGACCCCACCAGTGTTTGCTTCTTCAGGGATGGGAAGGGGCTGGAGGCAGGGGTTAAGTTAAAGATGGGCTGCTGCCTTCCAGTTGAGAAAGGAAACCGGGTGTCAGCCACGTCAAAAATAGATACGGTTGTGCAGATATATGGGGGGAAGAGATGGGTGATGTGGGGGGCTATTAATTATCCAGATTGTCTTTAAATGTCGCAGCAAATCCTTGCCTCCGTTCCTTTTCGAAGCTTAAATCACCAAGAGAGGCAAGATTACACCAAAGAGGGAGGGAGGGAGGGAGGAAGGAAGAAAGGAAGGAAGGAGGGAGGGAAAGAAAGAAAGAAGGAGGGAAGGAAGGAAGGAAGGATGGAAGGAAGGAAGGTTCCTCTTTCTTCATTATTGCCACAGAAGATTATCTCACAATTGGCCTTGAATGGAAAAGGAAGGAAGGAAGGAAGGAAGGAAGGAAGGAAGGAAGGAAGGAAGGAAGGAAGGAAGGAAGGAAGGAAGGAAGGAAAAAGGGAGGGAAGGAGGGAGGGAGGGAGGGAAGGGAGGGAGGGAGGGAGGGTCCTCTTTCTTCATTACTGCCACAGAAGAATATCTCACAATTGGACTTGAAGGAAGGAAGGAAGAAACCAAGAAAGAAAGAAAGAAAGACCCTTCCTGATCATTCTCTAACCAGCTCAGTTTGACTTCCTGAATCAAATAAATTATTCTGATAAACAGAATTAATTGAAGTAAAATCAATAATGTGTTGCATCTTAAAAGATTTGCATACCTTTATTTCCCTCCCTCCCTCCCTCCTCTTTCTTTCTTTCTTTCTTTCTTTCTTTCTTTCTTTCTTTCTTTCTTTCTTTCTTTCTTTCTTTCTTTCTTTCTTTCTTTCTTTCCCACTCAAGGCCAATTGTGAGATAATCTTCTCTGACAGTAATGAAAAAAATTGGACCCATACCCATACAGCATCTGTGTTTCTCCTTAGGAATAGGATCGTAGCTAAATATTGCATCATTCCAGTACATTTTTCAAGGGGGGGGGTAGAAAAATGTCTTATTAAACATTGAGAGAATCTGCCAGTGCAGAAGACATGGATATGGTGGCAAGCTGAGTTGCAGAAGTCACAAAGATGGTGGAAACCTTCACTTTCACCTCAAACCTCCTAATGTATGCAATCTTTGATTATTTTTGAAAGTTGCACTCTTTGGAGGATGGGATGATTGGGAAATTAGCCACAGCCTAATTTTCAGGTGGTCCTTTGTGTAAACTGGCAGACAGTGTGGTTTAAGCTTAGGTAGATTGATATATTGCACAGGTATATCTTGGCATACAACCACAGCTGAGACTAACATTTCTGTGGTTAGGTGAGATGTTTGTTAAGTGAATCTTGGCCCATTTTGCGACCTTTCTTGCTTCAGTTTGTGAAGTGGGTCACTCCAATTGATAAGTTACTAATAAGGAATCTGGCTTCCCCATTGCCGTTGTTCATCAGAAAGTCACCAAAGGTGATCATATGACCTTCGGACACAACCGTCATAAATATGAACCAATTGCCAAGCATCGGAATGGAATGGAAATTAGAATAGAATAGATGAATAGAATAGAATAGAATAGAATAGAATAGAATAGAATAGAATAGAATAGAATAGAATAGAATAGAAAATATGTAATGGGATGGGATGGGAAGGGTTGGGTTAGGTTGGATTGGTGTTGGGATGGAATGGAATGGAATGGAATAGAATAGAATTGAATAGAACAGAATAACTTTATTGGCCAAGGGTGATTGGATCCAAAAGGAAATTGTCTCCGATGCATAAGCTCTAAGTGTACTGTGCATACAAACAACAAAGTAATATAATCATCACATACCAATAGGAGAAGGTAGTAGAAAGGATGAGAAGGATAATAACACAGTAAATATCCAGTTTGGATGGAAACTGATCAGTGGGAGATCCAACTTGGAACTAAGGAGGAATTTCCTGACCATAAGAACCATCAATCGATGGAACAGAAGTTACCTCCTGGAATTGTGGGTTAGACTGGACAACTATTTTGTCTGGAATGGTACAAGGTCTCCTGCCTTAAGCAGGGGGTTGGACTAGAAGACCTCCATGGCCCTTTCCAGGCCTATGTTCTATGAATCCTCCTGCAATCTAGCAGCCAGCCACCTCTCTGCCAACTGCTGGTCACCAGGGAAGTTAGGACTGTTCGAAATTAGTTAAATTCCCATCAACTTCCCAACATTTCTCTTTTAGTTCGTATCTTCCACAGAATAATAATAATAATAATAATAATAATAATAATAATAATAATAATAATAATAATAATAATAATAATAATAATAAACCCCTCTACATCTCCAGATGCCAGGATTGTGATCGGGCAATGCTTCTCATCTTATTTGTCAAGCAAAATCCTTGGACTGACAAATTCATGGCTCGCCATCCTTGTGAATCGATTCTGCTTAAATAAATACCTTCAGTGGCCCTTGCTGACATCACCATAAACCACCAGAGTGGAGCCTGAGGAGTTTATATTTGTATCAGGGTCCCAAGCTTTCATGATAGCTAAGTTGGCGGCGTTCCATCCGTTGTACATTGTGAGTTGAAGAACCCAGATTTTGATAGAGAGAGAGAGAGAGAGATGCCAGCAGGGCCAGGTGGTAGGCGAACAAAGGGCCCATGGTGAGTGTGAAGCTACAGACTTCTGTTCTTGGAGAAAGAGCCTTCTCAAAGTCTTTGGAACTTCAGGACTCTTCATACAACAGTTTTCAGAGGAAACGTGTTTTACAGAGTCTTTTTCCAACAAAATTCAAAGATGGATGGGAATAGCTGGCCATTTAACTATTTGTGTTCTTCTCAGTGGCCCATGATTGCAGATGATCATCTTCTTCTTCTTCTTCTTCTTCTTCTTCTTCTTCTTCTTCTTCTTCTTTTCTTCTTCTTCTTCTTCTTCTTCTTCTTCTTCTTCTTTTCTTCTTCTTCTTCTTCTTCTTCTTCTTCTTCTTCTTCTTCTTCTTCTTCTTCTTCTTCTTCCCCCTTCTTCTTCCCCCTCCTCCTCTCCTCTCTTCCTCTCCTTCTTCCTCTCCCTCTCCTCCATCTCTTCTTCTTCCTCCTCCTCTTCTTCCTCTTCCTCCTCTCTCCTCCTCTTCTTCTTCCTCCTCCTCTTCCTCCTCCCCCTCTCCTCCTCCTTCTTCTTCCTCCTCCTCCTCTTCCTCTTCTTCTTCCTCCTCCTCTTTCTCTTCTTCTTTTCTATAGGGATATTTCAATCAGATGCCTTGCTCTTTAATGGAAAGGAGTTCTGCAGCATGTTCAAAAGGGGGGATTTTTTTGGAGGGGGGGAGAGAAGGAACCCCTCTCATGCCAGTGATGAGAACCACACGGGAACAATCCCTTTGCAACAAGCGAGCCCCCTCCCTGCAGTTGGCATCTTCCTCATAATCATTCATTCTTTCTATAAACAGATTTCTCCCGTAATGGTTCTCGTTTTCTTTGAAGTGTCCCCTCCATTCTGTCTCTCTCTCTCTCTCTCTCCATTCATGTGTTCAAAATTTCTTGAAGTCAGAGGGTGGGGGGTGGGGGAAGAGGGAGATGGAAACATCTAAAGAGCTTGAAGGTTGGGACCTAGAGGAGGAGGAGTGGAAACACTCTTGAAATTCTCAATTAATCAGAGCGTTTATTCCCTTTCGCAGCCAAGCCATGATAGTGAACCATTATTAACTTCTCCAGCCTGAAGGAGGCCCTTGAAAGGCTCACCCATAATTCTCCCCGTTTGGTTCAGCAAGAGGAGAGAGAGAGAGAGAGAGAGAGACACACACACACACACACACACACACGGTTCCACTTCGGTCAAAAGCTGCCATCCAAAAACACATTTCCTCAAAGCAATTCTCTTTTTGTAAAAACCCCCCACTGATTCCACTAAAGGAGAATATTGGTAGCTCAGGGTTGAACTGGGGGTCCTTGGTGCTCTCTGAGCTGGGTGGCCTTCTTGCAGATGTTTCAGTGTCCAACAAGGTAACATCATCAGTGCTAGAAGGAAGTGGGGTTGGTCGAAGAGGAGGAAGAGGAAGAGGAGGGACAACTGTGGGATCCTAGGTGCTGTCTGAGCTTAGTGGTTTTTCTTGCAGACGTTTCATGACCCAACTAGGTAATATTATCAGTGATAGTGATAGTCTGGGTAATAGAATGTCTGCAAGAAAATCACTAAGCTCAGAGAGCACCAGGGACCCTACTATCTTCCTCCCACTCCTCCTCCCCCTCTCCCTCCTCTATAGAAGGCCCACTGCCTTCTATCCCTGAAGGTATTACCTAGTTGGGTAATGAAATGTCTGCAAGAAAATTACCAAGCTCAGAGAGAACCAAAGGCCCTACTGTCGTCTTCTTCTTCTTCTTCTTCTTCTTCTTCTTCTTCTTCTTCTTCTTCTTCTTCTTCTTCTTCTTCTTCTTCTTCTTCCTCCTCCTCCTCCTCCTCCTCCTCCTCCTCCTCCTCCTCCTCCTCCTCCTCCTCCTCCTCTTCTCCACAAGCCCCACTGCCTTCTACCACTGAAGATGTTAGCTAGTTGGATAATGAAATGTCTGCCAAAAAAACCCACCAAGCTCAGAGAGCACCAGAGACCCTTCATCACTGACTTCTTGAGCTTGTCACTCTATGGTTGGCATCCCCATAGCTTGCCGATTAAGCTGTTCTTCGCTGGGTTCTGTGATGCTGCTAATCTACACATCGTGGCTTAGCGATATCATGACCCCCTAAACAAAGCATCGCTTTTAAGATACAATTGGGGACTTTTTTCATTTGCCAACACAATTACCTTTCTTCTGACTAATTTGGGGAAGCTTATCATTCTAGGCAGAATGTCTCATCTGAAGCCCTCCAACCCCTGTCTGCCAAAAAGGACTACAGCTTTTAATTCATTAGTACAACTGGAGCTTGATCAACAGATGTGGTTTGGAACCAATGTGTAACTGTTGTTGAACACTGCTGTTAACTGAAAGGTTGGTGGTCCTTCTTATATCTCAGGGGCTGCCACGAAGAAGAGGGGGTCTCCAAAGCACCAGAAAGCAAGGCAAGAAGCAACCGATGGAAACCAACTAAGGGAAGAAGCAACTTAGAACTAAGGAGAAATTTCCTCACAGTTATAACAATCAACCAGTGGAACAACTTGCCTCCAGAATTTGTAAATGCTCGAACACTGGAGGTTTTAAAGAAGAAATTAGACTGCTATTTGTTGGGAATGGTATAGGGCAGGGGTCTCCAACCTTGGCTCCTGGAAGCCTGGCGGACTTCAACTCCCAGAATTCCACAGCCAGCTGTGGAACTCTGGGAGTTGAAGTCCGCCAGGCTTCCAGGAGCCAAGGTTGGAGACCCCTGGTATAGGGTCTCCTGCTTGAGGCTGGACTAGAAGACCTTGAAGCCCCCTTCCAAGTCTGTTCTTGTGTTATTATTCTGATGTAGAGGTCACAGCCAGTGACCTTGATGGACAGGAAGAAGAATTGCTACCAAGGCGACAATCAGATAAATGTGGCTTGTGCCTGATCCAATAAACTAATCTAAGAAAACTTCTCAGACAAGCCCCTCCCTGGTTCACATGAAGTGAGGGAGGAGGGAAACACATTCAGACTTGCAAGATTCTGTTCCAATAAAAGCAACATTAGGGTGAGGGCACTGGTTCCTTAGCCTGGCCTACATTATTATTTTCAGTTATTATTCTAGATTTAGTCTCCAACTCGATTCACAGTCTGCGACTGGAAAAAACTTAACCGTTCAAAACCTAACCAAGGACCCGAGAGCTGTTAAGGTAGCATCTGAGTATATATAGACAGTTCCAAGTAGGGTGTTGTTGTTGTTTTTGCAAAGTCAGAATATTCAGGTCTAATAAGTTCAAAAATTCCATGTATTTAGGCATCCCTTTTGAGTATTGCTCTAAGGGCTCCTATTATTTATTGGTACATCCATTGATTTCTTCCTCCGTAATTGCTCAACTTCAGTTTGCAAATCACAATATTTTGTTTTTGTTTTTTTCAAGCAGCTTCTCTTCAGTTCGTGTATCACCTCGTATTCCAATACCAATGAACCAGACATTTTTTCTTCTCCACAATAGTGATTCCGTTGTTATTATTATGTTGCTATTATTTATTTGCAGTATGTCCTGCCTTTATTAAATTTTTATAAACAACTCAAGGAAGCAAACATGCCTAATACCCCTTCTTCCTATTTTCCCCACAACAACCTTGTGAGGGGAGTTGGGCTGAGAGAGAGGAACTGGCCCAAGGTCACCCAGATGACTAAAGCAAGACTAGAACTCACAGTCACCTGGTGATTGGCCCAAAGTCACCCAGCCAGCTTTCATGCCTATAGTGGAACTAGAATTCACCGTCTCCTGGCAATTAGCCCAAAGACCCCCAGCTGGCTTTCATACCTAAGGCAGAACTAGAATTCACCATCTCCTGATTTTTAGCCTGGGTTCCTTAACCACTACCCCAAACTGATTCTTTATATTATAGGCCTAACATCTGCTCCCATTGAATATGGAGCACATGGAAGCCATTACTACTGCTAAATTATCACAATCCCTTGGCCAAATGAAGACCGAAGACATAGTCCTGTTCTCGTCAAGCCAACCAAAATTGCAAAGTCTATTTTCTGGGCTGGTGGGAACTTCCCTCTAGCCCCCAGCTGGGAGCAAACCAAGGAGAGATTTGAAGGTGTGAAGTGGCTTAGAGAATGGTCTGGAAGAGAAACGAAACTTCTTTCAGAAGCATCAGGCTGGGGGGAAAGGACAGAATTGGAACAAGCCAACAATGTGTTTCAGTTTCGGCTGGTGAAAGATGGTGAACCTCCCTTTTCAGGAGATAAAAGGGAATGGACTGGGCTCCCACCCCAGCCCTTAGGAACTCATCTCCTTTGAGATACATTTAGTAGATATGTTGAGAATGAGGGAAACATGTGGAGTGTGCACTGCATGATCTAAATATATCACTGTTGCCATCACTTCATTTCAATCACTAATAAATGGAAAGAAGGAAATGAAGGAGGAAGATTTTAGTCAATTGGAGGTGAATTTCAACAACACTCCCAGATTGCCCCACCCAAAATGTTGGTTTTTTTTTTTTCCTTTGGGGCACAATTGGACATCCTCTCCACTGTCTAACCTGGTTAGATCTATCTATCTCTCCAATCTCCCCTCTCTCTTCTATCTATCTATCTATCTATCTATCTATCTATCTATCTATCTATCTATCTATCTATCTATCTATCTATCTATCTCACTTCTACATCTCTATCTACCTATCTCTCCTATCTCTCTCTCTCTCTCTCTCTCTCTCTCTCTCTATCTATCTACCTCTCCTAACTATCTAGCTATCTAGCTAACTAACTGTCCAGATAGGGGGGTGGGGTTAAAGAGGAAAGGAAAAGGTGAATGGAAAAAAGAAAAAGGAAAGGGGGGAAGAAAGAAAGAAAAGAAAAAAGAAAGAAAGAAAGAGGAAAGGAATGGAAAGAGGGGAGGAGGGGATGGGAGAAGGGGGAGGGAACGGAAAGAGAGAGAGAGAGATGGGAATAGGAGGGAGAGAGGGAGAGAGGGAGGAAGGAAGGAGAGAAGAGGGAAGGGAAGGGAGAAAGGTAAGAAGAAGGACACCAAAGTGGCTTTCACTGCCCAGAGATGGCATCTATCTTGGCAAAGAACCTTTGCCTGGGTCTGAAATAGAATGCAAAAACTGGGTGGTTTGGAAAATTCTGCCTTTGCAGAGTGAACCAATTATTTTAAGCACCCTGGGCTTTAAGCCTTTTGCCTTCCATCACTTCTCACAACCGTTGGTAACTTTCTCAAAGTTGGATTTTGATTCCACCAAGCCTAAATTAGCTTAAAACAATGCAAAAAAAGATATGGGTGTTTTTCTTTCTTAGAGAAGTCTTCAAAGGAGCGTGTTAAAGACGGCCATCAACTGTCTGTGGATGTGGAACTCCACGTAGGATTTTTCTCTCTGAATTCAAGCGAGGGGGGGGGGAGAAATGACAGTCCCTAGAAGTAATACCCATCCCTTAAATAAACAGGATAATCAGGCATCCTTCATTTAGACACCCTGTCAGGATTGTAAATCTCATTTTTTTAACTGCAGACATAAAACCCAGCTTTTGTCTTTTTTTTTCTTTCTTTCTTTCTTTCTTTCTTTCTTTCTTTCTTTCTTTCTTTCTTTCTTTCTTTCTTTCTTTCCCTTTCTTTCTTTCTCTCTCTCTCTTTCTTTCTCTCTTTTTCTTCCTTTCTTTTTTCCTTCCTTTTCCTGTTTCTTTTCCTTCCTTTTCCTTTTCCTTTTTCTTCCTTTTTTTCTTCCTGTCTTTTTCTTCCTTTCTCTCTCTCACTTTCTCTCTCTCTCTCTCTCTTTCTTTCTTTCATCCATGAGTTGTTTTTTTTTGCTAACTCTCAAATTTTTTGTTTTTATTTTTTGAAAGATGGGGAGAGACTCTGGGATCTCTCGAAGGTGGGTTCACCTTGCTAGCCCAGAAAAATTGTTGAGCTTGGTTCGATTTACTTCTAAAGAAGTGTGCAAGGGGGGGGGGCAGGCTTCTCTATAGCCAAGTTCAGGCTCCTGGGATTTTTAAACTGGAATTTTCCCATCATTTTCTTTTTCTTAAAGGCGCGCGCAACCAAGGAAGGAACCTCGAAAACTCTTTAAAACAAAAAACGGGTTTAGGCTTTTAAAATCCTGCCCCGCCATTTCTTGGTTGGACACGGTGGAAATCCTTTAATTGTGGTCAATGCCCCACCCTCATGTCTTAAATTCAAAATATTAATTCAAAAGGAAGCGGGGGAAGGCAGTGTCGGGATGCAGCAATCAAAGCACGCCTGATATATAGTGGTTGTTTTTTTTTAATGGCTGATAGAGGCGACTAAAATTATCTTAGAGGTCTGTAACTTCTCTTTTCTTCCTTACAGCGATGTTATAGGAGGGCGGGATGGGGGAGGAAGAGGGCGAGGGGTTTTGAAAATCCTGGAAAAGTCTTTCTGTTAAGCACCAAAAACTTTAGCTTTCTGTAGCAAATGTAGGTTATTTTTATGCGCCAACTGATAGGGTGGAAGATAAAGAGCATTTAAAACGGGAAAGCTGAGTGGAGGCAAGAGGGCGGGTGTGGCATAACCCCATGGCACTTGGTAACCGATTCCTTAGTTTTATTTTATTTTCCAGATCTGCACCCACAAACACAAAAAGGCATATGCACCCTCTGTTAATTCAGCTGTGTAAAATACAAGAGGAAAATTTGGCGTTCTTTTTCGGGCCCCTTCCTTTGCAAGCAAAGCGAGGGAATTGCAATACTGAAGTTTTTCCCATGGGGGGGGGGGAAGGAATTTGGGAAGAAAGGGATTGGGGCTGTTGACTCCAATAAGTTTAAAATCTTACCAGCGCCTTTAATTTTGGGTGTGGCCCCTGTCTGCGAGGACTCTGCACATCCGAGTTTATTCTTCGTTGCTTGGATGTGTTAATGTTCTTCAACAGGTTAACAATGCGACAGATTGGACTACATTCTGTTTTTAAGGCTGACCCGCCTTTAAATTCAATCCTGTTAAAAAAAAAAAAAAGCTTGTTTGGTCCCTTTTATTTCTATAAGAGTGGTTTAACCAGGATCAAACAGGGTTTTGCTGTTTGTGGAACATAGTTTATGAGCTCTTGTTAATTTGCAATAGCAATAGCGCTTAGACTTATAAACCGCTTTGCTGTGCTTTGTAGCCAGCGGTTTACAGAGCCAGCATAACACTTCTGGGTCTGATGGAGGCAGATTTCATCTGTTTGTCTGAATTCAGCCACACTTAACTTAGAGTCAGTCCTATTGAATTCAATGGTGGGTGAAGGTGGATCAAGCCAGGCTCTGCCAATTGGCAGAGGACTCTAAGAGTGCCAATCTGCCAATTGGCCTGAAGATCTAAGAGTGGTATACAACCCTGAGAGATATTAGTGGCTTGTGGGGACTCCCTTCACCTTCTTAAACTTTTGCAAACTTTTACAAACTTTGGAACTTGTTGCTATTTCTGTTTTTGACTTCATTTTTAACCTATTATATGGCTGTATGGTTTTTATTTGTAAATTTAAATAAAGAATGGACGGTGTATACATTCGATAAATGAAATATCAATACATAAGGATTCTGCTTTGACTCTCCCTAATTTGAGAGTAAATCCATTTATTGACTTATTTTACAGTGCTCTGGTGGATGTCATTGGGCAAAACCACAGTCTGTTTTAAACTAAATTATCAGTATATAAACCAGCGTAGTTTATGTACTGTATAAAGTATATATGTAAGTAGGTAAAACTTACTACTTACTACAAGTAACATTTTTTTAAAAATACCATTATGATTTTAGTCAGAAACTTAATTGTATAAGTCAACATAGTACTATGTAAAACTTACTACAAGTGAAACCAAATAACCATTATGATTTTACTCTGACACCATAATCTAGTTTGCAAATCTCCCATTGAGGTCAGCGGAGCTTAGCTGTAATAAGAGATAAGATTCAGCCAGATCAGATTTTGCATTGTTCCATATCAATACCTTTCTTTCTTTCTTTCTTTCTTTCTTTCTTTCTTTCTTTCTTTCTTTCTTTCTTTCTTTCTTTCTTTCTTTCTTTCTTTCTTTCTTTCTTTCTTTCTTTCCCTCCCCCCTCCCTCCCTCTCTTTCCCTCTTTCTCTCTGTCAGGGAAGGTGTTTAAAACATAGATTAATAATTTAAAAAAGGTTAATTTAATCATCAATCAGCTTATGTGTTTTGTTAAAAATAAAGTTTTTATTACTTTTCCTGTTAATCTAACAATAATACCACCCTCAAGGGAAAAGTTGTCAATGAAAATTTAGGGTCTCCCAGCCAGAATATTCAACTCTATTCCTGTTTTTATAAAGGTTTTAATTTCCCTGGAAAGAAAGTAGGAAGGAAGGAACACGAAGAGAGGAAGGGAGAAAGAGATGGGGGAGGGAGGAAATTGGGTGAGAATTTTTCACACCCTAATTCAGAACTTTATAAATTATAAAGTCCCTCATTTGGTTCATCCTTGATCTGCCTAGAATTAGGGCCAAGAGAAACAAGAACTGCTAGGAAGATCTATGAAAATTTAACTTTTTTTTCTTTGTATGCAAAAGAATTTAAAAATTGCTTCCGCTCTCCACTCACCCCTTCCAAATAAAGCATAGGCAGCAGATTACTCTTTCAAACAGATCCAAGTTTTGTACTGCCGGGAAAGGAGAATTATATTATTATGCAGTTGCTCGGCTTCCTTCAACTGCCGATTATTGGGGAGGGGGAAGAAAAAACTCTCCTTTTTCCATTCAATCCGAATACGGAATACTTCCTCCTCCTGTCCCGAGTTTTTTGCTTGAAGGCAGAAGTTGCCAGCAATCAATCTTCCTCATTTATGTATGTGTTTAGAAATAGGTTGATTACCATCCTAAGAAAGCGGGGAGGTTTCGAAGCTAGGAGGCAAAAATTAATCAAGTAACGGGTTGCAGCCAAAGTAAAAATAAAATCAGTGGTCCCAATGCTCTGAAGTCGCAGAGAACAATCTTAAAAGAAAAATAAAAGAACCCGATATTGCTGGTTAATTTGATCAATAAACTACCAAATCTACAATTTGTGGCTTTTTGCCTGGAAGGTGACTGTCGAAGGAAGGAAGGAAGGAAGGAAGGAAGGAAGGAAGGAAGGAAGGAAGGAAGGAAGGAAGGAGGAAGAAAGAAGAGGGAGGAAATGACAGAAGGACAGGGCAGGGGGGAGGGAGGGAGGAAGGAAGGAAAGAAGGAAGGAAGGAGAGGGAAGAAGGAAGAAGGGGGAGGGAGGAAGGAAGGAAGAGAGGGAAGGAGGGAGGAAAAGGAGGGGCTAGAGAAGAATAGATAACGATGGACAGACTATTGATTGATTAGTCTGATGACTCTACTTATCTCTCTACCTACCGCAGCTTGTACACTGTAGTCCTATGCTTGCAAAGCCTGGGAATGAGCAAACCCTGTGTAACTCAATGCCCCTCTCTTCCTTTCAGTCCCAAGTAAGAGTGAGGCAAAGTTGGAAGGTAGACTTTAAAAAAAAAAAAAAAAAGACAGCAACTATCTTTTGAGAAAGAGCCACTTGTCTGGGAGGGTCTAGGGTCTCCTGCTTGAGCAAGGGGTTGGACTAGAAGACCTCCAAGGTCCCTTCCAGCTTCTATTCTGATCAATTGACCTATCTTTCTCTCTCCCCTCTTTCCATTGTGGGAAAAGTGTGCAGTGAGGAAATGTTCAGGGATTGAAGCGCCAGCAACTTCTCCCTTTTTTGGTGGCTATCAGCAGTTTGGGGATCAACCCACACACTCCCCATTCCCCACCCACCCCTACCCCCTGCAGCTCTGGGTAGCAAGTTGGTGGGCGAGATAACCGACCCAACTGTCTCCTTTCCTTTTAATCCAATTTGCTGCCATGGTGGGGGTTGAACTCTTTGATGGAGAGTGAACTGGACAGAGCCATGGGAACTGTACATGCTATTGATTTATTTTTTTGGAGGGGGGGAGATGAGCGGGGAGTTAAGTGAATCAGAAAGTTACTTTTTTTGGGGGGGAGGGGAATGGCAGAAATGTATTTATTGAGCCAGGCTCTAGGAACCCAGTTGGATTCCATTTGTTGTTGTTGCTGTTGGTTGCAAAGTTGTGTCTGACCCATTGCAACCCCATGGACAATATTCCTCCAGGCCTCCCTATCCTCTCCCATCTTCTGTAGTCCACTGAAGCTCACGCCTACTGCTTCAGTGACTCTATCCAGCCCCTTCCTTCACTGTTGTCCCCTTTTTGTTCTTCTTTTGCCCTCCATCGTTCCCAACAATAGGCTCTTCTCCAGCAAGTCCTTCCTTCCTTCCTTCCTTCTCATGAGGTGGCCAACGTCTTTGAGTTTCTATCTTCAGGATCTGGCCTTCTAAAGAGCAGTCAGGGTTGGTCTCCTCTAGGACTGACCGATTGGATCGCCTTGCAGTCCAAGGGACTCGCTGGAATCTTCTTCTCCAGCCCCAGAGCTCAAAGGCCTCCATTCTTGGGCGCTGAGCCTTCCTTATGGTCCAGCTTTCACAGCCATACATTGCAACTGGGAAAACCACACCCTGGACTATACACACTTTTGTTGGCAGGGTGATGTCTCGCTTTTTAGTGTGCTATCTAGATTGGCCATAGCTTTCCTCCCCAGGAGCAAGCATCTTTTAATTACTTGGCTGCAGTCCCCATCTGCAGTGATCTTGGAGCCCAGGAAAATAAAATCTGTCACTGCCTCCATTTCTTTCCAGTCTATTTGCCAGGAATTGAGAGGGCCAGATGCCTGTTATTCCATACTCTCTAACATTCCTCAGCAAACTTCCTTAATTCTGGGGATCGATTTTGTATTTCACAGCACATAACAGAAAGCAAAATGTGATTCTTTTTTAAAAATATATTTTTATTGTTTACAAATATAGATATCAGTGCAAACGTCCTGGCATTTCTCCACCATACATATTAAAATAGAGCTAAACAACTAACATATATATTTATACAATATTAATTTTGATACAATTAATTTGACCACCCTGCTCTTTTAAATCCTCTATAGTGTCACATTCTAGGTCAGATTATCTTAATTATGTTTTGTTCCGACTTCCACCTCTCGCTTCCAGCCATTGGTAAAATTTATTCCAAGTATCATGGTATTCTGTTTCCCCATTGTTTTTCAGTTCTAGTCTAGTCTAATTCTGCACAATCCAGTATTTTCCTTAATTATCTCTCTTTCTGATGGAATATTTTCACTCTTCCATTTACTGGGCGTAGACCAGAAGAAAAAGTTATTCTTCCTGAGAAAAAAGAGAGAGAGGTTACGCTCTTTAATTAGAAGTGAAATTGACCAAGATCTTTTCTTAGCCTCTGTCCAGTATTCTATCCACTCGTGGGTTTCTGCGATGACAGGTTCATTGTCCAACTAGGATACTATTCTTGTAGATAAACATGTTGAAGACTGTCATTTAAACAAGAAGAAGAAGAAGAAGAAGAAGGGACAGTTCTTTCTTCTCCACTTGGGGAAGCTAATCCAAGCTCACCAACAGCTATCAGAGGCATCGTAGTAGGACAGAAGGCCATATATGTGGTTGGAATGAGCACGGAGTAAGGTTTGCTTGGGCTTATCCAGGATGCCAGGCATGTGAACACCTCGTTCCCTTTGTGGTGACCTTGAGGAAGTAGTTAGCGATCTTGTCTTCACCCTCAGAGCTTGTTGTCTTTGACACTAGGGGTCTTGGGTTTCGAAACCTTTGGTGTTGCTGCTGGCAGGAAAGGCTTGACACTGAAGTTAATGGGTACAAGGCCACTCAAGTGGAGTGAAATACGGTTTCAGGAAAATTGGATGTTGTCTCAGGCCAGACCAGCTGAATGGTATGTGGATCTCCCTTCTGTCTAATTCACTGGATAATTTCCAGATATTGATGAAGTGTAAGTCTCAAGTAGGGCCAGGAGTGAGGCATGCTGGGAACAACCGTTAGAAAGATTGGGAGGAATGCCACACTTTTAGATTAACACAGTTGGAAGGTACCTTGTAGGTCATCTAGTCCAACCCCCCCTGCCCAAGCAGGGGACTCTGCACCATTTCTGACAGGTGGCAGCCCAATCTCGTCTTGAAAGCCTCCAGAGCTTGAGTGCATTTCTCTAGTTGGATACTATAGAAATGATCTCTGAGAGTATCCTTCATTCACTCTTTGTGCAATGATTGGTGAGCCCCTGGTGGAAGTTGTCAAAGAGAAATCCAACCTAGAAGAAGGGAGGAATTTCCTGACAGTGAGAACGGCTTTCCTCCAAATGTTGGGGATGCTCCAACACTGGAGGTTTTTAAGAAGAGACTGGACAGCCACTTATCTGAAATAGTATCAGGTTTCCTGCTTGAGCAGAGGGTTAGACTAGAAGACTTCCAAGGTCCCTTCCAACTCTGATCTTCTGTAAGGTCTTGACTCAGGTTGATGCAGAGCTGTCTTGGTTGATCCTCCTTGTAGGAGACCAACCATTTCAGTACACACTACAGCAGTGCAGAGAATAGATTGAACAACCACTTGACAGGGGTGGTGTAAGGTCTCCATTGAGCAAGGGGTTGGACTAGAAGACCCCCAAGGTCTCTTCTAGCTATACAATTCGATATACTATGAACTTCCATGGCTGAGAGAGGAATCGAACCTCAGTTTTCTGGTCTTCAGACCAATTGTGAAACTGGGCACCAGGCTGAAATTCTCATCTCACCTAGATCTTTTCAATCTTGCCACCAGTACTGGATAGTTTTATATCAAGTTTGGCCATGCAGGCCATCCTCCGCTTATAACCATTTGTTTGTAACTTACAAGAGTAACTGGGGAAAAAATGACTTCTGACTAGTTCTAGCACTCAGGGCCATTGTCTTCATAGATGTTTAGCCTTTTCAGCATCCAGCAGTCGTGGGAAATCCAAAGCTGATTAAAAAAAGTCAAGGAGGGGAAGGAAAGGAAAGAGAAGAAAAGAAGAGGGGAAGGAAGAAGAGGGAAGGAGAGGAGAGGAAAGAAAAGGGAAGGGAAGGAAAGGAGAGGAAAGGAGAGGAAAGGAACTTGGAAGGAAAGGGGAGGGAAAGGGAAGGGAAGGAGGAAAAGGGAAGGGAAGGGAAGGGAAGGGAAGGGAAAGGAAAGGTGGTACTACAGTTTTTATTGTCCTGGGGGAAATTTTAGAGGATTTTGGCGTTAACCAGCAGTCAAACGAAAGTGTAACTTCAGATTGGGTGGTAAGACCCCAGCAAGAGGGAAGTGGAATGCGGACGGACGGTCGTGTGAAGTGATCGTTGCCAGAAATCGCTCGGACGTTTCCCAGCCGCTCTGTAAAAGCGGCTCATAGCCCGGAGGAACTCAAGCGCTGCTGCCCATTGCGCTCCAAAGGAGGCTTTTGGGACGATAAGGTATCGGGAAGGTTTCTTGGGAATCAGGAGGCAAGTGGCCCAGCTGGGAAGGAAAGCGGAGCAGCAGAGGTGGTGGCCGTCCACGGTCACTCGAATCCTGGTGTGGTCCGTGGCAAAGGGAGATTTTTTTTGGCCTCTTCGCCTTGCAGGTAATGGCTCTGCGGGGGAAGCGGGGAGGGAGTTGCGTGGGGGAGGAGAGATTTACAGACCTGGGACGAAAGGAAGGTTGGTTGAGTTGTGGCTTGCTGGGAGAGAGAAAGCGCCGGAGATGAGTCCAGTGTTCTGTTTGGGGACCAATTCCCATCGTTGGGGACTAAACGCGTGGAGGATGTGCCGCCTTACTGATGCGCCCCCAAAATGCACCCCGCTCTGTGCTGTATGTTGCTGAGCGCGCGCCGTTGGAAAGAGGCCTTAAGAGGCACCCCGATATCTGAAAAAGTCTTCCAAGCTTTTCAGGTATTGCGGGTGCTGGCAATCCATCCATGCGCCTGTTTTCCCTCCCCTCCGGATACATACGTGCCCCGTTTGCAAGGATATCATAAAAGTCTCTGCCAAAGCCTTCTAATCCTCCATCCGGTTAATGGCTTTCCGGATGGGTCAAAATGCGGAGGTCCCCGTTTTGAGTTGGGTGCCTTCAAGCTGGGATTCCTGGATGTTGCTTTCTGGTCCCTCTGGATCTCGAGTGGTGGGTGCATCTCTTCCCTGCGGCTTCGTAGCCTTCTTCTTTTCTGGGTTTTATCTTCCTTGGGGTAGGCAAAATACCCCTTAGACTTATCGGCCACTTCCCAGGGCTTTCCAGCCCTCTCTGAGCGGTTTGCAGAGTCAGCCTCTTGCCCCCCAACAATTTGGGTCCTCATTTTACCCACCTCGGAAGGACGGAAGGCTGAGTTGACTTTGAACTGATCAGGATCGAACCCCTGGCAGTGGGCAAAGTCAGCCTGCAATCCTGCATTCAGATAGATAGGTAGGTAGGTAGGTAGGTTTGTAGGGACACACACAGACAGACAGACAGACAGACAGATAGACACCGGTAGATATGCATGCATGCATGTGTGAGTGGATGGATGGGTGGTTTCAGCGTTGCAAGGCTATGTGAAAAACAAAGTACTGTAGACCTGGTTAGATTCAACAATGTGTTGGTCTCTTCACTTTTTTTGTATAACTTTTTTTGTATAACGTGCTGTGCCGAATACTGAAATTGCATGATGTTGTGTTGGTATGATTCTGATTTGGGGTTCGTTTTAGCTCAGCTAGGCGGTTGGTCGTGGGAACCCCTCGTGAAATCCGAACTTCTTCTTCTTCTTCTTCTTCTTCTTCTTCCTCTTCTTCTTCTTCTTCTTCTTCTTCTTCTTCTTCTTCTTCTTCTTCTTCTTCTTCTTCTTCTTCTTCTCCTTCTCCTTCTCCTTCTCCTTCTCCTTCTCCTTCTCCCTTTTCTTCTTCTTCTTCTTCTTCTTCTTCTTCTTCTTCTTCTTCTTCTTCTTCTTCTTCTCCTTCTCCTTCTCCTTCTCCTTCTCCTTCTCCTTCTCCCTTTCTTCTTCTTCTTCTTCTTCTTCTTCTTCTTCTTCTTCTTCTTCTTCTTCTTCTTCTTCTTCTTCTTCTTCTTCTCCTTCTCCTTCTCCTTCTCCTTCTCCTTCTCCCTTTTCTTCTTCTTCTTCTTCTTCTTCTTCTTCTTCTTCTTCTTCTTCTTCTTCTTCTTCTTCTTCTTCTTCTCCTTCTCCTTCTCCTTCTCCCTTTTCTTCTTCTTCTCCTTCTCCTTCTCCTTCTCCTTCTCCTTCTCCTTCTCCTTCTCCTTCTCCCTTTTCTTCTTCTTCTTCTTCTTCTTCTTCTTCTTCTTCTTCTTCTTCTTCTTCTTCTTCTTCTTCTTCTTCTCCTTCTCCTTCTCCTTCTCCCTTTTCTTCTTCTTCTTCTTCTTCTTCTTCTTCTTCTTCTTCTTCTTCTTCTTCTTCTTCTTCTTCTTCTTCTTCTTCTCCTTCTCCTTCTCCTTCTCCTTCTCCTTTTCCTTCTCCTTCTCCCTTCTCCTTCTCCTTCTCCTTCTCCCTTTTCTTCTTCTTCTTCTTCTTCTTCTTCTTCTTCTTCTTCTTCTTCTTCTTCTTCTTCTTCTTCTTCTTCTTCTTCTTCTTCTCCTTCTCCTTCTCCTTCTCCTTCTCCTTCTCCTTCTCCTTCTCCCTTTTCTTCTTCTTCTCCTTCTTCTTCTTCTTCTTCTTCTTCTTCTTCTTCTTCTTCTTCTTCTTCTTCTTCTTCTTCTTCTCCTTCTCCTTCTCCTTCTCCTTCTCCCTTTTCTTCTTCTTCTTCTTCTTCTTCTTCTTCTTCTTCTTCTTCTTCTTCTTCTTCTTCTTCTTCTTCTTCTTCTTCTTCTTCTTCCTCCTCCTCCTCCTCCCCCTCCTCCCCTCCTCCTTCTTCTGCTACTTCTGCTACTGCTGCTTCCGCTTCCTCTTCCTCTCCCTCTTATCCTCCTCCTCCTCCTCCTCCTCCTCCTCCTCCTCCTCCTCCTCCTCCTCCTCCTCCTCCTCCTCCTCCTCCTCCTCCTCCTTCTCCTCCTCATTATTATTCTGGACTTCCTTTGCTTCCAGAACTGACTACTGGTTTGTACTTGGATTGAAGCAGACCAGAAGCAGAGATAGCAGAAAAACATACCTTGATGGGAATTAATTTGAATTTTCTTGGGAATTAAAAGCAAAAAGTGATGGAGGAAAGATTACTGGAGATGTAAATTCCATAAATTCAGGTTGTTCCATGCTGGAGGGAAGCACCTGCCCCAAGCGCTTACAGTCCTAAGCAGATGAGACCTACCTTTTTATGGTAAATCACTTGAGTGACTTAAATGAGATGAACAGGGTAGCAATGTGATGAATGAATGAATGAATGAGTGAGTGAGTGAGAGTGAGTGAGTGAATGAATGAATAAATGAATGAGTGAATGAGTGAGTGAATGAGTGAGTGAGTTAATGAATGAGCTTGCCTCCCAAAAATTGTGGGTGCTCCATCATAGGATGTTTTTAAGAAGAGACTGAACAGCCATTTGTCCAAAATGGTCTCCTGCCTGACCAGGGGGTTGGATTAGAAGACCTCTAAGGCCCCTTCCAGCTTTTTTATTCTGTATTCTGACTTGAGGTTGCTGTGATTTATAATTCAATGGTATCTAGTAGTAGGTAGTTTTTATACCAATTGAAGGAAACCTTCAGAAGAAACGTATCTTAGAGCATCCTTCCTCTTTTGGTACCTTACAGTGGCAGGAAATTTTTGCATGAGTTAACATGAAATAAACCCTGATACACAGCAAGCTCTCCGTCATGCAAACGTTTTCCTTGAGTCCACTCAGAATAAAACTCCCCAAACTTGTCTATTTTTCCCCCCCAGAAGATTTCAAGGGCTTTCAAATGAAGCTAATCTGGGGTTTAATTTGGATTCCTGGGGGCTGAGCAAGACACCCCCCCCCCGCTCTCCCCAAACACAAAGATCCAGTAAAGTTTTAAGATAATGGTCCAGCTGGCGAGCATGTCCCTTGTAAAGGGAATAATTCATGTCCTAAGGAAAACATTACATAAGTGACTGTGATATTGAGGGCAGGACCGAAGGCCCCCCTTCCAGCATGGCAAGGAGTGAAGACAGCCTTTGGAAAATATCAAGAAGAAGGTTAAAAGAGAAGAGACAAAGGAAGGGGGAGAATTAAGCGGGGGGGGGGGGGGAAGAGATGGAAATCAAGGAGGGAGAAGGGGGAGAGGTGGCATTACAAAATGGATTAAACCTCAATCCCCAAAGAACATCATCTATCTATTTATCTATCTATCTATCTATCTATCTATCTATCTATCTATCTATCTATCTATCTCCTATCTATTTATCTATCTTTATCTATCTTCCATCTATTTATCTATCTTTATCATTTATCTATTTATCTATCTCTATCTTCTATCTATCTATCTATCTATCTATCTATCTATCTATCTATCTATCCATCTATTTATCATCTATCTATCCTCTTATTCTATTTATCTATCTATCCTCTATCTATCTATTTATCTATCTTTATCTATCTTCTATTTATCTATCTTTATCTTCTATTTATCTATCTCAATCTTCTATCTTTATCTCTATCTGCCTATTTATCTATCTATCTTCTATTTATCTATCTATCTATCTACCTACCTACCTACCTACCTACCTACCTACCTACCTACCAGAATAGAGTTGGAAGGGACCTTGGAGGTCTTCTAATCCAACCCCCTGCTCAAGCAGGAGACCCTATAGCATTTCAGACAAGTGGCTGTCTGGGTATCTTTTCTTTTTATGTACATGAGAGCATTTGCACCAAGACAAATTCCTTGTGTATCCAACCACACTTGGCCAATAAAGAATTCTATTCTATTCTATTCTAATTTTCCTTCCCTCTCTTCCTCCTCCTCCTCCTCCTCATTGCTTATTGAACCCTATGGCTATTATTAAGTGTTGTACCTGGTGATTCTTGTCAAATGTGTCTTTTCTTTTTATGTATACTCATTTACATCAAGACAAATTCCTTGTGTGTCCAACCACACTTGGCCAATAAAGAATTCTATTCTATTCTATTCGCAAGCTTCACAGCTGGCTTCCAACAAGCCAAGTCCATGGGGGAAGCCAGATTTGCTTAATGACTATATGATTCACTCAACAACCAGGGTAATTTATTTAACAAAAACCTGTCATTAAATGATGCATAACTCACTTAACCACTGCCTTGCAACGGGAGTTCAATTGTGGTCAGACTCCCTGTGTTTCATAACAAACTTGAGGCTTCTACAAAGTTCATTGGCTCTGATGCTCAACCTTTATTTCTAAAAGAGGCCAAGGGAAAACTTCTTGCCTCCTCTAGTTGTTTGGACCTCCCAACCTTCTCAGTCCCCAGGGTGATGTGGATGATGGGATGTGGAATCCACCTGGATGCACCAGCTTTGGGAAAAGGAGCACCCCTCATATTTCGCATCACTCACTGGTACCAAAAGCACATGAGGAGCAAGATGGAGTAAGCTGAGCCAATGAAGTCTCTTAAGCAGACATTTCTGCTTTGTCATGTGTCAGGAAGGGGCCTTCTGCCCAGCTTTGATCATTCCTTAAAAAACAGAATCTTAATGGAGGGCTTCCTTTGAAGTGGGGAGCTTTAGAAAAGAAGAAAAATAAACACAGGCCTACTTAGTCCCCCTCCCCTCCCCTCTTCTCTTCTTTTCTCTTTTTCTTTCTCCTTCCCCTTCTCCTCTTTCTCCTCCTCTCCTCTCCTCTTTGAAAGCATGTTTGGCTTTCTTTCCCTTCTGCTTAACTCAGCACCAAAGTTGCCTCCGTTCCTGCCATTTGAAAGGAAACCTTGATATGATCCAAGTCGTATCAGTTTTTTTTGCTCTGATCTTCTTCTTCTTCTTCTTCTTCTTCTTCTTCTTCTTCTTCTTCTTCTTCTTCTTCTTCTTCTTCTTCTTCTTCTTCTTCTTCTTCCTCCTCCTCCTCCTCCTCCCCCTCCTTCCTTCCTTCCCTTCTTCCTTTTCTTCTTTTTGTCTTTTTGGCATTCTCAGGAATTCTCTGGCCCCCACCAGGACAATTGTGGGACAAATTCCATGAGCGGAATATCTATCTATCTATCTATCTATCTATCTATCTATCTATCTATCTATCTATCTATCTATCATCTTATCTGTCATCTGTAACTCTCAACATGGCCAGGTTTCTCAACCTAACCCATGCAGAATGATGAACATGAACTTTTACAAGTTGGGTTGAGAATTTGGAACATCTCAGAAGAACAGTGTTCAATCCAAAATGAACAACATTTTGAGGTTACAATGTTTACAGAATATAGAATAAAAGAGTCAGAAGGGACCTTAGAGGTCTTCCAGTCCAACACCATCATTGACCAGAAAGCCCTATATCATTCTGGACAAACGGCTGTCCAATCTCTTCTTGACCACCTCCAGTGATGAAGCACTCACCACTTTTCAACTTGAGTTTGATTCAACAGTATCCTGAAGAAGAAAATGAGTTCAGAATCACAGAGTTGGAAGGGACCTTGGAGATCTTCTAGTCCAACCCTCTGCTCAACAGGAGACCTTATACTATTCTTGACGAACGGCTGTTCAGTCTCTTCTTTAAAATCTTCAATGTTGGAGCATCCACCACTTCTGGAGGGAAGTCATTCCATCAATTATTCTGTTAGGAAATTCCTCCTGAGTTCCAGGTTGCTTCTCTCCTTGATTCGTTTCCATCCGTTGCTTCTTGTTCTTCCTTCAGGTTATTTGGACAATAGCTTAGCCCCCTCCTCTTTATATCTCCATCTGTATTTCATCCAAAGTTTGGGTTTCCCATATCATAAAGTCTTAATATTTCATTGTGTAAGACTTTTTAAATTAGAGCAGCCTCGATAGAATTTGTGGTGGCTCATAATTTCATGTCATGATTTACATTTTGTTCGCCACCGTTTCTGAAAACACATCCTGATATTCTGCTGCATTGTGTTTTCAGAATTCAACAGTGGTTTGTGCAATGAGTTAATTGCATATCAAAGAATTATAAGATCTATGCTGCTTAAAAATGCTCTTTTATCTTTGCTCTTTTATCTTACTCTTCTACACATTTGAATGTTTTCCTTCTTTGTATTTGCTTAATTCCCTAATACGTTTAACCTTATAAATATACTGCATGAAGAATGACGAATATGGGTAGCTTCTGTTCAGAAACCACACGCTGCAGTGTGAAAAGAATAAATGGTCCTTAAAAATGTGCTTTGGGTTTTAAATGAGGGCTGAAAGCTCTAGCTGATTGATTGGGCCCAATTAAGTCCTACAAACCACATTAAAATGTGGATTTAATCAGATTTCAGCTCAAGCTCTTCCAGCTATCTCTGTACGCCTATTGATTCAAGATGTCTGTCTGCCCTAGGAAGTCACAAGGAGCATGATAAATGATTGAGGGAACTAGGTATGTCTAGTTTCACAAAGAGAAGGACCAAGGGCGATATGATAGTAACCTTCCAGGACTTGAGGGGCTGCCACAGGGAAGAGGAAATCAAGACTTATTCTCCAAAGCACCTGAGGGCAGGACAAGAAGTAACGGGTGGAAGATCATTAAAAAGAGATCCAGCCTAGAACTAAGGAGAAATTTCCTGATAGTGACAACAATTAATCAGTCCCTCCAGAAGTTGTGGGTGCTACATCACTGGAGTTTTTCACGAAGAGAGTAGACAGTAATTTGTCCAGAATTGTATAGACAACTAGAAGACCTCCAAGGCTATTTCCAAAGTTATGTTTTATGACCTACAAAACTGACTAACCATCTAGGGTCAGTTCTCTTTCTCAGGTCAGGGAAGATGTTAGGTACAGAAAAAACCCCAAGACAATATTATGGTTTAAAACAAGGGTGTCCAACCTTGGCAACTTTTAAAACCTGTGGACCTCAAGTCCCAGAATTCCCTTAGCCAGACACAGGAGTTAATTCTGGGAGTTAAAGTCCACAAGTCTTAAAGTTGCCAAGGGTACTTCTGGTCCAGAACAATAAGAACCCAGCCTGTTTCTTAGTTCTTGGAACATACATAAATGTCCGTGAAAAGGTCCATGAGCAATAAAGATGGTTTCCCACACAAACCTAATGTAGGATGTGATTGATGCAGGTTAGGTCAGTGAATGCGTGAGCACAGCTCCTGCTTGGTGGGTGAGGGCGAGGAAGAGCTTGACCAAGAGGATTCCCTGAAATTAGATAGTTGAAAGACAAGCTGGGCCCCTTGTTGTAGCTTGTGTGGGGTGAATGGCCAGGCAGGGAATCTTGGGCAGGAGAAAAGGAGGGGGAAGGAAGAAGCCCAGCAACCCAGATAAGGCCAGAGTTATCAGCCTATAAAAATACCACTTTTACTTATCACTTCTAGTGTTGCAGCTGTGGCAAAATTAGGGCTGAAAGGGGGGGGGGGAGAGAGAGAGAGAAGGAGGAGGAGAGGGAGAGGGAAAGAGAGAGAGGGAGAGAACCAAGCAAGGCTTTCTAGTATTCCACAGATGTTTGGCTAAGAGAGAGAGAAAGGGAAAGAGAAAGAGAAAGAGAAAAAGAAAGGGAGAGGGAGAGAGGGAGGGAGAGATGGCCACTGAATGGGAAATTGACTGCAACGTGCAATAAACCTGCCTTAATCATCGGATTCTTCTCTGCTCTTGGAAAGCATGAAACCAAAGCGACTGATAACCAATCTGGACCCCCAACACCCCACCACTGGGACCAAAGGCACCCCCCACACACACACACACACACAAATCAAGCCGGAGCCCCTAGACCATTTCTGACAGGTGGCAGTCCAGTCTCTTCTTGAAAGCTTCCAACGATGAAGCAAAACCACGCCTTCAACGTGGAGCTCGAACCCACCACCCTGAGATTGAGTCTCATGCTCTACCCACTGAGCTAGCCGGGCACTTAACCTGGTTAATGTAGCACCAAGTCAGTGCAATTTTTTTTTTTTTTTTGGAACGGTATTTCAAAAGATATCGATACAGGCAGGGAAGTCTTTTGTCTTTGAATGGAATTCCTCTCTGCCTTTTTCAGAATTGCAGGAAATGGGTAGTTTAGTGAAAAAAAAAGGGTTAGGGGTGACAGGATAGCAGTTTTCCATTATCTGAGGGGCTGCCCCAAAGAAGAGGGAGTCAAGCTGTTTTTTCCAAAGCCACCAGAAGGCAGAATAAGAAACAGTCGATGGAAACTAATCAAGGCGAGAAACAACCGAGAAATAAGGCGAAATCTGAGAACAATTAAACAGCGGAACAACTTGCCTTCAAATGTTGTGATTGCCTCCCTCACTGGAGGTTTTTAAGAAAAGACTAGAGAGCCATTTGTCTGAAATGGTATTGCTTGGTCCCTTCCAACTCTGTTTTGCTATTATTCCTCCCAAAAGATGAAATGTGTACTTCGGCTGAAAATCAAAGCTCTCGCTGAAGTGTATCTTATATACCGTAGTAGGTTAGGGATTCAATAATGCATGCCATAATGGATAAATTAGTTGGTGGAAATTTTTCTGCCAGTAATTTCTAGGACAGTCTTATTGAGAAGTTAAGTTCCAATTTAACTCGGCGCTAAACTCGTGCACAATTTCGGCCCGAAATCCGTACCTTCTCACGACTAATGTCACGTCTTCTTAATTCTCGCTCTCAGGCTTCCCAAAGCGCGTGGCTTAGATTTGGCTTAAACCCAGCCAGCCCGTTGTGGTTTGTCTAAGAAACCGCGGCTAAATAAATCACTGCTTAGTGCGATCTGCACAGGCGGCTTAAAACAAGTGGTAAAGAGACCTTAAAACGCATTGGATCAAAACAAATCCAAAACAATTTCTCACCGAACAGAGTAGAAATCAAACTAACTGGATTGCTCCGACACGGACTGAAGGAGCATATATTTTCTGACTAAATCACTTTGATTAGTTTGCTCATTTTCGGACTAACATTGAAGTTGTTCTGCCGCCCTAATAAAGATTTGATTTAATTCCGACTAATATATTTTACTGTAAGGTTTCAAAAAAAAAAAAAAAAAGCTGACGCTTTTAAATCAAAGTTGCTATTTGGAAAAGATGCTAAAATACCTCTTTTAACTTCTGGCTACTGGACATCCCACTCAGCGCTCCTCCTACAACAAACTCTCTCTGTGTGTGTTTGTTTGTGTGTCTGTGTGTTTGTGTATAGTCCTTGGTGCTCCCTGAGTTCTGTGGTTTGCATGAAAACATTTCATTACCCGAGTAGGCAATTGTATCGGTGCTTTGACAGGCTAGTGTGCATTTTCTCTACTTTTCTCATGTTACTATACAACATCTTCCGAATGCCCAAGCCAGCTCGACTTATCTCCCTTTTGCTCCCCACATATTCAAAGGGTCTTCGACCCCTTAGAAAGCAGCCACTCGAGAGCCTGCCCCCCCTCTCTTTCCCTCCCTCCCTTCCTGTCTGCCTGCCTGCCTTCTTGCCTTCCTTTGAGTGGTATGACCCATCCACGTTGGGCTCCTGCATCTTTGGATGGAGAGGTAGGGCTTTTAAAACTGGGTCGCACATCCGCTCATGGAATTTGTCCCACAATTGTCCTGGTGGGGGCCAGAGAATTCCCGAGAATGCCAAAAAGACAAAAAGAAGAAAAGAAAGAAGGGAAGGAAGGAAGGAAGGAAGGAAGGAAGGAAGGAAGGAAGGAAGGAAGGGGACAGAGAGAGAGAGAAAGAAAAGGAAGGGAGGGAGGGAGGGAGGGAGGGAGGGAGGGAGGAAGGAAGGAAGGATAAAGAAGGTTGGGAGGGGACAGAGAGAGAGAAAGAAGAAAGAAAAAGAAAGAAAGAAAGAAAAAGGAAGGAAAGGAAGGGAGGGAGGGGACAGAGAGAGAGAGAAAGAAAAGGAAGGGAGGGAGGGAGGGAGGAAGGAAGGAAGGAAGGATAAAGAAGGTTGGGAGGGGACAGAGAGAGAGAAAGAAGAAAGAAAAAGAAAGAAAGAAAGAAAGAAAAAGGAAGGAAAGGAAGGGAGGGAGGGAGGGGACAGAGAGAGAAAAAGAAAGACAGAAAGACAGAAAGACAGAAAGAAAGAAAGAAAGAAAGAAAGAAAGAAAGAAAGAAAGAAAGAGAAAGAAAGAAAGAAAGAAAGAAAAAGGAAGGAAAGGAAGGGAGGGAGGGGACAGAGAGAGAAAAAGAAAGACAGAAAGACAGAAAGACAGAAAGACAGAAAGACAGAAAGAAAGAAAGAAAGAAAGAAAGAAAGAAAGAAAGAAAGAAAGAAAGAAAGAAAGAAAAGGAAGGAAAGGAAGGGAGGGAGGGGACAGAGAGAGAAAAAGAAAGACAGAAAGACAGAAAGACAGAAAGACAGAAAGAAAGAAAGAAAGAAAGAAAGAAAGAAAGAAAGAAAGAAAGAAAGAAAGAAAGAAAAAGGAAGGAAAGGAAGGGAGGGAGGGGACAGAGAGAGAAAAAGAAAGACAGAAAGAAAGAAAGAAAGAAAGAAAGAAAGAAAGAAAGAAAGAAAGAAAGAAAGAAAGAAAGAAAGAAAGATGGCTGAAGCCAAAATCACCTATGTCTCCTTTTTAGGGATATCACTGACTGTTTAAGGTGAAAGATTATTCTCCGTCCTCCAGGTCATGGTTGTTCCAAAGGTGCTTTTTTTTCCAAGAGCAACTGGGATTTCCTGGTTTTTCTTGGGAGACATTTCACTTCTCATCCAAAAAGCTTCCTCAGCTCAGCCTGGAAGGTAGGGAATGACCATTCAGTCAGAGCTGAAGAAGCTTCTTGGATGAGAAGCAAAATCTCTTCAAAGAAAAAGCAGGAAGTCCAGCTGCCTCCTTTAGGAGGAATGGTTATTGAATGTTGATAATAGTTAAGGGAACTAGATATGTCTAGCTTAAGAAGAGAAGGATTAAGGGGTCATGGGCTGTCACGGAGAAGGGGGGAGCCCAACTTTTTCTCCAAAGTACCTGACGGCAGAACAAGAAGGAACTGGTGGAAGACTGGATCATTCTTTCAATAAGACTCACACCATTACACCAAAAGTGCAGCTCTTCCTGGCCACCTCTGACCACCATCAACTTTCTGATGACTCAGCAGGCTTCCTCCCCAACTGACCTCCCAGCTGAAAAGCTCTGTGGAACTCAAAAGCTGACGCTCTTTCTTTCTATTTGCCTTTTCAACCCCCTTCTCCCAGATACAACCCAGATAACCAAGTGAAAACAAATCAACTCCCCCACTTCCCCAAATAAAAATCACTTTCCCTCCTGGCCCGCACCCTTTCTTTAATCAACTGCTTAATGGACCTTAGGGACGTCCAAGAGGGTGGCTGCTAATCTACAAGGGCCAAACAAGGTGTCCATCAAAGCTTCTTGACCACCTGAAAGGGAAAGCTAAGAGAGATAACACTTTAACTTATACACATACACACAAAGAGAGAGACCAGGCACCCAGGCGAGGGGAGAGAAGGCTGCCTGTAAAGTTAAAAGGACACACACTTATCCTAATCCTAGATAGCTTGTTGTTGCTGTTAGTTGTGACTTCACAACTCCAGGCCTTCCTGTCCTCTACCATCCCCCATTGGAGTCCATTCATTCTCTGCCATCCCTTCTTTCTTCTTCTTTTGCCCTCCGTCGTTCTCAGCATTCTTGGCTCTTCTCCAGGGAGACCTTCCTTCTTTCTCATGAGGTGACTAAAGTCTTTTGAGTTTCATCTTCAGGATCAGGCCTTCTAAAGAGCAGTCAGGGTTGGTCTCCTCTAGGACTGACCGGTTGGATCGCCTTGCAGTCCAAGGGGCTCACAGGGACCAAATTCAGCCCTTGGCCTCCATCCAACAGACCTGCCCTTCCTGGGGCAACCCAGTTAAGCAGTGCTCATCACCTAAAACCCCTCTTCCCACTGTCTCCATTCTCCAAACTTTCTTGGTTTGGAAGGCAGTGGAGCATTAGAGCCATAGAATCATGGTCTATTTTTGAAAACCTTCAGTGATGGACCATCCATAACTCCAAGAGGTGGGCTTTGATTAATTGTTCTCAGAACATTTTTCTTTCCTTCTAGGTTGGATCTCTCTTTAATGATCTTCCACCCATGATGTCAACATCCAACTTGAGTATCCAAATAAAAGTCCTATTCCTGTTGCTTTGGAGAATGTGGACCTCCTTTTCTCTCTGAGAGCCTCTTGAGTATTGGGAGGCAGCTATCATGTCCCCCTAACCCTTCTCTTCCCAGACATTCCTAGTACCCTCAACCATTCATCCTTAGTCTTCAGGGCCCTTATCATCCTTGGTGCTTTTCTCTGCGTTCTTTCCAGGGTCTCAACTTTAAGGGACTTAGCTGAGTTTTTGAAAAGTACTTGAGGGGAGGGGCAAGGAGTAAACAAGAATCCAAATTTGGAATTACAAATATTTATTTGTATACTGGATTGGGCCTCAGCAAAGACCCGTGTTTACACACCTCTGCAGCCAAGATCTTGGAGAATTCAGGAAGCAAGAGAAACGCCTAGTTATTTCAAATCCTCTCCTGAAAAAGGCAGTTCTTCCTTCAGCAAGTACAGGCTGCTCTTTCTAAAGGCTGGCAGGACAATGTGGGGTTATGAGCATTTTTTTTTAAATTTCACCCAGACTTTGGATGGAGAAAGATTAATGGGCAGTAATAGGGTGTGTAGTTGTGTGCATGTGTAAGAATCTAAGGAAAATAGGAAGAATCAACCAAAAGCCAGAATCAAGTATTTCTTTATTCCATATACATAGACGCACATAGAGAAATTGCTGGAATTTGGGAACATGATTTTAAAAAGTTGAGGGCTCAGAGAATTCCCACCCACCATATTTTATTGTGAAGCAAAGTAAGGTATTTTTTTAAAGGATGTTTAAAATTACTTTGTGGAGGGGAGGGAAGGGAAGCATAAGAAAGAGAGGAAAAGGAAGGAAGGGAGACAGGAAGGAAGGAGGAAAGAAGAAGGAAAGAAGAAAAGAGAGAAAGAGAGAGGGAGAAAGAAAGAGGAAAGGAGAAGAAAGCAAGGGGGGGAGGAAGACAGGAAGGAGGGAAGGAGGAAAGAGGGAAAGAAGAAAAGAAGAAAAGAGAGAAAGAGAAAGAAAGAGAGGAAAGGAAAGCAGGGGGAGGGAAGGAAGGAAAGAAGGAAGGAAAGAAAGAAAGAAAGAAAGAAAGAAAGAAAGAAAGAAAGAAAGAAAGAAAGAAAGAAAGAAAGAAAGAAAGAAAGAAAGAAAGAAAGAACCTTTGTTTTCTAGAATCCAGAATCTTCAAAGCAACCATTGACATCAAACAGCTAGTGAAATGTGGAGAAAGAGTAAAGCAAGGGTACAAATTCTCAGATGTTTATCTGCTTGAACCCTGCAAGAGCCTCATTATTTTATGAGCATCTAGAACTGGTTTCTAATAAACAAGCTTGTAAACAAAGAAAGCCCACACAAATCTCCCTGCAGAAAACTTACACAAAGACATACACACACACTTTTGAATGGGCCAAACCCAGAGAGAGTTGTACATCAACTTTCCCTGGATTTGAAAAAGATGTATATTGCTGAGAAGGAAGTCCAACCTGTGGACAATTTCACCACCTCTTGAAATTATGTCCCTCTTGACTTCATAGAGATAGTTTCTGAATAGTTGCTAAGAAATTCTAAGTTTGATTTTAACTAAATGTATTTTGGATGCTTACTCCTGGAATTGAATTGGAAAGAGTCAAAATGCATAGTTTAAATCAGTTACTTCAGGGGGAAAAAGTTTCAAAATCATCCCTTATTTTTATTTTAGGACCAATTTTTGTTTTGGCCTTCCATCCCCTTATCTGAGCACCTGATTTTAAAGGGCCTTTATCTGCCACCCTGATATTTTGCCCCAAAGTTAATAGGACGTTAAAAATAGAAACTTTCACTCATTTCTTTTTTTGTAAAAAATCATTCTGCTTTGGAATTCAGGAAAATTTATTTGAGCTCTAGAAAGGTGGGGCAAAATTAACTTAGATCCTACTGATTTTAATGACATTTAAATCTATTTCTGGTTAAGCCTTGAGTTTAATGATACATTTACATTTATTTTAAATTTAATGGTACCATTAAAATACACCACTTTCTTTCTCATCGCCTTTTTAAAAGAGGCTTTTCTTTATTTGAATATGTTGGTGTGTGCAAATATTTCCAGAACAATTGTCCTGCAGTATAATTAATCATTTTCCTCATTTTTTTTTCCTGATTTACATATAACTTCTCATTTATCAGCTATTTTGAAGATTGAACAATTCAGTTTTTTACTGCTCAAAAAGTTATTTGAACTGGAAGGAAGTAGACAATAAACTAATACATCAAAGAAAATGTTGGATAGTTCTAGTTAAATTTCTTTTACATCAAAGAAACTTTGATATATGAAACGCATTGAATAAACTTTTGGTTAAGTTTCAGTTAAATTTCTTTCAAAGTTTTGAAGTCAGTTGGGATCAAACTGAAAATAGGTTGGTTCAAAATTCCTTTCAATACTCAGAATTTATGTGTTGAGTAAACAATTTACCAATCTATTTATAAATGGATATTTTCAAGGCAAGTGTGTGATAGTCCACACGTTACTTAACTCTTTCCAAAAAAATAAAAATAAATAAAAAAGGACAAATGATCAAATAGAAATTAAGATACTCTGGCATTATTTGCCAGTTGTTACTATCTGTCGGTTCTTCTACTCAGCCAGGAAGAACCTCATTAAAAAGAAAATAGGGTTGCAGATTATAAATTTGTGAGATTCCATGTTTCCCTCCTACTGCCATTTAATAGAGAGGAAGATCACTTTCCAAGTTTGCAGTTGCTTCTTATATCTCGCCCTTTAATTTTATAAATACGATTAAAACAAGACAACCCATTCCTTTTAAGCCGAAGTTCAAACATCTAGAAAGAACTATTCTATTGAACCCAGTCAACTGAAACCACAGCCCGCGTCTTCAACCAGAATTTAATATTTTAGTGTTAGGGATCATAAAAAGAGCGTGCTATCATTCTACACATGTATGGCACTAATGCAGGGTGTGATCTCCAAGGAGTTTTATCTGTGAAAAAAATGTACATGTTCCCCCCTCATTCATGTATGTATGTATATGTGTATGTATATGTATATATGTATGTGTATGTGTGTATGTATGTATGATGTATGTATGTATATATATATATATGTATGTATGTATGTATGATATATGTATGTATACATATATATATATTTATATATATATATATATATATATATATGTATATATGTATATATATATATATTACACACACACACACACATTCATACATACATACACACACACACACACCTCCCAGCTCGATCTGACATCTTCCTCCTCCTCTTCCTCCTCGTCTTGGGTTACTGGGCTCCAATTGCCTGGTTTAGTTCTCTTTTTTGCTCCCTCCTTCCTTCGTTCCCTCCTTTCCATTTTCTTTTTTTCTTCTTTTTCTACTTGTTTGGCCCACCGTTTCTTTAGGCTGGTCTTCTGTCTCTATCTCTTTCTCTGTTTCTGTTTCTCTGTTTCTCTCTCTCTCTCACTGTGTGTGTGTGTGTGTGTGTAGGAAGCCAGCCTTTACCAAAACGTTTCTCTCCCCCCCCCCACTGCAGACCTGAGCAAAGAGAGCTGCAGGACAGGACAGAGCGGCGGGGAGGGGGGGGAAAGCGTCGTTAAAAAGGAATTTACAGATTCGGGGGGCGCCTCCCTCCTGGCTGAGCCACCCCGAGACCCCGGGGTTCAAATCCCCGGCGGGGGGGCAGGATCACTTCCCCCACTAAAGGAAGCGCCTCCCTTCCTTCGGGCACCGCTCGCCCCTGGCTACCTTCTTCTTCCATTTCAAGCCCCCATCACCTTCAATTCGCGAGGGGGGGGGGAAGGGCTCACCTCACCAGGCCGGCGTTGCTCTGCTGCGCGCCCCGATCTGCGCCCTTCTCCCCCGTCCTCCCCCACCCCGTGGATTTGGAGAGGGTGGGGAGAAGGCCACAAAACGGGTTGCGGGGGGGGTCTCGAACCCGGTCCGGGGGCTGCCGCCCTCCGACAAAAGAGCTGCGTGGCCCGTGACGTCTCCCCGTCTTATAGGTGCAGGCGCGCGTGAGCTTGCAAAGCGAAGCCTGGGACTCGCTTCATTTTCCTGCAGGAGGGCCGGCCCAGGTGGGGGGTCGCCAGGATTTAATTTCCTCGAAAGGAAGGAGAAAGTGACCGCCGGGCCGCCGGGCGAAGCCTCGGGGCTGTTTGCTGGAATTCCTTCTCAAGTGGTTGGGCAGGGCCGACTGGAGAAGAAGGTGAGCCAGGAAGGGCTGAAGCGGGGGGTGGACGTGTAAATTCTCTCCCCTTTTGGTTTTGATTTTAAATGGCAAACGCAGGCAACCAGGCTGCCTCTGGATCGGTCTGTCTTGCAGCGCAAAAGAGCTTGGATCGGGAGGGAGAGGGGAGGCGTATTATCTGGACCGGTGCGCCTTACTGGTCCAGATGGAGCCTTGTGTAAACCCATCGCAAGAGTGGGGAGTAAGGATTTTCATGGGGTGTATGTGTTTTGTCCCGCAACTGAATCTTGGGTTGTTTTCTCTCTACACCCCTGTCCTGAATCCTGTCTTAGGGTTGCATAGAATCCGATTTAAGGGGCGTGTGGAGGGGAAGGGAGGAATGACCCCTTTAACAATATCGCAATACCTTTCACGTATTTAAGGAGCAATGCCCTGTGGGCCTCTGCGTGGAAATGCCGCGCATCACTCGGTATATTTGCAGGCATAGAGTGCATCGTCTAACCATAGAGTGTGGGTGCAAACGCACCGTGGAAGGGTGGATCGAGCCCGGGTTTCATTTCGTGACCCCCGGGAAAAAAGCAAGCTAGCAATCCGCGCATCCCCTCTTTTCCGCGTGATGCTGGTATGATCTTGGCAGAATTAAATATCAATACCTCTTAACGTTGGACTCTTGTTTAGACGGAAACACTTAAGAGTTCCCCCTCTTCCCATTTATTTATTTTGGTCTTAAGGATTATTATAACCTATGTTGTAGTTGCACTTGTTTCTAGGGTGTATTTTTTTCAAGATGCAAAAAGAAAAAAGAAAGAAAGAAAAAGTGCTTTTGAGTTTTGAGGGATTTTTTTTTAAAGTATTAATTTGGCTGGGAGGAGTGAGGTGTGGAGAGAAAGAGAAAAAAAGGAAAGAGACTTCTGATTTTCATTGAGGCTTGTGGAAATCTAGGCATTCACCATAAAATGTCCTAGTTTAGGTTGCATGGATTTCCATCGGTTTGCAAATTGTTTTTTTTTTTTAATAAAACATTTTTGGTGTCCTTTGGCTGCAATGCCTTTTGCCTTTTGCAGACAGTACACGGTCAAAAAGAGGGCTGTGAAAATATCTACAGACTCCTCACATCTTGGACATAAACTGTTTCAACTCCTTCCCTGAAAACTACACAATAGAGCACTGCACACCAGAACAACTAGGCACAAGGACAGGTTTTCCACCCGTGCCTTCACTCTGCTAAACAAATAATTCCTACAACGCTGTCAAACTATCTAGAAAGGCAATATTCCCATCTGTTATTCTTAAATAGTTAGTCATTGATATGCAAATATCTCCAAGCCAGTCTATTGATCAAAAAATACATACATATTTGTCCACATCTATGTAGAGGTGTTGTGTACAGTTTACAAAAAGGCAAAGATCCGTGCATCTTTTTCACATCAGAAAGATTTCTGCTTGGCTGTATTCCCACAACTCCTTAAACTACATCTGCAAAAGACATAGGGCGTTTGTTTTTAAATCCAATAGGTGAGGTTTGGTTCCCGCTCCTGTTATTATTTTCGAAGGAGGCTTAACCTTGTGTATGAATGCAACAACCTGTTGATGTCTGGGGATTAATGGTAAATTAGCCAAGGCAATTTGAAATTTGATATAAGACTCTTGATTGGATGAGAGTGGACAGAAATAAAAGGCAGAGAAGTCCAAGGCATGCAAGGATGAGTGCTAAGAGGAACTGGGTGATATGTAATGTTAAGAGAAGGATAGCAATTTACAGGTAGTCCTTGATTTACAACGGCTCACTGAGTGATCCTTCAAAGTTATAAAGGCCCGGGGGGGGGGGGGAAATATGACTTATGACCTTTTTTCTGAGTTAAAACTTGCAGCATCTCCATGCTCAGGTGATCAAAATTCAGATGCTTTGTATTGATGGACCATTTTTGCCATGTCCCAAGGTCACATCCTTTTTTTGGATTCACTAAACCAATTTACTAATTTGCTAATTTAGCAATGGCAGGGATTGGCTTAACAACGGTGGCAAGGAAGGTCGTGAAATGGGGCAAAACTCACAATGTCTCACTTAACAACAGAAATTCTGGACTCCATCGTAAGTTGAGAGCCACCTGTCTATGAAGCTTTTGGCTTCACGTCTATGCAAGCTTGCAGCCCAGAGTGTTCAGATGTGATTCTAACTTCTAAGGCTGCTCTTTGGTCTGGCAATAAGAGCAACCTCTGAGCCCCTTAAAAATCAGGGTGCTGTGCAAATTATTATTATTTTTTCTCCCATGCCTTCATCTCCAGGTGATCCAGGAATAGCCTCCGCCTTTCCACAGACTCAATGCATGGGACAATACAGTCTTCTTGACTGAAGAGTTCCAGCATTCTGCATTGTAAGGAAGAGACTTATTAAAGCCCCAAACCTGGTCAGTCCAAGGACTTCTTCCGCTTTCAAACAATCCAATCTGGACTTCTTGGACGATGTGTTTTGTGGTTTGATACATAACAAGCCAAGGAAGGCCAGGAGGCCAACGGAGAGCCAGAAATCAAACCATGGCTAAGCAAAGCTCCAAACTCTACTTGAGTTAAACAGAAGTCTTTCTGAGTCCACTCACACACACACAGAGGAATAAACTCCCAGCAAAGTTGGGATAGGATTTTATTTATTTTAATTTATTTATTTATTAAACTTCTTAACCATCCATCTCCCTCATAGAGGGCTCTGGCGGGTGTCACAGAAGTGCTCTTTAGAAAGGACTTTTGGATGGCCATCTAGCTTGGGGCAACCTAAGCCTTTCCGTTCGATGAGTCTTACCTGGGAGTAAGCCTCACCAACCCTGGTTGGGTGCAATTGGAAAGTCACAACACACTCTCTAAACGGGATCTCATGGAATAGGTTTCCTACTTCCTCCCCCCCCTTCCATTCACTTCCATCCAGTGCAATTTTCTTGGCAACTCGGGGAGGGATTTGCCATTGCCTCTTTTCTAGGGGCGAGGGAAAGTGACTGGCCCAAGCTTGGTTTGGCACTTAGGGCGGGACTAGAACTCACAGTTTTCTGGGTTTCTAGCTTGGCCCCTTCAGCTACACCAAGCTATCTCTCACACTTCCTTGTAAGTAAATGTCATTTATTAGGGAGGTTTAGACATATAGGTGACCCCCACTAAGAATATAATATAATATATAATGGTTGTAACAGGAAAGAAGGAGGCTGTATCTCTAGAATCGAAGTCTTTTTTTTTTCTTTTGGTCTTAAGTTATTTTGTTAAGCGAAGAACAACACAAATGTGGCCAAGATCTAAACTGGCTCTTTTCAGACTCCAGAAGGAGGCAGAGAAGCTGATTATTTTCCTTTGAC
The DNA here is from genome assembly GCA_033807585.1 of Hydrophis major. Lineage (NCBI taxonomy): Eukaryota > Metazoa > Chordata > Lepidosauria > Squamata > Elapidae > Hydrophis > Hydrophis major. The sequence continues at coordinate 4,793,236 of CM066339.1, read as the reverse complement.
CTGTTCAACTTTACCCTCAAAATAATACATTAACAGAGACGAGGGAGAGACGTTGAAGCTTCAAGGCAGAGAGGCGAAGGCCAGATACAAACAGATCCTTCGCCTCTGCTTTGACGGCTTGCTTATTTTGAGTGTGGCCGGTTTTCAGAGCTATGTATATTCTTCAGGGCCTGGACTTTATTTTCTGCCTTTATATGGGTGGGTGGTGCAAAAGGGAAGGAATAAGGGAAAAGGGGGATTATGGTATCATAATGGGCCTTGGTTTTCAAAATAAAGGGTGCCCCTGAAAAACTGGAAATGAAAACAAACCTTCCCTTTCTTTTTTCTTTCATTCTTTCTTTTCTTCTTTCCTTCCTATATCCTTCCTTCTGTTCTTCTATCCATCCATTACTTTCATTGTCCTGTCTTCTTTCTGTGTTTCCTTTCCTTCCTTTTTCCTTCCCTCCCTCCCTCCCTCCCCTTTGCTCCTCTTTCTTTCTTTCTTTCTTTCTTTCTTTCTTTCTTTCTTTCTTTCTTTCTTTCTTTCTTTCTTTCTTTCTTTCTTTCTCTCTCTCTCTCTTTCTTTCTTTTTCTTTCTGTCTGTCTGTCTTTCTTCCTTTCTTTTTCTTCTGTTCTTTCTCCTGTCCTTCTTTCCTTCCTTCCTCTTCTGCCTCCCCCTCGCCCTCCAAAAATAACCCACCGACCTAGGCAAAGGGAATCACAAGCGATTTGATTTCTCTCCCCCCCATCTTCCCCCTCTTGCGACTTGATGAGCAGCAATAATGGAGGGGGTGGAGTTGGAAAGGGCCCCCCCCCATGGTTTGTGTTATTAAAAAAAAAAGGCAACGGCTTCTTTTTTGGGAAAGCGAAGGGAGGGAGCGGGGTGAGCAAAGCGAAAGGGGAGAAGAAGAATACGAAAAAGAAAGATTTCCCAACGCTCCCCCCCCCCACCTTCGCGGGTTTTCATCCCCCCCCCTTTCTTTCTTTCTTTCTTTTTTCTTTTTAACTTGAGAAAGATGGATAGAAACTGGAGACAGAATTCGAGAGGAGGGGCGAGATGGGAATAGGAGAGAAAAAGACAAGGAGGAGGGAGGGAGGGAAGGAAGGAAGGAAGGAAGGAAGGAAGGAAGGGAGGGAGGGAGGGAGGGAGGGAGGGAGGGAGGGAGGGAGGAAGGAACAGAAGGAAGGAAGGGAAGGAGGCTTCGAAACCTTGGCACAATCTCTTTTGTGCTTGCTTTGCTTGGAAGAAGAAATAAGCGGGGGAGGGAGGGGAGGAGAGGGAGGCGAAGGAGGTCTGCGAAAGGCCGACCAGAGACAGCCTCCAGTGTACAGTCGGAGCTGGTTGGCCAGCCGGAATATTGCGCCCTGCAAGGCGCCGTTTCCTTCGCCTGGGCGCCTTGCAGGGCGCAAAAGGCTGAGGACAGAGGCTGAGGACAGACCACTCCCCGCGCTCGCCTCTTTCCCTTTCTCGGGCTCTCGGACGCCTCCCCCCCCCGAAGTCCCCACCCCACCCTCTCGGGTCGCGGGGAAGCCAACCTGCTCCCACTCTCCACCCCCTTGCCAAATCCCACCCGCCCTTCTCTTTCCAAATTTCGTTTCATTTTTTTTTTCCCCGTGCGCCTTTGGAGAGAACGAAGAGAAAGGGGGGGGGGGGCAGGCGAAGAGAGAAGGTGTGTGTGTGTGGGGGGGAGGAATCCGAAAAAACTACTGCACCCACCGATCTTGGGGGGGGAGGGTGAGAGGAAGAGGAGGAGGGGGGGCCTGATCCGCGTTGCTCCGCGCATGCACGTGCTTGGCAAAGCCCCCTCGGCGAGGAAGGGAGCGAGCGAGCGCGAGAAAAAAGGGAAAGAGGCGAAGGCGCACGGCTGTTCCGGCCGTGGGAAGGAGGAGACGACCCGCCGGAGTTCTGCCTGCTGGAACGACCCCTTCTCGTGGAAAAAGAGGCCCTTCCTTTGGCGGCCGGGGTTCGTCTCTCCGCTTGCCCAAGAGAGGAAGGGATGGTGGCTCTTGCTGTCGCCGCGGCTGGAGCGACGTCCCGGAGGAGACTTCGCGCTGCCTGAGCGCGACGGCGGGGTTCCGCGGAGATGCGGTGACTGGCCGCTGCCAGCCGGGCCAAAGGTAACGCACCTTCCATCCAGCTCCGGGTGGCGCTGCCAAGAGCGGAGCGCGGGAAGGGAAGGGGGGCGGTGGTGGGTCGGGGGGAGCGTTGGAAGGAAGGAGCGCGCTGGTGGCAGAGCAGGCCCAACCGAAGCCCCCCTCACACCGTCAGGCCGGCTCGGGGTTTACGGAGGTTGCGGCCAAACGAGAGCGCTGTAAAAGCAAAGCCCCCCCCCCCCCGCGCATTGTTTGGGTCTTTTTGGTGAGACCAGGCCGCTCGGGCGAAGCCGGCTGGCGGCTTGGCGCGATCCAGCGGCCGGCCTCGGCCGAGCGGCCTGATTGCTTCCAAGCAGTGGGATGCGCGCTCTTGCTCCAAACCTCAGAAGGAGAGAGAGAGAGAGAGAGAGAGAGAAAGAGAGAGAGAGGATCGGGGTTTTGGAAGGCGCAGGAAAGAAGGATCTCCTGATTTTCTGTCTCCTTGAATCTTTCGATCGAAGATTCCCTAAGCCCCCTCCCTTTTGTCCCAAACTCCCGGGGATAATGGGCATAAAAAAATCCCAGCGCTCTTTTTGACCGCCGTCCGTTCTCCTTTCCCCTCTCCCCGAAAGCGGCGGTTTCCTTGAAGCCTCCTGCCCCCCACGACACCCCTTTCCTCGATCCGGAAAACGCCTCCTTCTGTTAAGCTTGTTTTCTTGAAGACCTTTCATTACCTAATCTAGCGAACGTCATCAACCCCAGCTACGCACCCCATGTTTTACAACCCCTGAGCTACAAATATTCCCCCTTTTTACTGGCTATTCCTTCACTTTGGAACCGCCGGTTTCCAAGGCAGGGTGGAGAATTAGCCGGCCTCGGTTTGAAACGACCTCTGTGTGCTCCCACTATCCTTAGCCAAGGGAACTTAAATCTCCAGTCCCATCAATTTCTCAAGTCATTTTCTCAACCCTTGCCTTGAAGGTCAGTTAGAAACCAAAAGCTTTATAAATCCCGCCTGGAGATAGATGGATAGATAGATAGATAGATAGATAGATAGATAGATAGATAGATAGATAGATAGATAGATAGATAGATAGATAGAGCGAGCTCTGGAATATACATACCCTATATATTTTCCCCACCTCCTAGTTTAAGCTCTATTGTCATGAGCCCAATGTAGGCCAAAAGAGAATTTACTGTATCCGAGAATTTATTCTGTTTTTAAAATAACTCAATGGAAAGGTTTGTCCCTTTGAAGAAAAATAAAATCACCTCAGTTGAATATACATCCAATCTGGATTAAAATACAGAGGCTATTTGTTTTTTTGTCCCAAAGTCTGCCATTAATTATGTTTGGGAAATTGATTTCCTAAAGTTTTAAAACGTGGTATATCTGTGTTTATGTGTATAAACTGTAGATAAATAGATAGATAGGTAGATAGGTAGAGATAATTTAAATATCAGTATATTGTATTTTAATATATGAAAACATTTTCCCCATCTCAACGCTATAGATATACATTTAAATATATTATACTACTTTAATATAATTGTTTAAATATTCCCATCCCAAAGCTTTTTAAAAAATCCCTTATTAAGATTGAATAAAGTATTTATGTCTCGGTATGTGTATAAACTGTAGATGGATGGATAGATGGATAGATATAATTTAAATATATTATACTACTTTAATATAGTTGTTTAAATATTCTTCTTCCCATCCCAAAGCTTTAAAAATATTCCCTTATTAAGACTGAATGAAAGCTTTTTTACTGTTTTAAAGGACAGTCTGGCAGCATTAAAATCACACCATTTAATTTATTTCAGTTGGGCATTCTGTTTTAATTTTGTTGTAGATTTTAGTAAGTTCCCACATCCCCTCCCCACCTTCCATGTTAATAAGGCCTTAACTGTAAGAGTTTAATCAGTGTTTTTCTGTTCTTTTTTTCTTTTTTCTTCCAAGTAAATGTAGAAAACAGTTTGGTCAGTTTGGATTCCAGAATGGCTTTTTCTCCAGAATAAATTCCCCTGATCTTGATGAGCTTTCTTTCTGAGTAGGCATATATAAAAATTAGGTTTAGATTTAAGGTAATGATATTTGGAAGTTCTTCTCTATAGCAGCTGTTTAGATTTGCAAAGGCTTGAATTCGGTTTAGAAGTCAAAATTATTCACGGAGAGGTTAATTACAGTATAAATAGTGCTTGGTAGTAGATAGGAATTTATTTTTATTGAGAACTGACTTGATTTAGCTTTCCTTCCTTTTTTCTTCTTCTTCTTTCCTTCTTTGTATTTGTTTCTCCTTCTCCTCATTATATTATTATTATTATTATTATTATTATTATTATTATTATTATTATTATTATTATTATTATTATTATTATTTCAGCTTTGACTGTGAAAAGGCAACATAAGGCTAACATCCTAGGCTAAAATTCCCCAAGGCCAAATTTATAGACCTGATAACTGCGTGATACTTGGGGATAAATCCATATTGTGTTCTTGAATGCAAGGGGTGAATTTCTCCCTGTCTCTTCCCCTTTCCTCTGTGTTCCTTCAGACATTTCTTACTCTTTGCCCAGACTTCAATTTAGACAAAAAAGCATACTTGGTGTTTTTTTTTCTCCTTCCTTTCTAGAGGCCAAAATCCCTGTCACTTTTCTGCCCTTTTGCTTCTAGTTGTAAAATAATTTAAAAATGAAAAGAAGCTACCGCAAGTTTTTTTTTTAAACACCACTTTGTTCTAATTTTGCATTTTGGAAAGTAGGAATAAAAACTGAGAAAGGAGAAAGAGAAAGACCCCACTCCACCCCTTTCAGTTAGAAAACTTGTCTGAAACCTATTGAATATGAATTTGACATGCATTTTCTAGGCATACAATAGTCCATCGTGTACTGTCTCTGCTTATGGAGGTATAGAAGCTTGATTTTCTCTTTCTTTTTCCCTTTGCTGTGCATTTTCCTATTTCTCTTCCCTTCTTTCCTTCCTTCTCTGTTTCACTTTTATTCTCCTTCCTTCCTTCCTTCCTTCCTTCCTTCCTCCCGCATTATTTTCTGAATGCACTAAATGTGTCTATACTGTGTGTGTGTGTGTGTATCTTAATATATTCTCAAATTCACCCCCCTCCATCTCTCATTCACACACACACACATACACACACTCCTGGCCAAACAACTCAATGTAACCCCATAGGCCTTTACTTAGAAACACGCTTAAACAATGAAACTTGTTAGCAATAGTATTCAGTTCATTCGATCTGGGGGTGCCTGTATCACCCACACTTTTTTCATGGAACATCAGTCTGTGAGGAAACAGCTTGTTTTGCAAACAAAACAACCGTATTGTGTGAAATTGTAGCTCTAATATACCTGCTGTGTATGTGAGAGAGGAAAGATTCAACACAAACATATCTTTGTCTCTCTCTCACACACTTATAAAATTGCGAGTTATATATAATTATATAATTCCTCTAGAAAGGGAAGCCTTAATACGTGCACAAGTGGAATAATATATGGGCAGGGGGCCCACGTTCACACAATTAACTAGCCTGGATTGAGGAACTGGGAGATTTTTTAATTTAGCCTATTTATACTGATACTGCCCTGGTTTTAACATGTTTTGCAAGCTGCGCCATTTTGCAAGATCACCATATGGCTGGGGCTGTTGTTATGCAGGGCATCTTGGGAGGCAGGAACACAGCCATATTTGTGAACCCAGGTTTAACGTGTTGTGGGAACCCAAACTCAGTGGGTGTACAGGTGAAAAAAAAGTGTATGTAGCGCTAGTCATCTGTAAATGTAGATTTTTCCATAACATACCCCTTGATGATATATGTCCAGTTTGGGTTAATCTCTGGTTAGGATTATATTTCCTGCTTCCAACCAACCTGATGGCCTCATACTAAGCCTGTGGCTCTATTTATGCCCCTGGGAATGAGGTTTTCAACCCCAATCTGGATTATTTGAGCGTTCTTAACTCCAGGAATGATATTTAAATTCATTCTCCCAGGGTACTTGCACTAAAACTCAGAAGATGGGTTATTGGCACCGATGTCAGGTGCTAGGCAGAATATTTTAAAATTCTTGCTTGAGTGCCAGTTTGCAATGTCATATTTTGTGGGTGGGGGTTAGGTGGGAAAGATGCCTGCTGTCCATTTCTGGATTTCTGTGTCTCCTGTTGCTGGGCTGGGAGGGGGTGGTTGTCTCCGGACCCCCCATTGTTAGCCTGCATGGCTTTTGGGTGAGGACTGGCACTGACAGGGTGGCAAAGCCCCCATTGGCTTCTCATGGTAGAAGAGGCTGGGGTGTCATATGTGGAACCCCAGGGGCCTTTATGCCTCCTCTCTGTCTTCCTTCAGCAGAGGTAGCCTGGATGATGGCAGGGGCGGAGGAAGAGTTCAGACTGGCGGCCACACCGGGGGATTCGTCTCCAAAACAGCTGAGCCCTGAAGACAAGGCAGATGGGCAGTTGGGGGACACCAGTAGCAAGCAGCCTGCCTCGCCCCAGCCAGCCTTCACCCAGCAGGTAAGGGGGGCATGAGGGGTGGGGGTGGGAGATGTTTAGCCTTTTCCTTCTCTCTCTTTCTCTCTCTCTCTCTCTCTTTCCCTTTTCCCTTCTTCTTCTTCTTCTTCTTCTTCTTCTTCTTCTTCTTCTTCTTCTTCTTCTTCTTCTTCTTCTTCTTCTTCTTCCTCCTCCTCCTCCTCCTTTCTTCCTCCTCCCTTCTCTTTTTCTTCCATCTCCTGTTCCTTCTCCTTCTCTTTCGGTCTTCTGATTTGTCTTCCTTTCCTCTCTCGTTTTTTTTTTTAAACCCCTCGCCTTTCCTTCTTTCTCCTTCCTCCTCCTCCTCCTCCTCCATTAGGCAGGTTACAGGAATAATTCAAAATTCTGAAGAGGATGATCATTCTTCTTGTTATTATTGTTGCCTACCCACTCTCTAGAGAATCTTCTAGAATGTTATTATCCTTTATAGGAGTTGTGTTTCGAAGTAGGCATTTGGAACATCGAATTACAATGGTATTATCCTCATGGTTCCTCTCGCAGCCAGAGGTTTAGATTGGATTTGGTGTTCTTTATCCACCCTATCCTTCCCTAGTCCTTCCTAAGGATTTGGCTTAGGCAGATGCTGTTGAAATCCTACTTTCAACCCTATCAGCATCTGCCTATTATCACGGTTCATTGCACAGTCAGCCACATGTTTAGATGGAACTTGGCCCTTTTATCCATCTATGGAGTCCTTTCCACAAGGGTCTGGGGTTGGCAGATGTGGACCCTTGGTGGTGTTAAAGGGAGCCTCGCAGGATGTCAGCTCTGCCAAGCGGAGCTGCCTTTCGCAATTGACCTGCGGTGATTTTTTTGGTCAATGCCCACGGCGTTCGAGTGTTTTGAAATTGCGTCCAAGGCGCCTATTACAAGTATGATTATTAAGCCCAAGAAACGGGGGGAGGGGATCCCCGGGGAGAGGATGGCGCTGATATGGGGAGGGTCCAGGTCTCCTAACCGCGCTCTCTCTCTCCCCCACCCCCAATCTCTGTTTTGAAATCCAAACGTCTAAACAGAGAAATCCGGCTTGATCGATCGCGCCGCCGCTCCACGCCATGGGGACGGTCGCGAGGAAACTTCTCCTCTGTCCGGGTTAAGAAAAAAGAGGGGGGGTCCCTCTGGGGGGCTCCGCCAAGCTTTCTGATTTTGCTTTCCTGTTAGTGAGAGAGGGCGGTGAATTCCCCGCCGACGGACGCCGCCGTTTTCTTGACCCGAGAGAGAGAGAACGGCTGCCACGCCGGGGCTCCACGCAAATCCAGGAACCCCCGAATCGCAGGTTTTGTGGGTACCTTTTATCCCGAAGGTCCCCGTTTCTCTCTCTCTTTCTCTCCCCGGCCGAAATGAATCCCGGAGGAAGCAGCAGCGAGCGTCCAATGGTAGTTTGGTTGTTCCAGAAAAACTACACTTTGGAGTCCCCCCACTTCTCCGCGGATCTAAACCCAAATTAACGCGCTTAGTCTTTCCAGTCCTGGAACAGGATCCCTGCTCAATCGATCCTCTACCCTTCCTTTCCTTCTTTCCTTCCTTCTTTCCACCCTCCCTCCCTCCCTCCCTTTCTGGATGGCATAACCGCGTCTGAATTCTTACTCTGGTAAAGGGTTGCAGCTTGCTTTGTTTTTAAATCCAGACAAGCTTTTGCCTTTAAAGTAGAAGTGAGATCTGGTCTCTTTTGCTGGGTTTTATTTCGTTTTTCGTTCACCTCCTGCGTTTCTCCCTTACCGGGATGGGGGGAGGGTGCCATTTTCCAGGCAGGGGCTCTCATGAGTCCACTGCTTTGTCCTTCCTCTGTCTTTCCGTCTATCCTTGCAGAAGGAAGGCCCCAAGTCAGCCTGTAGGCAAAAGAGAAAGCCCTCCATCCATCTGTACATTTCTGGTTTGCATGCATGTAAGCGAGCTGCCTGCAGGATTTTCCTCTTGGAGCTGTTTTGTTTTTATTTCCCAGAGTCCTGACATTTTTTGTTCATTGGTGATTAAGGATGAAGGCTTGCTTTCTAATCTCTCTCCTTGCCTACCAATTATGGAGGGGAGAGAGAGAGAGAAAGAAAGAGAGAGAGAGAAGGAAGGAAGGGAGAGAGGGAGGAGAGAGAGAGAGAGAGAGAGAGAGAAGGATTAAATCTGTTTTTCTACACATGATGATGGTGAAGGTTTATTAAGTGTATATGCTGTCTGATTCCCAGTGATTCGTCATTAAGATGAGGATGAGAATGAGAAAGTCAAATTATGGGTCCCTTGAAAGAGGGAAACTCCCTCCCTTCTCCTTCTTTCTTTCTTTCTTTCTTTCTTTCTTTCTTTCTTTCTTTCTTTCTTTCTTTCTTTCTTTCTTTTTCTTTCTTTCTTTCTTTCTTTCTTTCTTTCTTTCTTTCTTTCTTTCTTTCTTTCTTTCTTTCTTTCTTTCTTTCTTTCTTTCATATTAAGAAGGCCTGATGGGTATATCTGAATTTTGCTACTGTCATCCTGAGGTTTCACTTTCTCTTCATTCCAAGCTCAAGCTGCAACCTAAAGCAGTGTACTGTTAGTAGAAATGCCCTACGTTCTTGTGTTTAAGGTGTGTGGGTTTCCTGCCTCTCTGGCATTTGAGAGAAACAGCCCTTTAATACTGGCTCTTGGTGTTAAGCTTAGATGTGAAACCAGCTGCAATTTTGGGATTCACTGGTGGTAAATCGCTTTTAAACAAACCTGCCTAGAAGGATAGGGTGGCAGATGAAGAAAAGTCTTGAGTGGCCCAAATAGAGGCAGTTTGGTCTAGTAGTTGAGGCACCAAACTGGAAATTGGGAAGCCATGGCTTCAAATCCCACCTTAGTCGTGAAAGCCAGCTGGGTGACTTTGGCCCAATAACTAGGAGATTGACTTCTGCTTTGGTAAATCCCCCCCTCCGCCCTTTCCCCCCTCCCTTCACTACTTCATGTTGTTCATCCCGTGGGCCATGTGGATGGAGCAGCCTTGCGTTCCCACGCAGCCAGGATTAATTGCTTTGGGGGTGACATTTCTCTGTGGACCACCAACATTTTCTCATGGACTACCACTGATCTAGTCCACACACACATACACACACACATACATACCCCACCCAAGCGGGAGACCCTACAGCATTTCCGTCAAATGGTGGCCCAATCTCTTCTTGAAAGTTTCAAGTGATGACGCTCCCACAATAATCCCATATAATCTAATAATCCCTAATCATCTAATAATCCCTAATAATAATCTAAGAATCCCTGCAAGTTTTCAGAAGTGGTTTGCCCTGTCCTCCATCCCCAAGGGTTCAGACTGGGCACGGCTGGCTGAAGGTTGTGCTTCATTGACTGGGGGGCAGAATTAGAACTCACAGCCTCCCAGGTTCGAATTGTGAAGAAGCGCTCAGTAAGATAGCTTTGGCCCCTCTTTTTCCTCCCCCCTACTGCCGGGCTGGAGCCGGACTGGCGGCTTCGGTGGTTCAGCCAGAACCCCAGAAATCTCACCCGGACTGGACTGAGGAGCCCAGACGGGGCGAGATCCTGGGAAAGGCCGCCAGATCCTCGTTCAACGATTTGGTTCGTCGGAGCGTCCAAAATCTGAACCACGCCTGGCCTCTGCTCCGGACCCCACACAAGCCTCTTGGCTTCTTTGTCTGCAGACTCTTTCTCCCTCCACCTCACTCTCCCCCTCCGGAAAAAAAAAGAGAAAGAAAGAAATATTCAGGAAATCTCCAGCCCGTCCCATTATAGCTCCTTCTATTTTGATACTTTGAGCTTATCAGCGCTGCCGCTGCTGGTATCGGAAAGTTGCGAGCGGCTCTCACGGCCGAGGGCGCGAGCAGCTCTGAAAATGCGGGGCGTTGGGCGCCCCCCTCCCCTAAAAGGCCCTTCCCGCCCAAAACTGTCCTCTTGGCAAGAATATCGGAGGGATAAGGCCAAAGATAGCGCAAGATCGAGCTATCGCTAAGGGGAAGGGGGAGGCAGATTCTGGGTCCCTCTCCCCCTTCCCCACCCAAGACGCATTCACACGTAACGCAGCCTCCCACCCGGATTAAGCCCAGGCAGTGGAACGCCAGAGAGGGCTCCAACGATCGGGGAGGGGAGTTACACGTGAAAGGATGCCGGCCCAGAGAATCTACTAACTCTCCGAGCCTTTGCCAACTCGGATTTTAAGGGGACTTTTAAAGGGGGCGAGAAAGGGCTTCGCGTGTAGCGGAGGAAAGTGGATCTAACGCGCGTGTTTGTTTGGGAGGCCCGGGGGGGGGGAATCGGCGCGTGATGGGCCCGCAGAGGAAGCTCGAAGAAAGAAAGTAGTACCTGGGAATGAAAACAGAAGTCGGGTGCGTTGTAAAAGCACGTGTGAACGAGGTGGTGTCTATTTAGGCGGTTTCCATTCCCTCGCCACCCTTGGATGTATTTCCTTTTTCGAGTAGGGGGCTCCTGGGTGAAACACCTTGGATATCTTGGGAGTTGTAAGTTCTTCTGGTTTTATATAGATTTATTTGTTTGTGTGTTCAGTTTCTGTAGCTGCTCCTCTCGGTAAACAAAATATATTATTTTATGTAAAATATATTATTTTATGTATAATATATATTGGTTATATAATTTGTGTGTGTGTGTTTATCATAGAAACATATTTACCGGGGAGAGAGAGAAAGGGAGGGGGGAGGGAGGGGGGGGAGAGAGAGAGAGACAGACAGACAGATTATTTTTTTGTACTTTTTCTTTCCAGGGAATGGAAGGGATCAAAGTATTTTTACACGAACGAGAGCTATGGCTCAAATTTCACGATGTGGGAACCGAAATGATTATAACAAAAGCTGGAAGGTAAGATCCAGAGAGACAAAGGGGAGGAAGGAAAAATCCAGAAAAAAACAATATTTGTCTACTGCAGAAAGAGTGAGCGATTATATTGTTTAATGAAATAAGTTATGTTTTAAAAAAACAGTTGATCTGGCATGAGAGTGAACCTGATGTGTTTAAAGATGCATTTTTTTAGGAAAAAAAATCCTTCCTTCCTTCCTTCCTTCCTTCCTTCCTTCCTTCCTTCCTTCCTTCCTTCCTTCCTTCCTTCCTTCCTTCCTTCCTTCCTTCCACAACACTTCCTCTACATAAGTGAAGGCAATAGATATGTGTGCACAAGCATTTATACAATACATAAAAATGTGTTTATATACTCAAATTCTACCCCCTCACATTCTATTCTCTTCCCTCTCCTTCCCTTCTCTCTCCTTCTCTTCTCTCCTTCTTTTCCCTTCTCTCTCCTTCTCTTCTCTCTCCTTCTCCTCCTCTTCTCTCTCCTCTTATCTCCCCCCCCCTCCTAAAGTGCCATAAATTTATTCTTCCTTTTCTGTAATGGACTGTGGGAATACCTTGAAGAACAAGAGGAAGAGCTTCAACCAAGGCAACTGTCAGATAACAGAAACCTGAGTCCAGAACAGAAATGTAATCTAAGAAAGTGTCTCAGATAAGCCTCTCTCTAATTCTCATAAATATGCAGGAGAGCAAGAGGAGACAACTTTCAGAGTTGGGATCACACTTGAAATATTCCATCCAGTTTAGGTTCCAAATCTCTTTTACAATTCCCAGTGTCTCAAATTTCACACTTCTGTTGTATTCCTATGGTTTGTCTACATACTTGTCCATCTTACTGTTTAATATTAGGATACAGTCTCTGTTGCAGGACGTTTGTTTTTACCAGAGTGATATTCCTTTCCTGTCCTTTGTTTGTTCTCAGGCGAATGTTCCCCAGCTACAAAGTGAAAGTCACCGGACTGAACCCCAAAACGAAGTACATTCTTCTAATGGATATTGTACCCTCCGATGACCATCGATACAAATTTGCAGATAACAAATGGTATGTCTTTAGAGGTGGGATCACAAATCCAACCCAAGTTTAAAAACAAACGTCAGGAAAACAGAGACCCAAATGTTGGAAATGTAATCAGAGTCCGGGTACCTACTATCATATATGATGGACATGTATAAAAGCAAGTAACTATTGAATGAAAATACCCACATGGCTGGAAAAGATGATCAAGCAGCATATAGATTTAGAGTCAGAAATATTTCTGTTAGGGACTATATATTTAATGCTACATGTATTGACAGCAGTGAGAATTGTATTGGCACAATATTGGAAAAATGAGAACAACTCCCCCAGATGAAAATGTGCAGAGATGGATAGATTGACAATGAAAATAAAAGATATACAGAGTATTACTTAACATGGAATAGGTTTTATCAATGCTTAGAGATAAGAGGTAGACATTGGATGAAGAAAGATCATTATTATATATAAGTAAAATATGAATGTTCATAACAGTAAGTATACTAGTATAATTAATATGATCATAAATAAGTGGATATAATTATAAATATGGTTAGAATTGCTCTGTGTATTATCATTTACTATCAGTATATCTTTTTTTCTTTTGTGAAATGAAATGCCCAGACATTACACTGTATTCAAAATAATTATATATAAATAAAAAAATTGACTAAAAAAAAAAAAAGGAAAACAGACCCTGGCTGACTGCAAGATATTTCATTTCATGCAACCAATCAGAACCAAATATCTTCTAAAAATAAAAACCAAAGGGAAATGATATCAGATCTAGTCCACTGATAGTCCACGACTTACAACAGTTCATTTAGTGACCGTTCAAAGTTCCAACGGCACTGAAAAAAGTGACTTATGACCATTTTTCACACTTATGGCCATTGCAGCATCCTGATCATCTCACGATCAAAAAAGCAACTTTGGGACAACCATGACTTGGAGGACTGAGAAGCTCCATAGATAATACTTCAATAGGATAACCAAAATAGATGGACGGCTGGAGAACAGAGAGTGGGAGGTAAAATCTGCCATCAATCCAGCAACTATCTCCAGCAGGGACCTCCTCAATTTGGTCACCAGGCCAATTGGCAAAGTCAGGTCCTTCAGGCTCTTAAATGTAAGGATAAGAGCGTGGTGGTAGATCTTACCTTTCTTGTTTGAAACTGCGTTCCAATATTCGAAGGGCTGCCACCAAGGAAAGATGGGATCAACCTTATTCTCCAAAGCACCTGGAGGCAAGACCAGAAACAATGGATGGTAACTAATCAAGGACTGATCCTATCTAGATCGAAGGAGAAATTTCCGGAGAGAACAATAATCAGCAGATCGAATGGCCTCCAGAAGTTGTGGGTGCTGCAACACTGCAGGTTTTGAAGAAGAGACTGAACAACGATTTGCCTGAAATGGTAGAGGGTCTCATGCTTGAGCAAGGGGTTAGACTAGAAGACCTAACAAGGTCTCTTCCAACTCTATCATTGTGTCATTTAGAAAAGATTGTTTAGGTCAGTCTTTTTAATCTCCCTATCCTTTGCTGCTTTGGCCTTTTCTGATTTCCCAACAGGTTAAGGGCCAAACAAAGAGGAAAGAAGGGAAGTACAACTCCAAAATATTGTGTTGCTTTTGATAGGTCAGTAACTGGGAAGGCTGAACCATCCATGCCTGGAAGATTGTATGTCCATCCAGACTCACCAGCGACTGGGGCCCATTGGATGAGACAGCTGGTTTCCTTCCAAAAGCTCAAGTTGACCAATAATCATCTTGATCCATTTGGCCATGTAAGTATGACTTAGCTGTTCCAGACTGACATTAGAGTTTGCCAGATCCCTACCTCTTGCAGTTGTAGCTGCAGTAGACATAATTACTGATAGCTATGAGCATCACATCAGCATTGACCTATGAAAATGTCAAATAATGTTAAACTTGCAATAAGTGATAACCTAAAGTGTAATTCATACTGACAGAACATGCTTTTCGTTTCTTCTTTATTTTCAATACTCTTAAGTTACCCAATCCAAAGAGTCTTGAGAACTTTAACACTGTATAAATATCACTGTATTGAAGCAACGTAAAGTATTAAGATGAATAACTATATTAACAAAAAGGGAAAAGGAAAAAAAACATTGACATTTTGGAAATCACAGTTAATATTGATATAAACTACTTCTTTATATTTAAAGGTTGCGGTCATATAATACTAGAACGTTAATACTGTAAAAATATCATTTCATACAAACAATATGATGCTCTGCTTATATTGTGTAATATAATATATAAATATAGACAGTACATAATTGCCATCTTGACCTTAAAAAAACCTTAACAAACAGAATCCTACAAACTCGGCCCATATTTTGTTATAAAATTTTGAATTATTATTTTTATAAATAACTCAAGGCACTGAAAATGCCCAATATGCCTTCCTCCTCTTATTTTGCCCACAACAACAATGTGAGTAAATTTGGCTGAGAGGGAGAGGGACTGGTCCAAAGTCCCCCACCTAATATTCATGGCTAACACAGAACTAGAACTTTCAGTCTCCTGGTGATTGGCCAAAATCACCCAGCTAATTTTCCTGCCTAAGGCGTGACTAGAACTCATTGTCTCCTGGTTTCTAGACTGGTGCCTTAACTACTAGACCAAACTGGTCCTTCCTTCCTTCCTTCCTTCCTTCCTTCCTTCCTTCCTTCCTTCCTTCCTTCCTTCCTTCCTTCCTTCCTTCCTTCCATCCTTTTTACTTACTTTCTTTCTTTTTTTCTGCCTTCCTTTCTTTGCTTTGGTTTCACCCATCGTCAGTTCCTGCTCCATATTAACTGCCGTGCTATGAATCTTTGGTAGAAATCTGCTGCAATAAAATAAATCTTTTCCAAACCCAGTGCCAGTGATTAGGTGAAAACATTTATTAGCTTTCTTGGCTAATGGTTTTCCATTGGCTTCTTCTGCAATTTGTTTTTGGTTTTTTTTAAATTCCCAATCTAAACTCCAGTGCTAGGATGCTCAGCCAAATCCTAACCAAGACTGACCCTCTTTAAGTTTTCAGAACAGCAGGTGGTCTCGTTCAGCAAATATAATTCCTTTCTGGAATTGATAGTCTTAATTATTTTCCTCCTTCCAATGATAAAATACCTTGCTTTGGATGCTTTAATCTGATTCATCTATCTTGCTGCTTTAAAAAAAAAGGGGGGGGATCTCGGTGTGCTGTCCAAGGGCTACAGAATAGAATACAGCATAACAGACTTGGAAAGGGCCTTGGAGGTTTTCTAGTCCACCCCCCTCCTCAAGCAGGAGACCTCACTTGTATTCCAGACAAGTGGCTGTCCAGTCTCTTCTTAAAAACACCCAGTGATGGAGCATTTACAACTTCTGGAGGGAAGTTGTTCCACTGGTTAATTGTTCTGACTGTCAGGAAATTCTTCCTGAGTTCGAGGTTGCTTCTCTCCCTGATTCAGTTTCCATCTGTTGATTCTTGTGTTGCCCCTTCAGGTGCTTTGGAGAATAGTTTGACTCGCTCTTTTTGGGGCAGCCCCTCAAGTATTGACAGATAACTATCATGTCCCTCTTCGTCCTTCTCTTCATGGGACAAGACATACCCAGTTCCTGCCAATTGTTCATCCTCTGTTTTAGCTTTCAAACTCCTATGAATGTGTCTTTTCTTTTATGTATACTGAGAGCATTTGCACCAAGACAAATTCCTTGTGTGCCCAAACACACTTGGATAATAAAGAATTCTATTCTATTCTATTCTCAATAAAGAATTCTATTCTATTTATTCTATTCTTTTCTCAATAAAGAACTCTATTCTATTCTGTTCTGTTCTATTCTATTCTATTCTATTCTCAATAAACATTCTATTCTATTTTATTCTATTCTATTCTCAATAAAGAACTCTATTCTATTCTATTCTGTTCTGTTCTATTCTATTCTCAATAAAGAATTTTATTCTATTCTATTCTATTCTATTCTCAACAAAGAACTATTCTATTCTATTCTCAACAAAGAACTCTGTTCTATTCTGTTCTGTTATGTTCTGTTCTATTCTATTCTCAATAAAGAATTCTATTCTATTCTATTCTATTCTATTCTATTCTATTCTATTCTCAACAAAGAACTATTCTATTCTATTCTCAACAAAGAACTCTGTTCTGTTCTGTTCTGTTCTATTCTATTCTCAATAAAGAATTCTATTCTATTCTATTCTATTCTATTCTATTCTATTCTATTCTATTCTATTCTATTCCATTCCATTCCATTCCATTCCATTCTATTTCTACTCTAATTGTACCCTATAACTATTACTAAGTGTTGTTTCTAATGATTCTTGATTCTTGAGGAATGTATCTTTTCTTTTATGTACACTGAGAGCATTTGCATCAAGACAAATTCCTTGTGTGTCCAATCACTCTTGGCCAATCAAGAATTTCTATTCTATTCTATTCTATTCTATTCTATTCTATTCTATTCTATTCTATTCTATTCTATTCTAACCCCACTTTTAAAGTCTTGAAGGATTTGTGTGCCTTTCAAAATAAAAATAAGAATAATCCTGCCATCAAAAAAAACATGGAGCATCCACGACCCGAATTATTTCGGCAAACTTTGTCGCATTGATGCCTTGATTAACTTGAAGCTGAAGCATTGAAGCTCAGCCAATGGAGTGCTTAACCATGAATCAGGTTGGGCTTAAATTGATGGGAGCGAGCGGGTTGAGGGGTGTCCGGGCAGCCGCCACAATCTGTCAACAGTTGACTCTAATTGAACGCTTGCCTCTCCAAGTGGCACTCATGGACGCGTGGAGTGGGGAGAAAGGGGGAGATGAAAAGGAAGGCGGCCAGGCCTTGTAAAACCAAATCAGTACAATGTGTTAAACGATCTGGGAAACCCAGAATGGAGTCAAGCCCAACCCAAGTTACAGTTTGAATTAATCGTACGGCTGGCTCCACTCCTAACCGGTCATAAATCAGAAGAAAAGGAGCTCTTTGGGGGAAAAAAAAAAAAAAAAAAAGCACAACTTCATTTGATACATGTCTTGGTCGGTTCTTAATTCCACTAGGGTTAAAAAAAAAAAAAAAAACTCCATGGAGTTTTTCATGGTTTTTTTTCCGTTTGTTTGGGGTTATTTATTTTTTTTAAGACCCCAAATCTCTTCCACATTTTGAGCATTCTCTCTAGCAGCAAAACAACTCAAGATATCACCCTAAGCAAAGAGAGCCAGCTCAGAAGACCGATGAGGTTGGCTGGCTTAATTTTTGTGTGTGGAATATGGTTTGTTTTTTTTTTAAAGCCTGGAAGTCTGTTAATCCCTTTTCCAAGCCATTATCCTTATCTGCAATATTCTGATGACTTGGAATACCGTATCCTATTTTGGTCACCATGATATAAAAAAAGATGTTATGACTTCCCTCTGAAAAGAGGGAAGAGAAGAGCAACAAAGAGGATTAGGGGACTGGAGGCTAAAACGTATAAAGTACAGTTGCTAGAACTGGGCCTGGCTAGTTTAATGAAAAGAAGGATTAGGGGTGTCGTGATATCAGTTTTCCAATATTTGAGGGTCTGCCATAAAGAAGAGGGGGTCGAGCTCTTCTCCAAAGCACCAGGAGGCAGGACAAGAAGCAACGGATGGAAAGTAACCAAGGAGAGATGCAACCTGGAATTAAAAGGAATTTCCTGACAGTGAGAACAATCAACTAGTGCAGGGGTCTCCAACCTTGGCTCCTGGAAGCCTGGCGGACTTCAACTCCCAGAATTCCACAGCTGGCTGTGGAACTCTGGGAGTTGAAGTCCGCCAGGCTTCCAGGAGCCAAGGTTGGAGACCCCTGAACTAGTGGAACAAATTGCCTTCAGAAGTTGTAGGTACTCCAATACTGGAGGCTTTTAAGAAGGATTTAAAATTGAAATAGGGTCTCTTGCTTGAGCAGAGGGTTTGACTAGAAGACCTCCAAGGTCCCTTCCAACTCCGTTATTTTGTTTCGCTCAACTGTTCTAGGTTGCTTCTCTCCTTGATTCGTTTCCATCCATTGTTTCTTGTCCTGCTTTCAGGTGCTTTGGGAAATAGGTTGGCCTCCCTCTCTTCTCTGTGGCAGCTCCTCAGATATTGGGAACTTGCTGTCATTGTCCTTCTTTTGTTAAGCCCACATATTTACCAAACATTAAAAATGGCTGAACAGAGTCTTTGTCCTTGTCCGTGATCAGGGCCATGAGTAGAGCTGTAATTACAAAAAAGATTGTTGAGACTTTAGAAAAAGTGCAGAGAAGAGCAACTAATTGATTAAAGGCCTGGAGACTTCAACATATGAAGTACGGTTACAGGATTTGAGTTTGGCCACTCTAGAGAAAAGAAGAATTAGGGGAAACATGATAGCAGGATTCCAGTATTTGAGGGGCTGCCACGAAGAAGAGGGAGGGTATCAACTTATTTTCCAAAGCACCAGAGGGCAGGACAAGAAACAATGGATGGAAACTAATCAAGGTGTGCCGTCCTAGCCAGTCTATGGGAATTGGATAATGCACCATGGTAAATGTAGTTAAAGGTATCCTGGGAAATGTAGTTCATGTCACGTGACCACATCTGTAATCCCGATTGGTCACCAGCTTAACCCTTGATGGGTTGGGGGAGGTTTCCCTCACTTTTGCCTGAACTCACTAACTCATAGCAGCTTCTTTCTATCGCTAGGAGATGGGTTAGGAGATAATCATCTTTTACTACAAGGAGATATACAAAGGATTGGTCATTAAAGAAGAACTTCATCACAAACAGAGTTATTGAGGATACCTGATGAGCCAATAAATGTTCTTTGTTATGGATGTCTTGTTGAGTTATCTATCTATATCTGTACAGTTTATAAACCCACCTCTGTGCAGAAGGCAGAAAACAAGGAGAGAAGCAATCTAAAACAGTTGACTGAAACAGAATAACAGAGTTGGAGGGGACCTTGGAGGTCTTCTAGTCCAGCCCCCTGCTCAAGCAAGAGACCCTATTTCAATTTTAGACAAATCATTGTCCAGTCCCTTCTTAAAAGCCTCCAGTATTGCAGCACCTACAACTCGGAATTAAGGAGAAATTTCCCAACAGGGAGGACAATTAACCAGTGGCCTCCAGAAGTCGTGGGTGCTCCATCACTGGAAGCTTTTAAGAAGAGACTGGACAAGTCACTTGTCTGAAATGGGATAGGGTCTCCTGCTTGAGCAGGGGGTTGGACTAGATGACCTCCAAAGACCCTTCCAGCTCTATCCTGATTCTGAAGTGAATGGCAAAGCCTAGGGTTCTCCCTGTTAATTCCCATCCGTTTGTCTCCTTGATACTCAAATTTAGCCACCTTAGAATTTGGATTGGGCCCCTGGAAATTCTCTCCCGCCTTCTCCTATTTGGTTTGAGGAAAACCAAGTCAAGTCGAATTCCTGAAGGAAACCTGGATTGGTTCCAGTTCTCTTGGCTCTCCCGAGGCTTACTCCTTCTCCAAGAAGCTTCTTCCGGGCTTAAAAAGGCCTTCCTCCTGGCTTCCAGATGCCATTGTTGGCACCTGGAGCAACTTCCCAGCCAGGAAAAACAATATTCCTCAACTGATTGACCTAGATGGGGCAGCCGGGCCTTTATGACGGCAGGCGAAACCCCCGTTCCTAGCATTGGGAAGCAGCTTGTGGAAACGGAGGTCGGCCTGCCAGTGTTTTCATTTTGTTTTCCTTCTGCTTGTTTTCCTTTCGGGCTTGTTCCAAAGAATAACATTCAGCCACAGGCTGGGAAGGAGCTGCAGTTGGGAAATGGCTCCCCACCCCCCCACCCCCCCGCAATGATGTTTGTGGCTCTTTAAAGCCGGTCCAAATGGAGTGCGCATAATAGGCACCAGGAGAGGGAATTAGGACACACACATGCTGCCAATAAGCAGTGTCACAGCAAAGGTGGTGTGTGTCTGTGTGGAAGTCTCTGTCTGTTCTTTCGGGAATGATGGAGATGTTTGCTAGGATAAGAATGTCCTCCATAAATAAACTGCATGATATAGAAAATCTTTCATCCCTCCTCTCCCTCTCCTTTTACTCCCCCTCTCCCCTTCTATTTCCTCTCTTTCTCCTTCTCTGTCTCTTCTCCTCTCCCTTTCCCTCTCCTCTCTCTCCCCTCCTCTCCCTCTCCTTTTTCTTCTCTTCTTCCTCTTTTTCCTCTCCTTCTCCCTCTCCTTCTCCCTCTTACTCTCCTCTCCTTCTCCTTTTTCCTCTCCTTCTCCCTCTCCGCCCCCTCCCTCCTCTCTGTGTTGGACGACATTACACATGATCCCCACTGACACACTCTTACATTGCTCAAGATAACAATCCCAAACCCAGAACTTTACAAACCATAGCTTATGGCTAAGTGTTGCATGAAATAGGTTCCTTGTAGCTTGGAGAACAAATCATAATTGATCACGATGTACCTTTCCTTTGTAAAGGAAAGACAATGTCTCATGGGCAGATCTTTCCTTCCTCGGTAGAACTCTGAAACAGAGGCACGCAGAAGCCTCTTTGGTGGAGACCTTTGTGGGATGAGTCTGTGACCCTCTTCCCCACCCCAACCAATTGAGGCTGCCCTACTTTTACCCTTCCTTTGCAGATTATCCTCAACTCCATGCACAAATACCAGCCCAGGCTGCATATTGTCAAAGCAGACGAAAACAACGGGTTTGGCTCCAAAAACACAGCCTTTTGCACCCACATCTTCCCAGAGACGGCCTTCATTGCAGTGACCTCCTATCAGAATCACAAGGTAAAGGGGCCGATTTTGAAAAAAAGCTTTGCCATCAGGGAGTAACGATGGTGTACAGTGCCAAGGGTGCATGGGAGACCCTTCCTTCCATCCTCTTTCTTCCTTCCTTTCTTTCTTTCTCTCTTCCCTCTCTCCTTCCTTCCTTCTTTCCTTCCTTTCCTTCTCTCTTCCCTCCGTCCTTTTCTCCCCTCTCTCCCTTCCTTTTTTTTCCCTCTCTCCTTCCTTCCTTCCTTTCCTTCCTTCCTTTTCTCTTCCCTCTCTCCTTCCTTCCATCCTTCCTTTTTTCTTTCCTCTCTCCTTCCTTCTTTTTCTCTTTCCTTTCTCCTTCCTTCCTTCTTTCCATCCTTCCTTTTCTCTTCCCTCTCTCCTTCCTTCCTTCCGTCCTTCCTTCCTTCCTTCTTTTGAAAACTATGAACATGGTGGCTTGGGTTGACAAACCATGATTTAACCCAATGGAGCTTTTCAGAGCTGTCTTTTAATAAAATTCTTAGACAGAAAAGGTATTCTCACATCTCAACCACATCATCTTCAGGAATTACAAGAAGAAAGTATGGAGGGGCAATTTTCATTTGCGTAGCCTTGACCTTGTAAAAGGAAGAAGGTATTTATGTTTTTAAATCTAGAATACAAACGATTTGAGCTACATCTTCTTGGCATGGAAGAATTAGCAACCTACACCAGGAAAATCAACATTCTACAAATCAGTGGGGAAATATCTCAAATTCCCAGACAGTCTGTTCTTAAAATGTGAAGTGTGTTTGTCAAAAGATACTGCCTAGCTGTCTTTTGCTCCTTGAAAAGAAGAAAAAAGCCACGAAAGATGTCAGTGGAAAATGTTGGGAGTATTAAAATCTGATTTAAGAATAATAGAATAACAGGGTCGGAAGGGAACTTAGAGGTCTTCCAGTCCATTCCCTACTCAAGCAGGAGACCTGATACCATTCTGGATAAGTATAATATAAGTGATTGTCTTACATATTTATATTAGGTCACATAGATTACATACTTATAATATGTAAGACTGTTGCTTTGCATGTACACAGAGAGCTTCTGCACTAGAGACAAATTCCAAAATCATGCTTGGCCAAAGAAAGTCTCCTCTCCTCTCCTCTCCTCTCCTCTCCTCTCCTCTCCTCTCCTCTCCTCTCCTCTCCTCTCCCCTTCCCTTCCCTTCCCTTCCCTTCTCTTCTCTTCTCTTCTCTCCTCTCTTCTCTTTCCTTCCCTTCCCTTGATTTCCTTTCACACATCTCTTCTCTCTTCTCTTCCCTTCTCCCTTCCTTCTCTTCTCTTCCCTTCTCTCCTTTCCTCTCTTCCCTTCCCTTCCCTTGATTTCCTATCACACATTCTCAAGAAACAAAAAGAGCTTGACAAGTCAACATAGGAACTAATTAGAACACAAAAGCCACCCAGCTTGTGGCTTTCCACAAAAATGGTGATGGGTGGCCTAGGGTGCTATGGAGAGGTGGTGGCCTAGGGTGCTATATGATAGTCTTGTGTCTTGGAGATCTTTCTCTCCAAATATCTGAAGTTGAGGAAGGGACTGTGAGAAGTGTCATCATGCAAAACACGTGCTTTTATTGCAAGATCCACAGGTCGATGGGATGAATTTCCTTTTGATAAGGGGAGCTGAAGAGTGAAGGTAGTTTAATCCTTAAAGAGAAAATGGTTGTACATTGGTCCGGATAACAGAATAACAGAGTTGGAAGGGACCTTGGAGGTCTTCTAGCCCAGCCCCCTGCTTACCATTTCAGACAAATGGCTAATCTCTTCTTAAAAGCCTCCAGTGATGGAGAACCCACAACTCCTGGAGGCAAGTTGTTCCACTGGTTAATTGTGCTCACTGTTAAGAAGTTTCTCCTTAATTTCAGATTGCTTCTCTCTTTGATTAGTTTCCATCTATTGCTTCTTGTCCTCCCTTCTGCTGCTTTGGAGAATAGGTTGACCCCTTCTTCCTTGTGGCAAATTCCTTGTAGATGATTGATGGGCAGCTGCTGTCCAAACAAGCACTGATTCCCCCCACCCTTCTTTCTGATTCTTCATTTCAGATTACCCAACTCAAGATTGAAAACAACCCCTTCGCAAAAGGATTCAGAGGCAGCGACGATATGGAATTACACCGGATGTCTCGGGTGCAAAGGTAAGTTATTATTCAGCACCGTATTTCTCAACTTGAAGGTGTGTGGACTCCAGATCCCAGAACTCTCAACCTTTCCAGAGTGTTTCCCATCTGCCAGATGTCGTGAACATCTGGAGAGACCCAAAGGCGCTTTTCCAAAAGTGACTGGACTTCCTTGGTGGTGGTTTTTTTTTCCCCTGACATTGTTTCAGCTTCTCATCCAAGAAGCGAGAAAGAAGTTCGAAGCTTCTTGGATGAAAAGAGAAATGTTTTCAGGGAAAACGCCAAGGAAGTCCAGCCGCCTTTTAAAAAACCACCTTTCAGTCTCTCCAGATCAAGGGGCTTCAAACTTGGCCAAGTTTAAGACTTGTGGACGTCAACTCCCAGAATTCCTGAGCTAACATGACTGGAGGAGGAATTCTGGGAGTTGACGTCCACAAGTCTGAAAAGCAGTGGTGGGATTCAAATTTTTTTACTACTGGTTCTGTGGGCATGGCTTGGTGGGTGTGGCAGGGGAAGGAAATACTATAAAATCTCCATTCCCTCCCTACTCCTGGGGTTTTTAGCAAAATCTCCATTCCCCCCTCACCTCACTAACCTGTTTTCCAGCTCCATTCTCCTATGCAGGGCAACCAAGAATTGAGTCCCAGCTGAGTCCCAATCAGCTGGGACTTAAGGGGAGGCAGAGAATAGATGGAGGCAGGGCCAGTCAGAGGTGGTATTGGCCAGTTTTCCGAACTTCTTAAAATTTCCGCTCCTGGTTCTCCAGAACTAGTCAGACCGGCTGAATACCACCTCTGCTTAAAAGCTGTAAAGTTTGAAGAGCCCTGCTCCAGATGTTCACTTGACATCTGGCAGATGGGAAACACAGTGGATTCTCAGCCACGGTTGGGAGTCCGATAAGGGCAGGTTTTACATCGAGATCATCCCGAAAACTGAACGGGGTTTAATGCAAGGGAAGGTAATTTGGTACATGTGGTGCTAACGATGCAATGCAAAACATTTCCACTGAAATTAAACCCACCGTCCTTTTTGTGGCCCCATCCTCTCTTCCGCCCTGGAAACAAAGCAGGAGTCATGTCAGAAACAAGCTTTGGGCTTTCCCTGAAAGTTTCTTTTCGTTGGGTGGAGGAAATTATGAACAGGTGGTTGACGCTGATTCCAGCTCATCCTTGGCCCTAATGGAACTGGGGAGAAGAAGATGAGGTTTAACAAAAAGGCAGTGGTCCAGGGTGGGAAAGAGATTGTGTTCCAGACAGAAACAACCACATGTTTCTAATTGGGCTAAATGCTCCAGCTCTCCTTGTATATACATTTTATAGGTTTCAAGGCACTTCTCTTTTGGGGGAAGAGGACGGCCGGTGAAATGATAGCTATTGGGGGAAGACAGCTGGACACCGTATGACAGATTCTTCCTTGGGCAAATTCTTTCTTCCTTGGGCAAACTGTTGTGGTTCGCCGGCAGCCGGTGCAGACAGCAGCGGGATCGGAGAGTGGGGAAGAACAGGGACCAGTACAGGAGTCTGGGAAGGACTTGGATGTGGGTCCCGTGTATGATGCAGAGAAGAGGCCAGGACCATCTGGGAATGGAGTGCTGACTCCAGAGCCTCCAGAGTCTGGCAGCAGCAAGGCAGAGGAACAAGGGGAGCCTGTTCCCAGTGCGCATGTGCACAGAGCTGCCAGAAGGCAAAAGCAGCTGAGACAAAAGGGGCAACTTGGGAGTAAGGTGATTGCACCTCCTGTAAGGTATAAAGGAAGTGCAAAGGTAGAGAAACCTTTGCAAGAAGCAAAGTCATTTGCTTTGTTCGGTTTAAAACTTGAAGCTCTATGTGGACTTTGTACTTCGTTTGGCTTTTTATAGGTCATTTGGCACTTTAGTTGTTGGCAGCCATTCAAAGGAGAGAAAGGTGGGTGCTTATCTCGAGGGACTGTTTGGGGCTCATTACCAGCTGGGAATGAAAATAATTCCCAGTGCTGAAATAAAACAAGAATGGTTTTAAATAAGTGTGTGCTTAATTACAGTCTCGGGAAGCCTTGGTCAGAACACAAACTGAGTGCAGAGTTGTGGCAAACAGATTCCTTGGCCAAGCACCATATTTTCTATAGAGGCCATCCTCGAAGTACGATCATTTAGTGACCGTTTGAAGTTACAATGGCACTGAAATAAGCAAGTTAGGATTGTTTTTCACACTTAATGACCATTGCAACATCCCCAAGGTCACGTGATCAGAATTCGGAGGCTTAGCAATGGGCATGGACTTATGACCTTTGCATGTCACATGATCCCCTTTTGCAACCTTCTGATGAGCTGAGTCAATGGGGAAGCCAGATTCACTTAACGACCATGTGACTCACTTAACAACTTCAGGGGATTCACTTCACAACTGCAGCAAGAAAAGTCCAGAAAATGGGGCAAAACAACACATGTCTCACTTAATGGCAGAAATGTTGGGCTCATTTGTGGTCCTCTCTCGAACCAGTGCGAATTGGCTGAATCCCACTGCTAGTCTTGTTGTACGCTGGGCATATGGATTAAGAGATGATGTTGACCTTGAAAATGAACCGTTCACTTTCTTGGTTCTCCCAATCCCTACAGGGATACCGGCTTGAAATGGAGAATTGCTTATACAGTAGGCAAAGTTGCCATGGCATTAATTGTTTTTGTATTTTGTTTTGCCTTTGATTTTCAGCAAGGAGTATCCGGTTGTCCCAAGAAGCACAATCCGGCAAAAAGTGACTTCTAACCACAGTCCCTTCAGCAGTGAAGGCAGGTCTCTCTCGGCTTCTTCTAACCTTGGATCCCAGTTTCCGTGTGAGAACGGTGTCTCTAGCACTTCCCAGGACTTATTGCCACCTGCAAACCCCTATCCTGTACCTCAGGATCATGGGCAGGTTTTCCACTGTACCAAGAGACCAGGTGAGTTGAGAGTTTTAGAGGGGGGACGGGAACAGCAACTAGCTATGTCTGGCCTTAATGAAAAGGAGGACGAAGGGGGACGTGATAGCAGTCTTCCAACATTTGAGGAGGGGGTCAACCTATTCTCCAAAGTAGCAGAAGGCAGGACAAGAAATGATAGATGGAAACCAATCAAGGGGAGAAGCAACTTAGAACCAAGGAGGAATTTCCTGAGAATGATGGAATGGTTTGCCTTTAGAAAGAGATTAGACAACCATTTGTCTGAAATGATATAGGCCAGTGGTGGCTAACCATTTTGGGCTCCTGTGCCAAAAACTGTGTGCACGCTTGGACGCTCACGCTCACGTGCCAGCACTCAGAAGGCAATGTGTGCCACCCACACCCCCTACACATGTGCGTGCAATTCTCACCCAGCCCCTGCCGCCCTCTTACCTGCACTGTGCCTCATAGCTAATTTTCAAGTGGGTTTGAGGCCTTTTTTGGCCTCCCAGAGGCTTGAGGAAGGCTTCTGCAGGCTTTGCAGGCCGAAAACTAGCTCCATTTCGTCACTTCCGGTATTGTCGGAAAAACAGGAAGTGATGAAACGGACCTAGTTTTTGGCCTGCAAAGCCTGCAGAAGCCTTCCTCAAGCTTCTGGGAGGCCAAAAAAGGCCTCAAACCCACTTGAAAATCAGCTGTGAGGCACACGCATGCGCAGTGAGGTAAGTTTGCCTGCAGCTCACGTGCTGGTACAAATGGTTCTGAGTGCCACCTGTGGCACAGGTGCGATATGTTTGTCATCACGGGTATAGGCTCTCCTGTGTCAACTCATAAAACATTTTCTATACACGTTTTATAGTTGCCAACAGAAAGAAGGACGGGAGTTTCAAAGAGCAGGCCACACAAGAATCTAATTGGACAACATGATTGATGACTCTTGGCTATGGACGTGTCCCATTGGAGAATATGAATTATGATACACCCAGAGGGGTGGGAGGAAAAGCAGGGTCAAGGGTGACAGTGAATTACGTGTCTCAGAGTCTGATACATCCAGGTCATGTCAACATGTTGACTTCCAATAAATCCTTTGAAGTTTTGAGAGTTTGGCTTGAGACTCATGATTTAATTGGGGGAACTGCCAGAATCCTGACATCCTGCTTGAGCATGCGGTTGGATTAGAAGATCTCCAAGGCCCCTTCCAATTCTGTTATTGACTCTCATGCTATCCAACTGTCTCCTATGATGCTTTGGCTGGAGTAGAGAGAAGTGAACCAATGCAATTTTTTTCCGTCCTTCCCACTCCAAAAGCTGAAGCTTCAGGTCTTCTCCGGTTTGAATCCTCCTATGTTTCTTCACTGTCTTTTCTCTCTCCGGTTCTGTTTCCCATTTAGCAGAGTCGTCTTGACTGCCCTTCCGAGCGTTTCAGCCCATATTACTAACAGCAGCATAGATAAAATACAGAGAGGTGACCCCCGCAAGTTCTACAGAAGTTAAATCTACATCCAGGAAGATAACTGGTGCCTGGGTTACAGATAACTTATCAGGTTGGGCGGTCTTAAGAAAGGACCTGGGATTAATTCCAATACTTAAATAGCTAATGGCAGGTTATTTTGGAGGGCTGAAATTTATAGCTATTCCCAGAGATTAGCCAGGCTTTTCAGAGCTTTTAACTGGCTGGCTGAGCCAATTTGGAATGGAGGCACACAGGAAAAAACTAGCGTTTGGTAAATTATCATTTTGAAATCATGTTTTTAATAATAAAAAAAACCACCCTGCTTTTTATAGAGATCCCTGCTTCAGCTTTTAAATCTGAATGACTGAGAGTCTTCATGGATAATAGTTGGGCAATTTTCAGTGTTGAAAAATAACCTAAAAGTCAAATGTTCCTGATCATCATTTCAAGGAGATAGAATAGAATAGAATTCTTGATTGGACACACAAGGAATTTGTCTTGGTGCAAATACTCTCAGTATATATAAAAGAAAAGGTACATTCATCAAGAATTATCAGGTACAACACTTAATGATAGTCATAGGGTACAATAAGCAATCAAATCATACGAGGAAACAGTCAATATAAATTATAAGGATACAAACGACATATAAGGGTTTATGGGCCAGCACTCACACACATGCATCCGTGTATACACAGATTGCCTCTTTTCATTCATAAGTGTGTGGGCACGTATGTTTAATGCATGTGTACATTCACATGTGCTTGCAAGCATAATATTTTTTTTAAAAAAAGCTTCAAACCTTGCATGATTCAATAGGACGCATAAAAAGATTTTCATAATTGGATAAGCAGGTAAATGAACATAGTGTTGATTCCCAATCCACCACTTATTCTTTTTAATTATTTAATTTTTTAAAAAAAATAATATTTTTAAAAATTATTTAATTTTAACCTTGTTTTTTTTCCTTTTTACAACCCTATAATCCCTTGATTCGGGGTGGGGTTGGAGTGCCCTTGCAAAGCTGAACTGACCTTCCTGATGCCTATGGGAAGTTCACAGTAGATATTTTCTCTTTGGCCCCGAGACAGAAAAATATCAGTTGCTACCTAGGATCAAACTCTCAATCTTCTGAGTGGGAGGTGAACATCTTCACCACTAGGCCACTGTGCTGCTTATGAGAAAAAATATGTTTCAAAGTCATGAATGAGCTTTTCCTGGACATGTTTATTGGTTAAATAAATTGATTCCTTGATGATGAATGATTTATCTTTATATTTGACATATACAGATTTATATTTTATATTTATTGATTTGTTAAACATATACAAGGTAACAAATATAAGTATGAACATCAACAAAAACAAAGGGAGTAAATACAGATCAATGGGGACAGCGAGACAGGGACAGTAGGCACCCTGGTGCACTTATGCACGTCCCCTTTAAGGACCTCTTGGGAATGGAGTGAGGTCCACTGTAAATATTTTGAGGTTGAAGCTGTGAGGCTGTAACAATGGAGTCAAGTAGGGCATTCCAGGCATTGACCACTCTGTGGCTGAAGTCGTATTTTCTGCCATCGAGTTTGGAGCAGTTTACCTTGAGTTTGTATTGGTTGTTTGCCTGTGTATTATTGTGCATTGAGGGCTGAAGAAGTCGTTGGACCACAGGCAGCACAGTTTCAGATTATCCAAGGCCAAAATTTCAAGCCTGGAGGCGTAGAGAATTCTATTATAGAGGAGTGTAGAGAACTCCACTGTGTTAACATCCGATATACAGTGCGGGTTCTAGGCGGATGAGCTGTATTGGAGAATTGGTCTAGCAAAGGTTTTGTCTGCCCTTGGTTAATAATGCAACGTTGCCATAGAAGAAGCTTCGCAAAATCAGGTTAACAACTCTTCAATGCCTTTTTGGCGATGCTGTTAGTGTTACTTTAGTGTTCATCCTAAAGCTCCCTCTTCCTATGGTTTGAAAGCGAGCTGATTCTCTTCCCCAGAGAAGCAACTACAGAAAGTTGGGGAAGGGCCAGCAGCAGTGGTCTCTGGTTGGAGCCACCTTGTCAACTGTGAAAACCATCCATCATTTGTCTCCAGCCATGGAAGAGTGATTAAAAACGTACAAAAAGAGAGAGAGAGAGAGAAAGAAAGAACTTTCTTTCCAGTTTAGGGATTCCCTCTTGGTAGGTGGTTTCCTGCCGTCTCCCCTCGCTCACTTTATCTCATTTCCTTGCATTGTAATATGCAAGAGGGCTATCTTGCCCATGGTGCACTTCCCCCCCACCAACTCTTAGCTGCATAGATCATGTCCCATCCCAGGAGACAACAACAGAGGGCCCTGTCTCCCTGCTATCTCGACAAAGACTCAGGTTTGATGGGCAAGGTATGTCTCATTTATCAAAGCTGCCAGATCCTTTCATGGTTGGGAAGCTCTGCGTGCTTCTTTTGGCTGTCTCCTCTTCCTCCTCCTCCTCTCCTCCTCCTCCTCCTCCTCTTCTTCTCCTCCTCCTCCTCCTCCTCCTCCTCTCCTCCTCCTCCTCTCCTCCTCCTCCTCTTCTTCTTCTTCTTCTCCTCTCCTCCTCCTCCTCCCCTCCTCCTCCTCCTCCTCCTCTTCTTCTTCTCTTCCTCCTCTTCTCCTCCTCCTCCTCCTCTTCTCCTCCTCTTCCTCCTCCTCCTCTTCTTCTTCTTCTTCTTCTCCTCTTCCTCCTCCTCTCCTCCTCCTCCTCCTCCTCCTCCTCCTCCTCCTCCTCCTCATATATTCCCACAAATGCAGGGTTGGCTTGAACACCAATTTGCACAGATTATTATTACTATTATTATTGTTATCATCATCATCGTCATCATCATCCAGAATGGCATCTCTACAGGGCATGGCTCAGTCTGAGGGCATTCAGTTTTAAATCAAAACAATTTTTGGAGAGGGAGAAGGAAAAGGCAGAAGAGAAAGAGGAGGCAGAAAAGAGACAAGGAGCAGAGGAAGTGGAGAGGAGAAAGTTATGGAGAAAGGAGAAGATAAGGAAGAGGAGGAAGAGGAGACAAAGGAAAAGGACAAGAAGAAGGGAGAAATAGGAGAAGGAGAAGGTGGAGAGGAGGAAAGGAGAAAAAGAAGGGGAAGGAGAAGAGGGGAAAAGAGGGAGAGGGAAGAGAGAAAATTGAACTAGTTGAGTCCAGTTCAGGAGTGGGCAGCTTTTCTGCCCATATCTGGCTTGGAAGGGGTGCAGCAAGGACCACATGTTCTCCAGAGTGAGCAACTCAGGCAAAAACATGGGTTTGATTTATCTGTTAAGAATTGTGTTCAAGGGTGAAGGCAGCATGCATAGAACTGCATCCTATGTTTCCTTGCAACCCTGTTAGATGGGTCACATGGATAGAGAAGGACTGGTCCAAAGTCCTCCAGATAGTTCTTGTAGCTGAGGAATCCTCCTCACACCTGGTTCCGCACCTTCTCCACTGGACCCATCTGCCTCTTGAGCTGAGATAGAGGGCTGAGACAGAGGGATTGGACCAGAGTCCTGCCTCTCTTCCTTCTCCTCCTCTTTTTTCTCCTTCCTGTGTCATCTTCTCCTCTTCCTTGCTCTTCTATCTAATTCCTTCCTCTCTGCCACTTCTCCTTCTCCTCCTTCTCTCCTTCCTGCCTCCTCTTTCTGTTTTTCTTCTACTTCTCATTCCTTCCTCCCCGCCTCTCTTCCTTCTCTTTTTCTCCTTCTTGTATCTTCTTCTCTTCCTTGTTCCTCTAATTCCTTCCTCCTCACCACTTCCACTTCTCCTTCTCCTCCTTCTCTCCTTTCTGCCTCTTCTTTCTCTTTCTCTTTTACTTCTCATTCCTTCCTCTCTTCCTCCTCCTCCTCCTCCTTTTTCTCCTTCCTGTGTTGTCTTCTTCTCTTCCTTGTTCTTCTAATTCCCTCCTTCCTGTCTCCTTCTCCTCTCTTCCTTCTGGCCGTGAAATCTCAGTGCCAAATGTGCTTCTCTTGAAGGCTTCTCCTCTGTGTCTTCTCAGATGATGAATGTCCCACCGCTGATCTCCCTTACAAGAAGCCCTACATGGAAACATCTCCAGCAGAAGAAGAGGCCTTCTACCATCGCTCCAACTATCCCCTGCAGCAAGGACTTAACAGCGCCTACAGGACTGAGTCCGGTCAACGCCAAGCCTGCATGTATGCCAGCGCAGCCCCAGCGCCGGAAGTGGTGCCCAGCTTGGAAGACCTCAGCTGCAACACCTGGTCTACCATGTCCTCCTATAGCAGCTGCACAGTAACTCCCATGCAACCCATCGACAGGTTGCCTTACCAACATTTTTCAGCTCACTTCACCTCGGGCTCCCTGATGCCCCGCCTTGCCACCGTAGCCGGTCATCCTTCGCCCCAACTTGGGGACACCCATGCCATGTTCCAGCATCAGACCTCTGTTCCTCACCAGCCCCTCGGCCGGCAACAAGCCAGCATCCAGTCTCCTCCTGGAAACTTACAGCCAACCGAGTTCCTCTACGCCCATGGGATGCCTAGAACACTTTCCCCACATCAGTACCATTCTGTTCACGGGGTGGGCATGACTGCAGAATGGAGTGAGAGCAGCTAACAAGGGAAGGAATGAGCTGGACTGAACGTTCACAGATAAGCACTCTAGAGATGGACCAGGCCCTCTTTTCTGGTGAGACCATGGGGGTGGTTATCACCTCTACTTTGGTGTCTCCAAGCCACTGACCATCACAGCACATCTTTGCCCTTTCCTGTGATCTCCTCACTTGGCCACCTGGGTTTTGCATTGGTACCAACCTGTCCCCTTCGATGGTTTTGTTTGATTTTTGCTCCCAAGTCAGATGTCAAGAGCTTCATGGCTCTTCTTGATCTCCTTTCGACGAGGGTGAGGTGGGAAGAATAAGACTATGTGGAATTTTCTTCTTCTGATCCTTCCCCTTTCTTTTTTGGTGTTGAGGTTGACAATGTTCTGTAATAAATGATAATATATAGCCCTCTCCATATCCATTTCTTTCCCTGTATCCTTTCCGGCCTCTCAATTGGACACCTCTCTCTCTTTTTACAGGAATTTTAAAAGCTGGAGCTGAAATGAGTTGTGAGATACAACTTTTCTCTTTATTTTCATTACAGGTCCTTTTAGTTTAAATCTGTGATTCTCACAGTTGGCCACGTTAAGTTGGGTGGACTTCAACTCCCAGAATTCCCCATCCAGAAATATAATGGAATTCTGGAAGTTGAAGTCATCTTAACATGGCCAATTTTTAGTTTAGTTTAAAAGGTTAATTAAAGGTTAATAAAAGATTCTTAGTCTGTTTTTTTCTACATTCCCCTCTCTTTTTATTCAATGACAAATGTTGGAAAATATGAGAACAAAATATTCCTTAAATACACAAGCAACTTAAATTTTCCCAGATCTATTTCTTCCACTGGTTAATTGTCCTCACAGTCAGGAAATTCCTCCTTCGTTCTAAGTTGCTTCTCTCCTTGGTTAGTTTCCATCCGTTGCTTCTTGTCCTGCCCTCTGGTGCTTTGGAGAATAGCTTGACTGCCTCTTCTTTGGGGCAGCCCCTCAGATATTGGAAGACTGCTATCCTGTCACCCCTGGTCCTTCTTTTAATTAACCAGACATACCCAGTTCCAACCTCCATCCTTCCTATGTTCTAGCCTCCAGTCCCCTAATCATCTTCATTGCTCTTCTCTGCACTATTTCTAGAGTCTCAATGTCTTTTTTTCAACCCATTTACGATGGATTTCCAGTGTCCTGGGTTCACATGCTTCCCAAAGCTTCCTTGGCTTTGGGGAAAGAAGCTCCTTCACCAGACAACTTGAATGTGTAGATAACAGTATATCTAAAAAGGTTTCTACCTTCCAGAAAATGTCTGAAGGGAATCTTTTTTTTCTTCCCTTTCCTGGTTTATTTCTGGAACTTGCATAACTAAAGTTCACAGCCAAACTACGATTCAAGAGCGAAGAGCTATTTTGAATGGAGAGCTATTTTAATCCTATTAGATTTCTTTGGACACTGATCGACCAGGCTGTCAGTTCCCTTTTTTGAAATATGGACTTCCAATTCATCCCTTTATATTTCTTCTAACTGCAGTAGGAAACACCACACTCGTCTCTCATTTTAAAACTTAATTGCTGTAACAGTAACAGACTTGAAAGGGACCTCAGAGGTCCTCTAGTTCAGCCCCCTTGCTCACGCAGGAACTCTATGCTATTCCTGACAAATACCTGTCCAGTGTCTTCTTAAAGCTTCCAGGGATGGAGGCTTTTAAGAGGAATCAGAATTCTTAGAATTAGAATTAAACTCCCATTAGAATGGGAATTTCATTTTTAAAAAGGGGACCTAGACTAAAGCAATGGTTTTCAACTTTGGTGGTTTTAAGATGTGTGCTCCACTCATCTCAGAGTTGCCAAGGTTGAAAAACATTGATCTGGAGGATATATTTCGATCTCAAGGTTGTGTGTGCCAACACAGAGAGAGACACATACAGATGTGCACACAAATCGTCATAAAATATATACTTATCCAAATTAAGTACATATACAGATGGATGTACTTGTCTAAGAGAAGCAACCTAGAACCAAGGAGAAATTTCCTCACAGTGAGAACAATTAATCCGTGGAACGAGTTGCCTCCAGAAGTTGTAAATGTTCCAACACTGAAGGTTTTAAAGAAGAGATTGGATAATCATTTGTCTGAAATGGTGTAGGGTTTGCTGCCTTAGCAAGGGGTTGGACTAAAAGACCTTTAAGGTCCCTTCCAATTCTGTTCTGTTTTTTTTTTCCTTTATATCAACACACATCAAGTATAATCAAAGCTTCACATCTTTCAATAGTCATTAATTTTAATAGGACACACAGAAAGATTTCCTAGGCTGAATTGGACAAGCCTGTCCATAAACATCAAGGGATGCCTCCCAATTGACCACTTAATTAAAAAAAAAACTGCAATAGAAAACATCACTTTAATTGCATTTCTTCCTAACGTGTGGTTGAGCCCCTCCTGGCCCTGTTTTAACTCTACTCCTTTATATTCATGTAGTCCTCGACTTATGATTGTATGAGAGCCTGCCCATCAGAGTTGTTAATTCGTAAAAGCCTTAAAGGTCATCCATGAGCCAAGTGACCTGATTTCCTGACTCTTTTTGTGGCAGTCGTTAAGTGGATGCAGAGGTTATAATAAAGCTATGGCACTCAACTGGACGTAAATGGCAGTTTTCAGCAAAATCATCCTAAAATGGGATCATGTGAACACAGGATGCTGCCAACAGCCATAAATGCTGAGTCACATAACGGTGGGGAGGACATTGAACCATTGGACCTTCAAATCTAAGTTATATGCAACCCCCAAGTAGATCCATATAACTTTGATCAGTCACTAAGCAACCAATTTTAAGTTGATGACAATCTACTGCTTTCTCCATCAGTTATTTTCCTCTTCATAATTTTAATCACGCCATTGATCCCAGCCAAGCTGGGTGACTGGGATGTTACATCCAATCACATCACATAATTTGGTATTAATAATTATCTTCCTGTGAGCCGCTAGAAGCGATGCGTTCATTTTGGGCGGAGGACAACCTCACAATGAATGAGCAAATGTGAACAGCTGAGTGCTCTCTCAGCATTAATTTCGTCCAAAGAATTTTTGTCAATACTGGTGGCAATGATTGTTGGCAATCATGACTTTTGGCAATCTCTCTGTCTCTCTATTTTTTTTTTTTAAATTAAGCATGTTCAAAGCAACGGGCTGTTTCAAGGGCAATTAATGTTTCATTTTATTTAGGATATTGCAGAATTACATGCATGCATCCCAAAATCAAATTTAAAAAACTAAACTTGCAAATTTACTGAAAATTGGATCTGTAAATATTTGTTCTGTTACTTTTGTCTTCCTCTGTTAACAAAAAAAAGCCATTTCCTGACAGTGAGAACAATTAACCAGTGGAACAACTTGCCTCTAGAAGATATTATGAGTACTCCAACACTGGAAGTTTTTAAGAAGAGATTGGATAACCATTTGACTGAAATGGTATAGGGTTTCCTGTCTATGCAGGGGGTTGGACTAGAAGACCTCCAAGGCCCCTTCCAATTCTATTTTTCTGTTATTCAGTGTAGACTGCTTAAATATTGCAGCTAGAACAACAGCACAAATTTCTGCGCTTTTCTGACATAGCTATTTTTTTAAAAATGGGTTAATTGCAAAGCACCCTTTAGTGAGTGAAGATGTCTTAATGGGTGAGTGGAATTATTGCACTTGTCCATTAAGTTGGCTTGGTTCCAGCTTAATGAATGCTTTCCCTCATTTAATTTTTAAAAAGTAATTGATTCAATGAATTGATTCTTGACCAAACAGGAGCACTTCAATTAATCAATCTTGTTGTTTATGAAAAAAAAATTCAGATAACAGCTAGGAACTATTATAACAGAAGCGTTCAAGTAATGAAGATATGTTGCTACGTAACTGGGTAATGAAATATCTATAAAGAAACAATCAAGCTCAGAGTGTATCAAGATTCCACACAGTCCTCCTCCTCCTCCTCCTCCTCCTCCTCTCTGCACACCCAATTCTCTTCTAATACTGATGATATTACCTAGTTGGGCAATGAAATGTCTGCAAGGAAACCACCAAGCCCAGAGAGCACCAAGGACTCCACAATCTTCTTCCTCCTCCTCCTCCTCCTCCTCCTCCCCCCCTCCTCTCCATAAACCCAACTCTCTTCTAGCACTGATGATGTTACCTAGTTGGGTAATGAAACGTCTACAAGGAAATACTCAAGTTTAGACACCACTAAACTCTCCACAGCTAAGAATAAGAGCCATCCTGTCTTAGATGCTCAAGGAAATTTAAAATCGATGCAGGACCTCCAAAATCAAGGGATACATATTGACTGGTGGGCATTTCTTCAGTTACAAAATAGGTATAAAAAAGATACAAAAGATTTTGGAATACATTTGAAATTTACAACTGGATAAAATTCTAACAAGCCCAGATAAAAAGAATATTACAAAAATTTATAAGTATTTGCTGGATGTAGAATTGGAAGAAGAGGTGGTTAAGGGATGCATGATAGCCTGGGCACAAAATATTGGACATAATATAAATTTGACAGAATGAGAAGGCATTTGGAGTCAAAATTATAAATTAACAAAATTGGCTGTATACAAAGAAAACATTTATAAGATGTTCTACAGATGGTACCTGCCCCCCATGAGATTGGCGAAGATATACCCCAACATGAATCCGGCATATTGGAAGTACAAGAAGAAAGAAGGTACGTTTTATCACATGTGGTGGTCTTGCCCGGAGACTCAAAAATATTGGCTAAAAATTAAAAAATGGTTGCAAGCGATTACTAAGGAACAAATAGAATTGAAACTGGAATTATTTTTGCTGGGGATATTTAGAAAGAAATATGGGAGAGATATAAAATATATAATATTACGGCAGCTAGAATTGCCTATGCCCAATGTTGGAAAGATAAAAACATACCACCAGATGAATTGGTTATCCAAAAAATAATGACTTGAGCGGAGATGGATAAATTAACCCTGATGTTACAAGAGAAAGAGGACTCTTTGGAGAAAATGGTATGATTGGATTGAGCTAAGATAGATAGATGATGAAAGAATTAATGATAAGCATCAAATAGGTGAAATGTTTACATTCGCATAAATTGTACATACAGTATTTGTAAATAATGCACAAAATAGAAGTATGGGAGATGAATGTCACAAACTGTCAATGTCAAGATATGTATAACCTTTGCTTGCTTGTAAAAGATATAAAAGATTAATAACGTTAAAAAAAAAATAAGAGCCATCTTTTGTTCCCTTGCATTCTAGCATCAACTGATCAATCTGGCATGATCCGGAAGGATTGATGAGGTATCCACCGCAGCCAGGAAAAAGAACAGATCGTGTACACCCCAAAGACTGAGAAAATGTTGGTGCCTTACACACCCCCTTTTTTTAAAAAAAGTTAAACATGCGTGGGCAAACCTAGCTGAATAGAAAAGGTAAAGGAGATGAATGCAAGGCACCCCCTACATCTGATTTCCATATGAAAAACGGATGGAGCAGCCTCTCTTCCAAGGTTACTTCGGCTTAACTCAAACATAGCAATCCCAAACAAAAAAATAAGATCCAGGCGTCCAATAAATCATGACAGTCTTTCTTTGTGCTTTTCAATTTATCTCTGCCCTTAGAGAGACATTAGAGATGGAGAAGACAGACAGGGAGATATTCTACCAGGATCTGGAAGTGAATCAAGAAATGGAATACAGTTACCGGTGTCTTAGGCATGAGCCAGGATGAAAACCACATTAAAATACTAGCTGCATTCTCTTGCGGTCGTAGGGAGAATATGTGGGCCAGATAAGAAGAGGCATGAATTCAACGTGATATTGGGGGAGGGGGGAAAAAAAAGCAGGGACTTGAACAGAAGTTTTAGATATTAAAAAAGTGATTGAATGCAAACCCCAAAGACATAATAACCTTGGGTTTTGTATTTTTGGGGTTGGGGTGGAGGGAAACAGGCCTGGAAGCTCTCAAGCCAAGCAGAAATTACCATGAAAAAAATGAAGCCGTCTAACAGCTTTCGGATGAAAAGAAGAAGAAAAATTCTGCTGAATGGATCACAAAAGTCTGTATGAGAGAATTTGGCCTCTGTACACAGGATATCTAAGCTAAGTGTGATGGGCATGGCACAAAGGCCAGTCAGATAATCAGGAGGAGTCCCTTTATTAGCTCCAACTTTGCCCCCCAATGTCCTGGTTACCTGCTGGGTTGGAGAAAAACTCTCCCAGGAACAGCCAAGTCCAAAACGTGATCAACAAAAACTGTAACTATAAGTCCAATCAAGGCAAAATGAGGTAATTAGTCTGGCAGGGCAGGAGAAGGAATTCCAGACATGAAGGAAGTAGTAATTTAACACAGTTGGAAAGACTCCAGGAACACAGATAACTAAAGTCAACACAAGATAAACTCACGTTTGTTCCCAGCAGTTGCCACACTCAGCATGCATCTCATTCCCAGCTGTGGCTAATGAAGGGAATCAGGGCCCTTTCCTCCCCTGTAAGTCATGCAACCCACATTGCTCTCTTCTCAATTCCTCCCTGCGTGCCCTATGATGAAGAGGAGGTGGGCCTGGATCTTCCTCTAAACTCCCTCTCCCTTGTTCTACTTCTCCCCTGCTCTGCCCAGCCGGACTTTGCCCTTCCCCAGTTTCCTCCACCGTCAATGGAGCCACACTCCTGCTCCCTGTCAGCTGTTCGTCTTTCTCCTCAGATTCAGACTCTGACAGGGGCATGACACTAAGGAAGCACTGCGTTTTGTTCCTTGCCTCCAGATCAATCTAATCCTGTGACAATTTATTGGGGAAGGTTTAAAAAAGCAACAATACAGGTAGTCCTCAATTTACAGCCATAATTGAGCCAAAATTTATGTTGGTAAAGGAGACACTGGATACTGTAGCTGTGTTTCCCCCATTTTACCCCTCTTCTTGCCACATTTGTTAAGGGAATCACTGCAGTTGTTAAATTAGTCACATGGCTGTTAAATGAATCTGGTTTGACTTTGGTTGTCAGAAGGTCACAAAAGGGGATCCCGTGACTCATACTTATGACAGTCACAGCATCCTGTCGTGCGATCCCCCTTTTGTGACTTTCTGACCAGCAAATTTAAAGGGGAAGCCACTTAAGAACCGTGTGACAAACTTAACAATTGCAGTGATTCACTTAAAAACCGTGCCCTCCCCCCAAAAGATCATAAAAAGGGGGGCAAAGCTACATGTAACCATGGTCTCGCTTACAAAAAGAAATGTGGTGCTACATGGCAGTTGTAAGTCGAGGACTACCTGTACAAATTTGGGTAAAAAGGAGGGCCGATTGGAGCAACAGAGTTTCTTCGTTCTTACTGGTAGGAATCCCTTGGTGTTGTTTTGGGAAGTGGGTCTCGCAGGCAGTGGAGGGATTCAAATTTTTTTACGACTGGTTTTGTGGGCGTGGCTTGGTAGGCATGGCAGGGAAGGATACTGAAAAGTCTCTCTCCGTTTTCCTGTGCAGGGCAACCAAAGGAGACTCAGCCAATCAGCTGGGACTTGGGAGGCGGAGAATAGATGGGGCGGGGCCAGTCAGAGGTGGGATTAGCTAGTTCTCCAAACTACTCAAAATTCCCGCTACCGGTTCTGAAGAACCAGTCCAAACCGGCTGAATACCACCTCTGGAGTAGACATGGACTCGTACACATGGTTTGTTACGGATACGAAGAGATGGGGTGGGGCCAATCAAAGAAGGTATTTGCCACTTCTCCAAACTACTCAAAATTTCCGCTATCGGTTCTCCAGAACTGGTCCGAACCGGCTCAATACCACCTCTGCTCCCAGGCCCTTTACCCAATCTAAGTAGGATGTTGTTCATTGTGGTGTGTATGTGTGTGTATGTGTAAGGAACAGCAAAAGAGCACGTTCCTTAATCTTCCCAGCTAAGTAAAAGCCAACCTCCTTGGCATCTTCATTGAAAGATGTACAGTTCACTGCCTTGTCAAGCTGGGATATTAAATTCAGTAATTTTCATCAGATAACACATCTTCTGGTTCATGTAAAATGTCCGGCAAATCGTTGAGCTCATAATTCAAGCTGACTGAAAGTGAGCTGTTAATCCATTTCATTTTGCAGATAGGCCATTGCATGGCTGAGGCCAGTCCAACGGGTGCATTCCCGCTGCAGCTCTTGAGACGGTCCTTGGGGAATGCCTCTTCCCCAAATCCTTTGATTTTTTTCCCCTTCCCTCCAGGTCTAGCAGCAAAATTGGGACTGCTCTTAGATGGATTGTGTGACGATACCGATCCAGGTTCTCCAAAGAATGTAAAAATGCCCCCTACGTTTTCAAAATTATTTCTTCTGTCTGGACAGAAAATAGATTATAAACCAGAATTATTTTTACTTGGAATTACAAACAGAAAGATATGGAAAAGAGGAGATTTACACATTATCATGGCAGCAAGAATGACTTTTGCCCCAAAATAGAAAAATAGACAAATTCCCGATGAAGGTGAGGTGGTAAAGAAGATATTGATATGTGCTGAAATGGATAGATTGACCCTGGAATTAAAAAATGTAAGGTTGAGACAGAATGCTACAAGATATGGAATAAATTTTATCAATGGTAGGAAAAGAAAGGAAGGACCCAGAATAAAAAGCAGGATTTGTAGATGGGTAGTTTTGGATAGAAACAAATGATACAAATGTATATAAAGTATGTATTATAATTATAACGTGTATGACAAAAAGGAATGTCGGGACTATCACACCATGTCCAATGTTTTAATAATTTAATCAATAAAATTGGTTTTAAAAAATAGAATTATTTCTTAATGAATTCTGCTGTATTTTTTTTTTTTAAGAAAGAAATTGGATGACCATTTGTCTGAATTGGTCGAGCAGGGGGTTGGACTAGAAGACCTCCAAGTTCCCTTCCAATTCAGTAATTCTGTTCTACCACACTAGTGAGGCCACCCTTGGAATACAGCACACAGTTCTGGTCACCACGATGCAAAAAAGATTTTTACATCAGAGGTGGGATTCAGCCGGTTCGGACCGGTTCTGCAGAACCAGTAGCAGACATTTTGAGTAGTTCGGAGAACCAGCAAATCCCGCCTCTGACTGACCCCACCCCCATCTATTCTCTGTCTCCCAAGTCTCAGCTGATTGGCTGGGTCTCCTTTGGTTGCCCTGCCCAGGAGAACGGAGCTGGAAAGCAGGCTAGTGGGGTGGGGAGGGAATGGAGATTTTGCAGTATCCTTCCCTTGCCATGCCCACCAAGCCATGCCCACCAAGCCACGCCCACAGAACTGGAAGTGAAAAAATTTGAAGACCACCACTGTCTTAGACCCTGGAAAGTGAACAGAGAAGAGCTACAAAAATGATAAAGGGTAAATCGCACGATGAACAATTGTGGGAGCTATGTAGGTCTAGCTAGCCAATCGAAGAGAAGGATTGGGGGTGATATGATAATTTGTTTAATACTGTTTTAAAAGCATTTGAATGGTTTATATTTTTAAGTTATAAAAGGTTTTTAAGGTATTTTTAAGATTTTAATAGTAATAAGTGTTTCTGAATTGTGAGCTACCCAGACTTGTTTGCTGAGATGGGTAACTATAGAAAGCAATCAATCAATCAATCAATCAATCAATTTTCCAGTACTTGAGGGGCAGTCTGATGATGGCAGATGAGATTCTGCTGAAACGTTGCTACAATTTTAAAACACCTTTTAACACCTTTTAACAACTTTTAACAACTTTAAAAGCACCACTACTATGACGTGGGAAAATACCCGAACAAAGCTGAATGCCATACATGTAAGTACCCGCGAAAACTTAAGAAAACAAATATATATATATATGGATCTTTGGTTATTTGGGTTTTCTCCCGCGTAAGATTGGAAGTATCTGGGCAACGTTTCGATGAAGTCTCATTCATCATCTTCAGGCTTGGTCTTCAGCTCTGTGCTTCTCAGAGTGATGTGAGCTTGCAGCTGCTTCTTCCTTTTAACTGCTAGTGGGGGTGTGACTTGATTGGGTGGGGGCTTGGCTGTGTTCTGATTGGGTGGGGGTGTGTTCTCATTGGTTGGGGGTTTGGCTGTGTTCTGATTGGTTGGGGGGTTGGCTGTGTTCTGATTGGCTGGAGGCGTGTTCTGTTCAGCTGGGACTCGGGAGGCGGAGAATAGATGGGGCGGTGCCAGTCAGAGGCGGCATTTGCCGGTTCTCCAAAATTCCCGCTACCGGTCCTGAAGAACCGGTCTGAACCGGCTGAATACCACCTCTGGAGTAGATGCGGACTCGTACCCGTGGTTCGTTACGGATAAGGCCCCAGGACTTGCACATAATAAATGCACATTGGAGGGAAGGAAGGAGAACCGCTTCAGTCTCAGTGGCTGGCATCTTTTAGCCTTCCCAAGCCGTCGTGGGTTTGATGTGCAGCTTCTTTGAGCTGAGTCTTCCTCTGAAGCAGCCCGTAGGATTTGCCTCCAAATTCTTTCCAGCTGCAAAGTTGGGGGAGGAGCCCTGATAAGCATTTCCCCAGTGTGGGAAGGAAACATTTGCCAGAGGTAGCTGCCGAATGCCCAACTCCACATTCGTTTTGGAGCATATGGAACAGATTGTGGTCTGCGAAAGGATATATTTTAAGAATTCCTCCTGTATCTTCTCAAGGCCTGGCGTGCTGCAGATGTCAGCAAAGGTTGCCGAGCATCTTGGCTTCCTTTTATCATCAGGACGGGGGAGAGAGTTTGAGGAGACGCAAAAGAATCCGTGGTTAGAGTTTTCAGGGGGTCTCACCGCTGCTTTTGTAGAAGTTGAGGCGCTTAAGGGAAGCTGGGTGCACTTAACAACCATCATTCTTGCTTAATGACCATTAAAAAAAGATTGTAAAATCAGATGAGGTATCAGGATGATCCACTTAATGACAATCAAGGCTCAATTACAGTCTTAAATTGGGGACTAAGGAGAAATTAGCGCGTAGAGTCAAGGCTATGGTTTTCCAAGGTGCAATATATGGCTGTGAAAGTTGGATCATAAGGAAGGCTGAGCGCCCAAGAATGGAGGCCTTTGAACTTGGGTGCTGGAGGAGACACCTGTGAGCCCCTTGGAAGGCAAGGTGAGCCAAGCAGTCAGTCCTAGAGGAGATCAATCCTGACTACTATTTCGAAGGCCAGATCCTGAAGATGAAACTCAAAGACTTTGGCCACCTCATGAGAAGGAAGGAAGGATTCACTGGAGAAGAGCCCAATGCTAGCAAAGATAGAGAACAAAAGAAGAAGGGGATGGCAGAGAAGGAGGTGGCTGGATGGAGTCACTGAAGCAGTCAACGTGAGCTTAAATGGACTCCAGAGGATGGTAGAGGACAAGTAGGCCTGGAGGAACATTGTCCATGGGGTTGCAATGGGTTGGACACAACTTCGCAACTAATAACAACAACAAAGGAGAAATTTCCAGGCAGAGACCGATCAACCAGTGAAACAGCTTGCCTTCAGAAATGGCGGGTGCTCTATCACTTTTAAGAAAAGACTGGATGGCCATTTGTTTGAAAGGGTGTTGGGTCTCCTGCTTGAGCAGGGGTTTGGACTAGAAGACCTCCAAGGTCCCTTCCAGCTCTGTTGATGATAGCTATTTGTAAAAGCAAAGGAACTAATTTAACATAATTCCATTTGTTTTTCTCTCTCTCGATGTTCTCCTTCAGGCAGACAGCAGAAGATAGGTGATATCTAAAATGGACACTTTGATAAATTTTTGATCAACAATCTGCACCTGAAGATGGAAGAAGTAGTAGTGGATGGAAACGAATCAAAGACAGAACCAACCTAGAACTAAGGAGAAAGTTCCTGACAATTAAAACAATTAATCAGTGGAACAACTTGCCTCCAGAAGTTGTAAATGCTCCAACACTGTAGGTTTTTAAGAAGAGACTGGACAACCATTTGTCTGAAATGGTGTAGGGTTTCCTACCTAAGCAGGGAGTTAGACTAGAAGACCTCCAAGGTCCCTTTCCAACTCCGTGATTCTGTTAATTAAATTCCTACTACTTCCTACATTCTTGGGAAATAAAAAGGACAAGGAACATTGGACACCTGAGTCACTCAACCAGGATAAGTTCTCCCTGGATGAAGATCCTGCCTACAAATCCTTCTTAGTACATTTTTCACACAAGGTGTACTCTTGCAAGATTGTTCTTCAAAAAGATATGCAAGATAAACATTCATGCTGGGCATCCATACT
The DNA here is from genome assembly GCA_033807585.1 of Hydrophis major. Classification (NCBI taxonomy): domain Eukaryota; kingdom Metazoa; phylum Chordata; class Lepidosauria; order Squamata; family Elapidae; genus Hydrophis; species Hydrophis major. The sequence continues at coordinate 4,748,916 of CM066339.1, read as the reverse complement.
TTCCGTCTTTAATTACCTTTTTAAAAATAGATTTTGATAGGCTTGAATTGCTCAGTGTGAGGCTGCCAATGATTTCTGTTGTCTCCAGGGGCTGGAGAGAGGTTTGATGCGGACAAAGCCAATCATGTTGGCCTCATAGGAACAAGGACACCTGGTGTGTTTTGACAGCGAAGAGGCTATTTTGATGCTAACTCGTCTGTCGGACATAATGTTTGCTTGCTTCTGTGTTTGGCTGAGTGGGAGATGAACAGGAACCAGGCACAAACTTACCAGGAGGGAAGGTTTCACTCTGGCACATGGACCACCGCCCCAAGTGCTCGGATCAATAAGTCAATCCATTATTGCTTCTCCAGGGTCAGAAACCAGTTTGGTCCATCTCCTCTGCTCTACCTAAGTGCGGGAGAGATGAGTTGGAAAAATTGGAAGGCCAACTCAACAGAGAGAGCAGGTGGGCTGCTGAAATGTTCACATCACACTTTCTCCCAAGCTGGTTGAGGTTAGCTCAGTGGGAAAAGGAACCACGCTTTGGGGGGAAAGGTTTTTTTTTTTTTTTTTAATTGTTTCACTCCCCAGGGGAGTTAAAGGGATCACTAGGATTTGTGAATCCAGAACACAGAAAAGTTTATTTAGTAACACGATTGTTAAATGAATCTGGCTTCCACATTGACTTTGCTTGTCAGAAGGATTGTTGTTACATCCTCTAACCACCACCCCCCACCTCCTTTAACCTCAAACTATCCACTATCGACCTCACCCCATTCCTAAAGGGTCTGTAAAGGGCGTGCATAAGTGCACCATCGTGCTTCCCGTCCCTGTCCCCATTTATTCGTCCCTATTTCCTGTATTCTTACTCATGTTTATACTTATCTTTTAATAGTATAAGATACTTATAATAGTATAAGATACTATATCTTATCTTATAATAGTATAAGATACTATTATCTTGTAAGTCATTGACAAATCAAATAAAGCAAATATAAAATAAAAGAAGGAAGGAAAGAAGGAAGGAAGGAAGGAAGGAAGGAAGGAAGGAAGGAAGGAAGGAAGGAAGGAAGGAAGGAAGGAAGGAAGGGGGAAGGAAGCAGAACAGGGAAGGGGAAGGAAGGAAGGAGGGAAAGAAGGAGAGAAAAGAATGGAGGGAGGAGAGAAAGGAAGGGAAGGAATACCCATTCCTAAGGGGTCTGTAAGGGGCGTGCATAAGTGCACCATTGTACCTACCGTCCCTGTCCTATGGTCCTATTTATTCGTACCTATTTCATGATGGTTAAATAACAGAATAATAGAGTTGGAAGGGACCTTAGAGGTCTTCTAGTCCAACCCCCTGCTCAGGCAGGAAACCTTACACTATTCCAGACAAGTTGCTGTCCAGTCTCTTCTTAAAAGCCTCCAGCGATGGGGCACCCACAACTTCTGGAGGCAACTGATTAATTGGCCTCACTGTTAGGAAATTTCGCCTTAATTCCAGGTTGCTTCTTTCCTTGATTAGTGTCCATCCATTGCTCTTTGTCCAGCCTTCTGGTACTTTGGAGAATAAGGTGACCCCTTCTTCTTTGGGGCAGCCGCTCAAATATTGGAACACTGCTGTTATGTCTCTCCTAGTCCTTCTCTTTACTAGACTAGCCATACCCAGTTCCTGCAACCATTCTTCATAAGTTTTAGCCTCCAGCCCTCTGATCATCTTTGTTGTTCTTTTCTGCACTCTTTTTCAGTGTTCCATGATGTGGAGATGAAAGATTTTTATTAGAAGGCAGACAGAGAAGGTGAAGGAAGAGCAGCACGTTCATGGACTCAGGTTAGCAAATCCTGTATTGATCTTCCTAAGTGGAGACAAGAAAACCTTATATGCCTTTTAAGGGCAGGGGAAGGCAAGCAAGTGCACCCACGCTTCGGCCAACATGGTTTTCAATTCCTCTCATGGGCCTCATGGCCATTGAACCACTCAAAGTAGGAGAAGCCACGTTCCTTGATAAATCAATGCACCTGTCAAACTGAATTTCACAGCTCTGAACACGAATCATTTGCAACCGGGCTAAGAGAAGGAAGGTTCATAACGCGTGCTAACATCCAGCGTGGAAATGAAAAATTCGCTCGATGGTTGTGACACCACGGAGGGAAAGTGTCAGTCCCTGACCATCTCGGGTTGAGTAGAATTCAGATGTCCTCCTTGCACAAAATTTAGGGGGAGAGAGGAACGTGAGTGTTTTTCATTTGAAATTAGGGGTTGTTGGAGCTTGCCAGAGAAAGTGAGAACAGGGAAGTTTGTCACTTAATTTTTTTTTTTTTCTTGGAAGGCATTTTTCGCTTTCTGTCCCCTGGAAGAAATTCTCAGGCTGACAAACGGTCATGACAAATGAAATTGGAGCAAAACCATCAAGAAATTTCAAGCCAGCCCTAACGGCAGTTCATGAAACAGCTGAGACTCCTTTTAAAAATAATAATAATAACCCAAATGGTACCCAACTGAGCTGGGTTTAAATGATGTGACACAGCAGGAATACGAAGCAATGAAAAAGATGGGAAAGGATCCAAAATAGCGTTTTCTGGCACAAGAATGATAACACAGTGGCACCAGATGGGCCTCTCTCTTGGACATGTTCCGTATTATTTAAATTGCCTTCCAGGGGGCAAATTTTCCCCCAAATTGGCTTAAAGGTCTATACAATTTATGATACTTTTTTCCTTGACTGCTTACATCAGAAGCTGCCTTGAGCTTTCAGCGGAAGAGCAATAATTGGAATAAATAAATAAATAAACATTGTACATTATAAAACACCTCCGTATAATGAGGTCTGAATAATAAATAATGAGTTCTGAATAATAAATAAATTAGAAATCGTTTCTAGGAGTTTAGTACCAGCTGTAAAAGTAAAAGGAAATTGAATGTGACTACTAGCAATGTAGAAGTTTCTGCTTACAGAGTGGGCTGGTCACATAGCAAGAAGGAAGGAGGGCAGGTGGAGCAAGGCGGCCATAGAATGGATCCCACTTGATCAAAAACATCCAGGAAAGAGACCTCAAACAAGATGGAACCACAACATCAGTAAGAATTCTGGGGCCAATTGGCCAAGGAAAGCTCAGAACCATCTGGGTTGGAAACATGCAGAAAAGGCCTGCATCCTGCAAGTGGATAGACGACGGCTGCAATGATGATAAAGTATTTATAAATAATTCTTTGCTCCATTCTGAAATGTAATTGTGCAAGCAATTTAAACTGCAGTGAAACAGGGGTCTTTAAATAGCCAAAGGTTCCCTTTTTGTCTCCAAGGTACCCGGTGTTTATACATGACAGCAAAGTCAAAATGTACACAGAAGAGACAGCTTACATAAATTAAACAGGATCTCACCACACCAGGCTGTGCAGATTTTAAGGAGGTGCATCCGAAGCCTTCACCGATGTGGCCAGATCTGAAAGATCTAAATGTCTAAGGATCCGATCTATTTTTCGATTATGTCCATTGTAATGCTTAATGTGGACTTACAGAGAGCTGTTACGTATAAGCAGGGTTGACAAAATCAGAAAGGAGGAGGTGATTAAGCCATCCGGGAAAGCCAACGGAAATCATCACAATCATTTAAAAAAAAAAGCGAAAGTTAGAATATTTTGGACATGTGGTACAATACCCAGAAAAATACGGCCCTCTTTCACTTAATCCTCTCCAAGGAAAGATTGAAGGCAAACAAGGTCCAGGCAGAAGAAGAAGAATATCATGGCTTCAAAATCTAAGGGACTAGTTTGGACAAAACTCAACAGCACTTTTTCGTGTAGCTGTTGGTAAGAATAAAATGGAATGGTATAGAATAGAATAGATTTAGGGATAGAATAGAACAGAACAGAATAGAATTAGGAATAGAATAGAAAATAGAATAGAAAATAGAATAACAGAACAGAATAGAATAAAAAATAGAATAGAATATTGGAATAGAATAGAATAACAGAGTTGGAAGGGACCTTGGAGGTCTTCTAGTCCAACCCCCTGCCCAGGCAGGAAACCCTACACCACTTCAGACAAATAGTTATCCAACATCTTTTTAAAAACTTCCAATGTTGGACCATTCACAACCTCTGGAAGCAAGTTGTTCCATTGATTAATTGTTCCCACTATCAAAATTTTTTCCTTAGTTCTAAGTTGCTTCCCTCCTTGGTTAGTTCTTATCCTGCCCTCAAGTACTTTGGAGAATAGCTTGACTCCCTCTTCTTTGGGGCAGTCCCTGAGATATTGGAACCCTGCTATCATGCCTCCCCTAGTCCTTCTTTTCATCCGACTAGACAAAACCCAATTCCTGCAACCGTTCTTTATACGTTTTAGCCTCCAGTCCCCTAATCCTCTTGGTTGCTCTTCTCTGCACTCTTTCTAAAGTCTCCACATCTTTTTTACATCATAGTACATCATGATTGCCAAACAGGATTGCTAACACGATCACCAACGTCCAATGATGGATATGGCAGAAGAAGAAGGAGTAGCAGTTTAAAAACATGCCAGTGGCAGATTTTCCTTGCTCTTCTTGCTCTAATTTCTCTTCAGAGAGAAGCCTTGGCTAGAAACCTGGGATTTCCGAGGGAGTTTTTCACATGGATGACAATGAACTTAAATATGCTTTATGCTTAGTGCAAGCTTTCTAGGAGGGATCTATGGGAGATAATTTATTTTACAGGGGGACAAAATTCACAGATGACAGATGATAAAGGAAGATATACATAGGGGTAGTTCTCCAATTATGACAGCAATTGGAACTAGAATTTCCATTGCTAAGAATGGTTATTAAGTAGGTTGTAGCCAATTTTATGCCTTTTTGTGCCATTGTTGTTAAGCCAATAATGGTATTTGGTGGATTGAATGGATAAACAAAATGCTTTCCTTTAAGATTAAAGAATCTGAAAAAATACAGTGAATTTGGTTAATATAAATGGTGACAGTTTATAAAGATTATTAAGTGCAAATAGAAATACATATTATTTCAACAGCAAAGAAGATAAAGCAGGTTTGGTTAAATGATTGTTCTATTCAAAGAGGATAATATATTTATGGTTTTTTTTAAATTTGGATATCGCTTCTGGATTCTGTGCTTGTGATTTAAAAAAAATGAAACCAGCCTCCATTTGAGATACTCCAGGCACGGTTTAGGGTCAACGTACACAATTTTAAATTCTATGGATTCAAAGAAGATTTTATGTGATTTATGGGGCAGTCTTTTGCAGCAGTTTTGGGATGCAAAAAAATCCAGCTTCAGAGAGGAAATATCCTCAAGCTTGCAGCAAAAAAAAAAAAAAAGGGACAAAAGTATATTTCTTTTTGGTCTTGGTTCTATGAATGATCACACTCCTCCCACTAATAATGTGATTTGCTGTTACAACAATGACAACTATAACTTTCTGATCCTATCTGGCAGATCTCCTTTAGACCCAAAAGGCAACTGGACTTTCCTGATTTTTTTCTTTGAAAACATTTTGCTTCTCATCCAAGAAGCTTCATCAGTTCTGAACTGATGTAGTTGTTTCTTCTCCTTCCCCTCCCCCTCCCCCTCCCCTTCTTTTCTCCTTTTCTTTCTCCCCCTCCTCTCTTCTTCTCCTCCTCCTTCCCCTCTCCTCCTCCTCTTTCTCCTTCTCCTCTGCTTCTCCTCCTCCTCCTCTCTTCTGCTTCTCCTTCTCTTTCTCCTTTTCCTTCTCCCCCTCCTCTCTTCTTCTTCTCCTCCTCCCCCTCTCCTCCTCCTCTTTCTCCTCCTCCTCTGCTTCTCCTCCTCCTCCTCCTCCTCTCTTCTGCTTCTCCTTCTTTCTCCTTTTCCTTCTCCCCCTCCTCTCTTCTCCTCCTCCCCCTCTCCTCCTCCTCCTGTTTCTCCTCCTCCTCCTCTGCTTCTCCTCCTCCTCCTCTCTTCTGCTTCTCCTTCTCCTTCTCCCCCTCCTCTCTTCTTCTTCTCCCCCTCCCCCTCTCCTCCTCCTCCTTCTCCTCTGCTTCTCCTCCTCCTCTTCCTCCTCCTCTCTTCTGCTTCTCCTTCTTTCTCCTTTTCCTTCTCCCCCTCCTCTCTCCTCCTCCTCCTCCCCTCCTCCTCCTCTTTCTCCTTCTCCTCTGCTTCTCCTCCTCCTCCTCCTCCTCCTCTCTTCTGCTTCTCCTTCTCTTTCTCCTTTTCCTTCTCCCCTCCTCTCTTCTCCTCCTCCTCCTCCTCCCCCCTCCTCCCCTTTCTCCTTCTCCTCTGCTTCTCCTCCTCCTCTTCCTCCTCCTCTCTTCTGCTTCTCCTTCTTTCTCCTTTTCCTTCTCCCCCTCCTCTCTCCTCCTCCTCCTCCCCTCCTCCTCCTCTTTCTCCTTCTCCTCTGCTTCTCCTCCTCCTCCTCCTCCTCCTCTCTTCTGCTTCTCCTTCTTTCTCCTTTTCCTTCTCCCCCTCCTCTCTTCTTCTTCTCCTCCTCCCCCTCTCCTCCTCCTCTTTCTCCTTCTCCTCTGCTTCTCCTCCTCCTCTCTTCTGCTTCTCTTTCTTCTTCTTTCTCCCTTCCTCTCTTCTTCTCCTCCTCCTCCCCCTCTCCTCCTCCTCCTCCACTTCTCCTCCTCCTCCTCTCTTCTGCTTCTCTTTCTTTCTCCTTTTCCTTCTCCCCCTCCTCTCTTCTTCTTCTCCTCCTCCCCCTCTCCTCCTCCTCCTCTGCTTCTCCTCCTCCTCCTTTCTTCTGCTTCTCCTTCTCTTTCTCCTTTTCCTCCTCCTCCTTGTTTTCTCTCTTCCTCCCTCTCTCTCTTCCTAAAAATTAGGTACTTGTGTTTGAGGAAGGCAGACGGATGGCAGAATCCGTGAGGTAAAACTTGTCAGAACGCACATTTTTAGACCATTTCCTCTCTGCCCCAGGCTTGGGTGTCTGGTCTTGACCCTCGACTGCTTCGGGGATGTGGGGAGACAACACAGTGAGACCCCCAGTGACTCATCTCATCCAACCTCACAGCTTCGTCAACAGATAGCGGCTGGGAAATCGGTTTCTCTTCATTAAAGGGAGAGAGGTTGAAAGTATAGAGATAACCAGTAATCTTTCAAAATAAACACTTCGTATTTGCTCAGAATCCAGCCGGCCGGTACAGGGGTGTCCTCACACCCCTTGAGGGGGCCTTGGGGGCAGGAGGCGGGTTAGGGGGATGCAAGTTGATGGAAAGGTTATTCTTGTAATATGGCATTCCCAGGAACAAAGGGAGTAAATTGGGGGGAGGAACAAGGCAGGAGGGGGTAGAAAAGGGAGATTAATGGTAGGGCTGAAATTGATGTAGTCAGGCTGTGGGTCCTATCTCGTTTCCTTTTCCAGTTGCAAGGTGTCCTGGTCAAGGAAGGGAAGGAGTGAAAAAATGGGAGGGTTAGTTTCAAAGAAGGGAAATTGGTCATCAAGCCACACCCTCTACATTTTCAATCCAGGTGGGATAAAACATAGACTCATAAGATTGGAAGGGATTTCAGAGGTCTTCTAGTCCAACCCCCTACTCAAGGCAGGATAAACTTTCTTTCAGCAGTTCCAAGAAGGTTTCACACCCATTTACACTATTCAGTTGATCCTGAGGGCACAGCTAAACCTCAAATGGGCCTCAATAATTCTCAGAAAGAGGACTAACAACCAGTTGACTGCAGGAATAGAAATCCTTCCCTTCTCCACCATTCAGTCAGAACTGAAGAAGCTTCGAGTAAGAAATTAAAGGATATTGTATTAAGAATGATATACAAAAACTGATTATTTTTGAATAAGTTTTAATATGAATATAATTTAGTAAGATTTGGGATTCGCCTTTAAGGATAGTTCAAAATTGAAATAAAAAACTTAATGACAATGCAATAATGATATAAGAGGATATATAATGTTGACTATAATATAACATGAATGTAAACTCAATAAGAAATGTACACCAATACTATTATATGCACCAGATAAATGTATTCAGCCAGAACTGAAGAAGTTTCTTGGATGAGAAGCGGAACAAAATCTTCAAGGGAAAACAAAACAAAATCCAGTTGCCTTTTGAAATATCACCTTTTGGATATAAATAGAACATAGAACATAGAGTTATAGGGCTGGAAGAATCCTTGGAGGTCATGTAGTCCAACCTCCTGCTCAAGCAGGAGACCCTATACCATTCTGGACAAGGGGTTGTCCAGTCTCTTCTTAAAAAACTCCAGTGACGAAGCTCCCACAATATCTGGTGGCAAGCAGTTCCACTGGTTAATAGTCCTCACCGTCAGGAAATTTCCTCCATAGTTCCTCACTGCTTCTCTCCTTGATTAGTTTCTATCCGTTGTTTCTTGTCCTGCCTTCAGGTGCTTTGGAGAATAATTTGACCCCCTCTTCTTTGGGGCAGCCGTTTAAAGATTAGAAGACATTGATCATGTCCTACGCTTTGTTAAACTAGATATCCCAGTTTCCCTAACTGTTCATTGTACAGTTTTAGCCTCCAGCCCATTAATCATGACCATTTTTCACAGTTACGACCTTTGTGGCACCCCCACGATCACCTGATCCAAATTCAGACGCTTGGCAACTGCTTCATACTTATGACCATTGCAGCGTCCCCAGGGGTGTGCGTGCGTGTATGTGTGTGTGTGTGTGTGTGAGAGAGAGAGAGACGTGATCCCCTTTTGAGACCTTCTGGTAAGCCAGTTCCGTTTAACGATCGTGTGACCCGTTTATCAACAGACAGTGATTCGCGGAACAAACGTTGGCAAGGAAGGTTGAAGAAAGGGGCAAAACTCACTCAACAGATGTCTCACTTAACAGCAGAGATTTTGGTGGGTTAATCATGGTCATTAGTCCGAGGACTTACGTCAGGCTAAGACACCCTGAACGTAGGGGAAAAAGCCGAGTGAGGGTGGCTGAGGCAGGATGAAGAAGAACCTGCAGTCGGCAATAACCTTAATTTCCCCCTTTTAATATATACAAAAACTTTTCCTTTGGAGACCAATGACTTCAGATGATCAAAGTGGTACTTAGGCTATCAGCTTCGCCCCCTTAATGCCTTTCTGTCAAAACAAAACTGCTCCAAAAAAACTTTGAGGACGATCATGGGATTGTAATGGTTCCCCATCTCTTGCAAAAAGAAGAAGAAGAAGAAGGAAAAAAAAAACCCCACCTCTTTAAGTATTGGATAATATATACAGAAAGGCCTATTAGATGAGAAGGAGATAATCATACCTACAGCTCAAAGTAAACCTCCGGAGGGCCGCAAAGATAGAAGCTTGATAGGAGCAGTGGGTTCAAATTCAGCCCTAGAAAAAGAGAGAGAGAGAGAGAGAGAGAGAGAGGTGCGTGTGTCGCAGTTGTGTTTTTGCAGTGTTTGTTTGGAGCAGTGGGGGAAAGGGGTCGGGGAGAAGCAGAGAGAGAGAGAGAGAGAGAGAGAAGTGGGCTTAGAAATGATCTGAGCTTGAAACCGGAAACAGCTCACTTTAATCTCTTATGAGGCTCCAAGAGTTTAAATGGATTTCCAGGAAGGAAGGATATGGTGATGTTTGAAACAGTCCAAGATGTTCCCACCTAATTCCCCCCCCCCATTGCATGCGCTCCTTCTTTTTGCAGGATAAAAAAAAGGAAAAAGGAAAAAGAGAAGGGAAAAAGTAAAGGGGGGGGGAGGTAGGTAGGTAGGTAAGGAAGCAAGGGAAAGGAAGGAAAGAAAGAAAAGAAAAGAAAGAAACAAAGAATAAGGAAGGAAAGGAAGGAAAGGATAAATGGAAAAGAGAGGACGGAAGGAAAGAAGGGACAGACAGTAATAGAAAGACAGAGAGAGAAAGAAAGAAAGAGAGGGAGGGAGGGAGGTAAGGAAGCAAGGAAGGAAGAGAAAGAAAGGAAAGAAAGAAAGAAAAGAAAGTAAAGAAATTAAAGAAACAAAGAATAAGGAAGGAAAAGAAAGGAAGGAAGGGAGAAAAGGAAAAGAGAGGACAGAAGGAAGGAAGGAAGGAAGGAAGGAAGGAAGGAAGGAAGGAAGGGACAGACAGTAATAGAAAGAAAGAAAGAAAGAAAGAAAGAAAGAGAGAGAGAGAGAGAGAGAGAAAGAGAGAGAGAGAGAGAGAGAAAGGTTTTACTAAGGATGATGGAATCTTTGACGCTTGACCACTCTCACATTCTCATTTTTCTAGCCTTAATTTGTTCCACCCTTCTTTGTTACTTATCTGTTCTTTTGCCTGCCAATGCATTGGGCCATGCAGTCCCCATAATCTGCACCCATCTTGCAAGCACGGTTCCCTCTTAATGAGCATAGGGTGAGTACCTGCATTGCAGAGTTCAGAACGGGTGGATATTTTCAATTAATTCCATTTACTTCAACGCCATCCAACTCCAGTTGGGTATTAGGAAAGGCATCCTGGTTTGAAGGATGTAAATTGGGGGTCCCCAAACTCGTTGACCTCTTCTTGAAATGTCAGAGTGCAGGTAGTCCTTGACTTATGACCACAATGGAGCCCAACATTTCTGTTCTTAAGTGAGACATCTGTTAAGTGAGTTTTGCCCTATCTTACTATCTTTTGTGCCTCAGTCGCTAAGTGAATCACTGCAGTTGATAAGTTAGTCATCCAGTTGTTTGGTGAATCTGGTTCTCCCATTGATTTTGCTCATCAGGTCACAAAAGGGGATCCCAGGACACTGTAGCTGTCATAAATATGGGTCAGTTGCTAAGCATCTGAATTTTGATCACGGTACCATGGGGATGCTTGCAGTTTTTTCAGTGCCATTGTAACTTTGAATGGTCACTAAATGAACTGTTGTAAGTTGAGGACTACCTGTTTTTGAGAGGTGTGACCACCAGACTTTTCCTAGAGAATACTGCAATAACACCCCTACCAAAGCAGAGGGTTAGACTAAAAGACCTCTAAGGTCCCTTCCAACTCTTTTATTCTGTTCAGATTCCCAGCAATATCAACTTCATGGTCACCAGGTCAGTTGATTCAACTCATTGGGATGGGAGAGATCCAATGTTGCTCTCAAGCTGGCCCAACCTTCAGATGTCACAACAACCTGGAGAGCTGAAGAAAACAACTAAGGGGAAGCTGGAGGCTCCCTGTCATATCTTGATGGACTTGGCAGCTTCGTGCCACAACTGTCAAGTTGTCATCCAGATCTGCAAAAATTCACAAGTGTGGAAGAAGATGTGCTGATTGCTATGGGCTAAAAGGCTTGGAATAATAAGGCAAGGAGCACTATTAAGAAAGAGAAAATATTATCTTAAACATCTCTTCTTCTTCTTCTTCTTCTTCTTCTTCTTCTTCTTCTTCTTCTTCTTCTTCTTCTTCTTCTTCTTCTTCTTCTTCTTCTTCTTCTTCTTCTTCTTCTTCTTCTTCTTCTTCTTCTTCTTCTTCTTCTTCTTCTTCTCCACCTCCTCTTCCTCTTCCTCCTCTATCACAAAGTTCAACAGAGGAAATTCCAGACCATTTAAGATGGACCCTACTATCTATTATTACTGACAGACAGCATGTTGAAAATCTCTTTGAAGTAGCCCAGCTGGGAAAGTTTGCATATTGTCCAAGCTTCAAATAAGGAGGGGATGACGCCCATTTTCCTCATTCATTCCTGATCAGACTTCCCACCCACCGTTTGTCCATTTATCTCCTCATCTTAACACTTCTCCCTAATTACTTTCCATCATACCCACGAGACCCAACTTAGCTAATCATTTTGTTTCCAATATTGCTCAACCAGACAAGAAGTAAAGCTATCAAAATTAAAAGAGCTGTGGTTTGAGACCATGGCCAAGTGTCTCACTTTAAAGGGAAAAAAACAGTGTCACCTTCTTTTTTTAGAGAACCAGAAGACCATATAAATTCAATCAACCTTCAGATACCTGGATCATATTATCAAATGTGGTGGATGTGTGTGGAAGCCAAAAGATACTGGACTAAAATTCACACATGGCTGGAAAAAAAGACAAGCATATAGACTTGAAACCAGAGATACTTTTATTGGGTATCTTACCTGAAGCATACAATAAAGAATTGACATATTAATGTTTTAACTGCAGCTAGAATTGTATCTTCTCAAAATTGGAAAAATGAAAAATGAAAAAAAATCCAATAGAGCAGGAGGTGATTAAGAAAATAATGGAATGTGCAGAGGTGAGTAGATTAACACTGGCAATTAGACAGCAAGAAGAAAACAAATATTATAAAATATGGGATTAGAGTTAGAGTTGTTGTTTTATGTTTATGTTTATTTATGTTTGTTGTCAAAAATAAATACAAAAAATCAATTCAATCGATCAATCAATCAATATCCTGCTGTCTAGAAAAATAAAGAAAATACATGATAACTATCTTCCAGTAGTTAAGGAGAAGTCACAGAGAACAGAGTTGGCTTATTCTCCAAAGCACCTGAAAGCAGGACAAGAAGTAATGGATGGAAGTTCATCACAGAAAGATCCAACCCAGAACTAAGGAAGAATTTCCTGACAATGAGAACAATTCATCAACGGAACAGCATGTCTCTTGAAAGTGTGGATGTTCCATCACTGGAGCTTTTCAAAAATAGACTTGGACAACCATTTGACCAGGATGCTTCAAAGTCTCCAGCCTTGAGCAGGGGGTTGGACTAGAAATCCTCTGAGGTTCTTCCAGCTCTATGATTCTATGTTCATACAGTTGCAAATTTAAACTAGAGTTCCTGTGCAGAAATTATAAGAAACCCAAGCACTCAAAATCAAGACACTTCTATGATAGAAAGAAGGGAAGGAAAAAGGGAAGGAAGGAAAGAGAGAAGGAAGGCAGGCAGGCAGAAAGGAAGGAAAAAGGGAAGGAAGGAAGAATAGAAGGAAGGAAAGATAGAAGGAAGGAAAGGTGGAAGGCAGGAAGGGCAGGAAGGAAGGAAAAGGGGCAGGGAGGAAGGAAAGATGAAAGGCAGGCAGAAAGGAAAGAAGATGGAAATACTGGTTGATCATGAGAAATGGGCCATGGGAAAACTTATCCACTCCTCCCCATTCCCAAGAAAATATCTTCCAATTCTTTGCACCCACCCCTCCACATACATGCTCTCTCTCTCTAACACACACACACACACACACACACACACATCCCTGGGTAGATACTTTGGCTTCAGATTCTTGGTTTTATCAGCCTCTTGATGACCTCTAACCTTGTAGCAGAAGAGCCATGGCTGGGTCATGTCTTGGCTAATCTCTACCGCTGTGATTCAGAGACAAAAAGGCCCTCTTTCTCTTCACCATATCCTGACAGCCAGATTTCTATTTGGGAAATGCATGGCTAGGCCAGTTCATCCACATGCCAAATAACTGGGAATTATTCTCCCTATCGCTTTGAAAACCATTGCAGATTACAGAAAGAGAGAGGTTTGCCCAGGGATCTTGTCTCCCAGGGGCCATCAGACAGATAGCAATGACAGCAGCCTTCTTCGGGAGATGGATGAAGTTGCCAGTTTTGCTTTCCTTCAAGATCCTTTTCCGCCCCCTTTTTCCTTCCTTCCTTCCTTCCTTCCTTCCTTCCTTCCTTCCTTCCTTCCTTCCTTCCTTCCTTCCTTCCTCCCTTCCTTCCTGTCTGCCTTTCTTTCTTCTTTTTTCTTTCTCTTTTTCTTTTTTCTTTCTCTTTTTCTCTCTTTCTCAACCTTAAACTTATTTTTCCCTTTTTTGGCATCTGTTTGCACACATTTTTTCCTAAAAATTCAAATGTAAGTCACAACGCTTCAGTGCCTTTGTCTCACACCTTCATTTGCAAAGAATAACGTTGCGACTTACATGTGGAATTTTTGGACAAAAAATTTCAGTATTTTAGGTGCAAATAAAGTTTCCCTGTGACCCCGCAATTTGTTTCTCTGGGATGCTGTCATGTTTATATTCCTCTTTTGTTTGAAAACCCCACTGCAAAATTTGGAAAAGTGTGACAGGGAAAGGTTGTGGGTGATGGGTTAAAATATAGAGTCCAGAGGCATGAATTATGAAGTTGGCCTTAAATTGTCAAATCAGTTTCTTTCTCAACCTGACCAGTATCTCCAGACACCATGTAGAGTAGAGTAGAGTAGAATTCTTTATTGCCCAAGTGTGATTGAACACACAAAGAATTTGTCTGAATTTGCTTTCACTGTACATAAAAGGAAAGATACATTTGTCAAGAATCATAAGGTACAAGACTTAATGATAGCCATAGGATACATTAAGCAATCAAAGCAATCATACTAGGAAATAGTCAATAAAAATTGTAAAGATACAAGCGACAAAGTTACAGTCATACAGTCACAAGTGGAAGGGATGATTGATAGGAAGGATGATTGATAGGAACAATGCAAGATTAATATTAATAGTAACACAAACTTAGTAAATAGTTTGACAGTGCCGAGGGAATTATTCGTTTAGCAGAGAGATGGCATTCGGGGAAAAACTGTCCTTGTGTTTTTCTGGTCAGTCTTACAGCCCTCTCTAAGTGATTTATGGTGCCAGCATATCACCCACAACCCTCTGGGACCTCATTTTACTGACCTCGGAAGGATGGAAGGCTAGGTCAACCTTGAGCCCATTAGGATCAAACTTTTGGCAGTGAGCAGTTTGCCTGCAATACTGCATTCTAACCACTGTGCCACAGTAAACTCCCATTTACACTGGTTTATTGTGTTGAAAGAACTGTACATTCTACATAACCTATTTAACAGGATTTTCAGTCTCAAAATATGGCATAGTTTGGGAACTTCTACATTTCCAGTGTTTCCGCTGACCAAGTCCTTAAAGGTAGCTTGAAGACATACTTGTTGCCTTCAGTCTGTATGGATGGATGGATTGGATGCATGGATAGATGGATGGATGGATATTTTACTTTTCTTGCATGCAAACACACAATCAATCTGAGCTCTTCTCCATGCAAATCTTTGTCCTCCATATACTTTCAGTATTTTTTTTTCTTTACATGTTCTACCTAAGAAGGACATTTTAGAGAGGCCGTCTCCAAAGTACAAAAAAGCACGTTGGCAACTTGGGTGAAAATGTTGGCTATCCTCCTCCTCCTCCTCCTCCTCCTCCTCCTCCTCCTCCTCCTCCTCCTCCTCCTCCTCCTCCTCCTCCTCCTTCTCTATCGCTTTCCATCTCATCCATCTTTGCCCATCACACTGTGTGGGATTCCCTTCCTAATTAACCCTTCATTCAACTGCCCATAGGATCATCATGTGGGGTGGAACTCAGACAGGATTCATCCCTTCTGGCGTGTGTGGTCTTGTCACCTGGGGGAGGAAGACAAGGGCAAAGTTGTATTTTTCTACCTACTCCTTGGGCGGTCAAGAGGGCGATAACCATAACAAGTCCGGGAAGGTCATGTGTTCTTCTGGAGATGGAAGGGTAGAAGGCTGTTCTTTGAAACGGGATGTTTGCAGGGATACAAATGTTCACCAGGGTTGGAAGGCAATGACAAGGGGTGACAACCCACAGAATCAATTCTGGAGACCTGATAGAATCAAAGAAGGGTAGGTCTGGGGGAGGAGGAGAAGCCTTCAGCTTGAGATGGACACCCCCAAGGGTTGGGAGAAGGATGACCTGGGTAAAGGGATCCTGTTTCAATAAGCTCTGTATTCACCCAACACACTTCGAGAGATCTCCTTTTGCACATCAATGTTAGCTTAGTGATTGTGCCATGTGTGTTAGCATCTGAGTAGCTTAGCGTATTGTGCCAACTCAACCACGGGTCAACTCGATGAAGTGTTGTTGTTTTTACAAACGGGGCCCTTATGTGCTTCATGGGGCAATAAAGCAGATAAAAAACTCTGAGGGGAAGACCAGGACCTCCTTCTTGGAGTGATTAGTGTGACTATCCCATTGGCAGTTGCTCAATGGTATAGTCATACTAGAATGTGGCTGAGAAACATGGAGGGTTCTTTTACCCACCCTTGAGCTTTAGTTATGAATACCAGGCCAACCTTCTGTTCTAGAACTTGTTTTGAAGATGATTTAATGTAACCTTGAGATTGAAACCATTGTGTGAATGATATTGATTCTTCAAAATCATCACATTGAGCCGAATTCCTCCATTCGGGAATGTGCAACTTTGGAAAAGCAAATTTAATTGGCTGGCTTTGATGCCTCAGATCAAAGTATCAGATTGGATCAGCTTGATTTTCCAAACCATCCGATCAGACTGCAGTGGTCTTCTGAACAGAAACAATCATTTCAGTTGGATTGAAGTTGATTTTCACCCAACTCTAAGAAAGTGGGAGGGAGGGAGCAAGGAAGGAGAGGGAGCAAAGAAGTTAAGAGAGGGAGAGAGGAAGGAAAGAGAGAGAGGGAGGGAGGGGGGAAGGAAGGCGAGGGAACAAGGAAGGAAAGAGAGGGAGGGAAGGAGGGACGGAGGAGAGGGAGGGAGGAAAGAGGGAGCAAGGAAGGAAAGGGAGGGAGGGAGGAAAGGAAGGGAGGGAGGAGAGAAAGCAAGGAAGGAGGGAGGGAGGAAGGAAGGAGCCCATTCCATCATAAAAGATGGTGATTGACTATTCTATGCTAGACACAGCTGACTAGCTGACAGCAGCAGTTCTGTGGGGTGAAGCATCTATACTCCAACAACGTTGCAAAACCTCGTTCTCATAACTAACAGCAACTTGACAAACTAATTAAATCTCATTCAAACTGTTGACTATGTGGCCTGGAAATTTCATAAGTCAACCAGCTGCTGAGTGAAAGCCCATCCTGAATCTCCTACTGTACCAAGCATTTTTGTGGGATGTCAGAATGACCCCGATAGACTTCCTTGGCAGGACCAAGGAAGAGGGGGAAGGGGAGACCCCTGAGAAGGAGAAGTCTGGCTGTAGCTCTACTTGGAATCCGCTATGAATTTACGAGAGCTTTTCACCCAATGACATCCCATCGCTATGTATAGATGTCTACTTGAAAGAGTTAATTCCCTAGGCAGCCAGCTAAATAGTCAATGGCCCAATAAATTATGCCCCAGATTAATGAGACACAGTCATCATTAGTCATGCCTCATCGGCTGCTTAAAGTTCCTCACGGAGTTTTATCTCTGCTGCTTCTGTCTGCTGGGTAGCCATATTTCATGGTCTGAAAACAGATGACCCCCAAGGGTCACCCAACTGAAAGCCCCATTCAACAGCTCTGCAAATATCTCAGCGTGAAGGAGAAAGGTTGAGGTCAAAACAACAGGGAGATACAGTCAGCAGCTCAGCTGGAGCCATGCTGGACTAGACAAGCCCACATGCTTAAGTGACCAGGACCTGTTCTTTCCTCTTGGAATCATCTAAGGCTAAGCCAGGTCGGGGAGAGACTAGAACTTAATTAGATTAGGATATCAGGATTGTCCTTGTACAACACAAAACAGACTTCTCATGAGATACATGCGTATGCACAGATTAACAGAGTTGGAAGGGACCTTAGAGGTCTCCTAGTCCACCCCCCCTGCTCAAGCAGGAGACCCTATACCATTCCAGATAAAGGACTGTTCAATCTCTTCTTCAAAACCTTCAGGATTGGAGCACCCACAGCTTCGGATGTTCTGTTGATTAATTGTTCTTGCTGTCATGAAATTTCTTCTTAGTTCTAAGTTGGATCTCTTTTTAATGATCTTCCATCTGTTATTTCTTGTCCTGATTTCTGGTGCTTTTGGAGAATAGGTTGATCCCATCTTCTCTGTGATAGTCCGATATTGGAAGAATGCTATCATGCCACTCCTAGACCTTTTCTTTATTAGAGTAGACATACCCAGTTGCTGAGGGGTCCTTGATGCTGTCTGAGCTTGCTTGTTTTCTTGCAGACGTTTCATTATCCTAACTAGGTAATATCATCAGGGCTAGTAAGGAGTGCTGTTTGCTGTCATTTTTTTCCATCTCAAGCACAAAGTCCAAAAGTGGTTTCCAAATAGAAACAGAATTTATTCTACAAATAGATTTGGAACCAGAAATATTTTTTATTAGGGATGATTAAAAAGAAATATGGGAAAGATACAAAATACATAATATTACACATTTTAACTGCTGCTAGAATTGCCTGCACTCAATGTTGGAAACAGAACTCTATACCAACAGATCAACTGATTATTCAAAAAATAATGGTGTGTGCCAAGAAGGATAAATTAACTCTGATGCTACAAGAGAAAGAGGAATATTATAGAATTTGGGGAAAATGGTATGATTGGATTGAATTAGGACAAAGGGATGATGGAAAGAGTTAATGATAAGCATTTTATAAAGGTTTATATCTGCATGAACTGTATATATTTGTAAATAAGCACAAAATAGAAGTATATGAGATAGATGTCGCACACTGTTAATATTATAATATTTATATGTTTTGTTCGGTTTTTAAAGATATAAAAGACTAATAAAGTTTATTTAAAAAAAAGAAACAGAATTTATTGTATTATTTTCTTTAATCAAAGGCAGTCCATTTGGCTATCTCTGCCAACTCCATCCATTTTTGCAGTCATTCACCCATTGTGGGAATCAAAGTATCTTTCATTGTTGTGCATAAAATACTCTTGCTGTCATCAGCATGTATAACATCAAAGTTCCATTTTGTTTACAAAAACTTTTTTCATTAAACCTAAAAGAAAATTGTCTGGTTTTATATTTGTATTCCCTTTAAGAACTTCTGTATTAAGGTGTGAATCCTACTCCAATATTTCTTTGCTTTGTTGCCTATCCGCCATAGGTGATAAAAAAATTGCTTCTTTAATGTTTATACTTCCAACACTCATTTGAGATACCTTTATACATTCCTGACAGCTTATCTGGTGTTAGATACCAATGCTACATCACCTTGTGAAAGTTTTCTTTTAAATCATAATTTAATGTGAATTTTTAGACCTTTCATCCACATATTCTTCCATTCTCCAAGCATTATAATTATATCCAAAGTGCTTTGCCCACTGAATCATACAATGCTTTACATACTTGTTCTCCTTGGCTCCTTGAGCTTCAAATCCCTGCAGGGCTTCGAGCTGAAAACTCTCCCCACACCCCAGCAAACTCTAAGCAAAATTTCTTGCAAACAGTTTTGGCTCAAACCTGCCATCTCTCCAGTACAATAAATCATAAGCTCTCCAACCTGACATTTACAGGGAGGGAGCAGAAAGGAATCAGAGGGACTGGAAATTACATCTTAGTAATGCAGTTGCAAAGAGCTCGTTTTCAACAGCTATTTTTATTTGTCCCTTTACAGCATGGGAAATTTTAATATAAAGAGATTGGGGATATCTGATCCTCCAAGGGCCTTTTTTAATTCCAGTTCAGCTGAGCTGCTTAATGCTCCTCTCCATTGCAAACAGGTGTGCTGTGCTTTCCGCTGGACAGCTGCCATGGAGAATGCACTGGCAGATGCACTGTGGGGAATCCGTTCCAGAGCAAGCCATTAATCTGGATCATTGATCCGATAGGATTTCAAATTGATCCGAGAAATGATTTGGTCTGTTGTTCTGATGTGGAAATTTGCTTCTGTGAGGCTTTTAGGTTTTCTGGTTGCTGTGTGAGAAGGCTGAGTCATGCCTTGAGATGAACAGCCACTCGGATCTTTTAAATAAAGATGAAAAATAAAATAAACCCATAGCAATCCAATCTGAAGCAGCTTTTACTGCATTGGTGAAACCATTTCAAATGGAGGAATTTATTGCAGCGCCTCTGAGCTGATCATAGGATTTGATGCAAAGGATCATTCTGTTTTCAAAAGCTCAATTGATTCAGAAATTGAACAAACTGCAATCAAACTGAAGATTCCCATTGTATATCTGGGCAGATTCCCATGAAGAAGAAGAGAAGAAGAAGAAGAAGAAAGAAGAAGAAGAAGAAGAAGAAGAAGAAGAAGAAGAAGAAGAAGAAGAAGAAGAAGAAGAAGAAGAAGAAGAAGAAGAAGAAGAAGAAGAAGAGGAGGAGGAGGAGGAGGAGGAGGAGGAGGAGGAGGAGGAGGAGGAGGAGGAGGAGGAGGAGGAGGAGGAGGAGGAGGAGGAGGAGGAGGAATGGAAGGAAGGAAGGAAATTGGAATCTACTTCAAGATGGGATTGTACAGAAAGCTGTATCAAGCTAGTATTAAATGTGCGCTAATGTTAAATAATAAGTAGAGCTTATTATTCAGAATCCCAGAATAAGTACAATGGACTGGGGAATTCTGGGATTTGATGTTCACCTATCTTAAAAGTTGCCAAGTTTGAAAAACACTGCTCTAAAGGATCTTAAACAAACGCCACCTTATGCGGAAAGGAGAGAAATTGTTCTGTTTTTCTATAATCTGTAATCTTCAGAGAAGCTCTATTGCATCCTTGATCAAAAAAGGGGGCCAAAGACCTCTGAACTATCGTATAAAACTGGGACTTCCCCTCCACCCAGACTTTGCCACCCATTGGTCACAGGTTCCTGTAGATTAGAATATCCCCTCTTATGGGCAGAGCTTGATTGGTGAGGCTCCATCAGCCCCAGCTGGATACACAAGCAGGATGGAAGAATGCCCAAGGCTGGCATCGAGACGACCTCAGTGGTGCCACAATGTCTCTTCTAGGGAACGGGGCCCTGTAACCTTGAACCAGAGAGAACGGAAAAGGAGATTGCAAGTGGCGAGCAAATGACTATTTTTCATGTGATCCTCATCAGAAAACTGTCCAAGTCTGGGACAATGACCAGATCTTCTTTGTTGCAACGCTGACAGCCGTTTCAGAGTTATCATCCCGGCACTATATTAAGGAACCGAGATTAAACTGCTCTTCATTAGGGCAACATCTGTTGGGAATCAGCCAGGAACAGCTATGGCAAGCAAGCTGAGCATATTTCCCTTTCTTCTCTCCCTTCCTCCCGGGACAACTATTTTTGTTCTTTGAATAGCAAATCTCTGTGGCTCAGTTTGCATCCAGTTTTGGTCACCATATCATAAAAAAAGACGTTGAGACTCTTGAAAGAGCGCAGAAAAGAGCCATGAAGAGGACTAGGTGGGTGGAAGCTAAAACATATGCAGAACAGTTGCAGGAACTGGACGTGTCTAGTCTAGTGAAGGTTGGTCTAGTCGAGCTCCAAGAACCCAACAGTAAACATGAAGATCTGATCCCTGGTGATTTCAAGGTTCCTTGGCAATGCCATGGGCATGGTTGGATCATGAATTATTCCAAGGTGTTTTCATCTCCCAAGTCTAACCTGTTGCCCATGGATAACTTAGTTGTCTCCCTTTGGTGTTCTCCTATCATAGGTATACTTAGTTGAAGCTAAGAGCAAGTCATTCCCTGTAAACTTTTGAAGCAGAGGTGGTATTCAGCAGGTTCTGACCAGTTCTGGAGAACTGGTAGCGGACATTTTGAGTAGTTTGGAGAACCAGTAGTGGAAAGTTTGAGTAGCTCGGAGAACTGGCCCCGTCCCCATCTATTCTCTGCCTCCCAAGTCCCAGCTGATTGGCTGGGTCTTCTTTGGTTGCCCTGCACAAGAGAATGGAGCTGGAAAGCAGATTAGTGGAGTGGGGAGGGAATGGAAATTTTACAATATCCTTCCCCTGCCACGCCCACAAACCCACGCCCACCAAGCCATGCCCACAGAACTGGTAGTAAAAAAATTGAATCCCACCACTGTTTTGAAGGGCTAGTTTGCTTTGAAGATGCCTCAAGAGACAGTGGGACCTGAATTGCAAAGTGAAACTAGAGGTAGCCTGCGTGTGGCTTAGCTCAGTGCTCTCTTGATCTGAACTCCAAAGCTGCTGCTTGTGGCGTGTTATTTTTGTGTGTGAAACTTTTGTGTACCTGCAGTTTCCTAAGTTGACTTGACCACGCCTCCATAACATTTCTTTACCCAGGTGATTCTGCATTGATTGTGTGTCATTGAAGTATTTTTGACTCCGAGTGACCCCAAAGAAAGATTTGTCTCCACGATGATCTGTCCCTATATGACTGGTTATATTTTAATACTCTATTTTGCAAGTTTATGTAAGATGGGATAGTACTTTTCTAGAAAGAATGGCGTTTCCTGAATTTTATGAACATTTGAATAAAATCGCAGAAAAATATAATAAATTCAATAGCTAGCCAGAATCCATGAGAACATCTCTTAGGCAACCTACCAAAGAAACATTGAGGCTTCAATTCAAAGTAATGTCTCCTGTTTCTCTTGAAAAATCTACACTGCTTCACCAAATGATCTTATAACAGGAAAGAGATAAAACTAAAAATACGACAGGAAAGGGATCCTTGTAAAAATATAACCAACGGGCTTTATTTCCACTGTTACTTTCACATAAATCTGACGCGGCTTTTGGCTTCCATAAATAAATGCAAACCTTGGAGGTTATTAAATAATATATTGCTAAAACATTGTTATTAATGCATTAATATAAACATCAAGGCAGAGGAAGTAGGTCTTGGCTATGATCTCAGTAAGTCAGTTCTTCGGTCTCCTGGGAGATGTCTTTGTATTTTGTGTCTCTGTGTGTCTATTAGTCTGCTTGTCTGTCTGTCTCTCTTTGTCTTTCAGTGTGGGTATTTCGGTATCTGAGTCATTGATAGTGGGAAAAAGACCAATGATTTTGAAGAACAACTTCTTCTTTCATGGCAACTTTTAAATCCACTGAATCCTTCTATAAAGGATGTCCATATTCTCACAACAGTTCACCTCTCAGGGGCAAAGGAATTATCATCTTTAGACTTAATTAATAAAATAAATACATTATGCGGTCCATATGCTTTGCGTATATTAAAAGTCCACCAAGAAACACCAGCCCCAAACTTCTCAAATACTTAATTCTTACTGTACTGCAGCTATTCACCATGCCTACAAACTAGAAAGGTCTCCACCAATAAGGGAGAATATTTATAGCTCAGGATTGAAATGAGGGCTCGTTGGTGGTCTCTGAGTTTGGTGGTTTTCTTACAGACATTTATGACCCAACTAGGGAACATCATCAGTGCTAGAAGGAAGAGGGGTTGGAGGAGGAGAAGATAGGAAGGAGGAGGATTGTGGGGTCATTGTTATCTCTGAGCTTGGTGGTTTTCTTGTAGATGTTTCATGATCTAGTTAGAGACTGTAGGGACTGGTCCGGGCAATTGTCAGTAGTCAAAACTGATCCGAAAACACCAAAATATAAAATTATACAAACATATGTCTTAGCATGTTGGGTGAACACAGCCCTTCCCTTATCTCAGCCTAACTCTACACTTTAGTTCCATTGTGAAGACAAAATTGGGCAGAGGGAGAAGCCCAACCTTACCGCCAGCTCTCTACAGGAATGCAGGGAAAACATTTAACAGCTAACTCAGCGAAATGTGCTCACCAAGATAGGTGAGCTATTTGTAAGATAGAAGATATAAATAACTCTGGCTGTGCAATTTTTATCCTCTTCTAGGGTTGAGTCTCAACCCCAGCAAATCTAACATCCCTTAGGCAAAAGCATGGAGCTTGGGTGCATTGGTGCCTAGGCACACACAAATAACAGGCGTGGCTGTCATCGGAACTGATCGGTCATCCGATGTTCAAGTCTGCCTGTTTTACATTTCCCCCTCCATGTGGTGTCCATCTCTTTTTGTTTTCTGGATTTTGTGATCTGGATTCCCAGTCACAAGGATAGATTTTTCCCTTTGACCAGGGGTGGGATTCAAAAATTCCAGCAACTGGTGCTTTGCTCAGTTGCTGGGCAAGCGCGGCCATGGTGGGCGTGGCCTACTGGAACCTCCGGGAGGGCCATTTCTCGCCTTCCCCAGAGTCCGGAGGCTTTCCTTAAGCCTCCGGAAGGGCGAAAACAGCCTCCCCCGGGCTCCAGAGGCCCTCCGGAAGCTGGAAACAGGCCCATTTTTTGCCCACCCAGAGCTTCCACGCAGATCCAGCAATTACTGCATCTAAAATGGGCCGCGTGTAGACTCCTGGGAGAAGAGGGGAGGGATGGGCTGGGCCAGCTGATGGGTTCAACTACCGGTTTGGTGAACCAAGTGTAAATTGAACATCCGATTCGCCCAAACTGGCTCGAATTGGCAGAAGCCCACTCCTGCCTTTCACTGAGGCCTGGCCTCATTGGTGGGATTCAACCGGTTCGCACCACTTTGGGAGAACCGGTTGTTAACTTTTTGAGCAGTTTGGTGAACTGGTTGTTGGAGGAAATCATTAGGGCAGAGAACCGGTTGTTAAATTATTTGAATCCCACCATTGCCTGGCATGTCCCACATGGAACCATTTCTTGGCTTTGGTTCTTCTCCATTTTGCTCTAACAGTTACACACACACGCACACAAACACACACACCCCAAGCGAGGGAAACATTTTTGAAATTTTTCAGAAGAGGGAGGGAAGACAATGAACTGCCCTTCACGAAGGTCAGTCTATTGAATGAGATAAGCCTAAATTGCCCTATTTGGAGGACAATTAAATGGCAAAGTCCGTGTCTCTGCCTATTGCTACCTCTAGTGGAGTCATTGCACAGTCAATGCACAGATATCGCATAGTCGTTCCATCATCATTTCATGCTCAGCCCATAGTTATTCCATAGTCAACCCGGGGTCATTGTATAATAGATTAGCCTTAGAGGGTCCCTGGCACGTACCCCTTCGTTTGCCAGCAAGTCCTTCTCAGAATTCATTTGTTACTTAGATTCCCCATTCAAGACAGCTGGTTCCTTCTCATTAGTGCGAAGTTTCTGTTCAGGGATTTGGTTCAAAGTCAAGTTGATGAAATCTTGGAACCAAAATGACTTTTCAGAACTGAGTGCAAAAGTCAGATGAAATCATGGACTTGAATTGAATGCTCCTGAACCTATTTGATGGTTTTGAAGCTCCTTCCTTCCTTCCTTCCTTCCTTGTAAATTTCCTTCCTTCCTTCATTTCTTCTTTCCTTAATTTACAGAATGCAAAGTTCCTTCCTTCCTTCCTTCACATATTGCAAACTTCCTTGCTTCCTTCTTTCGTTTCTTCTTTAATTTACATATTGCAAATTTACTCCCTCCCTTCCTTCCTTCCCATCCTGCAAAATCACTGACACTGTGAACCTGACACTTGAGCAGCTGTACACCTTGCCCCTCCTCCTTCCCAGCGCCATTCCTCCCCTTCCTTTTCAACAACTCCCTTGCCTGCCTACCCATCAGCCCAATTGTCTTGGCACACAAGAAGGCACTTCCCCCCCACCCAGCCCTCTAATCTAACATCCCCAGTGGGAATGTTTACAGCAAACTGCCACTTGAAACATCTTATCAAGGCCCTCTTGTATCTCCTGCCACTCAGGAGGCTGATATTCTCTCAGCTGGTCCATTTGGAGGGGAGGAGAAGGTGGGTGTTTGCAGGGCAAACCCAGGCTTTTGAGACAGAGGAGAGAAAGCAGAGGACGCTGGGTAAAGAAAACCATGAAATCTTCGTGCAAACTAACCAGCATCTGTTTTGGAATTTGTCTTCTGCAGGAACAAGAAAAATGCACAGTTCTTAAATCCAGATTTGGGACTTGATGGAGAGTTCAATTATAAAATAAACTTGTTGGGCTACCAAGAATGTTTTCCCTCCCACACTTGGCACTGAGAGCCTTCCTTAAGTTATGATGAGGCTCACTGTCATTCCATCTTACGTATAGACCAGGCGTCTCCAACTTTAAGACTTGTGGACTTCAGTTCCCACAATTCCCTAGCCAGCTGTGTCTACAAGTCTTAAAGTTTCCAAGTTTGGAGACCTCCCTAATCTAGACAACGAAAAAAAAAAAAACCCATTAGGTCGTACAACAAATCAACCCAGAGTTCTCACTTGAGGCACAATGATCAGGCACAAATGTTCATAGTTTGAACACAAGTTGAGAAGACTCACCTTCCTTGAGGAGGCTTTTCCTGGGAACGGTGGAAGGAAGGAAGGAGATGACGAAGAGCCAGGTGGACAGGCCCAATTACAGCATCATTGGAACAGCCAAAGAGCTAGAAGAAAATATTTGTTGGACAGTGAGGTCCTCGGTGCTAAGTTGGCTGTTTTTTACAGAACCAAACTAGGTAACATAATCAGAGCTAGTCCTAGTTACCTAGTTTGGTAACAAAACACTGGCAAGAAAACAACCAAACACAGAGAGCACCAAGAAAGCAGTTGTTTCTCCTCCTCCTCCTCCTCCTCCTCCTCCTCCTCCTCCTCCTCCTCCTCCTCTCTGCAAATCCCATTCCCTTCCAGCACTGATACTACCTCGTTGAGTAATAAAACGTCTGCAAGAAAAAGTACCAAGAACTCCATAGCCTCTAACCTTCTTCATTGAAGATATGATTCTGCAAGTCACCAAATTAGCTGGTAAGAACATTAGAATTTAGAATAGAGTAGAGATAGAAGGAACCTTGGAGGTCTTCTAGTCCAGCCCCCTGCTTAAGCAGAACATATCCAATCTCGTTAGCTTAACCTAGATTCATTTCTTCTTTACAGCTGGAGCTGCAATAGAGTTCAGTTCAGGTTCTTTCTGGATGTCTTTCCATCTTCTACTAAGTTTCAGAAGGTAGGGAAGGCTAGAGAATATTGAGTCCATATGCCTGAGGTGGAGGTGATCTGGTTTACCTAAGAACATGTGGCAATTTAGTGTGTGGGAGAGACCTCTAGTGTCTTCTGGTTATAGTGCAAGGAGAAAAGTTAAATGGCAAAGCAAGGTATCCATGGAGACTCTCAGACATCCAGGTCATGATTGTTCCAAAGGTGTCTTTTTCAAGAGGCAGCTGGACTTCCTTTGGTTTTCCTTGAAGACATTTTGCTTCTCATCCAAGAAGCTTCTTCAGTTCTGACTTAGCGGTAAAAGGAAACTAAGCTATCAAAGAATAAGGCAGCTGGACACCACCCAGAGCACAGAACATATTCAAAGACGTAATGCAAAATCAGAAGATGTGGAGAGACCTGGCCCATAGAATCACCAACACGACTAAATGGATATCATCATCTTCATCTTCATCATCATAGTTCTGGCTGAGAAACTCAGCATTCAGCTAGCCAAAAGGTTAGAGGATTAAAAGACCTCCAAGTTTCCTTCTGACTCGATTACTCTGTTATTCTGCTGGTATTGGCTGCTCAGGTGTAAGCCCCATTGAGTTTAGTAGGGCTGACCTGGGAGGAAATGGTGCCCAGAGCGAAGTTGCCAATGTGTGAAGGGCTGAGTCTCCATGGTTCTAGGCTTATGTGGAGCCAAAGCATGCACAGAAATTCTCCCAGAGTTCACATGCTTAACTGGTTTGGCGAAGATGCTAATCGTGGAAGGCGTTTGCCTCCCTTAATGAGATGTGACAGTGGCTCCAGCTTTTTAAGATGGAATTAGCAAAGAATGGATCTTCCTGGAGTTTGTCTCTGGTGCGTCTTGCTCCAAGCGTCTCAGTTGCTTGGGAGGTTAAAGGCCACCTCCTGGCTACCAATGAGTTTTCTAGCGAAGCCAACTTTTGCCCTAACTTAGAACATCAAGGCTCATTTAGGCAATTCTCTTCAGAAGGGAACACGGAGCTGGGGAATCACATCAACAAGTGGTTGCTAAACTCTGGGTAACCTTAACCCTTTCAAAGGTGGCCACCGGATTGCCATTTTCAAATGTCAGAAGTGGAGGGAGGATTTCTAAACATACAAGCGCTTCGTTGTATTAGCTCCATGTCATTAACTCAGTGGAATGTAAAATCACATTAAATCAGAGTTCTCCTCTTTCTCTGGCTCCACCCAGGACGCCACCCAACTAGGGGCTTTGTCTTCGGCCCACCCAAAAATGTTGTGCTTTGCTAATATTAATTATAAGAAAATCAAAAATTCACTCACAGGCTCTACAAATCAGTCTTGGAAGAGACTGAAGAATGCCATTCATCAGTCCTTCTTAATTTTATCTTCCCTGGTAGATTTTCTATCGTGATTCCATGTAAAGGGGTCACTTCTGTCTTTGGCTTTTCTCCAAAAATAATATATGGGCTTAGAATTTTTTAATGATGGGTTAATGAACTGCTTGCAAGGGTTGGGTGCTGGTTTATATAAAGTTCATTGGGCAATACTCTTATCAATCTTAAGAAACAAGTTATGGTTTGATACAAATGACCTAAATACATGACCACGATTGAGCGAGATGGTGAGTTTTGTCCCATTTTATGACCTTTCTTGCCACCGTGGTTAAGTAAATCAGTGCAGTTCTTAAGATAGTAATTGTTCTGACCCAAACCCTTGTCCAATAAAACAAATATGAACCAAAGGGAACAGAAACCTTTTAATGATTCTTACGAATCCCTGGTTAAAAGGCTGCTGCAAACTAATTAACTTTGATAAGCACAAACCTTGCCAAAACTGTGTGAGGATAACAGATAAGGTTACCTAGAAATATTTCACAACACAAGAGTCTTCAAATACCAACTATGATACTGCAACGCCCATGAGGCTGAGTTTCAAAGTGTCTTTGCTTCCCGCAAAGAATGTCCGATTCATAGCTGGCTTTTATCTTCTTGAAGGAGGGGCCATTACCTGGCAGCTTTACTCCCGAGTCACCCGTGCTGCTGCAGCTGCTCTTTCCCGCGAGCAATCCTGCGCACACGCGCACTTAGCACAGGCTTCTCGGGAACCTCCTCATCACTGCTGCCAGCCCTCACAATCTCTGAAGGCAGCCATCCACTCTCTAATGGTCCTGGCCCCTCATCTGAGTCCTCGCTCTCCTCAGCCATCCTGCTGCCAGCTAACCACAACAGTAATAGGGTCGTTGTGTGACTCTGGCTTCCCCATAGACTTCACTCATCAGAAGGTCACAAAAGTTGATCACATGACCCCAGGACACTGCAACCATGATAAATATGAGTCTCAGTTGCCAATAATCCAAATTTTGATCATGTGACCAACAGGCGTAAGCGTGAAAAGGGTCATACGTCATTTTTTTCAGTGCCCTTGTAATTTTGATAGATCACTAAATGAATCATCGTATGTTGAAGATGACCTGTACTTGGAGGGAGGAGTGTTTCCAAGGTTTGGTCCAAAAACTAGAATGTAAAACCTAGGGACCTCGAAGGTCTTCCAGTCCAACTCCCTGTCCAAGCAAGGAGGCCTTACAACAATCAATGTCAAGATGTCAAAATGTTGAGATGACAGCTTCCATGGGGGGTCATAAAAGTTCTGCCTGCTTTTTTAAAAAAATGGGTACAGTTTCTATTGCAGCTTCATGGTCACCATCTTCAGATTTTAGACTAGATTCTGTAGATACCTCTAAATGTCAAAAGGGGGCAACTGCCATTATCCATGTTACAACCTATGTCAGAGGTCTTCAAACTTGATAGCTTGAAGACTTGTGGACTTCAATTCTCAGAATTCCTCCTCCAGTCATGTTAGCTCAGGAATTCTGGGAGTTGAAGTCCACAAGTCTTAAACTTGCCAAGTTTGAAGACTCTTGATCTATTCTATCTATTCTATCTATCTCTTTTTCTCTCTATCTATTCTATTCTATCTTTCTCTCTCTCCCTCTATCTATTCTCTCTTTCTACCTATTCTACCACTTTCTCTATATGTCTATTCCAGGGGTCTTCCAACTTGACAGCTTTAAGACTTGTGGACTTCAACTCCCAGAATTCCTCCTCCAGTCATGTCAGCTCCAGGAAATCTGGGAGTTTAAGTCAATGTCTTAAACTTGCCAAGTTGGAAGACCCTTGACCTATGGTACCAGGAAGACTAGAATTTTGCATACTTTGAGAGGGGAGGATCTGCTGGAGTCTGTCTGTTTCCCCTCCTTCCCTTTCAGACTTCACTTTGTTTGCTTCCATTCCCCATCTTTGTCTGGGCCTGATGAAGATGGATTGACAAAAGAGAAAGCTTCTGGGACACTTCATTAATACTGCGAGTTCTCCCCTGTTCAGGAATGCCTCTGCAAGCCATAGGAGGAAGAGCAGAGAGCTGTCAGAGTTGTAGACCTTTCTCTCCATCATATCTGAAGATAAACTGACGCAGTTCCCAATTTTGGACAGACGTACAAATCCTTTGACAGGCCCTGAAAAGGCCACGCATTATGGGCATGTTTAAATGCAGATACAACAGGGAAGATCCCATACCTAATAATAATAATAATACTAAGGAATAAAAATGCCAAGTCTAATTTAAATATCTGGCTGACTGTGCAGCCAACCATCACAATGCAGCTATGGTGGTGGAGTGGTTAGGATGCAGAATTGCAGGCTAACTTTGCCCACTGTCAGGAGTTCGATCCTGACCAGCTCAAGGTTGACTCAGCCTTTCATCCTTCTTAGGTCAGTAAAATGAGGACCCAGATTGTTGGGGAGGCAATATGCTGACTTTGTAAACCATTTAGAGAGGGCTGAAAAACACTGTGAAGCAGTATATAAGTCTAAGTGCTATTTGCTAAACGCTATAACAATAATCTAGAGCACCTCCTGAACACCAAATGGCATTGACAAAATCCCCATCAGTCAATTGCAAAAGGCAGCTTTGCTTGGAACAGCTTACATCCTGTGACGATACTTTCTACACTATCAAACATCAACATCTGCCTATCCCAGTTCCTTGGGAAGGAGTCGATAGACTAAATCCAGCCTAAACATCTGGATGACTGTGCAACCAATCATAATTATCAAACTGATACCATCAAAGCCAGGACTGAAAACTCATCAAATGATTCAAAGTGAAGATTGTGCAAAGAAGCAGAAGAAACGGTACATCATATATTCAACTTGCATATGAAGATTGCACAGATGGATGATAAATGATGACCTAACACAGCCAGAAGAGGAAGAGGAGGAGGAGGGGTGGAAAAGAAGGAGGAGGGGAGGAGGAGGAGGAAGAAGAGGAGAAGGAAAAGGGAGAGGAAGAGGAAAAGGAACAGGAGGGAAGGAGAAGGAGGAAAGGTGGAGGAGAAGGAAGAGGAAAAGGAGGAGGAGGAAGAAAAGGAGGTGGAGGAAAAAGAGGAGGAAGAGGAAAAGGAGGAGAGGGAGCAGGAGGAGGAGGAGGAAGAGAAAGAGGAGGAAAAGGGAAAAGGAAAGGAAAAGGAGGAGCAGGAGGAGGAGCAGGAGGGGAGGAGGAGGAAAGGAGGTAGAGGAGGAGGAGGAAGAGGAAAAGGAGGAGGAGCTGGAAAGAAGGAGGAGGGGAGGAGGAAGAGAAAGAGGAGGAAAAGGGAAAGGAAAAGGAGGTGCAGGAGGAGGAGGAGGAGCAGGAGGGGAAGAAGAGGAGGAGGAAAGGAGGTAGAGGAGGAAAAGGAGGAGGAGCCGGAAAGGAGGAGGAGGAGGAGGAAGAGAAAGAGGAGGGAAAGGAAAAGGAAAAGGAGGAGCAGGAGGAGGAGCAGGAGGGGAGGAGGAGGAGGAGGAGGAAAGGAGGTAGAGGAGGAAAAGGAGGAGGAGCCGGAAAGAAGGAGGAGGAGGAGGTGGAGGAGGAGGAGGAACTGAACTTCCTCTCTTGCAACATCAACCTTCCGCTTCAGGACAACTCAGCTAGGTTTGTCAAGCCGCACACAAAGCCATGCAGAAAACTCATTTGAGAATCATGACTGCTTTAACCATCCATCTTTACTTGTGAAAATACAACCTACCAAGGCTCAGAAGATGCTTGAGAATGCAACTGCTCGGGCTTTTACTTTCTGTCAGGCTTTAAATCACTTTTGTCAGGTTGCTGTTGGATCCTCTTGCTCCGCTTGTAGATTTTTCCTTCATCTCGACTTCCTCAATGTTTCCCAGAGAGGCTGTGATATTTTTTCCCCCCCACTGCCTTTTTATTTATAGAAGGTTATTATTATACACAAAAACAACAGCATACACAGCAAACCAGATAACTATGCTGGGTTTCGTATCAGGGGTGGGATCCGACCGGTGTAACTACCGGTTCAGTGATTTTACATTTTGTGTAAAAAATTTTAAATCCCATCACTGGATTAGATATAGATATATAGATATAGATACACACACACACACACACACACACGCAGTATACACACATATGCATCAAAGAAGATAGCCATGAGATAAATTAGAGAGGGAACAGAGCACACTGAAGAAAAAGATGGGGGGGGGGGAGGGAAACTCCGCCTCCATACACACAGCAACCAATCACAGGGCAGATTACCTCAGGTAGGAGCCAACATTCTCCAACTAATCAACCACAATGGTGTATTCTGCTCCAGAGAGAGAGACAGAGACACACAGAGACAGAAATAGATAGATAGATAGATAGATAGATAGATAGATGGATGGATATAATGTTGAGATAGATAGATACACAGACAGGCAGACAGAGTAATGCAGATATATAGATATACTGTAGAGATATAGATGGATGGATGGATGGATGGATGGATGGATAGATAGATAGATAGATAGATAGATAGATAGATAGATAGATAGATAGATAGATAGATATGGATGGATAGATGGATGGATATAATGTTGAGATAGATAGATACACAGACAGGCAGACAGAGTAATGTAGATATATAGATATACTGTAGAGATATAGATGGATGGATGGATGGATGGATGGATGGATGGATAGATAGATAGATAGATAGATAGATAGATAGATAGATAGATAGATAGATAGAGGTCAATGTCTGGAATACTCTACCTGACTCGGTGGTTTCTTCCCCAAACCCCAAAAACTTTAACCTTAGACTGTCTACTATTGACCTCACCCCTTTCCTAAGAGATCTGTAGGGGGCGTACATAAGTGCACCAATCATGCCTACCAATCGTGCCTGTCCTATTATTTCTTTTTCTTATTTTTCTTATACCGTATCCATTTCATGTATTAATAACTATGTTTATCCTTATACTTATTATCTTGTAAGCGATTGACAAATCAAATAAATAAAATAAAATGAAATAAAATAAAATAAAATGATAGATATAGACAGACAGACAGACACAGACAAAGTAATGTAGATATATAGATATACTGTAGAGATAGAGATAGATATAGAGATAGATAGATAGATGTAGAGATCATGTAGATATAGATATATAGTAGATATAGATATGTTTGTGTGTATATGTGTGTAAAGTATATTTATTTATACAAAACTACAGGTTTGTGTCAGCATCTCTGACTTCATTTGGACACCGACTGCAGAATTCCCTGACGTTAGGACTTCTTTGCGTTGACCTATGCCTGTTGCCCTATGCATCTGATGCTCCTTCTGTAGAAAAGGCCATTGATCAAGTCGAAATGCAAAAATAGAAGAGATCCAGTGTGTTTTATGATGGAATCAGAGTAATGAATGAAAAACTCTGTGCCTGTGTTAGTTTTGGCTCAGACACTTGAATTTCGTCCGAAACTAGCTGGAGAGGAGACAGATGGAAACAAAATGTTTAAAGCTTCCAGTTTGACACTCCTTCAGGGTATAAGATGGGTAGTTGAAGCTTCTGTTAGTGGAAATCAGCAAGGAAGGATTAGTGGACTTGAAAAATACCATCAGTTCTACATGAAAATGAAGAGGCTGTGAGGGGACCATTCATCATGTTTGGTGGACATATAATAAAGCCAAGACATTTTGGATGCAAATACATTCACTTATTCAGAAGATTTTAAAGATTAAAGTGCAGCTGAAACCAGAGGCTTTTCTGTGCGGATTAATGTTAGACAGACAGCTGGGGGGAAAAAGTCATGAAACTATGTTTTTGTTAACTACAGCAAGATTATTATATATCCCACAGCGGAAAGGTTTGATTTTTCCCACAATAGAGGAATGATTGATGAAGATGATGGGACTTGCAGAGATGGCTAAACATAATTCCTTGGTTTAAAAAAAATGACAATATCTACATTTATTGCCGACTGGAAAGACTTTTCACATGAAATTTAAAAAAATGAACATGATTTGTGAACTCCATGATTAAGAAAAAATAGATAATAAAAAGAGAGTTTCTTCTTTTTGGAATCATAGAGTAAGAGATAATTTTGTAACCATACCTTTGTAGCAAAAAGAGCAGGCTGAGTGACAGCTCAAAAAGCACCATCAGTCATAAGTCTCTGCCTGCCCACAAGAGATCTGAATCCAATCCACCTTAAATTCCTTTCTATTCTTAACTCTTGCTCATTTCCCTTGGCTGTTAGTTGGTCAGATTCTTGTAGAGACCTTAAGCTTGCATTTCATTTGAACTGGCCGAATCGACTGATATCTTCAGTTGTCGATGATTTTTATACGCTGCACAGAAAAACCAAAGCATCTTCTTTATATTTCTTTTCCTCTTTTCTTTTTGCATTTTTGCCTTCCTCTTTTCTTTTCTTTTTTCTTTTTTCTGCTTTATATTAGTTTTTGTTAGGTTTTAATCTTTTTAAATCTTTAAATTCCTTCCTTCCTTTTCCTTTCAAGTAAGTTCTTATTAAAAATAAGCATCCCATGAATCATGTTCAACAGCCCAGTAGATCATAAAACCGTACGGGCTCGGTAATCAGGATAGCAGTTTGCTGTGGTCTTCTGGGGTTTAAGTGAAAATAAGAATGTTGACCAAGTACACTAAGGACTCCTTTGTACATGAGCACCTGCAAGGACCAGGGGAATGGCAATGAAGACAGTCCAGAGTCCAGAAGTCAATTTCCTTTGTCAGGATGAATAAATCTTCTGGCAGGGTTTTATCCAGCTCCCTGGCTTCCGATTTGTGAGTCATTCCTCAATCATAAGCATCAGACAATTTCTCCTTAGTTCCAGGTTGCTTCTCTCACGAACCAAGGAAAGAAGCAACCTAGAACTATTGAGAAATTTCCTGACAGTGAGAATAATTAACCAGCGGAACAGCTTGCCTCCAGAAGTTGTGCGTATTCCATCACTGGAGGTTTTTAAGAAGAGATTGGACAGCCATTTATCAGGAATAGTATAGAATCTCCTGCTTGAGTGGGGGTTGGACTAGAAGACCTCCAAGGTCCCTTCCATTATTCTGCTATTCTCCCCCACTCCTGTTTTGTTTTTCCTTCTCCTCTGAAGTGTGACTTCGTGCCCAGCTGATGCAACTTGACTTCTCATGGCTGTGAGGAGGCTTGGGTATACCATCCTTCTCATCTCCAGTTAGACCCAACGTGGGTTCAGAAGAAAGTTGTGAAAAAATATCCACTGGCCAATTCACATGTCTTCTGCAGCCCTGCTGGGCTATCAGCTCTCAAGAAATTGTTTTGTAAATTGGCCAGATGTCTCTTTTGCCTAATGCAGACAATTTCCCTTAATTTTCTTGGCAGGCGTCTTTGTTATTTCTGTAAATCTTTTCAGGTGGGGTAGGGTGGGGGAAGTGGCAGGTCTGGACATAAACAAGAGAGATAGAATTACTTCTCACACTTTCTCTCTGCTTGACCTCTGTGCAGGGAAGATTGGGGGCAAAGACATTTGCAACTGGAATGTACAAAATAAAATGTCATTGAGAGTCAACTTGGCGTAGTGCTGAAGATGCTAGCCTAGATACCTGGAGGCTGTGAGTTCCAATCTTCCCTTAGGCATGGAATTCCAGTTGCGGAATACAAACCAGTTCTTTTCTGTCAATCCAACTGAATTCACAGGATGCTTGTAGTGGGGAAGAAGAAAAGAGTAGAAGGAGTAGGAGCAGAGGAAGAAGAAGGAAGAAGGAAGAAGGAAGAAGGAAGAAGGAAGAAGAAGAAGAAGAAGAAGAAGAAGAAGAAGAAGAAGAAGAAGAAGAAGAAGAAGAGAGTAGGAGGAGTAGGAGCAGAGGAAGAAGGAAGAAAGAAGAAGGAAGAGGAGGAAGAGGAAGAAGGAGAAGGAGGAGGAGGAGGAGAAGAAAAGAGGAGGAGGAAAAGAGGAGGAGGAAAATAAGAAGAGGAAGAGAAGGAGAGGAGGAGGAGAAGAAGAAAATAAATGTTTCACTTAACAACATACACTTTGGCCTCAATTGAGGACTGCTTGCACTTCAGTGAATCTCCATTAGCAGAATCTCCATCATTCTGCATCCAAGGCAACTTATACTACAAGCCTTTTTTAAACACAAAAATGCAACCTACTGTTGAATTACACAACTTTCTTCAACACTCTTCTTATGTTCAGGAGCTCATTTTGCAGCAGGGATTTCTGCCCGAATGCCTATCCCCAGCAATCCGTCAACCAGATTCACTTTTTTGCTGTACTTCAGATTATCCCCAACCCAGGGATTAGTGAAAATGGGGGAGAAAAAAGGGGGGGAGATGGAGGGGAGGGGGTGGAGGCTCTGGGCCACCCCATCCGCTACTTCCACGGAAGGCATCTTTGCAAAGGATCCCTTAACTGGGAACCTTGTTTCTCTCCCCTGAGTTTGGAGATTGGAGGGGGGGGAGGGGAAAGCAAGGAAAGAGGAGGTGGCTAGTATCAACAGCCCCCTTCCTGCCTCCCTGTCCCCCTCCCCCCCTGCGATCAGGCTGTCAGAGGGCTCCAACCTTTGATCACAGTGCGGTCTCTCTGCCGCGCTGGCAAGCCCAGATGTGGGTTTGATCAAAGGCAGCTGTTGCCTGGACTATCCCCGGAGCCCATTCAAGCTCCAGCAGGGAAGGAAACCAGGAGGAATAGAAGGGTGATGGATGAAGAAGTACCAGGGTGGTGGGAAGGATCAGGCAGCTGTCTCTTCTCCAGGTTCCTTTGCTGTGGAGATGTTCATTCCATACTTGCTTACTAGCTGGCTGGCTGGCTTACCTACCTACCTATCTAGTCTGTCTAGGATCTCTCCGCCTCTATCTTTTTCTATCTTTCTATCTATCTTCTGTCTGTCTGCCTAGCATCTCACTATCTCTCTCTGGATCTATCTATCTATCTATCTATCTATCTATCTATCTATCTATCTATCTAGTCTGTCTAGCATCTCACTCTCTCTTTGCATCTATCTATCTATCTATCTATCTATTGATCTATCTATCTATCTATCATCTATCTATCCATCCATCCATCCATCTGTCTATTTTTATTTATATTGTAGCCAGGAGTGGGATTTGGGGGTTCTCCAAAAGGCCCAGAATCTTAGCTGGGGGCTCTCCCGAACCCCCGCGAACCCCCAGCAGCGAACCCCAGTATCCCCCCAACTCATAAATCATGGCTTATTGTGATGCTCCAGACTGGATTGGCAAGGGCCAGCAGGAAGGATGCCCCAGCTGACTTGGCCACACACCCCCTGCTGCGCCCATCTGCAGGAGACCAGCCAGAGAGGCTTTGTGTCTTTTGGTCTCTTGTCTGCCCTGTGAGAATCCAGTCGTGGGGCTGCAGGCATCCCATAATATTATTTCGTTGCCAGATGACCTCTGCTCCCTTGGGTTTTGCCATGGTATGTCCAGCTCATTAGATAACAGGCAGATAATGTCACTTGGCAGGTTGATCTGAACAGGACGGGTGGGAGAATGTCTCTTGTTAGGTTAAGCATTAGACGGCTCCAGCCCTTCTTCCCACCACCGTCCTGCCAGCTCTGGGTTCACTTTCTTGTCTTTTTAATTTTTTTAAAAAAAGTTTTCATTCAGTTCAGCCATGAGCTGGGCTGCCTATCTCACAACAGGGAGGCTGGGTAGCAAGGCAAAGATTCAAATTGAAAGGACCCAGCAAGACCATCAGTAAAATAAAAATAAAAACAACTGGAAAACCTAAGGAGAAAAAAATAGAAACTGTTCTAGGTTTATAATTCCAGAAGAAGAAAACGGAGACAAAAGAAAAAGGGGGAGGAGGAAGAGGAGGAGGAGGAAGCATAATTGGTCATAAGTCAAGGACTACCTATAAACCAGCGTTGAACAAAAGTAAGGCTTATTGTGAATCCACTCAGTAAGTCTTTGTTGCTTGTTGTGGACCAGGAACAAAAATAAATAAATTACTTTTTTTCTTAATACCTTTGCTGTAAGATCTGATCAGTAGCGAGCTAGTTGGAGGCTGTTCCTGTCCTCTGCCGCCACCTGCTGAACCATTCTCAGAACTCAGAAGCATTGAATTCACTCGCGCTGCCTTGTGCGCATGCCCGGAGCAAGTGTTTTCAAAGGACCCGTGCAAAGAGGAAGAGGGAGATATAGATGCCTATTGCTGGTTCTCATTTGAACCTCTTTAACGCTTCCAAAGAACATACGTCGACGGAAGTGGGACTAAAGCAGGAGACAGAAAGATACTGAATGGAATGGAATAGAATAACAGAGTTGGAAGGGACCTTGGAGGTCTTTTAGTCCAACCCCAGGTAGGAAACCCAACACCACTCCAGACACATGGTTGTTAAATAGTTAGAAGTTATAATTTTGTATTGGCCAAGTGTGATTGGACACAATCCTCTTCTTAAACTTCCAGTGTTGGAGCATTTACAACTTCTGGAGGCAACTCATTCCTCGGATTAATTGTTCTGTCAGGAAATTTCTCCTCAGTTCTAAGTTGCTTCTCTCCTTGGTTAGTTTTTACCCATTGCTTCTTGTCCTGCCTTCGGGTACTTTGGAGAATAGCTTAATTCTTTGTGGCAACACTAATTTTTATCTTTCTAAACTGCAGAAAACGGTTGAAATCCTATGCATCGAGAGAGAGAGAGAGAAAGAGAGGAGATAAAGGCCCCTCAAACTTTTTTTCAATCCCCGCATTAAGAACCGGAAGTATCTATACAAAGCTTCTTATCTCTCTCTTCCTCTTTGGAGATACAGCACCCGGATGCCTTGAACAGCTACGCAGAGGCGTTTCGCCGAACGCGCAGGCGCAGAGGGAGGACTGGGGGGTCACATGATCTCGCGGCGCGGGCAAAATGGCGGCGCCCAGGTGGATGCGTGTTTAGCGGGCTCGGTTTTCCCCTCAGGCGGCTGCCTCCGATGCCAGCATGTCGCGGCTGATTGTGAAGAATCTGCCCAACGGGGTGAGGAAGGCGGGACGAGGGGGTTGCGGTGGACGTAGAAATCGTGGCTTCTCTTCTTTGCTTCCTGTTACAGCTGGAGAACCAGTAGCTTGGATGGCTGCAGGTCCATGGACGGGAATAGTCAGCTGGGTGCAGGAGTTGAGGTGTCAGGCTAGAAACACGGAGACTGGGAGTTCTAGTCCTGCCTTAGTTGTGACAGACAGCTGGGTGACTTTGAGCAGTTGCTAGGAGTCTGGGAGTTCTAGTCCCACCTTAGGTATGAAAGCTGATTTGGTGACTTTGGATCAATTGGTAGGAGACTGGGAGTTCTAGTCCTGCCTTTGGTGTGAAAGCCAACTGGATGCCTTTGGTCCAATCACTAGGAGACTGGGAGTTCGAATTCAATCTGGACATGAAAGCAGGCTGGGTGATTTTGGTCCAATCACTAGGAGACTGGGAATTCAAGTCCTGCCGGACACGAAAGCAAGCTGGGTGACTTTGGGCCAGTCCCTCTCTCTCAGCCCTAGGAAGGCAGCAATGTCATACCAATGCAACCTTGCCAAGATATGTGCAGGGACTTGTCCAGGCAGCCTCTAAGAATCAGACACGTTTGAACGTGAAGAAAAATCAAAACAAAAAAAGAGAATAATACAAAAAAAGTTGAGCACCCATTAGGTCTGATGGTTAAAGCACCAGACGAGAAACTGGGAGACTGTAAGTTCTAGTTCCACCCTGGAGGCAAAGCCAGTTGGGTGACTTTGGGCCAGTCCTTCTCTGTCAGTCCTGGGATGGAGGCAATGAGAAACCACTTCTGAAAAACCTTGTCATGAAAACTGCAGAAACTCTCCAGCCAGTTCCTGAGAATCAGGCACCATTGAACCAAACCAAAACAAAGACCAGTTGACCAAAATGCTTCATCCAGAAGATGACAGCGGATGTGATCTTGTAAGGCGATTCACACCAGCCTTCTTAGCTCTGCTTGGATGATTTGAACGTGATTGCTTTTCCTACAGATCAAGGAAGAACGCTTTCGCAACCTCTTTGCTGCCTTTGGGACGCTGACGGATTGCTGCTTGAAATTTACCAAGGATGGCAAATTCCGCAAATTTGGGTTTATTGGCTTTCAGTCGGAAGAAGACGCCAAAACTGCCCAGTCTCATTTCAACAAAAGCTTCATAGACACATCCAGAGTCACGGTGAGTTGCATCTGTGCCTTTACATTTGTTTAGCCTCTGGGATGTCCTTTGAAATAGAACCAGCAGTTCTGGACATTTTCAGGCTGTTGGAAGTTTTCTGGGACTTTAAGTGCAAAATAGGTTTTTGCTAACCCTTCCCAAAGTGCAGGCACATTGTTAATCCTTAGTCTGTTCTTCAGAAACTACAGTGATTGAATGAAGACACCGTAGAGTATCTTGATCTTCCATATACATTCACTTTCATTAAACAAGAGTGAGGTTTGGGTGGGCTTATTGTTTTTCTTTGAAAATATTTCACTTCTTATCCAAAAAGCTTCTTTATTTTTAACTGAAGAATAATTAGAACTGAAGAAACTTCTTGGATGAGAAGTGAAATATTTTCAGGGGGAATAAAAGCCCTGAGAAAGTTCAATTGTCTTTTGAACAGTACCTTTCCACAGTCATGATCTGGATGACTGAGAATTTCCACAGATGATAAGCTTATTAATATCTCTTTTTTTCAAGGTTGAAGTATGTAAGTCTTTTGGGGATCCATCAAAGCCTAAAGCCTGGAGCAAACATTCAAGTAAGCCCCAACTGGTAAAGGAAGCCTCTAAAAAACCCACAAAGAATTCAGACCATGCAGAAAAGAAACAAGTAAGAAAAAGAGTTTATTTTTCCCACAATCTATATTGCATGTCAAATTGCCTTTAGATAAAGACTTTCAGCTATTGTACTTTCTTGTCTCTGCCTCAATCTTCTGACTTTTAAATTCATTTTAACCTTTCCTTTTACATGGGGTATGTTATGTTTTAAAACTTTTTCCCTTTTGTTTCCTAGGATGGAACAAAGAAGAAAAAGAAAGCAGGACAGTTGAAAGAGGTAAATCTGAATCATTTGTAAGGAAGATAGAGATGTACAATTCCCCCTTCCCACTTTCTCAGGCTCCATTGTGGCAGCGTGGGAGCATCGAACCTCAACATGGCTTCCAAAACTGACAGTATGACTTCTTTTAACCACAATCCTTTTTATCTTTGACCAGCTGGAAGGAGAAGCAGCGTTTCAAGACTTCTTGGCCGCCCATCAGAAACGGTCCCAGGTTGCAACTTGGTCCAATGACACGAAGGTTGAGGAACGTGCTGAGGTGGTTGAAGATTATCTGAACTTTGATTCCGACGAAGATTCAAGCGAGGAGATGGATGTGGAGGTTGCTCGAAGTAATGGAGCCATTCTGTTTTGGTGATGCTTTATCAATAAATTCCAGAGGATTGTCCCCCAAAGGTCCTTTTCCAAGGGCTTTCGTGGTGTTTTTCCTTTGAAAAAGTTTTGCTTCTCACCCAAGAAGCTTCTTCAGTCCTAACTCTTCTTCGGCTAGAACTGAAGAAGCTTCTTGCAGGAAAAGTGAAATGTTTTCAAGGGAAAAAAAAACAAGTGCAGTTGCATTTTTGGAAAAGCAACCAAGACAACCAATGACCTGGATGGTTGAGAATATCCTTAGACATACTTCCAGAGCATTGGTGGTCTTTTCAAAGTTTGGGGACTGTTGCACATCTTTCTTGTGGTCATATGGAGCTTTCTTGCAGAGACACAGAAGGTGGAACAAGGAGAGGGATGGCTGAGCGGAGAAAATCTTTCTGGTTAGTGGCTTCTCATTGTTGCTTTCAAAGCAGAGAAAATGTGCTAATTCTATTTTCAATATTTATATTGACTGTTTCCTAGTAGGATTTGATTGCTTATTGAATCCTATGACTATTATTAAGTGTCGTACCTGATGATTCTTGACGAATGTATCTTTTCTTTTATGTACACTGAGAGCATTTGCACCAAGAAAAATTCCTTGTGTGTCCAGTCACACTTGGCCAATAAAAGAATTCTATTCTAATTCTAACTCTAGCTCTAACTCTACTCTACAGAGGGCTGGAAAGCCCTGTGGAGCAATATATAAATCTATATTTCACGCCCCTTCTCCCTCTCTGCCTTAAAGTTGCATCCATGTCAGTTTATGACCCGCTAAGTCTCCCAAACAGTTGGTAGCTGATGTTCTGTTCTTCTCCCTCCCCAGAGAAAGGAGAAAGCTCTCCAAGCAAGGCAGCAACCCAGCAACAGCTCTCCGACATGGATTATTTGCGATCCAAAGTGGTGAAAGGGGACGAATCCTCACCTTCATCGGCAGAGGAGAGCGAGGCCGAGGAGATGGACAGTGAGGCGTCTGATGGAGAAGAGGGAGAAGAGGTGGAAGAGAAGACCAGCCTCAAGCCAAGGGCTGTTTCTAACACCAAGACCAAGCTGACCGGAAAGATCAGTGTCCAGAATCTCGCTGAGGATACTAAGGGTACCAAAATGACATCACAGGTACATCCTGATGGAAGAAAGAGTCTTATTTATTTTTATTTATTTATTTAATTTGTCAAATGCTTACAACATAATAGAAATAACAATAAACTTAAGTATAAATACATGAAATAGATAGCCTGCAATATTATTTTCTAACTACTACATAAGGAGGGAGGGAAGGAAGGAAGGAAGGGGAAAGCAGCAGGAATAGCAGTTAGAGTTATATACTGCTTCACAGTTCTTTACAGCCCTCTCTAAACAATCTGGGTCCTCGTTTTACCCACCTTAGAAGGCTGTGTTAACCTTGAGCTTGGTGGGATTCGATCTGCCAAATTGCAGGCAGCCAGCAGTCAGCAGAAGTAGTTTGCAGTACTTCACTCTGACCACTGCGCCACCGAGGGTCTTTAGACGCTCCGGTTAGAAATAAAACACAGATGTTTTTGTATTTCTTACTTAGGAAAACAGATCAGCTGCAGCCATTGAACCCAACACGGCATTCACCGTGAAAATGCGGGGCGCCCCATTCAATGTCACGGAGGTAAGCTACTTTTCTAACCCATCTAAGTCCTGTGTGCCAAAGGAAAAAAAATTCATGCTTCTTGGAGGATATTAAGCCTGGATCGCTGTTCCATGCCAGCCTTTCAAAACTGGATCCGAGTAGGAATCCAGTGTCGAATAGATCATTATATTATGCCCCTGTCGGAGTCTGAATCCGAGGAGGAAGACGTACAGCTGACAGGGAGTATGAGTGTGGCTCCATTGGCTGTGGAGGAAATTGGGGAAGGGCAAAGTCTGGCTGGGCAGAGAGAAGTAGTAGAACAAGGGAGAGGGAATTCAGAGGAAGACCTTGGTCCTCCCCCTCTTCATCCTAGGGCACGCAGGGAGGAATGGAGAAGAGAGCAACATGGATTGCATGGCTTACGGGGGAGGAAAGGGCCCTGATTCCCTTCATTAGCCACACCTGGGAATGAGAGTTTAAAAGAGATGCATGCTGAGTTTAGGTTTGACTGGGACGAACCTGGCCTGAAGTGCCTTATTTATTGCCAACATGTAGCCAACTACAATTAATATCTGAAATCAGTGACCTGCTTATTCAAACCATGTTTAGGAAAATTGTCCTGACTCAGGAGGACGTTCAGTGAAACCGGCTGTCATGCCCCTGGTAGAGATTGACTCTGAGGAAGAGGAGGAACAGCCAACAGGGAGTGAAAGTCTGGCTCCAGAGGTGGTGGAGGAGGCTGGGGAAAGGCAGAGGCCGGCTGAGCAATCAGAGGAGGATCCAGGCCCATCCCCTATCCATCCTAGGTCACGCAGGGAGGAGAGGATCAGGGAAAAACGAGGTCTACTCAGGAGGAGATTCCCATGATCCTCCTCATGGCTTGCAGCTGGGAGCTATGTATATAAGTTTGTAACTGCATAGTCAGAATTGTTGGAGTCAAAGTTTAGAGTTTTCTTCGAAAGAGGTTTATCTTTGCTGGCGTTCTTCCCATGGACTCTCCTCGGTTATCTTCCTGGAATGTATGATTAAATTATCTTGGCTTGCTTCGGAACTCTCGTCGATGCGGTTTGTTTTGGTTTTCTTTTTGCCTCATTATTTACTTTTGTGACTTCAAACTGTGCCTAATAAAACAGTGAAGTTAAGTTGAAGGCCTTACCGGACTTTAATGTATGTTTTGGGTTTTGGGTTATTTTGAGAGACTACAGGTCATCACACCGACTTGCCTTCAGAAGTTGTGGGTGCTCCCATCACTGGAGGTTTCTTAGAAGAGATTGGACAACCCTTTGTCGGGGATAGTCTGGGGGGGTCTCCTGCTTGTGTAATGTGTTGGACTAGAAGACCTCCAAGGTCCCTTCCAACCCCATCATTCTATGTTCTAAACCAGAGTTTTGCATCATGTGCAAACCAAGCACAATATTGAAGGACTTTCTTGAAGATCACGGCATCGTGAGCAGAGATCTAGATTGGCTCTCGAATTAATCACCTTTTTCATGCTTTTATGTATGCAGCAAAACGTGAAAGAGTTTTTTGTGCCACTTCGGCCGCTGGCAATCCGGATTGCAAGGAATGCACACGGGAACAAGACAGGTAATATTCGGTATTTTGTCTTTTATGCTCTTCAATAGACTGTTGCTTACCTTTTGTTTGTTAAGAGTACTTTGCATAGGTGGTATATCTATCACCCTGCCTTGTTTATCCTGTTTGCTCATTAACCTCCAGCAAAGCCAAAAAAGAGAGGATTCTATGGTGGAACACCCAAAAACAGGAAATCTACCACAGGTAGAATCCTTAAAGGGAATGCGCCAATACTGGA
This sequence comes from Hydrophis major, assembly GCA_033807585.1. Classification (NCBI taxonomy): domain Eukaryota; kingdom Metazoa; phylum Chordata; class Lepidosauria; order Squamata; family Elapidae; genus Hydrophis; species Hydrophis major. The sequence goes on along the minus strand of CM066339.1, from coordinate 4,704,565 downwards.
CCATTGCAATGCATTTGGTGGTCTTTGTTTAAAATCCTTTGGAGCGGTGTTTTTCAAACTTGGTAATTTTTAAGATATATGGACATCAAATCCCAGAATTCCCCTGCCCATTGTACTTATTCTGGAATTCTGAATAAAATAGCAGCTTTATTATTTAGCAGTTGCACATTTAATATTAGCTTCTTATAGCTTCCTATACAATCCCATCTTAGAGTAGGTTACAGTTTTATGCTTCCTTTCCTTTCCTTTCCTTTCCTTTCCTTTCCTTTCCTTTCCTTTCCTTTCCTTTCCTTTCCTTTCCTTTCCTTTCCTTTCCTCTCCTTTCCTCTCCTCTCCTCTCCTCTCCTCTCCTCTCCTCTCCCCTCCTTTCCTTCCTGTTAAATTTGCTTGTCTGTTTTTATTACTCTAATGTGTAGGGGTATCTCTAATGTGTGTGCATAATTCAAGACCAAAACCTTGATCATAAATAATGCAGTCTGCTTCAGAGGGGTGTGTGTGTGTTTGTGTGTGTGTGTGTGTGTGTGTATACACGACTCTGGATGAAAAAATAAAACAATTTTATGCTTGCAATAACACCGTCCCCCTAAACTGTAATTTGAATGGATAGAGTGCTCTTTCCCTCCTTTTCTCTGTTCCCAGCACTCTTTAAGTTCTCTAAATAATTAGAATATCAATAATTTTCAAATTCCATAGGTTATGTATTTGCCGATTTTAAGACTGAGGAAGAACAACAGAAAGCCCTAAAGAGGGATCGAGAATACATGGGTGAGTCTCCTGTTATTTTGTTTGCTTTTTTTGACTAGGGAAAAAATTGTGACTTTTCACCTCATTTTTCTTCATGTACAAAGACGGTGGAGGTGTTGTCATTTTAAGCCCCTGTTTTAAAACATAACACGCAAAACCTCTAAGAAAACGGGGCACAAATTTTGTTTGCGAAGTAAAATTTGCTTGTTTTCAGGATGATCACCTCAGGGTACTGTATTCAAAATGTTTATGAATAAAAAAAACATATATAAAAAAATGCGGATACTTGGAAACTGACTCGTATTTATGACGGCTGCAGTGTCCCGGGGCTCATGGGATCTCCTTTTATGACCTTCAGACAAGCCAAGTCAGTGGGGGAAGCCAGATTCCCTTAACAATGGTGTCACTCACTTAACAGCCGCAGGGATTCACTTAACCACAGTGGAAAGGAAGGTTGTGAAATGGGGCGAAACTCACTTCCAGGTCTCCCTTAGCAACAGCAATTTGGGGGTTCAGTTGTCCTAAGTCGAGGACTTACCTGTGTTCTGCACTTCGCCTGGCAGGCGGTCGGTACATTGAGCTGTTTCCAGAAGAGAGGGGCGCTAAGGGGAAGCCCTCCGAGAAGGGATCTGGCCAAATCTGGCAGAGGACCAAGAAAGACGATGAGGAAGAAGAAGATCTTTCAGAATCTGGAAGGCTTTTCGTGCGGAACCTTCCTTACACCTGCACGGAAGAAGAAATGGAGGCCCTCTTCTCCAAATACGGTAAATGGTTGCGCTATTTTGTGGGCCCTGGAGCCTCTTTTCCAAAACCGTTGTTCCTCGAAAACAGGGAAGATCCTCATAAGATTTCAACATAGCTTAAGCATTTTGGACCATGGTGCTCCTTGGTTGAGGATTTTATTACCAAGCCAAGTGACATCAGCGCTAGTAAAGAGTGAGGTCTGCCCTAGTGTATAAAATGAGAGCAAATCCCACTCCCATCTAGCACTGACGATGTTACCGAGTTGGGTAATGAAATGCCTGCAAGAAAACTACCAAGCTCAGAGAGCACCAAGGACTCCATAGTTCTCCTCCTCCTCTTCCTCCTCCTCCTCCTCCTCCTCTTCTAGCATTAATGATGTCACCTAGTTAGATAATGAAACAACAGCATGGAAACAACCAACTGTCCTATCGAAACTATTATAATATTCTAATGTTGCCTTCCTCCCAGGTAGATTTTCTCCCGCAGCCTTTTTCCAAATGAATTTGTTATTCTACAGGGCCTCTCTCCGAGATCCACTTTCCTATTGACAGTCTAACCAAGAGGCCCAAAGGCTTCGCGTTTGTCACTTACATGTTTCCTGAGCATGCCGTGAAGGCCTTTGCAGAAGTGGATGGACAGGTTTTCCAGGTACCAATCGATTGATGGATGGTCTCTATGCCACAGATCTTAGAGGGCTGCCCCCAGGGAGTGGGAGTTAGTCAGAGGATGATCTGAGCAGTTAAAGATTCCATCTTGGGTTTCCCATATATATTGAAAACTTGTGGGGCTCCACTGTGTAAATGCTTTATTATAATAATATTTTTCTTAGTGGGATGAGGACTAGATTCAACTTACATGTAGTCCTTTGCTGTACAAGTAGTTTTTGTGAGTAACAGAGGGTGAAGATAGCTCCTTCATCATAGTTCCCAGAGGATATGTGTTATGGTGCTTTGATTTGGCAAGATTCAATCTATAGGCAAGGAGCAACAAAGAAAACTGCTTAGAAGTTTGCAAGATTCAGTCTATAGGCAAGGAGCAATAAAGAAAACTGCTTAGAAGTTGGCAAGATTCAGTCTATAGGCAAGGAGCAAAAAGAAAACTGCTTAGAAGTTGGCAAGATTCAATCTATAGGCAAGGAGCAATAAAGAAAACTGCTTAGATGAACCTCAGTGTGTCTTTCTTAGGTTTTGGAGCCTGACAGTTGCAGAGATTTCCCAAGATTTAGGGATCCAGGATAACTTTGGGCATTTCCACTTGTTCCATTTCCAGGTTTGGTAGTTCAAACTTTCATTTTGTCTCTTAGGGCCGAATGTTGCATGTGTTGCCTTCAACCATCAAGAAGGAAGAAGCGGAGAACTCAGATTCTGCGGGGTCATCTTCGTACAAGAAGCAAAAGGCCTCAAAAGACAAAGCAAACAGCCTGAGGTTTGTGCTTTCACAAGTTATTATCTTCCTCTCTCTCTTTTCGTTGTTGATAGCAAACGTTTTCATATATTAAAAAATAAAATCAATAAGAAGTGAGGAAAAAATATGCTGTAAAAGAGTAAGAAAAGAAAACAAAAAAACTAAAGAAATAATTAAATGACTTCTTAGCTTTCTTTTCAACAGTTAATTACAATCTTATCGTCCGACCCTCCTCTCTTTAAAATGTTTTGCAAATCTCCTGGCCTCCTCATTTAATAATTTACCTTCGGTGTTATGTAATCATTTAACTGTGATAATACTATATAGGGTGGTATTTACTGGAAAGGGGTGTCTTCTTTCTCTCACACTGCGGTCTGAGTGTCAAAGAGGAACGATATTGCAGTATCTCTTTCACTGCTTGCACTGGCACGAAGCCGAAAGCACCAGCCTAAGGATGGCGAGTGGGATCTCGCTGAAACGTCGCCAAGATACTCTTAATCTTACACGGGAAAAGACCTGAACACACCTCGACCTACACACACACACACACACACACACACACACACACACAAATACAGCCTGTTACGGATTTCTGATTATCACAGTTGGTTGTTTTATTTTTGGTAGAGTCTCACAAGATCCATAAATCATCAGTTTCTTTTTGATGATTCGTTCAGCAAAAAGCCCATGTAAGGTTTCCAGTCTTTTGAAGATTTGTGCTTGTCAGAGAATTATAGGTAAAGGTTCCCTTCGCACATAATACATGCTAGTTGTTTCCGGCTCTAGAGGGCACTCCTCATCTCCGCTACAAAAGCCGAAGAGCCAGTATTGTCCAAAGACTTCTCCGTGGTCATGTGGCCAGCAGGACTAAATGTTGAAGGTGCACGGAACGCTGTTCCTTTCCCACCAAAGGGGTCCCTATTTTTCTACTTGCATTTTTTACATGCTTTCGAACTGCTAGGTTGGCAGAAGCTGGGACAAGGAACGGGAGCTCACTCCGTGATGCGGCGCTACGGATTCGAACTGCCGATCTTTCTGATCGACAAGCTCAGAGTCCCATCCCCAGAGAATGATAAACAAGAACAAAATCTGGGAAGAATGGAAACCTTATGTGGACTTTTTGCTGAACGAAGACAAATATTGCCTTCTTGCTTCTCCGACCGAACAGAAGGCTTTAGCCATTTCTGCAAATTGTGACACGTTTGCAATCCTTTCCTCCACTTTGGGAACGTTATTCTTCCAGTCCTTCCAAACAGCAGAACTCACAATGTTTGTCCTCCCCCAGCTCTCACAACTGGAACACCCTCTTCATGGGAACAAATGCCGTGGCCGACGCTGTTGCGCACAAATACAACGCTACCAAGAGTCAAGTGCTGGATCACGTGAGAGTTGTTGGGGTTTTTTTTGTCGTGGTTTGTTTGTGTTGAAGTGTAGATTCTTCCCTTCGAGTAGAATCTTCGGCCAAAAATTTAGGCCTAACGTTCTCCTCCCCCCCCCAAACTCCCCCCCAACAAAAATTAAGTATTTTTCAAACTTGGCAACTTTAGGATGTAATTACCTGGAAAATAACAAGTTTTCCCAATTACAAGACCCATGGACTTCGTGAGAAGTTCGCAAAAGTGAATCATGTGACCCTGGGACACTGCAGCCGTCATAAGTATGAGTCAGTTGCCAACTATAGCACCAAGGACTCCTCATTTCAACCCTGAGCTACGAATTGTTGCCTGGAATGATGTATAATAGCTTTGTTCCTCATATCCCTCCACCCCATCTAAGAGGTGCTTGGCTGTTCACATGACTCTTGAGAACTTTTTAACAGATTAACAGAGTTGGAACGGACCTTGTAGATCATCTCGCCCAACTCTGCAGCCAAGCAGGAGACCCTGCACCATTTCTGACAGATGGCAGACCAGCCTCTTCTTGAAAGCTTCCAGGGATGAAGCTCCCACAACTTCCAAAGGCAACTTCTGTCCCATGGGTTGATGGTTCTCCCTGTCAGAAAATTCCTCCTTATTTCCAGGTTGAATCTCTCCTTGTTCAGTTACCATCCATTATTCCTTGTCTGGCCTTCAGGTGTTTTGGAGAATAGCTTGACCCCTTTCCTCCTCTCTGTGGCAGCCCCTTAAATATCGGAAGGCTGCTCTCCTGTCTTCCCTTAGTCCTTCTCTTCCCTAGACTAGCCAGGCCCAGTTCCTGCAACCATTCATCATATGTTTTAATCTTCAGGCCTTCGACCATCTTAGATACATTCAGATTAATAGAGTTGGAAGGGACCTTGTAGGTCATCTAGTCCAACCCCCTGGCTAAGCAGGAGACCCTACACCATTTCTGACCAATGGCAGTTCAGTCTCTTCTTGAAAGCCTCAAGGGATGAAGCTCTCACAACTTCCAAAGGCGAGTTCTTTCCCATGGAATACAGAATAACAGAGTTGGAAGGGACCTTAGAGGTCATCTACTCCAAACCCCCCTCCCAAGCAGGAGACCCTACACCATTTCTAACAGATGGCCACCCAGTCCCTTCTTGGAAGCCTCCAGTGATGAAGCTCCCACAACCTCCAAAGGCAACTTCTGTTCCATGGGTTGATTGTTCTCACTGCCAGAAAGTTTCTCCTTATTTCCAGGTTGAATCTCTCCTTGTTCAGTTTCCATCAATTATTCCTTGTCTGGCCTTCAGGAGCCTTGGAAAATAGCTTGACCCCTTCTTCCTTTCTGTGTCAGCCCCTCAAATATTGGAAGACTGCTATCCTGTCTCCCCTGGTCCTTCTCTCCACTAGACTAGCCAGGCCCACTTTTATGTTTTAGCCTCCAGTCCCCTAATCATCTTGGTTGCTCTTCTCTACACTCTTTTCTAGAGTCTCAACTTCTTTTTTATAGTGTGTTGACCAACACTGGATGCCTCTTACTTCCTTTTTCTCTTGGCAGGAGGGGAAGGGCAGCGTGGCTGTGAGGGTGGCCCTTGGCGAAACGGAGCTGGTTCAAAATATGCGCCGGTTCCTGCTTGACCATGGAGTCAGCCTGGATTCCTTCAGCCAGGTAAGGGCTATAGCGGCCGTTCAAACATCCCCCCCCCCCGTTCCTTCTCACTAAATCTGCGACGTCACAAAAAGCAGTTGAAGCCGTCAGAAAAGAGAATTTGATTGAGCCTCTTTTTTGTTCAGACATTCCTGTGTTTCCGAAGCTCCTTAGCTGTTGAAAGCGAGCTATTCTGCTTTTCACCTCCACGTGAAAAAAAGAAAGAAAGAAAGAAATGGATTTGTGATTTATGGTTTTGATGATTAGAACGAATAGATTAGGGGGAGAAAAGAAATAGGATGTACTGTAGCTTTAGAGAGAGGTTAAAATATATAAAATGCATATGTGCCTGTATCTGCTGTGAAGAATAGTGAAAGGGACTTTCTGTTATTTTCCTTTCTATTTTTTTTCTTTTTGCCATCTTGTTTTCTTTCACCTTTTTTCTTTTTCTCTGGTTTCTTTCTTTTTCTGCAGTGAGCTTCTCATGGAAGGAAGGAAGGAAGGAAGGAGGGAGAAAGGAAGAAAGAAAGAAGGGGGGAGGGAGGAAGAAAGGGGAGGGAGGTTATCTCATTTTCTCACTTTCTGTGTGCAGGGAAGAGTTCCCAACATGGTCAAATCAGCAAACTTTTCCCCCCCTTGGGCTGTAAAACCCTTTCAGGGCAATCTTAGGGCTCGGCTCTCAAAATGGTTAGCGTTGCAACGCAGCCTTTCATTCCCTTCTTCCAGGCGGCCGGAGAACGGAGCAAGGCGGTGATTTTGGTGAAGAACCTGCCTGCTGGCACAAAGGCGAAGCAGCTGGAGGAGGTCTTTGGTCCTTTTGGTAGCCTCGGCCGGGTGCTGCTCCCCGAAGGAGGGGTGACAGCCATCGTGGAGTTCCTGGAACCCACTGAAGCCAAAAAGGCATTCACCAAATTGGCCTACTCCAAGGTAGGCAGGCCTCCAGTGGTGGCAGGCAGGCCTGTTGATTGGGTGGGTGCGTGGATAGCCTACCCCGGACATGATAGCAGTCTTCCAGTATTTGAGGGGCTGCCTCAAAGAAGAGGGAGTCAAGCTATTCTCCAAAGCACCTGAAGGCAGGACGAGAAGCAAAGGATGGAAACTCATCAAGGATGGAAGCAACCTGGAATTAAGGAGAAACTTCCTAACAGTGAGGATAATTAACCAGTGGAATAGCTTGCCACCAGAAATCATGGGCGCTCCATCACTTGAGGCTTTTAAGAAGAGACTGGACAGCCACTTGTTTGACATAGTATGGATTCTCCTGCTTGAGCGGAGGGGCTGGACTAGAAGACCTTCAAGATCCCTTCCAGATTCTGTTCTGTTCTATCCTATCCTATCCCATCCCATCCCATTCCATTCCAACCCAACCAACTCTTCCCAATTCTTTCATTCCCATCCCATATTTTCTGTTCTATTCTATTCTATTCTTTCCTATTCTATTCTTATTCCATTCCATTCCATATTTCCTATTCTATTCTATTCGTATTCTAATTCTATTCTATTATTTCTTATTTTATTCTTATTGTATTCCATTCTATTCCATATTTCCTATTCTATTATTCTAATTCTAATTCTAATTCTATTCTATTCTATTCTATTCTATTCTATTCTATTCTATTCTTTCCTATTCTATTCTTATTCTATTCCATTCCATATTTCCTATTCTATTCGTATTCTAATTCTATTCTATTATTTCCTATTTTATTCTTATTGTATTCCATTCTATTCCATATTTCCTGTTCTATTCTATTCTATTCTATTCTATTCTATTCTATTCTATTCTATTCTATTCTATTTCACTCCACTCCACTCCATTCTTTCCTATTCTATTCTTACACCATTCCATATTACCTATTCCAATTCTAATTCTATTCTATTCTTATCCCAGTGTTTCTCAACCATGGCAGCTTGAAGACGTGTGGACTTCAACTCCCAGAATTCCACAGCCTGCTTGGGAATTCTGGGAGTTGAGATCCACACATCTTCAAGCTGCCATGATTGAGAAACACCATCCTACCTACTATTCGGTATTAATTGGCTTCCTGCCTTAAACAAACCTTGGGTTGTTTTTTTTTAATCCTTGCACTGAATTATTGTATTCATATTTTTTCCCCTTCCTCATTTTAACTTCTTTGCACTGATTTTCTTCTTCCTTGTTCAGTTCCAGCATATCCCTCTCTACCTCGAATGGGCACCCATGGGGGTCTTTACTGGTCCTGGGACAAAAATGTCGGAGGTTGAAGAGCAAAAGGAAAGTGAGGAACAAACCCAGAAAGGTATGTTTGGGGGTTTGTGGCAGTTGAGTAGAATTGCTTCCATGTTATAGAATAGAATAGAATTCTTCATTGGCCAAGTGTGATTGGACACGCAAGGAATTTGTCTTTGGTACGTTTGCTCTCAGTGTATATAAAGAAAAAATAAAATACATTCATCAAGAATCATAACATACAACATTTAGTGATAGTCACAGCTTACTGATAAGCAATTAAATCAAGCCAGAGAACAAAACAATATAAATTGTAAAGATACAAGCAAGATACAAGATACTTTCAGACTTAAAAGATTCTTTTAATGTATCTTTACAAGGGAGATCAGGGATCCTCAAACTACGGACACAGCCCACTGAAGCCATTAATCCGGCCCATGTGAGGCCATGAAGCTGCCCCGCCCACATCGTCCCACCTATCCGCCGTCCTCCACCCACCTTCTGGAGGGTGAGGAGGTCAAAAACAGGATGTGTGGAGGCCTCAATTGGCCAAAAATGGTCCCATTTTTTGGCCTCCAGAGAGAGTGGGGGTGGGGGGGAGAGAAAGATACACACACACACACACAAAAAAAACAACAACACAGAAGTCCCCTACACACCCCAAGTCAACCACATCCCTTCACTAACCTACTTTCCACCCCCCAGGAGCGTAACAAATTAAAGTTTAATTTGTGTGTATTATTTAATGGACTGCTAAATTGACCACACCTACCCAGTCACATGACCACCTAGCCATGCCCGCCCAGCCGGTCCGGCCCCCCAACAGTCTACAGGACCATGAATTGGCCCCCTGTTTAAAAAGTTTGAGGACACCTTCCTTTGATTCACTCATATTTCCTTCTCTTGCAGGGATTTTTGGAAAAAGTGATGCTCTGAAGGAAGTGGAGGAGGAGGAGGAGGAAGAAGAAGAAGAAGAAGAAGAAGAAGAAGAAGAAAGTCTTCCAGGCTGTACCATTTTCATAAAAAACCTCAACTTCAGCACTACAGAAGATACACTAAAAGAGGTGATTTTCAGGGATTTCATGGCTATGTAATGGCCTGCGGGAAGGACTTTGGGAGACGGAGTGAAGAGAGGCTGCCGAGAGAATGGTCAGATAAGAGAGGGCATGGCCCACAGCTGGTAGCGGGAGAAACCCTCCCAAGTTTCTCAAATGGTAAAAGTGGTAGGGGGAGAATTGTACTTTCAGACTTGCAAGATTCTGTCAGTGTAGCTTGACAATAAAGTGGAATTAGCTCCTCTGGTTTTGATTCCTATCTGCCCAGTGAGGCAGACAAAGTCACACGTTCTGATTTCGTATCAAATTGTTTTGGGGCCTTTCCTTCCTTCCTTCCTCCATTTTCCTCCCTCCATTTCCATCTCCCTCTATTTTCCTTCCTTCACCTCTATCTCCATCTCTTATTTTCCTTCCTTCCTCCATCTCTATTTTCCTCCCTCCCTCCATTTCCATCTCCTTCTATTTTCCTTCCTTCCTTCCTCCATCTCCATCTCTATTTTCCTCCCTCCCTCTCTCCATCTCTATCTCCATCTCTATTTTCCTTCCTTCCTTCTTTCCTCCATCTCTATTTTCCTCCTTCCCTCCATCTCTATCTCCATCTCTATTTTCCTTCCTTCCTTCCTTCCTTTCCTTCCTCCATCTCCATCTCTATTTTCCTCTCTTCCTCCATCTCTATTTTCCTTCCTTCCTTCCTCCATCTCTATTTTCCTCCCTCCCTCCCTCCATCTCTATTTTCCTCCTTCCCTCCCTCCCTCCATCTTTATCTCCATCTCTATTTCCCCCTCCTTCCTTCTTTCCTCCATCTCTATTTTCCTTTCTCTCTCCCTCCCTCCCTTCCTTCTGTGTGTTTCACCATAATCTTAGAAGCATCGTCTCTCTTCCTCTTGAATTAAATTTGGGAAACTCCCCTTGAGGCAGTCAAGTAATCCACATTACAGAATCTGTTTCGTGCTTCATGGCGATCGATATTCCGCCTTCCTTGCTTAGCACAGAGCACAAACTCAGACTGCGAGTTTGCTAGTGTAAACTTTTGATGTCACACGGCATCTCCACCCCCACCCTCCCCTTTCTTTCCCTTTGTCTTTCCTGTCTGGGAGAAAAGCAGAGGTGGCACAATACAAGAGAATAAAACTTAAAAGTATGCTCTTCTTTTCTTCTTTTCCAGTTTTTTTCCAAAGCTGGTGTTGTACGGAGTTGCACCGTCTCGAAGAAGAAAGATAAAACTGGTATGCATTTTTCTGATTTTTGCCCTTGGGGTTCTTTTGTACCACAGGGGTGTTTGACTTTAATTCCCAATAATCCACAGTTGATTAGTCCTCGACTTGCAACCATTTATTTAGTGACTGTTCAAAGTTACCTGAAAAAGGTGATTTACAACCGATTTTTGCGCTTATGACCATCGTAACTTCCTCGCGGTCGAAGGAGCAAAATTCAAGCACTTGGCGACTTTCAAGGCTGAAGGTTCCCAAGCTAGAGAAGGAACGGGGAATTATTTTAGCATTAATCAACTTCTGATCATCCTCTGCTGTTCTTTTTAGGCAACCTTCTCTCCATGGGGTTTGGATTTGTGGAGTACAAGAAGCCGGAATACGCTCAGAAAGCAGTCAAGCAATTACAGGTAACAGTGCCTAGCAATCTATGGGAATGGCCCATAGTCATGTGGTCAACATAATTATATGTTGAGGCTCACAGAACGCTGATCTTTCAACTAAAGTGGTACCTATTTATCTAGTCGCATTTGCGTGATTTTGAACTGCTAGGCTGGCAGGAGCTGGAGCCAGGAACGGGAGCTCCTCCTGTCAATCAGTGCTCGGGTCTCGAATCCAAGCTGGTCAACATAACTACACGTTGAGGTGCATGGAACGCTGTTACCTTCCCACCAAAGTGGTACCTATTTATCTAGTCACATTTGCATTCTTTTTAACTGCTAGGGTGGCAGGAGCTGGAGCCAGAATGGGAACTCCTTCTGTCAGTCAGTGCTTGAGTCTCAAACCTGGGCTAGTCAACATAACTATACGTTGAGGTGCACGGAACACTGTTACCTTCCCACTGAAGTGGGACCTATTTATCTTGTCGCATTTGCATGCTTTCGAACTGCTAGGTGGGCAGGAACGGGATCTCTTCCTGTCAATCAGTGCTCGGGTCTTGAACCCGAGCTGGTCAACATAACTCTACGTTGAGGTGCACGGAACACTCTGACCTTCCCACCGAAGTGGTACCTATTTATCTTGTCGCATTTGCATGCTTTTGAACTGCTAGGTGGGCAGGAGGTGGAACAAAGAATGGGAGCTCCTCCTGTCAATCAGTGCTCAGGTTTCCAACCCAGTCTGTCAGGTCTGCAGCTGACAAGCTCAGTGTCTTTAACCACTGAGCCATCACGCCCCTGCCCCCTTGCTCTGCTTAGGCATATACCTGGTTCACATTCTTGGTTCACTTTGGCTTTTTGTGCCTTCCAAGGTTTCTCCACGATGGACCCTGAATAATGGACTGAGATAGAGTTTGTGGATGACCTCTTCCACCTTGGAATATTATTTAGCGCAGTAAACATTAATTTACGATCTCCATCTCTCTGCCTTCTTCGCTCTCCTTTCATTCTGAGCTGGCAAAGACCAGCCTTCCTGAACTCGGTGTCCTCCAACCATGATGGATTTAAGACTTGTCGGCCACCAATGAATGGAGAGACCTCCCAGCTGAGGGAGATTGATTTGTTGGGCCCAACACGCTCCCACATTGGTTCTAGTTGATGAGTCATACAACTGACCTTTTTTTTAGCAACCTATCTTGAAAAGATTGGGCTGAAATCCTGCTCCCTAATGAATTAGCCCCGCTTTCAATCGAGGTATCCGGAGATCCGCTTGTCTGGTTGGTTCATTGGGTTGCAACGTTTTACTCTGAGGAAGGAAAGGGTTCCAGCCATCCCCATTGCATCAGCCAAATCTGCTTTCTTTCAGGGTTGCTCCGTGGACGGCCATCAGCTGGAAGTGAAAATCTCTGAAAGAGCCATCAAGTAAGTTTGAGAAGGGAAGTCACTTGTGGTTCTTCTCCAGTCTGGAAAAACTCACTCCAAGCATTCTCTGCAGCGTGTAAAACGTGACCTTGGCATCTGAGTTGGATAACAAGTTCTACCAAGACTTTGTCAGGCGTGAAAGTGGGAATTCTGCTCTCAAGATAGCTTGCTGGGAAGTGGGGAAGACCTTGGGAGACTGGGTGGAGAGATGCTGCTGAGAGAACAATCCGATAAAGGACAGCTTAGCCCTTAGCTAGAGAGTGGGTAAGGGAAAAGGCTCAGAAGAGATCCTCTCTAGTTTCTTGGGCTGTAAAGCACCTCTGAGTATGTGAATCTTGCAAGTAGAATTTTCCTCCCTCCCCTTTAGAGTGCAAGAAATTAGGGAGGGTCTCTTCTATCCATTTGCAGGCTGGGCTGCTTCTTATCTGACCATTCCCCAGACTATGATAGCAATTGGTCCCTGGTGTTAGGTCTGTGTTAGTGTTGTGGCCTGTCGGCCGCCGGCCCCTCCATCAACCAAATCAGAACAGGAGGAGGCATGGGAGTCAGGATTAGCATCCAGGCAACTGGGAGCTCCAATGAGGAAGAGGGAATGAAGCTGGCAGAGAGAGAGAGAGACAGAGAGGTGGAGTCTGGGCCGTCTGTCAGCCCTCCGATGGAGAGTCAACAGCCCTCAGATCTGGAGGTGGCTGATGAGGAAGTGGAGGAACAGCTGGGATCAATGCCTGAGGTGTGGATGCACAGAAGGCAGAGGAGAGGAGAGCAGTGGAAATCTATGGGCCGGTCCTTGGGACGGAAGAGCCACCGCTGCTAGCCAAGCCCCACCCTAGCTCAGGGGATAAAAGTCAGGGGGCGGAGATGAATAGAAGTGGCAGACAACTATTCATCTCCCAGCCAGACGGACTTCTTAGCCTGCGAGATAATTTTTTTTGCTGGGGCTGCCGGCGCTCCTAATAAAGGAATCTTTTGATGTTTTGCCGGGTTTGGGGAGCTGGGTCAGATCACTTGGATGGGTGGATGGTTTGGCTTCTTTTGCAACCCTCAATAGACCTCGGAGGTCCCCTGAAGCTAAAATGCCAATGGACCTGGCTTCAAACCTCATGCTTGACCCAAGAGAGCGTTGCACTTGGCACTGATGCCCATCTCTTTTGGATCCCCAGGTCCACAGGGGCGACCGCCCGTAAGAAGCAAGTCAGCAAGAAGCAAGTGAATTCCAAGATTTTGGTGCGGAATATCCCCTTCCAGGCCACGGTGAAAGAGATCCGGGAACTTTTCAGGTAAGGAAGAAGGCTGCCCTTCGTATCCAGAGAAATGGATGCTGTGAGATCTCTGGTATGCTCTTAGCTTGGTTATTTTATTACCCAGCTGGCTAACATCATCCTGGCTAATGCTGAAGATGTTACCAGGTTGGGTAATGAAATGTCTGCAGAAAACCCACCAAGCTCAGAGAATACTGTGAACTCCACAGTCCAATCCTCAGCTATAAATATTTTCTTGTGTTAGTCTGTGGAGTCCTTGGTGCTCCCTCTCCTCTTTCCTTCCTTCCTTCCTTCCTCCCACCCTTTTCTTCCTCCCTCCCTTTGGTTGTTTGTTTGCAATGTTTTTCAGAAGTAAACCCACCCTTCCTTCCACTGATGATGTTACCTAGTCAGTTAATGAAATGTCTGCAAAAAAACCCAGGGCCCCATATTCCTCCTCCTCCTCCTCCTCCTCCTCCTCCTCCTCCTCCCTCCAAACCCCATTTCTTTCTTCAGCCCTGATGAAGTTTCCTACTTGGGTACCAAATCGTCTGCAAGAATATCACCAAGCTCCGAGACTTGCACCAAGGATCCCTGAGTTTAACTACAAATATGTTGATTAAGTTGGGTGCATATCAACGGCTAGAATTCTGGCCATTGGAAGTCCACCCATCTTAAAGTTTGCCAAAATTTAAAACAAAACAAAACACTGCTTTAGAGCATCAAGTTACGTAGATCCTATCAGTGGTGGAATTCAAAAAAATTTTTTTACTACCGGTTCTGTGGGCATGGCTTGCTGGACGTAGCAGGGGAAGGATACTGCAAAATCCCCATTCCCTCCCCACGCCACTAACCTGCTTTCCAGCTCCATTTTCCTGGGCAGGGCAACCAAACGATCAGCTGGGATTCAATGGGAGGCAGAGAAGAGATGGGGTTGGCAGGGCCAGTCAGAGGTGGAATTTGCTGGTTCTTCTGAACTACTCAAGATTTCCGCTGCTGGTTCTCCAGAACCAGTCCAAACCGGCTGAATAACTCTGCCTCTGCGTCTCTCTTAAACCTTAGGATCTACTTAATAACCCTGGGGGAAAAAAAAAATGGTTGGGATGCCAGCGTTTTCTCCTGCAGGGTCTGCAGGGGGCGCTCCTGAGCTTCGCAAGGGAGGGAGGTGGGCTGATATAAACCTAATAGAAGCTCTTGGCTAGAAATTGGTAGATACTTGAACAGATTAAAACGTCCAGTTGGGAGCTGAGTAGGAGAAGTAGAAATAACCAAAAGAATAAAATAAAAATTGCCTGCTGTGTGGCTGCTCGCGGTTTAACATTCGAATGCAGGAGTGTTTTCCCTTTTGCGGCTTTTGATCTCATTAAACCATCTTGGGCTTTCTCAAGCATGGAGCAGGTCCAATGAACACAGCAGCCCTGTTGCTTAACGGAGGGTTGGAGATTTGTGCGTTGAGGGGTGGGAGGATATCTCCTGAATTTAAGATGGATCTCATTTGTGAAAGAGCCAGAACGGGAATGGCCCTTTAACAACCGATGGACTTCAACACGCTGGCTTGGGAATTCTGGGAGCCGAAATCCACAGGTCTTCAAGTTGCCAAGGTGTAGAACAAGGGTCTTCAGACTTGGCAAGTTTAAGACTGGGGGACTTCAACTCCCAGAATTCCTGAGTTAACATGACTGGAAGAAGAATTCTGGGAGTTGAAGTCCCCAAGTATTAAACACTGTCAAGTTTGAAGACCCCTGGAATAGATAGATAGAGAAAGAGTGGTAGGATAGAGAGAAAGAGATAGAAGAGATAGATAAAAGAGATAGATAGAAGAGATAGATAGAAGAGATAAAGAGGTAGAAGAGAGAGAATGGAATGGAGTAGAATAGAATAGAATAGAATAGAATAGAATAGAATAGAATAGAATAGAATAGAATAGAATAGGCAGATAGACAGCAGATCAAGGGTCTTCAAACTTGGCAAGATTAAGACTGGTGGACTTCAACTCCCAGAATTCCTGAGCTAACATGACTGGAGGAGGAATTCTGGGAGTTGAAGTCTATAAGTCTTAAACGCTGTCAAGTTCGAAGATCCCTGAAATAGCCAGCTATCATGCCTTAACGCAGAACTAGAACTTACCATCTCCCGGTTGTAACCAGGAGCCTTCCCCACTAGACCAGACTGCCTCTCCTTTGAACTTCATTAAAACGCCAGCCGTTTCTGCTGCTTCTGCCTCTCTCCCCCTTCCGCTGATCCACTTTGGGCCTCAGTTCCCTATCAGCGAAATGGGAATATTAGCCCAATATTAGCGCCTCCCCCCCCCCCGGAATCTTCCTCCACCAGCGACTCTTTTTTTTTTTTTTAAGGGCTGCAATGTTAAAAATGTGCATGGTAAATTCTAAGTAAATATTGCCCGGAGCCAGAGGAAAGGTATGTGTGTGTGTGTGTGTGTGTGTGTGTGTCTCCATTTCCACACCTCCTTCTCTACCCCCTAGTTTTGTATCTCATTTTCACATTATCATCAAGTCGTGCCCCCCCCTCCCTGGGACCCCCCCCCTTTTTCGAGGGCTATTTTGACAGCTTCTGTCAGCTGCCTGCCACCACCTCCTTACTGGCTGCGGGCACCTCTGGCATCGTGCTGAATGCAATTAGAATCTGATTAACAGCAGAGAAACGCAAGCAAAGGGGTCTCTCTCTCTCTCTCTCTCTCTTTGCACCCCTCCCTCTATAAAGAACCCAAAAAAAAAGAACCACAGTAAAAAATATTCTCTTTCCACTAAACTGTTTTGCTGGCCGGCGGGATTGTTTGCATTCCGCCAAGTCTCGGGGCCAACGGAGGAGCAAAACGCTTTGCTTGCCAATAATAAGCTTAATTTTTTTTTTTTTTTTAAATCATACTCGGATAGAAATACAGCCCGTGACTTTTTCAACAGCTCGTCAGCTGCCAGAAGATGGTTTTCTTCTAAAGCTGTATTTTTGCAACTCAGGCAGGCCTTCCTTGCACCCTCCCCAAAACCCCGGCCGTCCCAAGAACAGGGGTCCCAACCTCCGGACGTGACATGCCAGAAACTGGGCCCCGCAAAAACAGTGGGATGCAGGCAGCATGTGTGGAACCGTGCCCCCTTCCGGTCCACGGAACACCCTCTCTCCATGGAACCGGTCCCTAGTTCCCAAAAAGTTGGGGGCTGCTGCCCTAGAAGGCAATAGTAGTATTAGTTAGACTTGTATACTACTTCACGGTGCTTTCCAGCCCCCTCTAAGCGGTTTACAGAGTCAGCCTCTTGCCCCCAACAATCTGGGTCCTCATTTTACCCACCTTGGAAGGATGGAAAGCTGAGGCAACCTTGAGATAGATAGATAGATAGATAGATAGATAGATAGATAGATAGATAGATAGATAGATAGATAGATAGATAGATAGATAGGATAGATAGATAAATAGATAAATAGATAAATAGATAAATAGATAAATAGATAGATAAATAGGCTTATAGTTTGGGGTGGGTTTTTTTTTGGCTTCTGTTCCCCTTTTTGCCTCTTGGGATTATTTTGTGACCCAAAGAGGAAAGACAGAGAGACTTTCCTTCATTTCTAAAGATTTTCTTTTTTAAAATTACCAAGACTTCTTCGTTTCTTTAATGGAGGCCCTGAATGAGATTTCTTTTCACCTTAGTGGATTTGCATTCCATTTGATCTTCTCTGCAAATTCTACTTACTCTCCTCATTAAAGCAATTAACGGAGTCAATGCCAGTTTGGGGGGAATTAGAGAAACCCAACATCAAAGTCCAAGAAGTTTTAGATTTAAAAATGCCTTTTAAAAAAGACTCTATTTTTTCTCTTAAATATATAATATGCAGGGACTCCTCAACTTACAATGGTTTGTTTGGTGTGCAAAGTTAGAATGGCACTGCAAAAAGGGACTTACGGCCGTGTTTCACAGTTACGACCTTTGCAACGTCCCCATGGTCACCTGATCAAAATTCAGGCGCTTGGCAGGTGGTTCGTACTTACGACCGTCCTTTTGCGACCTTCTGACAAGCAAAGCCAGGCTCATTTAATAGCCGGGTTACTAACTTATCAACTGCAATGAGTCGCGTAACAACCGTGTCAAGAAAGGCTGTGAAATGGTGGGGAAAACTCAACAGCCTAAATTTGGGGCTCAGTTATAACAAGGTCATAAGTCCAGGACCACCTGTACTTTGAACCAAAGCAATGTGTATGCCGGATGGACATGGGACCTGTAGGGTTTTTCTGCAGTTTTATTTCTCTCTCTCTTTCAAAAAAATAAGCTCATTTTTTTCCTGATATTTTGCACATCACCAAAGGCGTTAGAGCCACAATCATTCAAAATGGGATGGTCCCAAAAGCAAGCAAAATCAAGCCAAGTAAGATGAATATTTGAGGATGGATTGTGCAAAAATCAGATTGCCTCTTATACCTATTCTTGGGGAATTATCCTTCTTAGCTGAGTCCAGGTTTGTACTAAGCTATGATAAACCTAAAACTTAAACTTAACCTAAATTTACTAGTCTGCTAACCCACCAAGCTCAGAGAGCATCAAGGACCCCACAGTCCAACTGAGCTACAAATATTCCCTTCTATTAGACAGAATAAGAGCCATTTTGAGGAGGGAAAGAAAGGGAAGCAAACTCCAGCCCAAACCAAATTGTTTCCCATTGCTGCCTTGCGGCAACAAATACAAGGAGGTATTTATTGTGGGTTCAAGGAAAGGGGGTGACCAATTAAACCGGTATCCCCTCATTTCCAAGCCAGCTTCGCCCCTTCGCTATGCACATCGTGATGTTGTACGGACGTCTGAAATGGGTGGAGAGGGCCTCAGCCCAGGACAATGCTGCTGTTGTCTTTAGACAAAAAGTTTTCGGATCTCGCCGCCGTCTTCCAGCAGCAAGCGATAAGCAGCTGATGTAATTTACGATCTTTCTACAAAAATGGAGCTTTGTGGGATGTATTTTGATTTACGGGGATGGCCTATTTTCCAAGTCATCCCAAGGCGACAGAATGCGTAGGACTGGATCTTAGTTAGTCTCAAGATTTGCAAAAAAAAAAAAAGAGGTGTAAAATCGGATTAAAAAAATAAGAGAGTTGGAAGGAAACCTTGGAGGTCTTGTAGTCCAACCTCCTGCTCAGGCACCCTATAGCATTTCAGACAAATGGCTGTCCAATCCCTTAAGAATTTCCAGGATTGGAACATTCACAACTTCTGAAGGCAAGCTGTTCCATGGATTAATTGTTCTCCCAGTTCTTCCAACCTTAGTTCCAAGTTGCTTCTCTCCTTGGTTCATTTCCACCCATTGCTTCTTGTCCTGCCTTCAGGTGTTTGACTCCCTCTTCTTTGGGGCAGCCCCTCAGATATTGGAAGACTGGTATCAAGTCACCCTTTCCCTTCATGTGAGAGAGAGAGAGACAGAGAGGAGAGCAGTGGAAATCTATGGGCCGGTCCTTGGGATGGAAAAGCCACCGCTGCTAGCGAAAACACACCCTAGTTCTGGAGAGAAAAGGCAGTGGGCGGAGAATCATAGGTGTGGCAGACTTTCATCTCCCTATGGGACAGAGTTGTTAACCTGCTAAGGGGGGGGGGAGAAGGAGGGAGGGAAGGGGAAGAGAGAGAGAGAGAGAGAGAGACATTTTGCCGGTGCTGCTGGCAATCCTAATAAAGGGAACATTTATTGAACTACAGAGGGTTTGTCATGTTTGGGAGCCAGGTCAGAATAGCCTCATTATGGTCATAAGCAAGGCCAAAAGAGAGTTAGTGCTGCCTTTTTTCTAAGCGAATATCGCTGCCTCCATTAGCAATTTTTCACCCTCCCCTTTAAGTATCTCCCAACCTCCCCCGTTTCCTGCTGCTCGAAGAAACTGGTCCCATTAACTAATCGGACTGACTGTTCATCTACCCGGTGAGTTGAAAAACAGACTCAAATCTACACTTCATTTGCAAGACCCTCTGCTGCGTGTGTTGCTAATGACCATTCTAATTACGGCATCTTGCCGCTGTCTTTTTTATTTTCCCCCTTCTTCTCTCCCCCTTTCTTAATCAAGACGATCCCACCTGCCTTGTGACATCTTGCCAAACCGGGAAGGTGTTACAGGCAAAATCCGAAGCACGTCAGGGGAACGGAGCCGGCGCTGTTAAAATTCTGGCAGCTTTCATGCCAATGGCATGGTTCATCCTGGGCAGGTTCCCCTATCCCCCACCAACCTGTCATTTCTTGGGGGGTCTGGGGGATGGAGGGAAGAGAGACCTGGCTTCTGTTCTTAGGGTGAAGGTATGGAGCCCAGGATGGAGGACGGCTGACTGATCCTGAAGATAGGATAGGATAGAATAGGAATTAGAAGTATAGAGTAGAAGTAGAATTAGAATTAGAATAGAGGAGAGGAGAGAAAATAGAAGGATAGGATAGGATAGGAATAGAATGTAGAAGAGAAGAGAATAAGAATAGAATAGAATGTAGAATAGAATAGAAATTAGAAAGATAGGATAGAATAGAGGATAGGATAGGATAGAAATTAGAAGGATAGGATAGGATAGAATAGGAATAGAACATAGAAGAGAAAAGGAATAAGAATAGAATAGAATGTAGAAAGATTCGACTAGACTAGACTAGACTGGACTAGAATGAATAATAGAATAGAATAGAGAATAGAGAATAGAAATAATCGAATTTAATCGAATAGATACTCGAATAGAATAGAGTAGAATAGAATAGAGTAGAGATAGTAGAATAGAATAGAATAAAATGAATATTAGAATAGAATAGAATAGAGAATAGAATAGAATCGAATAGAATCGAATAGAAAATATGGAGTAGAATAGAATAGAATAGAGAATATTGGATGCTCAGCCTTGAACTGTGGGGTCCTTGGTGCTTTCTGAGCTTGGTGAGTTTCTTGCAGACATTTCATTCCCTGACTGGGTAACATCATCAGTGCTAATGGCTTTATGGATAGGTAACCGATGATGTTACCTAGTTGGGGGATGACACCTCTGTAAGAAAACTACCAAGCTCAGAGAGGAATGAGGGATGGAGCACCACAACTTCTGAAGGCAAGTTGTTCCACTGATTAATTGTTCTCGCTGGCAAGAATTTTCTTTTTCTTCGTTCCAGGTTGCTTCTCTCCTTGATGAGTTTCCATCCATTGCTTCTTGTCCTGCCTTCAGGTGCTTTGGAGAATAGCTTGACTCCCTCTTCTTTGGGGCAGCCCCTGAGATATTGGAAGACTGCTATCCTGTCACCCCTAGTCCTTCTTTTCATCAGACTAGACATATCCAATTCCTGCCACCGTTCTTTCTATGTTTTGGCCTCCAGCCCCCTAATAATGTTGGTTGTTCTTCTCTGCACTCTTTCTGGAGTCTCCACATCTTTTTTTTTAACATCGTGGCAACCAAAACTGGATGCGATATTCCAGTCTGGCCTTTACCAAGACCACACTTAACCAGTTTTGGGGCTCATAGCCAGATGGAGGACTGGAGTTTCTAGTTTTAGGTCTCCCGGCCTCTCCTAAGTATTCCACGTTCCAGGAAAGCTGGCAAAAAGGTTTAAATTCGCTCTCAATGACCAGCCTTGGCTGCTAATGATCTTGTCATGATGTCATTAGCCTGAATTAACACCCCTCCTCAATTATTTTCTTCTAACGAGGGTTTAAGCCGCAGCAAAAGTTGTTGGAAGCAAATGGGGGGTGACTTTAACACACACGCTCCCTGTTCCAATACTTCACCCCACTTTTAAGGAAAGAGGTGGTGGTGTGAGTGGCCATGCTTTAGACCCGGGGCCAAATGACTTGACCCAACCCTTCCATTTGGAGAACCGGAAAAGAACGGGAAGTGATTGGCTTCTCTAATCATCGGTTTGGCACCGAAGCAGGAACAGGCTGTGGCTAGTTTGGAGAAAAATGCTATTTGGGTGGCAGCGGAGGATTGTGGCAGCTTTCTTCCCCCCCTACACACATGCAGACACTAGCTCCAAGCACATATTTCTTAGAACTTTCTTGTTCAGACTTGTGTGATTTGGGAGGGCTGGAGGGAGGTGTTGCATCCTTCTGAAGTTTTCCTTTGTCTGCAAGAAACATATTGTACAATATTTTGGGGAGAGGGGTCTTCCTTCCTTCCTTCCTTCCTTCCTTCCTTCCTTCCTTCCTTCCTTCCTTCCTTCCTACCTTCCCTTTTTCTTTTTTCTTTTTTCCTCTTCCTTCCTCTTCTTCCTTTTTCCTCCCTCCTTTCCTACCTTCTCTTTTCCCTCCCTCCCTCCTTCCTTTCTTTTTCATCTTCCCTTCGTCCCTCCCTTCCTTTCCTGCCTTCTCTTTTCCCTTCCTCCTTCTCTCTTTCCTTCCTCCTTCTTTTTCCTCCTTCCTTCTTCATCTTCCCCTTCCCTCCCTTCATCTTCCTTCTTCCTCCCACCCTTCCTTTCCTGCCTTCTGTCTTACCTTCCTCCTTCTTTTTCCTCCTTCCTTCCTTCCTTCCTTCATCTTCTCTTTCCCTCCCTCCCTCCCTTCGTCTCCCTCCCTCCTTTCCTTTCCTGCCTTCTCTTTTCCCTTCCTCCTCCTCTCTTTTCTTCCTCCTTCTCTTTTTCCTCCCTCCTTCATTCCTTCCTTCCTCATCTTCTCCCTCCCTCTCTTACTTCCTTCATGTGCAGTGGTTAAAATACAGCATTGCAGGCAAACTTTGCCCACTGCTAGTAGTTCGATCCTGACTGGCTCACGGTTGACTCAGCCTTCCGTCCTTCCGAGGCCGTTAAAACGAGGACCTTTACAGAGGCTGGCTCTGTAAAACCTCTTAGAGAAGGCTGTGAAGCACCCTGAAGCCGTATATAAGTCAAAGTGCTTATTGCTACGTGTAGCAAGCGACTGGTTCATTCTACAACTGCAGCGTTCACCTAATGAAAGCTGCCAAAATCAGGCTAGGTGCCCAATGACCCGCTTTGCAACCATCCCAGCACATTCAATTATGGTCATAAGTTGAGGACTGCCTGTAGGGTGTGTGTGTGTGTGTATAGCAGGATTCTTGCAAGGATGCCAGTTGGCTGTTTGGAAGGGAAGGAAACCACTGCAAAGTCTTTCATGATTGCAACGAGACTTACTCGACCCCGTGGTATCGTTCAGCCCCGAAGAGTAAAATAATATCTCCCATCTCCACCCCATTTATTGTACGTGATTGGGGGTAGGGGGAAAGAGAGAACAATTTGCCAAAAATTAAGGCAATTTTCTGGCAGCGCAGAAGAGACGGTCTGAGTTTAAAGGAGGACGAAGCCAAAGGGTTCAAAACTAAAAAGGGGTCAGCAGTGATGTCCAGATAATTCAAGGGAGAAAAGGTTGTGTTTTTTTTTTAACCTGCTCAACCACTGGATTAGATCTGCTAGGAGACAAAAAAATAACCCCCCCAAAATAGTCAGTTTGATGTAGTAGTTAAGGCAATCAGGCTGGAAACTAGGAGAGGTGAGTTCTAGTTCCGCCTTAGGGCATGAAAGCCAGCTAGGTGACTTTGGCCTAACCACCAGGAGACGGTGAATTGTAATCCTCCCATAGGCATGAAAGTCGACTGAGTGGCTATGGGCCAATCACTAGGAGATTGTAAATTCTAGTTCCACATTATGCATGAAAGGCGGCTGTTGACTTTGGGCCAATCACCAGGAGATGGTAAATTCTAGCCCTCCCATAGGCATGGAAGTCAACTGGGAAGCTATGGATCAATCGCTAGGAGACAGGGAGTTCTAGTCCCGCCTTAGACATGAAATCCAGCAGGGTAACTTTGGGCCAATCACCAGGAGACAGTGAATTCTAGCACTCCCATAGGCATGGAAGTCGACCAGGTGCCTTTGGGTCAGTCACCAGGAGATGGTGAGTTCTAGTCCTGTGTTATACATGAAAGGCAGTTGGGTGAACTTGGGACCAATCACCAGGAGATGGTGAGTTCTAGTCCCATCTTAAGCACAAAAGTCAACTGAGTGACTTTGGGCCAATCACTAGGAGATTGTAAATTCTGGTTCCACATTATGCATGAAAGGCAGCTGGGTGACTTTGGGCCCATCACCAGGAGACCGTGAGTTCTAGTCCCGCCTTAGGCCTGAAAGCCAACAAAACAAAATTGGGAGGGCTCCTTGGTGCTCTCTGAGCTTGCTTTGTTTTCTTGCAAATGCCTCATCACCTGAACCAGGTAACCTCATCAGTGCTAGTCAAAATGAAATTTGTGCCTTTCCCAAATTTGCGGGGAGATCGAAGAGTTGGGTGTCTTAGCGTCCTCTCGGAAAGCATGTTTCGGCTCGCCTGCTGGCATGAGATTGTTCTCCCCGGGGAGAAGAATCTCTCTCTCTCTCTCTCTCTCTCTCACACACACACACACACACGCCTCCCCAATTATTCTTTTCATGCACGCATCTGCATACAAATAGGGCTCTCTCCGCACACTCAGTGCCACTTGAGGCAGTCGGGAGAAAACCAGAATCCGTCTTTACGGTGCCCCATCAGGACATCCCGCCTCCTTCATTCCTCCTTCCCCTGCTCCCTCCCCAACCCCCCCCAACCCCCCCCATCCCCACTCCTCCCCAGATGCCCACGCCGAGCCAACCCCATCCCTTGCCCCCCATAACAAATTAGAAATGTGAGAACTCTCCTTGTTGATCAAAACATAAATTATTCTTCGTAGACAGGGCACCCACGGGCTCCGGAGAGGGTAATTGGTGCCACCTCCAATTCCTTAAAAGGTGAATATCGTAATTGGAAAAGAGGTGTGAGAGGCTCACTCGGCCTCGGAGGAGAAAGGGAGGTGGGTGGCATGAAAGCGTTCATTTTCGCAGCTTGGGAGATGACTATGGCCATGTTATGGATTCTAATTATCAACACAGCGGGGAAAGGAGGCGACGTCTTGGATTCGTCCCGGTCTGGGAATCCTTAGTTACCCCCATTGTTCTCCCTGACGGTGCTGCTCAGCTGCTGAAGAGGGTGTGTGTATGTGTGTAGAAAAGCGTGTTGGAATTCTTGCTTTGGGGGGTGTTAGGGGCTTGGGCGCCACCCTTATTCGTTCCCCCAGCTTGGGATATTTTAAAATTATTGTGTATTGATGCTGTTTAAGAACCGTCCAGCTTCCCTCGCAGTAAGGATTCTGCATGGTGTACAATCCAGTCTTAAAAGGCATAAAAAAAATATGTATCACTGAATGGCCAAAATGGAGCCCAAAGTTAATGAGCTCACAGAACAGTCTTCCTCCTCCTCCTGCTCTTCTCCACCACTCCACAAACCCCATTCCCTTGTAACACTGATGGTGTTACCTAGTCGGGTAATAAAACGTCTGCAAGAAAACCACCAAGCTCAGAGAACACTAAGGACTACAGTCCTCCTCCTCCTCCTCTCCACCACTCCACAAACCCCATTCCCTTGTAGCACTGATGGTGTTACCTAGTCGGGTAATAAAAATGTCTGCAAGAAAAACCACCAGTTCAGACCGCATCAAGGATCCCAAAATCTTCCTTCTCCTCCCTGCCAACCCCATTCCCTTCCAGCACTGATGAGGTTACCAAGTTGGGGAACGAAACATCTGCAAGAAAAACCACCAAGCTCAAGAGAGCACCAGGGATCCCCGTAGCAGAATTTTGCTAGATCCGTAAGGGGATTGCTAAGAGCTGCCAAGAAAAATCTGGTGGTGGGATATTAAAAATGTAGGTAGGCAGTGGGCCAGGCAACAAAATAGAGGAGACGGATTTTTGAAAATAAGAGGAGAAGGATATTTTGAGAGAGAAAGATTTTGCAGGTTAGAGCTCCAGGAGCCCCAATGGATTTGCATCCCATTGGGTTGAGTTCAAAAACTTATCCCAGAGGCAATAACCAATGGCTCTCTTCAGGGAGTAGAACATCCAGGTGTTCATATCAAAATGGTTGTCCTCCTTTGGGAGATACACCTGAAGGCAGGACAAAAAAACAATGGATGCAGCCTAGAAATGAGGAGAACTTCCCTGATTGAGAGAAGAATTCACCCGTGGAACAACCTGCCTCTAGAAGTTGTGGGTTCTCCCACACTGGAGGTTTTGCAAGAAGAGATTGGACATCCATTTGTCTGGAACGGTCTAGGGTTTCCTATCTAAGCAGTGGGGTTGGACTAGAAGACCTCCAAGGTCCCTTCCAACTCTTTAATCCTGAGATGGACAGATTCCCATCTGGTTTGGTGAACTGGGAGTGGGGTTGGGTTTTCATAAACAAGCGAACCCACACGCTTTTTGTGTGCTTATATCACCAGCAAACCCACCATGTTTTGGTGTTTTGGTTCCCTTTTTTCCTTCCCTTCCTGCAAATGTTGCCCGCTTGGTTTAAACTGGTCTTTCAAGACGGTAATGATGGCTCATCTGCTTTACTCTGGTTTGTGTGTGTGTGTGTTAATGCCCGAAAGGCAAACTGAGTTGGAGAGGGAGGGACTCCGATGACAGAGAAAGAGAGAGAGAGAGAGAGAGAAACGTGTGGATTCATGAACAGGCTTCATCATGTTCCACTTATCCACCACACTGCCTCGACGAAATTCAGCAGATGGATGCTTGGTCATGCCGTCGGCGCAGAGGGGTTAACTCCTCGGATTTAGCTTTCCGTCGTTTTCACGAGAGCGTTGACAACACTTTTGCCGTGTTTATTCCCAGGTGTGCCGGCTCCGGCCCAGCGACTTCCCTGAGCTTTGGGGGGATGGGGAAAGAGGGGGAGGAAGGAGAACGTCGGATAAAACAGCGCACCTTTCCGGTCGGAGTGCATATCAAATATTCATGGATATCCCGATTTGCACATTGGGGTTGATGAATGGGCCTGATGCGGACTTGGGAATGCGGGAGAAACGGCTGTTTTGCCGGGGGAATCAGGCGAGGAATTTGTGTCACTTTCCCCTCCTTGTGTGTGCGCGTTTGTGTGTGTGTGTGTGTGTACATACATACGTACACACACACACACACACACACACGGGATCCTTGACTTATGACCACAATAGATTTTTGCAGGTTAAGCAAGAGAGTTAGTTGCTTGAGGGAGTTCCCCTCCATTTTAGCACCTTTCGTGCCACAGTGGTTAAGACAGTCCCTGCAGTCGTTAACCAAATCATGCAATCATTAAGCGAATCATGCAGTCATTAAGTAAATCGGATTTCCCCCCCTCCCCCATTGGGTTCCATTTGTCAGGTCGTCTTCAACTTGTGGGCGTCCGTTGGAACCCTGACAGCAACGGTGTGAAAAACGGTGATATAAGGTCACCTGTTTCAGTGCCATTGTAACTCTGGATGGTCACCAAATGAACGGTTATAAGTCGAGGACGCCTGGATATGGAGGTGCCGTTCTTCTCAAACAAAATGAAATTCAGCAGTGCTGACTTAAGCAAGTTGCAGGCACGGAAGACCTTTGAAACTCCGGTCTCCCTGGAATGGAACTGGCGCCATTAAAAATACATTTCATTCCTTTCTGGTTCAGCGTGTGGGGCAAACGTAGAAAAAAAAGTTGCTGATTCGGAGATCAGGCCAAGCGTTGGGGCAAACGTAAAATTGGTTGGGGGCTCACTCAAGGGCAGAGGCCCCCCAACCTTTAGGGCACCAGGGACTGTTTCCGTGGAGAGAGGTTTTTCCCATGGACCGGAGGAGACGTGGTTTTGTGTGCTGCTTGCATCTTACACATGGGGCTTTGTTTGTTTGTGCAGTTTCTGGCATGCCACAGATCAGTGGCAGTCCCAAACCCCCGGGGTTCTAGAGGATTGGAGGTTAAAACATATGAAGAAGGGTTGCAGGCATTGGGTATGTCTAGTTTGACGAAAAGAAGGACTGAGGTGACAGGATAGCAGTCTTCCAATATCTGAGGGGCTGCCCCAAAGAAGAGGGAGTCAAGCTATTCTCCAAAACACCTGAAGGCAGGACAAGAAGCAATGGATGGAAAACTAATCAAGGCGAAAAACAACTGAGAAATAAGACGAAATTTCCTGATGTTGAGAACAATTAACCAGTGGAACAACTTGCCTTCAAATGTTGTGATTGCCTCCCTCACTGGAGGTTTTTAAGAAAAGGATTAGAGAGCCATTTGTCTGAAATGGTATAGAGTTGCTTGCTTGAGCAGAAGGTTGGCTAGAAGGCCTCAAAGGTCCCTTCCAACCCTGTTATTATTAAGTAATAGTTGAAAGATTATCAAAAGGAGATCCAACCTAGAACTAAGAAGAAATTTCCAGACACTGAGAACAATTCATCAGCGGAATGACTTCCCTCCGGAAGTTGTAGATGCTCCAACACTGGAAATTTTTAAGAAGAGATTGGGCAGCCATTCGTCTGAAATGGTCTAGGGTTTCCTGCCTGAGGGGGTGGGGGGTGGGTTGGACTAGTAGACCTCTAAGGGCCCTTCCAACTCTGCTCTTCTGTTAGTTTCTCCAAACTTTTGGACTTTCACTTGGAAATTCACCTCTTTTTCTTCTTCTCCTCCTCCCTTAGCACCTTTGGAGAGCTGAAGACAGTCCGCCTGCCGAAGAAAATGTTCGGATCAGGAACGCATCGCGGCTTCGGCTTTGTGGATTTCCTAACCAAGCAGGATGCCAAGGTGAGCAAACTCTTCTGCATGCATTCCCCCACCCCCACCCCCTTTGATACAGGATGGTCCTCGGCTTGCAACTGCAACTGAGCTCAAAACGTCTGGGGCTAAGCAAGGCGGCTGCAAAATACTGTTTTGCCCTCGTTGTTAAGTGAATCCTGGGGCCACATTAGGCGGACTCAGCAAGAGAATTGGATTCGCGAAACAACCTCATGATTCACTTAAAATAATTACAGGGATCTTTTCCTGCACAATCGGGAGGTACCAAGGCACTTAAAATCGAGCCCGGCTCACTTAAAAAAACTTCGGACGCTTCGCAACTGGTTCCTATTTGTGAAGGTTGCAGTATCCAATTGTTGTCTGAGGTCGAGGAGTCGCCGTATGTCTGCACATGTTCTTACAATTGGTGAAATATCCTACACTAGTATTTTCCCCAAAAGGCAGGCAGCCCCGAGTCTCATCTGCATACTTTACCATATTCATAGCAAACCCAAGATGACCCATTTTTAAAGGATCCTTCCCTTCCGTATAATTACACCATACAGGCGAGGGGAATTTTGAGAGCCTCAAACAGCCCTTCAGATATATTTTCCCAATTCCCAACAGGAAGCTGTTTATCGTAGAAACCGTATTTTTATTCTGGGGACTAACAGAAGAGAAATATTCAAGCAAAAACATAATCTTTCTCAGGATGCTGGAATTAAAGAGAGCCATGTCTAATAACTTAGCTCCCAAATAACCAGGATAAAATGTCAATGGAGATCCTCATCCAGATCATGGTGGTCCCAAAGAGGCTATTTTTTTCAAGAGGCAGCTGCGCTTCCTTGTTTTTTTTTTCTTTGAAGATGTTTTGCTTCTCATCCAAGCAGCTTCTTCAGCTCTGGGTGGATGATAGTCATTGACCGGCTGTTTGCAAGGAGTATCAATCCTTCCCTTCCCCACCATCCAGTCCAGAGCTGAAGAACCTTCTTGGATGAGAAGCCAAACGTCTTCAAAGAAAAAAACCAGAAAGTCCAGTTGGCCTCTTGAAAAAATAAAAAGTACCTTTGGGACAAGCAGGTTGAAATGTTTCACAGAGCAGCCTTGACCGTATATCGACCAGGTGGGTGTCATGCGCAGGAAGTCCCTGACTTATCACCAAAATTAGGGCCAGAATTTCTGATGTTAAAGTAGATGATTAATTGCGTGACACCCAATTTTTATCTCAAGTTTTGATAACAGCTGTTAAGTGAATCAGGAAATCGTTAAATGAATCTGGCTTCACCCGTTGACTGGCAAATACCGATCACATGAGCCTGCAACCCTCATAAGTTGTCAAGTGCCCAAATTTTGATCACATGATTGTTGTTGTTGTTGTCCTTTTGACCAAATCAAGGATTAGCCGTAAAAGCATCAAGCCTGCAGGCTTTATCTTAGATACAATTAAACTGTGGTTTGTTTGATTTCGGCTCTTTGTGTTAGTTGGGACTGAGCTGATGACTTAAACCAACCACTTGTGGGTTTGTTTTTGTTTCTTAAACCCTGGTTTATAGCTTTCTGTGTGATTTGCACAAACCTATTTGACTATGGTTTGTTTAACGAGTGATGTTTCGTGGATCCATCATACCGCACAACCAATTGGCCTATTTTTCTGTAGGTTTTCTCACTTTCGTTGAGATTGTAAATTGAAATGCCTCTAAAACTGGGGTTCTTAAATGTTTGGTGTGCCGAGAAAACCCTTTGCGAGTGGTGAAACCCACAGAACTCAATTAGGTTGAAAAGACATAGATAGATAGATAGATAGATAGATAGATAGATAGATAGATAGATAGATAGATAGATAGATAGATAGATATGGATGGATAGATAGGTAGATAGATGTAGTTGATAGAGATAGAGATAGCTAATTAGATTAGATTAGATAGATAGATAGATAGATAGATAGATAGATAGATAGATAGATGAATTGAGAGAGAGAGAGAAATAAATAGATAGATAGATAGATAGATAGATAGATAGATAGATAGATAGATATGGATGGGTAGATAGGTAGATAGATGTAGTTGATAGAGATAGAGATAGCTAATTAGATTAGATAGATAGATAGATAGATAGATAGATAGATAGATAGATAGATAGATAGATAGATAGATGAATTGAGAGAGAGAGAGAAATAAATAGATAGATAGATAGATAGATAGATAGATAGATAGATAGATAGAGATGGATGGATAGATAGGTAGGTAGATAGATAGATGTAGTTGATAGAGATAGAGATAGCTAATTAGATTAGATAGATAGATAGGTAGATAGATAGATAGATAGATAGATAGATAGATAGATAGATAGATAGATAGATAGATGAATTGAGAGAGAGAGAGAAATAAATAGATAGATAGATAGATAGATAGATAGATAGATAGATAGATAGATATGGATGGGTAGATAGGTAGATAGATGTAGTTGATAGAGATAGAGATAGCTAATTAGATTAGATGATAGATAGATAGATAGATAGATAGATAGATAGATAGATAGATAGATAGATGAATTGAGAGAGAGAGAGAAATAAATAGATAGATAGATAGATAGATAGATAGATAGATAGATAGATAGATGATAGATAGATAGATAGATAGATAGATAGATAGAGATGGATGGATAGGTAGATAGATAGATAGATGTAGTTGATAGAGATAGAGATAGCTAATTAGATTAGATAGATAGATAGATAGATAGATATAGATATAGATTAGAGATAGAGATAGATAGAGAGATAGAGATAGATAGGGTGGGGGGGCTGCTTCTGGTTCGCACCGGGTCAGCCAAACCGGTAGTTAAGATTCTGTGCAATTAATCACTGCTCATTTTTCAGCCTGTTTTGGCTGTTTTTCGGCCGTAACCCCAAAATAGATTGAAAACGGGCCGGATAGGCAGGGCCAGCCAATGGTGGGATTAGCCCCAACCAGGTGAACCCTACTTCTGCCTTTGAGGTGTGTGGCCAGGAGGCGGGGCTGGGTGTGATGCCTACCCAGCCAGAGGACTGGTTGTTAAGTTGTTCAAATCCCACCATTGGGTGGATAGATAGATGGATGGATGGATGGATGGACAGACATATGTATATATACATATGTGTGTGTATGTGTATAAAAACATTATACACACACACATATGCACACTATAATAAAGTAGGTGTAATATATTGATATCCGGGGCGGGGGGGGAGTTGGAATTTCTATTTGCTATTCAAACATTGCATCGGAGAATCCACCCTCAAGTATCTAAAGAGAAGAATACACAGGCACCTAACCGAATGTTGCTTTTTTGGGTTGCTCCTGTTCAAAGCCGTGGTTAGTCTATTGCAGTGTCCGTTGTCTTCCTTTTCCCCGCAACCATTCCTGCAGCACAGAGGGTGCAGGACGGTATTAAAAAGTCAACTGTTCTTTCCAACAAAACAGAAAACAAAACCCCCTCCAACTAAGGAATGAATCTTCTCCCTTTTGGCAGAAAAGACTCAGCTGTCATGCCTTAGCCATACCCTCTGCATCTGATCACCCTTTTGTTTCAGAGGAAGAATGAGAAATCTATCAACCCCCTAACGCTGTCGACTGTATTGTATCTCACTAATGGTTTTCTCCCTCCGGACTTGCCGGGCTGAAGGATTTAATAGGGCAATGGGGAAAGAGGAGACGGAGTGGCCCCATCCGCCAAATTACAAGCATTTCAGATCTGGTGAGCTGGGACAACCCCGGGGAGGTGACCTCGAAGGCTTCCTTTTTTGATCTACGATGCCCGTCATGGTAGAACCCCGCCCAACATGCATCTGTGTGTCAGCCCACATGGCCATGAAATCAAGACTCCGGGATCACTGGCACATGTCAGAGTATTTGCAGTATGGCTACCATTATGAGAACAACCCAGGAGCAAAACACAGCACACACAGACATTTAACAGTGGTGGTTTTTTACAAGACATTCTTATATAAATACCTTTACAAACAAGCAAAACTTATTCTTAAAAAAGAGAATTTTACAATGAATACTGGACACAAGGAGAGAGGACACGTCCTCTGTAATGGCTGCCTTATATAAGCACTTCTTAAAGAGGTAAAACTTCTGTGGACCCACTCTTAGTCTTAAAAGAGCAACACCCATGCTATGCTGATTCATCCTTATTTCATCAGCTAAACTTACAGCGGCTGGCAGCAATTTCTGCTGGTCAGTTCTTAAATCTTAATCCCTTAACAGCACACTTGTGTGGATAGCCCCTTCGCTCTTTTATTTATGGGTAGACCTTCAACTGAACAAACATGGATTTAATGACCGAAGTTATAACAGCACTGGAAAAAGGGACTTACGTCCGGTTTTCACACTTAGTTACCATTGCAGCCCTGGTCACATGATCAAACATTCAGACGCTTGGCAGTTGGCTCGTATTGTGGATGGTTGCAAGTCGTGTGATTCCCCTTTTGTGGCCTTCTGATAAAGAAAGTTGATGTGGAGCCCTTTTACAAGCTTTTGTCAACCCTTGTTGACAGCTAGGTTATTTTTCTTCTGTAAAAATTGCCTTGATTAGAAAAGAAAAGAAGCTAGTCCTCATTCTTTTCTTTCTTTCTTTCTTTCTTTCTTTCTTTCTTTCTTTCTTTCTTTCTTTCTTTCTTTCTTTCTTTCTTCTCCTCTTTCTCCTCCTCCTCATTATCTCTTTTATTCATTAAACATGAAATTCAGTCAACTGAACATTTAAAAATGCATCACAAATACCTGACAGGTGCTGATAGTTGATACGGGTTGCTGCCAGCGTCCTACGTATCCACCAAGTACCTTCTTAAGATGTATGGTGTTCCGAGTAGTGCAGTTTTTTTTGCAGTTCCAGCTGATGTTATTGCAGGAAGCTGCAATTTCTTGATGTATTTTGTAAAATTCTTGGACACGGTACCAAGTGTCCCGATGACAATGGGTATCACTGTTATACGTTTCATTCCATAATCGCGTAGTATCATTCTTCTTCTTCTCCTCCTCCTCCCCCTTCTCCTTCTTTCTCCTCCATGCAAGAAAACGTGAACAAAAACAGATAATAGAATTTCATTTCACTCATTCACCAGCCTTATATAACATAAAACACTGCAATGCAAAATAAGATGAATACATAAAAGCCATATGGAATATGAATACATCAGCCAAACACACCCCACACAATTAAAACTTCTTTAATTAGGTGAACATTTGGATTCAGTGTCTGTTGTCTGAAATGGTATAGGCTCTCTCTGTCATGCCCCTGGTGGAGACTGGCTCTGAGGGAGAGGAACAGTCGACAGGGAGTGGAAGTGTGGCTCCGGAGGTTGTGGAGGAGGCTGGGGAAGGGCAGAGGCTGGCTAGGCAGCCAGAGGAGGACCCAGGCCCATCCCCTCTCCATCCAAGGGCACGCAGGGAGGGAGAGGATAAGGGAGAGACGTGGTCTACTCGGGAGGAGAGGGCCTTGATCCTCTTCATGGGCTTCAGCTGTGACAACTGAATAAGAGGACAGAGTTGCGTACAGGTGAACACTGGAAACAAAGCATGGAAATATCTCTAGTTTATGGTTCTTCTCTGAGTTTGGCGTCCTTCTCAGTGTGTGTTATCTGTGGACGTCCTCCAGCTCTTATCTTGCCTGGTTTGTGTTGCCTTTTTCCCTTCTTCTTGTAACTGTTTGTGTGGGAGTTTTTTGTCTTCTGTCAAGAATATTCGGCGCTTGGAAGCAAAGTGAAAGAATAAAAGGGGCTTCACCTGTTTTCTGTGTTTGTTTTGTATCCCATCCTGGGTCATCACACTCTTGCCTGAGCAAGTAGTTGGACTAGAAGACCTCCAAAGTCCCTTCCAACTCTGATGTTCTATATTGTATTAGCATTAGGGTTTGAGTTAACAGGTCATTGGAAGGTAGAAACAGATCAACTGGAGGATTAACAGAATTATTACTAAACTTTGAGCAAACCAAACTCTTCCTTGGGAGATCCTGCCAAATGTTGCTGGTTATCAAGCAGAATTAGCAACATTATAAGAGAGTGCATTACTCTGAACAGTGTAAAGATAATTGAGATTAAATGGCATAGGCATTGATACATTTGGTAAATATATACATTGGATTGGCCAGGCATATAATAGCATCTATGGCATCCAATTGCAAGTATGAACACCACACGTCCTTGTGTTGTGAACATTTCTTTCTGGACTGTTCATTTGTACAAAGAGAATCCAACTTGAATTATGTAAGATCTTGACAGTCTGGCCCTCAAACCTTGTGAGATGCCCACAGTTCTGAAATGTCATTCTCCTTGGATTGTATTTTCAAAGCCCAGCAACAGTTGAAACAGTGATTTCAGATTACCAAAACAGATCAATGTCCCATCCTGATCATTTTAGAAGGGTTCCAAAATCCAGACAGCTGTTTCAAAGTTTGTTTTTAATTCAAATTTTTATTAAGTAAACATTAAAAACAATTGAACACAGTGTGACTTTCTTGGCATTCATTTTTGCCATACATACTATAACCTAGAAATATAACAGTTGATCTTTCCTTTATTACTATGTTGTTAATTTAATGCTGGTTACATATTTGTTTCTATTTGCATTTATATACGCTTCTTTTCCATCTCTTTTGTAGTCTTTATATTCATATCATATTTGTCCATTATATTTCATTTTCTTTAACTTACAAAACTTTAACTTTCATTCCTGTAAAGCGTCAACAATTTCTTCTTTTCCTCGACTCCAGCCACTGATACATTTTACTCCAAACTTCATAGTACTCTATCCTTAATTTCTAGAATTAGTCCGTCCATCTCTGCACAGACTAATATTTTCCTTATTATGTTGCTGGCTGTTTCAAAGTTCTGAGCTCAGAATATTTGAAACGTTTCGCTCCCCAAATGGAGCCTTTTAGATTTGAAATATAAATGTTTTGCACTCCCCTAATCGCACAGTGACTCATGATTGGTAAACATGACGTTGATACGCAAATGTCTGTATTACCCAACTTATAATACTTGCTGGAATAGATAATTTCCTTAGGCTTCCGAGGCTGTGGCTGTTGTAATTATTCATGACATTGAAGCCTGCAGTTGTCAAGTGTGCATTACACAAAGGTTGCACAATTTCACCAGCTCGCTGCAAACCACTAGGTGGCAGTTTTACGATCTCTATTAACTTGGGGCTGCCATTAAATCGTAGCAAGAGGAGAAAACGGCCAAAGTAATTTGTAAGGACTCTGTTGGGGTTTGACTTTTGAAACTAAATGCTCCTGAATCTAGTCATTGTCCCAACTGAAAACTGAATCAACTCAGCTTGGTGTGTGTGTGTGTGTGTGTGTGTGTGTGTGTGTGTGTTTAATGAAGGATACAATGCAAACAGTTGATTTCCATGTGACCAGAGCTTTTCTGCACATTCCTGATCTGTCTTGCAGTCTTAGCTCTTAGGTTGCTATCCAGGGTGCTGAACCTGAATTTTTGTTATCATATATATATATATGTGTGTGTGTGTGTGTATGTATGTATGTAATGTATGTATATGTATATGTGTGTGCATGTATGTGTGTTATATATATATATGTATGTATGTATATATGTATGTAATGTATGTATATATATATGTGTGTGTATGTATGTGTGTGTGTGTGTGTATATATATATATATATATATAATGAAAGACCACCCACGCATCATCACAAAAATCTCCAGAACTGTAAAGCCTACAAACTTGAAATTTGGCATCTATGTTCCTCTTGGTGCTCACTAAGAAAGGATTCTTTGAAATGACTATCAGAGTATTAGGATTTCCTATATTATTATTAACATGCTCTGATGCTAAGGAGTTCTACTCCTACTCCCCACCTGAAAAGAAATCTCTTCCAAATGCAAAACACAAGCAGAGGGGAGGAGGTTCAGTTTCAGAGCACCAAGCAGCTTTAGTACAGAACAGTTGAGCTAAGTCACGCCTAGGCTCCTTGCTGTCTCCTTCTTGCTCACACAGCAAATACTGCTTCAGTTTCCAAACAGTCCTCAGCTCTCTCTCTCACACGGACAGGATGCTAGCCAGATGAATACCGGTGGATGCTGGTAGGCAGAGGCAGAATATTCCCTCCTTATTTTCCTCCCAAAAAAACTAAGCCCGACCACATAGTTTCCTAGCGAAGCATGGGTATCAAGCTGGTAGCATCATATATGGCATTTCTCAAAAATTCTGAAGATGTGAACGCAAACATACAATACGGGAAGTCTTTTGACTTACAACCATTTGTTCGGCGAGCGTTTGAAGTAAGGATTGAAATGCAACATTTAGTTTTAAGTAGGTCTTTTAAGATGGGGAGATGATGGGAAAGCATTCACAAATATACCAGCCATCAATTTATTAATTATTATTTATTTGGGGGGGGGGGCAAAGTGTACTTCAATATAAAAACAGATAGCAAACGGAAGTTCCCAAAGAAGAGAATATTTCTAGCTCAGGTTTGAACCGTGGAGTCCTTTGTGCTCTCGGAGCTTGGTGGTTTTCTTGCGAATTATTGGAGGAGAAGGAGGGGGACGAGGAAGAAGAGAAGGACTATGTAGTCCTTGGTGCACTGAGCTTTGTTGTTTCCTGGTGGGTTACAGGAAGAGGAGGAAGAGGAAGAGGAGGTGTCAGGCTCCTTCGTGCTCTCTGAGGTTGATTGTATTCTTGCAGACGTTTCATTATCCAAGTAGGTAACTTCATCACTGCTCGAAAGGAGCGAAGTTTTTTGGGAGGAAGAGAAGGAGGAGGAAGAAGAAGAGGAGGACTATAGGGGTCCTTGGTGCTCTCTGAGGTAGGTTGTTTTCTTGCAGACGTTTCATTACCCAACTAGGTAGCATCATCAGTGTTAAAAGGGGGTGGGTTCCCTCCCCCCTTCTAGCACTGATAACATTACCTAGTTGGGTAATGAAACGTCTGCAAGAAAACCACCACTCTCAGCATGTTCCCAATTGCAGAACATCTGGGAAACATTGTCCAGGGATCAGTCAGACTCTCGATTCTTGCTTCCAAGCAAGAAGAGAAGCAAGAGGGAGAGAGAGATTCCCATTTGGGCCTTCAGCAGGCATCTGGGTTGACCCCCTAATAAGGGAAAGGATTCAGCTGAATCTGATAGAGGCTATTTCACAGATGTTTGGCGTCGCCGTCTTCAGAACGACGAATGAATCCGGAGGGCTTTTGAACCCAACGTTGACACTCTTGCCTAGGTGAGACCACAAGAATCTGGTGATGCCCAGCTGCTAAACAGCTCAAATGCCTACAGGCGGCACATACAGCTCGATCCTCACACGACTTTCCTCTCCTCTCACGTGCAGCCCGGGGAAGTGAGAAATTAAAATAGAAATGAGCAAACGAGAGCCTACAATTAAGAAATGCAGCGATTTGCCAGAGCTGGGACTGGCCTTTCCTTGCCAAGATAAACAGTCCTCTCGACTCTTTGCAGCTGACTCCTCCTCGTTGTCTCTTTTTTGTTTTTGTATTGTTCTGGTTTTTTTTTCCCCTCCCCACTCCATAACAATATTTGTTTCCAAGCCAAAAACATTTGTCCACTCATTAAGGAATATTGGGTGTAAAAAATCGGCATTTAAGGACATGCAACGGCAGCAAATAAAAGCAGAAATATCTTAACAGCCGCCAGAATAGCCTATGCACAAGTATGGAAAACTTCTAATATTCCCAGCCAAGAATTGGTACAACAAAAAATAATGGAAAGCGCTGAAATGAATATGCTTACACTGAAATTGAAAGAAGACTTTGAATATTTCTTAATTTAGTATAAATGGTACGATTGGATAACAAACAGAAATAAGAAATAAGATAGGAAAGTTAACTTGTAAGAGACCTTAAGAAAACGAATGATAAATATGTAGAATATATAAGAATATAAGAATAACAATTATGGATAAAGATATTAATCAATGTTAGTATGCAATATATTAAGACATATAAGATAAGAACTTTTATAGATGTCAAAAATGCTGTTGAAATTATGATGTTTTGAGTTGTAATAATGAAAACGTAATAATGTAATAATAATAATAATAAAAAACAAAACATTTCCATTCAAGGAATCGCTGCTTTAAGAGCAGCCAACCCAAACGCTGCAGGAATGGGTTGGCTTCCTTCTTCTGAACCAGGGTGGAATTGTAAAATTTCATCTTTGGCAAAAAATAATTGGAAAAAAAGGTGGGGAAGGGAGAGAAGATAGGGTGGTCTGGGGAGATCTGTCCATAATACAAGACAAATGATCTCCTTACAGTCGCTTCTTCTTCTTCTTCTTCTTCTTCTTCTTCTTCTTCTTCTTCTTCTTCTTCTTCTTCTTCTTCTTCTTCTTCTTCTTCTTCTTCTTCTTCTTCTCTTCTCCTTCTCCTTCTCCTTCTCCTTCTCCTCCTTCTCCTTCTCCTTCTCCTTCTTCTTCTCCTCCTCTTCCTCCTCTTCCTCCTCTTCCTCCTCCTCCTCCTCTTCCTCCTCCTCCTCCTCCTCCTCCTCCTCCTCCTCCTCCTCCTCCTCCTCCTCTTCTTTTTCTCCTCCTCCTCCTCCTTCTCCCTCCCCCTCCTCCTCCTACTCAGGGTTGACCTGCGGGATCCTTGGTGTTCTCTGAGCTTGGTGGTTTTGATGTTATTTATAAGGAAACGTCTGCAAGAAAACCACCAAGCTCAGAGAACACCAAGGATCTCACAATTGTCAATATCTCCTGGCATATTCTTTAAATGGAGCCAAGACTTCACCAGGAATAAGGTGAGATCAGAGTTTTACTTGGCAATGTTTGGATCAGAAACTTGGAGGCCCTGAATAATGTTCTGCTAAGAACTTAGTGCTAGGTCACCAACTTTGAGGGTTAAGAGGTCCTGAGGGTTAAGAGGTCACCAACTTTGAGGGTTAAGAGGTCCTGAGATCTCCAGGTCAGCCTGGAAAAGATCCTTCCTGGAAGAGGACTTTCAAGCGACTAAAAACCAAAGGTTGGCTCAAAACAGGTTTTTCGGACAACTTTCTGAAGAGAGCTCTAAGTTTTCCTTCCCCTGCCCTGCAGAGAGCATTCGGTGCCCTGTGCCATAGTACCCATCTGTATGGCAGGAGGCTGGTGCTGGAGTGGGCAGATTCAGAGGAGACCGTAGAATCCCTGAGGAGAAAAACGGCAGAGCACTTTCACGGTAAGCACCTGGTCTGAGTTATTCTTTTGTTTCGAATTGTTTGGGGCATTTGGGAAAAAAAATGGATGCCCTCTTTTTTTTTTTTCTCTTCTCCTATTCCTTTTCTTCCCTACTCCTGCTTTTTCTT
Organism: Hydrophis major; assembly: GCA_033807585.1. Taxonomy (NCBI): domain Eukaryota; kingdom Metazoa; phylum Chordata; class Lepidosauria; order Squamata; family Elapidae; genus Hydrophis; species Hydrophis major. The sequence continues at coordinate 4,665,358 of CM066339.1, read as the reverse complement.
CTCCTGTTCTCCCTCTCTTTTTCTTTCTCTACCTCCTCTTCCTTTCTCTTCTTCTCCTTTCCCTCTTTTTCTTCTCCCTCTTCCTCTTCCGCTTCTTCCACTTTTGCTTCTCCTCCTCCTCTTCTTCTTCTCCATCTCCTCCTCTTCATGTTCTTCTTCCTCCTCCTCCTCCTCCTTCCACTTTTGCTTTTCCTTCTCCCTTTCCTCTTCCTTTTCTTCCTCTTCTTCCTTTCCTTCTTCCTCTTCCACTGCTTCCACTTTTACTCTTCCTCCTCCTCCTCTTCTCCTCTTCCTCTTTTTCCTCTTCCTCCTCTCCTTCTTCTTCCTCTTCCACTTCTTCCACTTTTGCTTCTCCTCCTCCTCCTCCTCGTCTTCTCCTCTTCCTCTTTTTCCTCTTCCTCCTCTCCTTCTTCTTCCTCTTCCACTTCTTCCACTTTTGCTTCTCCTCCTTCTCCTCCTCCTCGTCTTCTCCTCTTCCTCCTCTTCCTTTTCTTCCTCTTCTTCCTTTCCTTCTTCCTCTTCCACTTCTTCCACTTTTGCTTCTCCTCCTCCTCCTCCTCCTCGTCTTCTCCTCTTCCTCTTTTTCCTTTTCCTCCTCTCCTTCTTCTTCCTCTTCCACTTCTTCCACTTTTGCTTCTATTCCTCCTCCTCCTCCTCCTCCTCCTCGTCTTCTCCTTCTCTTCCTCCTCCTCTGCGTCTTTCATTTCTGCTTCTCCTCCTTCTCCTCCTTTTCAACCATTGCAGAAACACCTGCATTTCTTTCTCTCCTCCTTCCAGTGAAATGGACAGGTTTGCCTTAGAACGCGCCCCCAGCCAGCCAACCTCCCCCCCCCCCGGCCCCCACTGCCTTTGTGTTGACTAACCAAACTTAGCCCCACTGCTTGGTTTCTACTTCAGGCAGCAAAGTGCCTTGAACCCTTCCCCTGTTCAAAGGAACAGCACGGATGCAGAGGGGGAGACAGAAAAGAACCCCCCACCCACCCACCTGAGAATATGCTCCACCACAGAGAAGGCTAATGGCCAAGAGCCTCCTCTTTCCCACAAAGTCTGTTTGGAAGAGTTGACTGCGTGTATCTTTTCTCTCTCCCCTCTCATTCCCCTGCCCACCCATTTCCCCTTTGTTAACCCCGCAACCTGCTCCCCACCTTCAAACATTTGGGGCATCCCCACCTCTTGAGCCCAGAAAGCATGCTTCGCTGTTATTCCATTTTTTGGGAAGCCCGGAAGGGAAAAAGCAAAGAGAGAGGGAAGAGCCAGGTTCCGGCTGTGTGTTATTCAAAGCACAGGGTATTTGAAAACAGCATGCCCGCAGCAGAAGCAGCCTTTCCAATTTTACTTTGTGGCTGCGGCGGCCTGGGAAATCCATTGGCCAGAGCATAATAGTAGCAGGGGTATTTTTTCTTTTCTTTTTTTAAAAAAAACCCTTTTGTTTGTCGTTCTTCAGCGAAGGAGGAAAATGGGTTTTGTATCGGCTTCTTTGCCTGCTGTCTCCTCCCTTGTTTTTTTTTTTTTTTGTTGCTTCTGGGCTGATTCCCGCAGAGGGTCGGGCCTTTCCCCATCCTCACCTTGGAGCTGTGTCTAGGGAGGTTCTCCATCCTTCAGGCCACGGTTGTCCCAAAGGTGCTTTTTTTTTTAATTTTTATTTTCAAGGGGCAACTGTCCTTCCTTGTTTTTCTTTGGAAGACGTTTCACTTCTCATCCAAGGAGCTTCTTCAGCTCGGACCGGAGGGTAGGGGAAGGGAAGGGTTTATACACTTTGCAGGGCAGCTGGTCATTTGCCTCCTTTGAGACGGCCGTTGCGGCCACTTGGAGGTTTGCCTGTATCCTCAGGGTCACCGGAATATGGGGGTGGTGCCTTTTAGCCATTCCAAGAAGCCTCCACACCCATTTACACTACTTAGGGACAGCCATTTGTCTGGGATGGTAGAGGCTCTCCGGCTTGACCATGGAGGCCTTCTAGTCTAGCCCCTTGCACAAGCAGGAGACCACATACCATCCCAGACAAGTGGCTGTCCAGTCTCTCCTTAAAACGCCTCCAGTGATGGAGCTACCCACAACTTCTGGTGGCAAAGCTATTCCACTGGTTGATTGTCCTCACGGTTTGGAAGTTTCTCCTTCATTCCAGGTTGGCTTCTTTCCTTGATTAGTTTCCTTGATTCAGTGCTTTGGAAAATAGCTCGACACCGTCCCCTTCCTTCTTTGTGGCAGCCCCTCAAAGAAGAGGAGGTCAGCCTAGGGTGGGGTGGGGTGGGGGGTGGACTAGACGACCTCTGAAGCCCCTTCCAACTCTGTTCTTCTCTCCTCCGAGAGCTGTTGCCATTTGCCGAAAAACTTCCAGACAAATTCTGGTGCTGCATTGGAGCCAACAGCTGTTGAAGCTCCCTCTCTTTGCTTCCTTTTCCCTCCTCTCTCTTTGCCCCCCCCCCCCAAACAACACACACACACACACAAAACCACACGCTTCTCGGAGGATTGTTTTGGAAATACTTCCGAAAGAGTCTGTAATAATCCTGCACACACTCCTGCCTCCCGGGAGCCACGAGGCGTGAGGAGGAGGGACCTGCTCCCAATCCAGCTAAATTACTATTGACTTGTGTTCTGCGCGCTCCACAAACATTTCACTCAGCCGTTCCCAACAGCGCCGGGCGATCTCCTGCCAGGGGTGAGGCCAGCTGCGCTGGGGTGCGTCTTCCTGCTCTTCCCCATCGATCAAAGAATTAAACTGACAGAAGGAAAAATGCTCCCACCCACTGACCGACCTGGGCTGAGACTGGAATGGCGAGTGGGGGAGGGGCGGGGCGGGGCGGGGGAAGCAAGCTCAGAGGCAGAGCCAACCTGGGAGGGTCATGAGAAGCATAATGAAGAGACCTCTGTCTCTTGCACCAATGTGGATGGATAACAGTTGGGTTAGCCGAGGGAGATTTATATGAGTCTCTCTCCCTCCCTCTCTCTTTCCTCTCAGTCTCTCCCTCTCTCTCCTCTCTCTTCTTTCTCTTTCCTCTCTTCTCTCTTTCCTCTCTTTCTTCTCTCTCTTTCCTCTCAAATCTCTCCCTCCTTCCTTTCCTGCCTCCCTCTCTTTATCTATCTCTTTCCTCTCTCTCTCTTTCCTCTCTTCTCTCTTTCTCTTTCCTCTCTCAATTACTCTCTCTTTCCTCTCTCAATCACTCTCTCTTTCCTCTCAAACCTCTCCCTTTCCTGCCTCCCTCTCTTTATTTCTTTCCTCTCTCTTTCCTCTCTTCTCTCTTTCCTCTCTCAATTACTCTCTCTTTCCTCTCAATCACTCTCTCTTTCCTCTCAAATCTCTCCCTCCTTTCTTTCCTGCCTCCCTCTCTTTATCTCTTTCCTTTCTCTCTCTTTCCTCTCTTCTCTCTTTCCTCTCTTTCTTCTCTCTCTTTCCTCTCTCAATTACTCTTTCCTCTCAAATCTCTCCCTCCTTCCTTTCCTGCCTCCCTCTCTTTATCTATCTCTTTCCTCTCTCTCTCTCTCTTTCCTCTCTTCTCTCTCTCTCCTCTCAATCTTTCTTCCCTCCCCCCCTCACTCACGTTTTCCTCCTGGGTTCCCTGCTTTCAAGCTAGAGAGACAGAATAAAGGCTTTTGCTCACATTTGGAGAAGATAAATCAAAATTGACCTGGAAGGGACCATGGAGATCTTCTAGTCCGACCCCCTGACCCTATACAATTTGAGACAAGTGGTTTTCCAATCTCTTCTTAAAAACCTCCAGCGATGGAGCACCCACAACCTTTGAAGGCAAGCTATTCCACTTTAATTGTTATCACTGTTAGGAAATTTCTCCTTAATTCCAGGTTGTTTCTGTGGAATTAAGGAAAAAGAAAGAGCTAGAAACAAACAGGTTTCCCAGTCTTTTTTTTATTCATATTTTTTTATAAATAAAGGTTTCCGTGTTAGTTCTGTCCAACTTTAAGGCACGGCGGTCATCTCCGTTTCTTCGCCGAGGCAACCAGCATTGTCCGAAGACAATTTCCGTTGTCCCATGGCCAGCATGGATGTATGCCAAAAGCACATGGAATGCTGTAACTCTCCCCCCCCCCAAAAAAATGGTACCTATTAATCTACTCGCATTTGCATGCTTTGGAACTGCTAGGTGGGCAATTGATCAAACTATAAAATACAGTTTATCAAAATATAAAATACAGAAATAAAAACAGGGGGAAAATTGGGGAGGAAAAGGGGAAGAGAAAAAAGTGTAGGGTAATCAGAAAGAAGAAAAAGAAAAATACTGGCTTCTGAAATCTTTTGGCACACCTCAACTTTTTGACTTTTACATAATAATAGGTACTAACCATTTCTGTAACCGCAAACCTATCTAATCAGCAAAACTCGAAATCAAAAGCTTCATTTTCTTTCCTACCTCATGCACAAAGTCCAGAAATGGTTTCCAAGTTGAAACGAAATAAATCGTATTATTTTGTTTGTTTGTTAATCCAAGCAATTAATTTAGCCATCTCCACTAACTCCCCTGACTTTTCCCAGTCTTGTTGGGTGGATAATTGCTCTGAATTTCATCAGGAGAAATTCTCCAATGATTCTCGAGAGGAAGTTTCTCCTCTTGTGTTGTTACTGAAAAGCACCCTTCGGGGAGCTGTGTCAGCCTTACCAGGTAGACCAAACGTGTCCACAGCAGCTAATTCTACTTTATTGAAGATTGCATTGACAGAATCTTGCAAGTCTGAAAATAGACTTCTCCTCTTCTGTCCTTTTTTCCCCTCCTTTTTACGACCCTGTAATCCCTTAAACTGGGGTAGAGTCGGAGCTGAGCGTTTACTGGCCAGATGGAGCTGAGCGTTTACTGGCCAGATTCCCTTCCTGATGCCTACGTGGAGCTCACAGCAGATATTTTCTCTTTGCACCCAGGAAAAAAGAACTACCATTACCTAGGATCAAACTCACAGCCTGCTGATTGTGAGTTCCACCTTTAGGCCACCATGCCGCTCTTCCACTCATCTCCTTACCTTAGAGAAATTAAGTAAAGATAAAGGTTCCCCTCGTACATACGTACTAATTGTTTCTGGCTCTAGGGAGTGGTGCTCATCTCCGTTACAAAGCCAAAAAGCCAGTGTTGTCTGAAGATGTCTCTGTGGTCATGTGACCGGCCTGGCTAAATGCCGGAACGCTCTTCCCTTCCCACCAAGTGGTCCTTGTTTTTCTACTTGCATTTTAACGTGCTTTCGAACTGCTAGGTTGGCAGAAGCTGGGATAAGGAATGGGAGCTCACTCCGCGACACGGTGCTAGGGATTCGAACTGCCGAAGTGCCAACCTTTCTGATCAACAAGCTCAGCATCTTAGCCACTGAGCCACCACGTCGAAAAATGAGGGAAGGTCTTATTCTGGGCCTCTTGCTCCCTCCATTATCCAGCTGTGGACTCTCTCTTATCCATCCTTCCCCTCTCTGGTCCCAGTCACCCAAGGTCATTCCTGCATGTCATTATATGCTCTTATGTTGCACTGGGATGTGAGAATGCCCTTGGGAGAGCGGAGAAAAAGCCACAGCTAGGGGCTGAATCTGCAGAAGGAAGGTGCGCTACTCATTAGAAGAGAATATTTCTAACTCAGGGTTGAACCATGGAGTCCTCGGTGTGTGCCTCAAAGTGTGGTTGTTTTCTTGCAGATGTTCCATTACCTGTCTAGGTAATATCATAAGTGCTCGAAGGGAAAGGGGAAAGAGGAGGAGGAGGAGGAGGAGGAGGTGATGATTAAGGGAGTTGGACTAGAAGACCACCAAGGTCCCTTCCAATTCTGTTATTCTGTTAAACCCGAATAAAGGAAACCTACTTTCTATGTTTGCATGGCGTACCGAAGCCCCAGCAAACCATCTCATGGCAACATGCTAGGACATGATTTACCCAGCGGGCGAGTGCGTAAAACGCACGAAACGCAACTCGGTCTTAGCTCCCGCCGATGTATTGTATGAACCTACGCTTCATATCTCTACAGAACATTCCTCTGTTTCCCCCATTCAATTCTGTTCGTGTGAGCTGAGCCCCCTGAGAATCTAATGAGTGAAAAATTGCAGAAGCAAAGAAGACAGAAAATGTATGGGACCGCTCTGTGTTTTTATTTTTATATATTACACATTTTATCTGCTTCATCTACTTTATTCTAAGCTGCCTAGAGTCACGTACGGGAGGTGGGTGGCTATATAAATCCAATAAATAATGAAAATAAAATAATGAGCTGGTCGAGGCGAGTTGCAAAACGTGAGCAAAGCCGAGATGCGAAGCCACATTTTTAAAAATATATTTCTTGTGCCTTCAAAGACGCCAAGTACTTCTGTGCAATGCACAATCAAACCTGGGTGTGATCAAAGCCTCCTTGTTGCAATTTCATACACAAAACGCAATTATAACAAAAAAAAAAGGATAGGCATGCCTACAAAATACACCTACAGCTATAAAATGCATACCAATTTTGCAATCCAGCTTGGTGAATACAAGTAGTCTTTTGCTTACAACAGTCTGTTTGGGGACCATTTGAAGTTTACAACAGCCCTGAAAAAAGTGACTTACGACCGTTTTTCACACTTAACGGCCGCTGCAACATCCCTGCATCATGTGATCGGAATTCAGACGCTTGGCAATGGACTCGTATTGATGACAGCTACGGTGTTCTGCGGTCATGGGATCTCCTTTGATGAGCAGGAAGCTAGATTCCCTCAACAACCACGTTACTCACTTAGTGGCCACAGTGATTCACTTAACGTCTGTGGGAGAAAGGTCATAAAATGGGGCACAGCTCCCTTCACCGCGCTCTTGCTTAGCAATATACCAAGTGCTGTCTTACCACGGCATCATCAAGTGGTGTTGATTTTATCCATCTACATCATCTTGATTCGATCCCTCTCTTAATGCTGGGCTCAGTTGATGGTCGTAAGTCAAGGATGTGCCCTATTCCTAAATTCATTGATTATTGATTTATTGATTAGCCCTTGGGCCCTATCAAAATGCTGAATTCCGGAAATAAATTATTACTAACATTTGATAAAATACAATTTTCAATGGAGTTGGAATACAATGGAATTGGAATACAATTTTTTCAATGGAATTGGAATAAAATACAATTTTCAATGGAATTGGAATACAATGGAATTGGAATAAAATACAATTTTCAATGGAATCGGAATAAAATACAATTTTCAATGGAATTGGAATACAACTTTCAATGGAATTGGAATAAAATACAATTTTCAAGGGAATTGGAATACAATTTTCAATGGAATCGGAATAAAATACAATTTTCAATGACATTGGAATTAAATATAATTTTCAATGACATTGGAATGAAATATGGATTAAAAGGAAATTGGAATTTAAAAAAATACAATTTCCAATGACATTGGAATAAAATACAATAATTTTAAGAGTACCCCTAAGTGGAATTAGTGCTTTTTCTGACTCCAAATCCAGCCAGTGCTGGCTGGTGCATTAGGGGAACTGCATCCACCCAACCGCTGCCTTGCGTTTATTTTGCTTAGTGGTACATTATTGGATTCTTGAAGCCTTCACTTCTGCGACCATACAGATGTGTCAGCTTTTTCACCCCCTTTCTTCTATCCTTACCCTTCTCTTGCTCTTTCTGGCTCCAGTAATGGCTAAGAAAAAAAAGAAACGAAGCAAGGTTTAGAGAAAAGTGCAACAGAAAAAAAAAAGCTACTGGAAAAGCAATCAAGACTTTTTCCCCACCCCACCCCACCCCAATCTTACCCCACCTCCCCGGATCTGTGCAAAACTCCTTTTGTTGACCTAAGCTAAAAATTTTGCAGAAGGGTTGGGGGGTGGCCGTGTGAGCTGGTCAGATTCAGCAGAGATCCATAACCAGGGATTTCCCCCGGCCTTTGAAGATTTGAGATGGATCAGCCACCAAGAAGAGGGGGTTGAGTAGAGTGGGGTGGGATGGGATAGGATAGAATGGCATGGAATCGAATCGAATAGAACGGAATAGAATAAGAGCAGAACAGAGTAGAGTAGGGTAGGGTAGGGTAGAGTAGAGTAGAACAGAACAGAACAGAACAGAACAGAACAGAATAAAATTCTTTCTTGGCCAAGTGTGACTGGACACACAAGGAATTTGTCTTGGTGCAAATGCTCTCAGTGTGCATAAAAGAAAAGATACATTCGACAAGAGTCAAGAATCATCAGGTACAACACTTAATAATAGTCATAGGGTACAATAAGCAATCAAATCATACCAGGAAACAGTTATTATTATCCAAAGCACCAGAAGTCAGGACAAGTTCCACGTTCAAGTTCAAGTGCCATGAAAATCGGTTTGGTGACATTGGCCCAATCACCAGGAGATGGTGAGTTCTAGTCCTGCCTTAGCGATGAAAGCTGGCTGGGTGACTTTGGCCCAATCACCAGGAGATGGTGACTTCTACTCCCACTGTTGGCATGAAAGCCAGCTGGGTAACTTTGAGCCAGAGGTGGGATTCTACCAGTTCACACCTATTTGCTAGAACCGGTTGTTAACATTCTAAGCAGTTGGGAGAACCAGTTGTTAGAAGAAATTACTGGCCTAATCCTGTAAGGAAGGCAGGAAGGAAACATTCTGGTGTTGCTTACAGAAACGGCCTCTCTGTTAACCCTGATTACATTCTTGGCAGGACTAGACTTCCTGTTTCAGAAACGTCTCTGGGGAAATTGTGTTGGATAGAAAGGTAGTTTGTAAAAACAATTCATACCAATAAATAAGAGAAAGCTAGAGATTATTCTTTCAATACTAAATAAAGGATGCAACAAAAGCAAGCCATATTTTTGGAGGGTTGCATACCTCCAGAAATATGGCTTGCTTTCTCTCTAAAGTTCTGACTCTTTATCTCAATGGATGAAACTCGGAGAAAGATTAAGAGTGTTCCAGGCTCTTCCCAGCCTTCCCCAAACTCTCCCTTATAATTTTTTTCCCCTTCTGCCTCCCTCGACAATTGTTAAAAACTCAGAAGCAGAAGTACCACCATCCTGGCTTTCTGTCAAGGAATTAATTGAAAAAATAAAATCATTGGTGTTTGGACTCCCAAAATGCAGAACTGTTTGGTTGGGAATGGAAAAAGGGAAAGGATTTGGGGAAGGGTGGGTGTTGCCTCTTGTCAGGTTAATTTCCCTTATATTGATGTTTTTCTGACATTTACTTGCTGTTTATCTTGGGAAGCAGCTGTAAAGCTGGGAGAAAATGCAGCAGCTTGTTCTGTCTGTTTATTTTTACATCCTTTTTCCCCGAGTCCTGAAAGAAAGAAAAAAAAAGTACATTTATTTGTTTGTCGGGAGACGGGTGTTTTGATGGGGAAGATTGGGATTTGAACAGCTGTTCTCCACATGGAAAGAGAGAGGTGGGGGAGAGAGAGATTTGCCTTCTGAAATGAGGGAAAAGGCAGAAAAAGAAGATTATAATCTTCAGGGGAAGGACAAGTTCAACAGTCTCCCACAATTCGCTTGTGACTTTTAAAATAAAATAAAATTGGGTGGTTACAGAGGGCTATACAGATCATCCTTGACTTACGACCACAGTTGAGTCCAAAAGTTCTGTGGCTAAGTGAGATAGTCGTTAAGTGAGTTTTGCCCCCATTTTACAATCTTCCTTGTCACCGATTTTAAGTGAATTGTGGTAGGGAAGAAAGGGTAGGATAGGATAGGAGGAGAAGGAAAAGAGAAGAGAAGGAGAAAGGAAGAATAGAATAGAATAGAATGAGGAGGAGAGGGAAGGAGAATGAAAGGGAAGAAGGAAGGAGAATAGAATAGAAGAAGGGAAATAGAATAGAATAGAATAGAATAGAATAGAATAGAATAGAATAGAATAGAATAGGGGATAGGATAGAATGGAACGGAACAGAACAGAACAGGTGGCATGGCATGGCATGGTTCTTGGGTCTTCTTAACTGTGGCCCATCTGCATTGCTGATAAACCTTCTTGGAGTCTAAAGTTGGTGCATTTTGTTCTTGTAGACATCACATGTCTTGTTGACGCTTCAAATCGAGTGTAACGAAGTTAGAAATCGAGCCTTCAACGAAGCAATCTATCTTATCAAAGAGAAGGACATGATAAGGGAAGCGGGAGTTGGCTTGTTCTCCAAAGCACAGCTGAAGGTGGAGGATCATTGGAAGAGAGATCCAACCTCCCTTTAGACAGGGAGAACAATGAATCAGTGGAACGGCTTCGGAAATTGTTAAGAGCTCCAGCACTGGAGGTTTTCAAGAAGAGACAACCAGCATGGCATAGGGTCTCCTGCTTGAGTAGGGGGCTGGACTAAAAGACCTCCAAGGTCCCTCCCTTCCAGCTCTATGATTCTCTAAGTCTGGTTAATACTATCTGCCTAGGGCATGTCTCCAATATAACAGTTTTGGGGTTAATTGACTAAGGGGACAGAAAAATGGTTACTCTTCCACTCAACAGTGTCACTCCATCTTACCCAGATCCCCCTGTCAAGAAACAGAAGACAGCCATGTTAGAAGAAATCTTGGAGAAGCTAGAGGATGATGAAGGAGAAAATGAGGAGAACAGCTAGAATCCTCACTTCGAAACATAAAGGTATGTTAAGTATTTTGCTTCTGAACAATTGACTGTGATCTTCACTTGGTCCTCACTAACACAGTTGATCTCCTTACAGTCGCTGCTGCTGCTGCTTCTTCTTCTTCTTCTTCTTCTTCTTCTTCTTCTTCTTCTTCTTCTTCTTCTTCTTCTTCTTCTTCTTCTTCTTCTTCTTCTTCTTCTTCTTCTCCCTCTTCCTCTTCTTCTTCTTCTTCTTCTTCTTCTTTCTCTTCTTCCTCCTCCTCCTCCCATTCCTTCTTCCTATTCCCCTCTTCTCCCTTTCCCTCTCTCTTCTTCTTCTTCTTCTTCTTCTTCTTCTTCTTCTTCTTCTTCTTCTTCTTCTTCTTCTTCTTCTTCTTCTTCTTCTTCTTCTTCTTCTTTCTCTTTTTCCTCCTCCTCCTCCTCCCATTCCTTCTTCCTATCCCCCTCTTCTCCCTTTCCCTCTCCTCTTCTTCTTCTTCTTCTTCTTCTTCTTCTTCTTCTTCTTCTTCTTCCTCTTCCTCTTCCTCTTCCTCCTCCTCCTCCTCCTCTATTCTTTCTCATTCTATTCTATTCTTCTTCTACCTCTTCTTCCTCTATTTATGAGGGTTGCAGTGTCCCAGGATCCCCTTTTGCCACCTTCTGACAAGCCAGGTGGAAGCCAGATTCATTTTACGACTGTGTTACTAACTTAACAACTGTGCTAAGAACAGTGTTAAAACGGGGCAAAACTCACTCATCTCACTTAGCGGTAGAAGTTTTGGGCTCAACAGTGCCCATAAGTCGACTTCCTGTACAGGTGGCTGATAGCTCCCCTGACACCTGCCTCCTCCTTGGCTCTGTAGGAGACAAGACCGATTTGCCAGGTTAATCCTCGAAAGATTAAATAACCACTTCCCACGGTGTTTCTGCAATAAGCCCATGGTCCAGGGCTATCCATTTATCCCTGTGGAAGACCATCCTTTCCCGGCGCCTCAGGGTCCATTCTCGACATGAATGGGGTGGAGGACAAAAGAGGGCAGCCAGAGTTAATCCTCGCTAAAGCAGCTGCTAAATTCCAGCAGAGGTGCCTGTGGGATGAAGAATTCAGGGATGAAGAGAAAGGCCCAAAAGCGGAGGGTCAGTATGGCCAAGCCTTCACTTTAAGTCCTTCAGGATTTGGGAATAACATGAACCTTTCAGAATTTCTAGGAGTCAAAGGAGAAGAAAATACAGTCAAATTTTTGCAGCCTTCCCACCTTCAAATAGTGGATTGAAAAGCATAAAGATTCCCGGCCAAATCTTAGGATATTTATTGTAGGTGGTGGGGGCTTTTCAAGTGGGGATGATAGCAACAGGAGATCCTTTATTTTGGGTGGCCCAATTGCCATGGTTGAAAGCCATGAAGATGGATCACTCACCTGGGACCAATAGAAGAGATTTTTTTTTTTTTAGTTCAGGATTGAAATGAGAAGTACTTTGATGATCTCTGAGCTGGGTTGTTTTCTTGCAGATGTTTCATAACCCAACTAGGAAACATCGTCAGTGATAGAAGGAAGGAGAGGATGAAGAGGAGGAGGAGGAGGAGACAACAACTGGGGTCCTTGGTGTATTCTGAGCTTGGTTGCCTTCTTGCAGATATTTCAATATCCAACTAGGGAGTATCATCAACACTTGAAGGGAGTGGAAATTGGAGGAGGAAGGGGAGAAAGAAGGAAGGAAGGAAGGAAGGAAGGAAGGTGGGGACTTGGTGCTGTGAGCTTTCTTGCTTTCTTGCAGACTTTTCATTACCCAACCTAGTAACATCCAAGACCTAGGACCATATTTCACCCTCCCACATTGGAAATCAACATTTTGAAACCTGTTGGGAAACAATGCAGGTTGATCAAGATTTTATTGTACTTATTGTACGAGCAGAGCACGACGTGGTAACAAATCCAAAGACCAGCCAGCCAATGTCCTGGCTTGTGTGTTCGCCTGAGACCCACCAGTTTGGGGTCCATGTTCCTAATTCTTTAATAGCTCAGATCTTGGAAGTGGAAATTTCGTGCCCCTCTGGAACACCAGGCAGGAGAAGAACTTGTCTCAAACCCAAAGAGATTGTTGGCTCTTCAAATCGAGTGTAACGAAGTTAGAAATCGAGCCTTCAACGAAGCAATCTATCTTATCAAAGAGAAGGACGTGATAAGGGAAGCGGGAGTTGGCTTGTTCTCCAAAGCACAGCTGAGGGTGGAGGATCATTGGAAGAGAGATCCAACCTCCCTATAGACAGGAAGAACAATGAATCAGTGGAAGTTGTTAAGAGCTCCAGCACTGGAGGTTTTTCAGGAAGAGTTTAGACATCCATTTGTCCAGGGTGGCATAGGGTCTCTTGCTCTAAGCAGGGGGCTGGACTAGAAGACCTCCAAGATCCCTTCCAGCTCTGTTGTTCTGTATTCTGTAAATCAGTTGATCTCAAAAAGGAGAAAGAGCACATTCTTCATGCTTTTTTGTGTTTTCCAATCCCCTGGTGAGACTGAGCTTAAATTTCGGTTGAAGTTAAGGTTTCAAGGACCAACCCATAGATGTTACCCTTTTTTCTCCTGATGTCTGTTGCTTAATTAAGTCCAGATAAATAAGAATGCCGGCCCATATAAACGAAAGCTCTTGAAAATAGCTATTAAAGATGAGTAGGACTTCTTTTCAAGCCCTTTCAGTTTTGTCCCTGGCCATTGTTGGCAAACCAAACCTCACTCGGCTGAGCTTATTATATTCTCACTATACTTTTTTTTTTAAAAAAATGTGAAAATTCCCCCTTCAGAATAATATAACTCATCCTTCTTCTCTCTGGTATCCTTCAAATGCATTTGGGGGACTGGGGCTTGGGGGGAGGGGGTTGGAGAAAGAGGAGGCTAATCTACAATTTGCATCATCTACACAATTACATTCTGATGGATGTGACATCACTGTGGGTTCCACTGGATGTCGTTGTTCAAACGTGCTGTATTGTATCTCCAATTCATCCGTTTGTTTTATTCTGGTTAGCAGCACAGCATCAGAGATGCTGTGAATATAAAACAAATCGTGTGTGTGTGTGTGTGTGTGTGTGTATATGCGAAATGCCACTCACGCATCATTGCAAAATCTCCAGAACCATAAAGCCTGCAAATTTGAAATTTGGCACCTATGTTCCTCTTGGCTTCTAGGGGCTCACTAAGAAAGGATTTTTCGAAATGACCATCAGAGCATTTAGAGTATTTCCTATATTATTATTATTATTATTAACACGCTCTGATGCTAAGGAGTTCTATTCCCCTCCCCACCTGAAAAGAAATCTGCTCCAAATGCAAAACACAAGCAGAGGAGAGGAGGTTCAGTTTCATAGCACCAAGCAGCTTGAGTACAGAACAGTTGAGCTAAGCCACATCCAGGCTCCCTGCTGTCTCCTTGCTCACACAGCAAATACTGTTTCAGTTTCCAAACAGCCCTCAACTCTCGTACACTAAAAGGACGCTATCCAGATGAATACCGATGGATGCTGGTGGGCTGAGGCAGAATTTCCCCCCCTTATTTTCCTCCCCAAAACTAAGCCCCACCACATAGTTTCGTAGTGAAGCATGGGTATCAAGTTAGTATAAAATAAATCTTACAAGAGAGGACCACTGGTTTCAAGGTTTCTGGCCCTCACCCCCATTAGTCTTCCCCCCCCCAATCAAAAAATAAAAGAATATTGCAACTCCCCAGAGGGTCCCATCATCTTTACCTATCATTAGTTTATGTGAAAGTTCTCTGGAAGATTTCACATGAAAGGGTTATGGTTAGGCCACCTCGCCTTCTCTAAATGAGTAGAGCGATCTGCCATGGTCGTAAGTGTGAAAAACAGTCATAAGTCACTTTTTTCAGTGTTGTTGTAACTTTAACAGCCACTAAACGAATGATTATAAGTTGGGTAATGAAACATCTGCAAGAAAACAAGTAAGCTCAGAGCACCAAGGTCTCCACAGACCTCCCTTCCTTCCTCCCTCCCTTCCTTCCCTCCCATCCATGCATCTTCCTTCCTTCTTTCCTTCCTCTCTCCCTTCCCTCCATCCCAACCACGCATCTTCCTCCCTCCCTCCTTTCCTTTCTTCCTTCCCTTCATCCCATCCATGCTCCTTCCTTCCTTTTTTCCTCCCTCCCTTCCTCCCTTCCCTCCGTCCCTACCACGCATCTTCCTCCCTCCCTCCCTCCCTCCTTTCCTTTCTTCCTTCCCTTCATCCCATCCATGCTCCTTCCTTCCTTTTTTCCTCCCTCCCTTCCTCCCTTCCCTCCATCCCAACCACGCATCTTCCTCCCTCCCTCCTTTCCTTTCTTCCTTCCCTTCATCCCATCCATGCTCCTTCCTTCCTTTTTTCCTCCCTCCCTTCCTCCCTTCCCTCCGTCCCAACCACACATCTTCTCTCCCTCCCTCCCTCCCTTCCTCCCTGCCTTCTGTCCCAACCACACATCTTCTTCTCTCCCTCCCTCCTTTCCTTCCCTCCATCCCATCCATGCTCCTTCCTTCCTTCCTTCCTTCCTTCCTTCCTTCCTTCCTTCCTTCCTTCCTTCCTTCCTTCCTTCCTTCCATCCATCCATCCATCCATCCATCCACCCATCCCATCCATGCTCCTTCCTTCCTTCCTCCCTTCCATCCATCCATCCCATCCATGCTCCTTCCTTCCCTCTGTTTCATCCACATATCTTATTTACTTACTTACTTACTTGTAGTCCTCGACTTACAACAGTTTAGTGACCATTCAAAGTTAACAACAGTGACGTATGAACATTTTTCGCACCTACAACCTTTGTAGCATCCCCATGATCAAAATTCAGACCCTTGGCTGCTAACTCACATCAATGACAATTTACAGAGTCCCGGGGGTCACATGATTTCCCCTTTTGATGAGCAAGGTCAATGGGGCAGGCAGATTCACTTAACAATCCTGTTGTTCCCTTAACAGCTGCAGTGATTCACTCAACCATCGTGGCAAGAAAGGCCCTACAACGGGGCAAAATCCACTTACGACTGTTTCACTTAGCAGCGGAAATTTGGGCTCAGTTGTGGGATTATCTCCACCCCAAAATCTAGTCAACTGAAGTGCAAATCTGAACGAGCACCAGATCAGGATCAACAGAATTCAAGAGTTGGGCTTGGACCATTTGTAGCAATGTAAGGAGTCTAAGCTGGTGACAAGTTTAACTCCACCTTCCTCCAGTTTTGCCTGCTCTTCTACATCGAGCGACAAAATTTACCTACAGGAGAACAACCAAGTTAAAGGGACACCAAGGACCCAACAAGAGTTAGGAAGGTCTTGGCTACTTGTAGTTGGGTGTCGTCTCCTCCCCAGCCCTTCCCCTCCCCGTTTTTTTTTTTTTCATGGCCAGCCAAGTCTCCCCCGAAGATGCTTCTGTGCTCTGCAGCAGCCAGGAAAGGATTAGTGCTAGCAGAGGAGATAGGTGTTGGCAAACAGAGCCCAGCTTGGTTTCAACATCTAATTCAATTTGTTCTGCTGGGATTGAAATGTGAAATATTTGCCAGTCAGATGTTTGGGGTTACCAGGGGTTGAGAAACGGCCAAGGGGATAGCCGGGGTGGGGGTGGACAGGGGGAACAGAGCCTCTTCTAAAAAAT
The DNA here is from genome assembly GCA_033807585.1 of Hydrophis major. Classification (NCBI taxonomy): domain Eukaryota; kingdom Metazoa; phylum Chordata; class Lepidosauria; order Squamata; family Elapidae; genus Hydrophis; species Hydrophis major. Next base: position 4,649,237 of record CM066339.1, on the reverse strand, counting down.
CTTAAAAAATTTAATGGAAATTAATTTAACCCTTTGGTTTTTCTTTTGTGCCTCCTCTTCCTAGAACTTCCTCATTCTATTCTCTGTTTTCTTCTCTGTTTTAGGACCTTGAAGATCTTATAATCGAAAAGGATTTGTTTGGGGAGGGTCTTCCTGCCTTAGTTTGCTGAAAGCTGGTTTAAGGTGGTCCAGATAGGAAACCCCAACCACGAATATTAACGCTGCCTTGATTGAGATATTTTCTCCACTCTCATTCCTTCTCTGGGCTTAATTTTTCCCTATCAGACTCTTGCCTAGGCTGCAGCTCTTCTTCCTGCCTCCCAAGGTCCTTCTTACATCCCATTACAGGAGAGGTAGAAGAAGGGAAATACGAGAGAGAGAGAGAGAAGGGAAAGAAAGAGGGAGGGGAAGAAAACAGCTAAGCTTAGGAAGCACCAAGGACCCCACAGTCCTTCCCTCTACCTTCTCCTCCTCTTCTTCCCCCTCTTCTCCTCCTTCTCTTCCTTTTCTTCCCCTTCCTCTTCCTCCTCCTCTGCTCCTCCCTTTCTTCCTCCCCTTCCCCTTCTCCTCTTCCTCCCCCTCCCCCTCTTCCTTCTCTTCTTCCTCCTCCACTTCCTTCCTCCTTGTAAGGAGATTCCCACTCTATCTCCCTAACAAGACATCTTGTGAAATAGGTTGGGCTGTGATTCGAACTAGCGTTCTTGTTTTTAAATATTCTGGGGGAGAAGAGGGGTGTCTTTCTGTTGTGGTGGTGGCGCTTTGTTTTTTAACTGTGTCACACCACAGTCAATTCCAGCTACGAGATAGGCAGCTACACAACAGTCCTCGGCATAGGACAGGTGGTAATTCCCACCTTTGAGGAAGATTCCCGCTCGGTTCTCGACACCGGTCAGGTTGAAAAAGAAGTCACGACGCGGAGGCTACACAGGTCTTCATGTCCGCTGAAGGGATTTGCTGCAGACTTCTCCGGGCGATCGATTTGACAGAGCTTTTCCTCCAGGGAAGAAGGACAAAGGACGGGAAGAATTTAAACCCAAGATGTGTTAATTGGATTAGCAGCTTCCCGGCCTAGCTGGGGGGAAAGGATCATCACTGTTCCAAACCCAGCATTACAACGAAGGAAGTCCTGGTTTGTTTGTTGCCAACATAGGGGGGGATTTCCAGACTGTTTGGGTGCTGGTGTGGTTTTTTGTTGTTGTTGTTTTTGGCACGTCGCCCCCGTGGGGTAAACAGTGTCTTTGCCAGGCTGACATCCTTTCCCAGCCGCTGGTGGTGTTTGCGGTATCAAAGCGGTGTTGTCCACGGCCTTCTGTTTCCCTTTTAAATATATTCATTTCAGGAGCCGAAGATGGTGGGAGGGAGAGAGAACGAGAGAGGGCCTAGCAGGGAGCTGAGATTTCAGATTTATCCATTCATGAATAATAATCAGGCTGAGTAATTCACAGTAAATGGGTATCCAAATTGGCTAATAAGGAAGGCTTTCACCTCAAACTGGAATTGGGCAAGGGACCGAGAATATCAACAGACGCTGGCTACGGTGTGCGTGTGAACGGAATGTGACCTGAATCGGCGAAATATGCAAACCAGCCTTCCGTGCGCCAACAAAATAAATAGGCGGCTCCTGTTTAGGAGACGAGCGGAAGAGAAGTCAAGAGTTGGCAGGTTGACAGCTTAGCAGCTTTTCCCGTTGGCAGAGCGGCCTTGGTTAACTTCCTTCAGGCAGAAGGTCGAAGAGTGGAGCAAAATCTAGACCTTCTGGTAGGAGAAGAAAATGAGAATTGCAAAGGGGGTGGGAGCGAAAAGGGCAGCGTAGCTAATGCCCAATGGGTTGATTCAATGAATGTTCTCCTGGACAGAATGTTGGTCAAGAGAACATAGAATAATAGTTGGAAGGGACCTTGGAAATCTTCTAGTCCAAATGGTTGTCCAGTCTCTAGTAATGGAGCACCCACAATTTTTTCTTCTTTTTAATTTTTTAAATAAATTTTATTGAATAAACATTAAAAACAATTGAACACAGTGCGACTTTCTTGGCTATAATTTTGGCCATACAAGCTATATTATAGCGATACACATAACAGTTAATTTCCTTTTTTCTTTATGTTATTAGTATATGTTATGCCCCTGTCGGAATCTGACTTGGAGGAGGAGGCTGAACAGCTGACAGGAAGTGGGAGTGTGGCTCCATTGGCTGTGGAGGAAACCAGGGAAGGGCAAAGTCCGGCTGGGCAGAACAGGGGAGAAGGAATTCGGAGGAAGACCCAGGCCCACCCCTCTCATCATCTTAGGGCACACAGAGAGGAATGGAGAAGGGAGCAACGTGGCTTACAGGGGAGGAAAAGGCCCTGATTCCCTTCATTAGCTGCAGCTGGGAACACAGTATTTAAAAGGGGAAGCAGCACACAGCAAAGTTATTGGGAGCAAATCGTGAACTATCTGGTATCCTTGAGGCTTATTTGGGTTCCTGGCGTCTTCCCAACTGTGTGTGTTTTGCTGAGTTTTCAAGGCTGAAATTCCTTCTCCTGCCCTGTCAAGTTGATTACTGCAGCGTGGTTTGTGTGGATTTTTATTTACAGTTTGTATGTATTTTGTTTTCGGACTGAATTTCCTCCACTTAAAGGCTGTTCTTGAGAGAGTTTTTTTCTCCAGTCGAAGGAAACCTGGACATTGGGGGCAAAGTTGGAGATAATAAAGGGACTCTTCTTGCTTATTTGACTGTGTTGCCTTGTGCCACACCCCTTTGGGTCATCCCAGTATAGTACTAGCTGCATATTATTTCTATTTACAGTTATATACAGTTATATACATATTTACAACCGTCTTTTATATTCGTGCATCCGTATCATCTTGTATTTGTCCATTATATTCCATTCTTTTTGGATTACAAAACTTTAACTTTCATTCCTATAAAATGCCAACCCTTTCTTTCTTTTTCCTTGACTCTAGCCATTGATAAATTTTACTCCAGACTTCATAATACTCTGTCTCACTGTCTTACCTTTGATTTCTAAAGTTAGTCTGTCCATCTCTGCACAGACTAATATTTTTCTTATTATTTCACCCACAACTTCTGAAGGCAAGTTATTCCATTCCTATAGGGAATTTCTCCTTAGGTTGCTTCTCTCCTTGGTTCGTTTCCATCCCTTGTGTCTTGTCTTGACTATTGGGGCTTTGGAAAATAGTTTGACACTCCCCCCGCCCCCCATCTTCATAGGATGGGCACCAGATTAGATCATACATCCATCTTGACCATCAGCTTGGTATCTTCAAGATGATGCCTCCAGGAAATGTGGAGCTCATTTATGCAGAATTCTCAACCAAAAGAATTCTAGAGAGTAAAATTCGTAATGCTTCTAGAGAAACGAAGACCATGCCCGAGATCTTCCTGCTAGCTCAAGGTTGACTCAGCCTTCTGTCCTTCTGAGGTGGGTAAAATGAGGACCCAGATTGTTGGGGTTTGCAAGAGGCTGACTCTGTAAAGCTGCTTAGAGAGGGCTGTAAAAAGCACTGTGAAGTGGTCTATGAGTCCAAGGGCTATGGCTATTGTAGGCCAACTCTGCCTAATGCTAAGGTTGACTCAGCCTTCCATCCTTCCGAGATCAGTAACAGGAAGACCGAAATGGTTGGGGGCTGACTCTGTAAACAGCTTAGAGGAGGCTGTAAAGCACTGTAAAGTGGTACATAAGTCTTAAGTGCTATTGCCATCTCCTTCTCCCCTCCACTCTCTCTCTCTCCCTTCCTTCCTCTTTCCATCAATCCATCCATCTACCTACCTACTTATCTATCTGTCCATCTATCTATCCATCCATCCATCCATCTACCTACCTACCTACCTACCACCTAATCTATCTATGTATCTATCCTTCTTTCTTTCTTTCTTTCTTTCTTTCTTTCTTTCTTTCTTTCTTTCTTTCTTTCTTTCTTTCTTTCAATCTATCTATCTATCTATCTATCTATCTATCTATCTATCTATCTACTAAATCTATCTATCTATCTATCTATCTCTATCTATCTATCTATCTATCTACTAAATCTATCTATGTATCTATCTATCTATCTCTATCTATCTTTCTATCTATCCGTCCATCCATCCATCTACCTACCTACCTACCTAATCTATCTATCTATGTATCTTTCTTTCTTTCTTTCTTTCTTTCTTTCTTTCTTTCTTTCTTTCTTTCTTTCTTTCTTTCTTTCTTTCTTTCAATCTATCCATCCATCCATCCATCCATCCATCCATCCATCTATCTATCTATCTATCTATCTATCTATCACAGGGGTCCCCAAACTTCTGGGAGTTCTTTTTTTTTTAATAACAAATTTTATTAATTTTACAAAAACAATACACAATTCAGGCATAACAACTTGAAAAATCTTTTCTAAAAAAATAATAATAATTAAAGAGAGCCAATAGAACATACAAAATAATTCCAAATTATAATATCAATATTTACATTATCTATTTAACTTCATATCTTATCCAGACTTCTCTTTTATCCAAATTATATTTCTTGCTTATTAAAATTTTATTGCCTTTCATAAACATACAAAACACAGAACATAGAAAAAAAAAACCAAAAGCTAAAACATCTTTTCTGAAGGCTGCCTGAACCCGGGTTGAAACTCTTCTCACAGACACAAATTCAAACATCATATTCACTTTATATATCCTTCCATATCTTATTATCATTTTCTTTTTTTTTATAAACCAATTTTATTAATTTTACAAAAACAGTACACAAACAATCAAGGCATAACAGCTTATAAATTCTTTTCTAAAAAAAATAGAGATAATTAAAGAAGAAAACCAATAGAACATAATGATTCCCAATTATAATATCAATATTTACTTTATCTATTTAACTTCATATCTTATCCCAACTTCCAAATTATTTGTTAATGAAAATTTTATTGCCTTTTATCAACATACAAAACCCAAAAAAACATAACAAAACCTTTATATATCCTTCCATATCTTATTACCATTTTCAATAACATTCTTTGTCTGTTCTATTTCCAACTATCCATTCATCTTTTTTCTTTTACTATACTTCTCCTATACACTAATTGGAGTGACGCCTTTAACTCATTACCCTAACTTAAAAGTACTTCATATAACACTTAATTTATCTTGGGATTCTGTTTAGTAGATTCTAAAATTACACAATAAATTTTATACTCTAAATACACATATAAAAACACAATCTTATGTACCTTCCAGAATCCCCCTTTTATCCTTAATTAGATTCACCCATTGTCTCTAAATAAACTTTTTTTCTTTAGATCTTGCTTCCCACCATTGAGACTTCTCCTCCCCACCTTTCTCTCTTGCTTATTCTTCTCCTTGCCCTTTTTACCCCTTTGTCTTTCCTCCTCCCTTTTCTTACTCCCTTTCCTTTGCTTTCTAACCTTGCATCCACCTTTCCTCTCATTTTTCTCTTTTTTGGTTGTTTTTTCAAACCTTAAAATCCCCTTTTTCTTATCCTCTTTCTCCTCCTCCCCGGAAAAAACCCATTGTTCATCAAAGATGGCTTCTTGTTCCTCTTTTTCTTTGTCCCAGTCATTCTGCTGCGTAATCAACTTTTCATAAGTACATAACGCCATTTCTAAAAATTGAAATAAAGTGCCCAAAGTATCTTTTCCATCTTGTTCTTCCTTTTTATATTTTTGATATTCAGTCTTTAGTTCATCCACAAGCGATGCTATCCTGAAAAGAGAAACTTTCCCCAAAACAACCAATCAAGTATTTTTAATCAAAAATAATTCAAAAAAAGTTCCAAAAGTTAATACTTTTCTTCCTTCTTCTATTTCTCTTTCTGGGGTTACTGTTTAATCAAAGAGGTCCAATTACCATATATCTTGCTTTGAGATTCTAGGCAATCTCCTCCTTTTTCAGCTTCTGCTCCAATTTTTTTCCTCTCCCCACTTGCAACATCAATTTTTAAATGATCAGAAATCCGTACCTCTAATAGGGGTTTTCCAATTTCTTAATTTTTTAAGTCCAATGTCCAAGAACTCTTTTGTCCCTTAACTTCAACTTTCAGAATAGTTCACCTTCAGTGCCCAAACAAATTTCAAATTTTCATCTGTTGTTTCCATGGGGTGGGAGAGTGAAGAAAAAAAAGTTCCCTTTAACAGCTTCTCCGCCGCTTTCGATCTTCTTAGGGATACAGTGTATCCTCCAGCAATTCAGACAGCTCAGTTCCAGCAAATTTAAAAGATGTTGATTGACCCGGCTCAGCCAGCACTTTCACTTTTCTTGCTTCCTCCAGCACAATCTTATCCGGTTGCTGGCTTCTTCGTGGCGGCCATTGCTGACTGCCACTCCATCACCTTGGGAAAAAGGGGGTTTTCTGGACGAGGAGGGGGTCTGCGATACCCCCAACCCCCTGTCCGGCTCCCCTCTCTCTTCGGCTGTCCCTACAGGGCAGCCATATCCCCCTGACCCATTTGGATCGGGGGCACCTCGGCGGCAAGCGCAGCAGGAATCGCGAACGATCACGAATTCCTGCTGCCACCGAAGCCACGCAGAACCGGACCACTTCTGGGAGTTCTTAAAGTCCACAAGTCTTTAAGTTGCCAAGTTTGGAGACCTCTGATCTATCAGAATACCTTATTGCAGACTAACTTTGCCCACTGCCAGGAGTTCAGTCCTGACTGACTCAAGGTTGACTCAGCCTTCCATCCTTCCAAGGTGGGTAAAATGAGGACCCGGATAGTTGGGGGCAAGAGGCTGACTCTGTAAACCGCTGAGAGAGGGCCATAAAGGACTTTTGAAGCGGTCTATAAGGACTGTTGCTATTACGAATTCAGTTTGCAGCTCCATTCTAGGCTCTCTCCACTTCTTCAGACATTCTGTTCCAAATTTCTCCTTCCATTTGTATTGGTTTCTTCTGCCACCAGGGGGCGCAGCCAGCACAATAGACAAGGAACAGCCAAAACAAACAGCAGAAATTCACAATTACGATAGTTCTCGACTTACGAAAGTTCATTTCGTAACTGTTCGAAATTACAACGTCACTGAAAAAAAAAGCGATGTAGGACCTTTTTTTTTTCCCACACTTAACGACCATTGCAGCATTCCCTACAGTCACACAATTTACATTCAGATGCTTTTGACCACCAACTCACGTTTATGACGGCTGCAGCATCCCCCGGTTCATGCAATCCCCTTTTTGCGACCTTCTGACCCGCAGAGTCCGTGGGGGAAGCCAGATTCACTAACCAACTGTGTGACTCATTTTACAGCCACAACGATTCACGGTAACAAATCTTCCACCACTACCACCCCCCCAAAAAAAACCTGGAGTCATAAAATGGGGCAAAACTCAACAAATTTCTCACTTAGCAACATAAATTTTGGGCTCAATTAAAGACTGGCCACTAAGTCACCTGTTCCAGTGCCATCGTAACGTTGAACCGTTGCTAAATGGTTGGACTCTGTAATGCTTTGCACCGTGGGGTTAATGATAACCTTGGTGAGTTGAAAAAGCGAACCTAATGCCTTATAGAGGCAGTCCTTGGCTTACAACCACAACTGAGCCCAAAATTTCTGTCACCAAGCGAGACAGTCACTAAATGAGGCTTCCCACCACCATCACCACCGCTTCCCATTTTACGACCTCTCTTGCTGTTCTGACAAGGCTTCCGAGCCTGTAATTATGCACATGCTCTCTTTAAAAACAAGTCTTGTTTTATTGCAACGCTGGGAATTATTTTCATTCCCAGCTGATAATGAATCTCAAACAGTCCCCTGAGATAAGCATCCACCTTTCTCTCCTGTGAAGTGCTGCCAACAACAGAAGTGTCCAATGAACTAGAAAGAAAACCAACCGAACTTCAAGAATGAGTCTGAACAGAACAGAACCTTCCTGCAAAGGTTTCTCTACTTTTGCCTGACCTTTATACAATCACCTCCCAGCTTTACTCGCGAGTCGCCCCTTTTGTCTCAGCTGCCTTCCAGCAGCTCTGTGCATATGCGCACTGGGAACAGGCTCTCCTTGTTCCTCTTCCTCGCTGCTGCCAGACTCCAGAGGCTCCGGAGGCGGCACCCCACTCCCAGATGGTCCTGGCCGCATCTCTGCATCGGACACAGGACCCTTGTCTGAGTCCTCTCCAGACTCCTAGACTGGTCCCCGTTCTTCCCCACTGTCCGATTCTGCTGCTGCCTGCACAGGCTGCCGGCGAACCGCAACACTTGCAACAGATATTAAGTGAATCCATGCAGTTGTAAACTTAGCCCCACGGTCGCTAAAGTGAATCCGGGCCTTCCTCCGTTGACTTTGCCTTGTCGGAAGTTCGCAAAAGGGGAATCCCGTGAACACTGGGAGGACACCACGACCATCATAAATGTGAGTCGGTGGCCGAGCGCCTCGATTTTTGATCGTGGGGCTTTTGATTTTGGTTGCCAGAAACCGTCACGAGTGCGTCAAACAGCCCGGAGTCATTTTTTCCCCCCCTCCAGTGACGGTGTGACTTCAAACGGTCGCTTAAACGCACTGTCGTAAACTGAGGACGGACTGGAGTGGAGGAAAGGAGGCAGAAACGAATGCATTGGACAGCCAGGGTGGGAAGCGTGGTGGGCCGTTTCCTAACGAGGAGGAGGAGGCGGCCACGGCATTTGCATGCAGCCGCTGTGCCCCCCCCCCTGCAGCCGCTGTGCCCACCCACCCCCCTCCCGGCCGAGGGTTTGCAAGGCAAAGGAGCCGGAGGATGGCCAAAGGCCAAAGAGAGCTGGATTTGGTGAGAATGCAGAGCGGTTTGTCTGATGGCTGAGCGTGATTGACACTTACAAATTACCAGCCCGGAGTGTCAAGTCTTTGACCCCTGAGTAACATCTTCAGCAAGCTTTGAGATTTGCCAGCATTTTGTCATCTAATTACTGCAAATCCCTTGGAAATTCACTGGCTGATGAATGCTTAAGGCCCGGAGCCATCTTTGCCCAGGTATCTCAGCCTGGCAGATCAGTTTTTTCTTCCTCTTCTTCCCTCCCTTCCTCCCTCCTTTCCTTCTCTTCCTTCCTCCCTCTCTTCCCTTTCTTTCCTCCCTCCCTCGTTCCCTCACTTCTTCCCTTCCCCTTCCTTCCTTCTTTCCTCCCTCCCTTCCTTTTCTTCCTCCCTCCCTGCTTTCCTTCCTTCGCTTCCCTTCCTCCCTCCCTCCCTCCTTCCCCTCCCTTCTTCCCTCCCTTCCTTCCTCCCACCTTCCCTCCCTCCTTCCCTCCCTCCCTCCCTCCTTTCCTTCCTTCCTTCCTTCCTCCCTCCCTTCCTTTTCTTCCTTCCTCCTTTCCTTCCTTCCCCTCCCTTCCTCCTTTCCTTCCTCCTTCTTGCTTCCTTCCTTCCCTCCTTCTTCCTTCCTTCTTTCAAGAAACAAATGTTGTAAGGATGCTGCCCTGCCTTAAGGGATGTCACTCATCCCAGTGGACCGCAATGTCTATCTGCACCAGTGATTTGAGCTGCTGATTTCTCGGTTCTTGCATCGACAATTGTGGTGGGCCATCACAATTGTGTTTGTTACTTCAAGACATTTGATGTTAGGATATCTTGGATATTGGTCCCTCCAGAGGGATTAAATGCAGATTTGTAACCATCTCTTTCTTTCTCTCCCTCCCTCCCTCTTCCTCTCTCTTTCTCTCTTCTGCCTCCTCCCTGCCCTTCCTTTTCCCTCTCATTCTTCTCTCTCTTTCCCTTCCTCCGTCCCTCTCCTTTTGTCTCCCTCCCTCCCCCCTCTCACTCCTTCTTTCTTACCCTTCTTGCTTCCTCTCTCCCTTTCCCTCCCATCCTCCTCTCCTTTCCCCTCTCCGTCCCTCCCTCTCTCCCTATCCCTTTCACTTCCTCTCTCCCTTTCCTTATCCATCTCTCTCCCTCCCTCTCTCCTTCCCTCCCTCCCTCTCCCTCCTTCTCTCCTTCAGAGCCAAACGATAGTCAAGGAGACAACAGGAAGACGAAAAATATTTTAAATTCCAAGCAGATCACTGAATTCAAAAGCCACAAAGAAGACGCTTTGGGGCAAAAATTTGTGCCTTAAATTTCTCCCTGACACCTGCCAATCTGGGGAACCAGTTTTGGATTCCACCCCATAAAGCAAAACTTATGGGTACAGTATGAGCAGGAAACAGTATAAGTATTCCTCCTACTCTTTTTTTTTTAAATAATGTGTGTGATTTTTGGGGTGTGTGTGTGTAAATAATTGCTCTTTAAAAATGTTGTATATAGATCCATCCAAATTATAATCTAAAATAATAATTCCTTCCTTTTTGATGTCTGGTTTCTCTCCGTTTTCCCCATTCAACCTTAACAGCTGGTCATATAAACCTCCAAGTGGCCTCAACAACGGTCTCAAAGGATGCAAATGACCAGCTGTCTGCAAGGAGTATAACTCCTTCCATTCCTCACCATCAGGTCAGAACTGAAGAAGCTTCTTGGATGAGAAGCGAAACGCCTTCAAAGAAAGAAACAAGAAAGTCCAGTTGCCTCCTGAGCCACTTGCTGTGCCCGTTATGCAGCTCTGGGCTATGCAGCCCCTTCTCTGAACATCCCTTTGGCAGCATCCCTTCTCCTAGTCTCCCAAGGCCTTTCTCACATACATTACATCACATAAACCATCACAGTTTCCTTTTTTTCAACAGACAAAATCCTTTTCCCCATTTCATGGAATGTATTCCTGGCCATCGATTTGGGGACTCAAGGGAACCAAGCTAACGGGTGCCACTTATGCCTCTGGCTGGTTGAGCCAGAGATCAGAACGGAGGGTGTTTAAAAACATGACAATGCCAACAATGCCGGCTGCAGAGTCTGGCTGTGAGAAGTAGGCAGAGTCTGTGTCACAAAATGAAGCAAAGTCATAGTGCAGGAATCCGCACGGACATCTTAGAATCCCATTACCGCCTCCTGAGGTGTGACATCAATGGCTCTCCCTGGGCCTTCAGAAAGACAAGCTGAATCTCATTCTCACCTCCAACCAAGCTGTTGTGCTGGTGAGAGGATTTTCTCCTTGCAACATTCTCTCCCTCTGTCTGTCTGTCTGTCTATCTATCTATCTATCTATCTATCTATCTATCTATATCTCTATATCTCTCTCTATCCATCTCTCTCTCTCTCTCTCTCTCTCTGTGTGTGTATACATATAGATATAGATATAGATAAACATATACATATACATATATACATATATATACATATACATATACATATACATATGCATATGCATATACATATACATACATACATACATATATATATATATATATATATCTGGCATTCAGCTTTGTTCGGGTATTTTCCCACGTCATAGTAGTGGTGCTTTTAAAGTTGTAGCAACGTTTCAGCAGAATCTCATCTGCCATCATCAGGCTTCTGTATATACAGAAGCCTATACAGAAGCCTTCCCTATACAGAAGCCTGATGATGGCAGATGAGATTCTGCTGAAACGTTGCTACAACTTTAAAAGCACAACTACAATGATGTGGGAAAATACCCGAACAAAGCTGAATGCCAGACATGTAAGTACCCGCGAAAACTTAAGAAAACATATATATATATATACACACACACACACACACACAGAGAGAGAGAAATATAGAAATACATACAGTATATGGATATATATTTGTTTCAAGGAGAAAATCCTCTCACCGGCATGACTGGTGGATGGATGGATGGATGGATGGATGGATGGATGGATGGATGGATAGATAGATAGATAGATAGATAGATAGATAGATAGATAGATAGATAGATAGATAGATAGATAGATAATGATAGATATAATGATAGATATAATATATAATAGAATAATAGAGATTAGTTAGAGATAGAGATACATAGATGATAATAGATGATGGATAGGATAGAGATATAGATAATAGATGAAAAAGATAGATACCTAGAAGTAGAATGATAGGGGGAGAATAGATATACATATAGTCAAATAAAGATAGATGATAGAGATAATGTTAATGATAGGGAGAATAAATAGATAATTAAAAGATGGGTGGGTGGATGGATGGATGATAGATAGATCGATCTAACCAAGTTGGACAGTGGAGAGGATGCCCAAGATTGTGTCCCAAGGAAAGGAAGCATGAGGCAAACGAATCTTGAGAAGAGCAAAATTTCAAGATAATTCTGGAGGGCTTTGTTGGCGAGAGCAAGACTGGTGGAGTGTGGATGAGGAAGAGGATGACATGGGGAAAGGGCAAGCATAGGTTTCTAGAACAGGTCTTCCCAACCATGGCAACTTGAAGATGCGTGGGCTTCAATTCCCAGAAGACTTTTTGGCTACCATGGTTGCAAATCGACGGGAAGGTTCTCTACCGTGTTGAGGTGGGACAACCAGTTCACATGTTTACTCTAATCCCAACCCTTTTATGGACCCTTGAAAATGGACTGTGGGTTCTAGTTCTGTCTTTGGGCCAGTCATTGCTCCTTCTGAGATTGTTGCCAATCAAAACTGATTCTCCTCCTCCTCCTTCTCCCTTCTCCTTCCTTTCCCCTTCTCCTTCCTTTCCCCTTCTCCTTCCTTTCCCCTTCTCTTCTTCTGTTCCTCCTTCTTCCTTTTCCCCTTCTCTTCCCCCATCTTCTGCTTCTACTTCTTCTCCTCCTCCTCCTCCCTTTCCTCCCCCTCCTCTTCCTCCCCCTCCAAGAATTGTTCCATGTTGGACTTGAGAAGGAACTCTGCCACAGATGTCTTTAGCACTCCATAAAACATTGAGTTTTGCTTTTACTGCAGTGAAACCAAGAACTAATTAGTGCTTCTTTCTCCAGTGAGTAAAACCCAAATGTCACACCATACTAGAGCTATTAAATCCCCAAAAAGCTGCCTCCCTGCGTGGGGATGGTTCCATCTGCAGCCTCCTTATTGGGGTTTCCCCGTGGCAACTGGCAAGATGCCGTCATTTCAAGATGGCGGATCAATGGACCAACACACTGCCATGAGAATTAAAGATCGCCGCCTGCCAGGGAGCGTGGAATAATTCTCAGTGACCATCAGACAAGTGACATTAGTTCCTCTATTAGTTTTTGTTTCTGTTTATCCAGAGAGAGAGCTTTCCACATCCACCCAACCTCAGCCTTGAAAAACCATCTCTCCAAATTGAAATGTATTGATGTTGTTATCCAGCACTCAATTCTTTACACCTTCATCCAAACGGGTTGTTTCAGAAGGAAAACAAAATGAATTAAAAACAGCAGCCCAAGTGGATACAGGGGGCTGCAAGCTACAGTAGGTTGTTATCCTAGTTAGGAAATGTGTTCTTTTTTTAAAAAAGTATTTTTATTTTATTTTTACCAACATTCCAGCTTTTCTTTAAACAGGGTGTCATCTGGGTGCAAATATCTTGTGCCATAATATTTATGGTTCATACAATTTCCTTACCATAACAACAATAATTACAATACATTCTTATTTTAATCTACTACACATAATTTATCTTATCATTGTAACCATCCCCTTCTTAGCTCCTTCTCCTCTGTATTCATATGTTCTATATCTATCTATCTATCTATCTATCTATCTATCTATCTATCCATCCATCCATCCATCCATCCATCCATCCATCCATCTATCTATATCTTTCATCCATCCATCTATCTGTCTGTCCTATCTATCTATCTATCTATCTATCTATCTATCTATCTATCTATCTATCTATCTATCGTCTATATCTCTATCTATCTCTAACTCACTCTCTCTCTATCACCTGTCTCTATCTCTCTATATATCAATCTCTATCTCTATATCTATCTACCCCCCTTATATCTGTCTACCTAGCTCTTTACTATCTATCTATCTATCTATCTATCTATCTATCTATCTATCTATCTATCTATCTATCATCTATCATCTATCATCTATCAATCTCTATCTATTTAGCTATTGATCTATCTATCTATCTATCTATCTATCTATCTATCTATCTAAATATATTTTCTATGTTCATATATTTAATTTCTAATTTCCGTTTTTCTTTTTCAACCATTGATAAAAATAATTCCCATATCCTATAACATTCAGTTTGCTATTTTTCTTTCATTGCCAGTGTTAATCTATTCGTTTCTGCAATTCTAATATGTCTTCTTGTTTAGGCTAAACCTTAGCTTCCCACGGTGTCCTAATGCAACCGTTAAATAACAATATTTAATATTTAGCCTACAGATGGCAAGAGTGAGAAACGCAGCCTGAGAAATGAGGGCAGGTTTCCAGCTAAAAAGAGAGAAAGAGAAAAGGACAGGGCCCAACATCTGGCTGTTCAAAGGAGAGAAGTTCACAGGATGAAGAAGAGAGACATAACTTGACAAATGCTCATCCAAAATTCCTGATCAATGACAGTCTTGGATTCCTTTTTAAAAATTATTATTATTTATTTATTTTTTTAATAATTTCAATAATTCCATCTTCCACACATACAGTGTGTCAACTGGGACTCCGTGGTGCTTGTAAGTTGAGGATTATCTGTTACATGAACATGGTTGGATGATCTCTCACCTCCTTCTGGCCATTCTTTGTCCTGCTCTCTGCTGCTAGTGGGATAGAAATGTGTTGGCAGGGAAACCATTAAGGAAAAAGAAGGAAAGAAAAACAGAAATATGAAGAAGGGTTGAAGGCATCGGGTATGGTTAGTCCAGAGAAAAGAAGGACTAGGGGAGACAACGATAGCAGTATTTCAATATTTGAGGGGCTGCCCCAAAGAAGGGGTGCTCAAGTTGGTCAACCTATTCCCCAAAGCACCTGAAAGCGGGACAAGAAACAATGGATGGAAACTAAGCAAGGAGAGAAGCAACCTTGGAATTGAGAAATTTCCTAACAGTGAGGACAATTAACCAGTGGCACTTCAGAAGTGTGGGTGCTCCATCACTGGAGGCTTTTAAGAAGAGATTCAACAATCGAGTGTCTGAAATGGTCTGGGGGGGGGGGTCTCCTGCTTGAGCAGGGGGTTGGACTAGAAGACCTCCAAGGTTCCTTCCACCCCTATTCTGAAATCTATATAAAGCACAGGTCTTTTTTCGAGAAGGAACGCAGAATTGGGGCTCCCTAGACGGCGATGCCAGACAGATCTGCTCCAGCACACCCAAACAGATTTGTCGATCTGCTGGGATGCTCCATCAATGGCCGAAGCAACCCATGATATTTCCTCCGCCATCTCTCTCACCTCCTTCAGCTGAGAGGCCCAGTCTGTACACTTCATCTCTGCACAAGCTGCTGAACTCCAAGGGCAATTTACAACCGTCCCGTCTCTGCCCCTCGTGCCATCTCCCCGGCTTTATGGAAAGAGCCTTGGGGCGCCTGCTTGCCCCATCACTCACGAGGACCTAGGTGAAGCCACCGTGGCTGCCATAGCAACGGGGCGAGGAGCTGGTCCTGCAGGATGATAAGTAGCCTTTGCAGCAAAGGGAAGGAGAAATTATGGGCAAGGTGGAGAGAATTGTGGTGAGAACAGGCCTCTGGGCTTTGTTGGGGTTGGGCTTTGGGTAGAAAAGCAACCCCCCCCCCCAATAGTTTGCTTTTTGCTGGCTAAAAGCACCTAATCTGAAAACTTGACCTGCTCAAAAGGAACGCAAGAAGAAACCTGAGTTTGGGTTTGTCGCTGGTAAGTGAGAAAGACCTTGGGAGACCAGGTGAAAACGTGCTACCAAGGGAATAAAACAGAGAAGAGATGGCATAGCCCACAGCTGAATGGTGGGTGGGACAAGGGGCGGCTCGGAAGGGTTAAGATGACTTACAGATTCAAGGTGCAAACGAAATCTTGTTTAAATGAAGCTTCCAGAACCAGCTGTGTTTGCCTTGCTGCAAATAGGCAGGTGTAACAGATCACCTGGGGCTGGATCCAGATTAGAGGGAACCTGTACAAAAACTGCATAACATTCATGGAGAGAGGGGGGGATAAATGGATGATTGTGGATGGATGGATATAAGCTGAGAGAGAGAGATGCTAGATAGACAGACAGAGGGGTAAGCTTGAGAGATAGATGCTAGGCTAGATAGATAGATAGATAGATAGATAGATAGATAGATAGATAGATAGATAGATAGATAGATAGATAGATAGATAGCTATGGATAATAGAAAGAGATGGGTGGGTGGGTGGATGGATGGATAGATAGATGATATATAGAAGATAGATAGATAGATAGATAAGATAAGATAAGATAGATAAGATAAGATAGATAAGATAGATAAGATAAGATAGATAAGATAGGCAGGCAGGCAGGCAGAAGATAAATAGACAAAATATATAGAAATGGTAGGTAGGTAGGTCCTAGGCAGACAGATTTGATTGATTGATTGATTGAACGCACATTCACCCCGTCTTCTGGCCATCATCATCTCTCCACCAGCCCCATTCAACAAAGCTCACCTCCTCCTTAAGAGAAGAGCCAGCAGGACAGTAGGGAGACGTTCACCTTTTTTCTTGAAATTACCCTTTGGCCACCTTGAAGCTCTCCCCTATTAGCAGCAAGGCAGATGGAGGCCGACTAGGCCCCACCGGCCTTCCTCCTTGGGCTTTTTAATAAGCAGAAGCGAACGAGTGTCCAATCAATCATATTTAAACAAAAGCCACTCTGGCCCTAGGGCCTTTTAAAAAGCTGCTTATTTAATTAAAAGTCCCATTTTCCATATTTATGGCTCTTGATTCAGTTAAATATTAACTGCCTGGGCCAGGACGGGTTTATTCTTCCTAGAAACTGCCTAGCATGAGAAGATTCATCTGGGTTGCTCACATTCCATTGGAAACAGACAATCCTACCCTTGCTGAAGAAGACGGGACATTGATGGATTCGCTCTGTAGACTTGCAGCCAGGAACCGGGTATGTCTAGCTTAATGAAAAGAAGGTCTAGGGCTGAAAAGATAGCAGTGTTCCAGTATCTCAGGGGATGCCCCAAAGAAGAAGGAGTCAAGCTATTCTCCAAAGCACCTGAAGGCAGGAGAGAAGAAGCAACGGATGGAAACTAAACAAGGAGAGAAGCAACTGAGAACTAAGGAGGAATTTCCTAACAGAATAATTAACGGAATGACTTCAGATACAGATATAGATAATCAGAGATGGGAGGGACCTTATAGGTCATCTAGTCCAACCCCCTGCCCAAGCAGGAGACCCTACACCATTTCTGACAAATAGCAGTCCAGTCTCTTCTTGAAAGCCTCCAGGGATGAAGCTCCCACAACTTCCAAGGGCAACTTCTGTTCCATTGATTGATTGTTCTCACTGTCAAAAAATTCCTCATTTCCAGGGTTGAATCTCTCCTTGGTCAGTTTCCATCCATTCTTCCTTGTCTGGCCTTCGGGTGCTTTAGAAAAATAGCTTGACCCCCTTCCTCCTCTCTGTGGCAGCCCCTTAACTATTGGAAGGCTGCTCTCCTGTCTCCCCTGGTCCTTCTCTTCCCTAGACTAGCCAGGCCCAGTTCCTGCAATCATTCTTATGTTGTAGTCTCCTGTCCCCTAATCTTCTGGATGCTCCAACACCGAAGATTTTTAAGAAGAGACTGAACAGCCGCTGCTGGTCAAGAATGGCATAAGGTCTGTTGAACAAGGGGTTGGGCTAGAAGACCTCCAAAGTCCCTTCCAACTCTTGTTATTCTGAATTCAATTTTCTTCTTGGTGATACAGTTGAAACAAACTCAAGTGGAAAAGTGGTGGGTGCTCCATCCCTGGAGGTGGTCAAGAAGAGATTGGACAGCCATTTGTTCAGAATGGTATAGGGCTTCCTGCTCAATCATGAGGTTGGACTAGAAGACCTTGAAGGTCCCTTCCAACTCTATAATTCTGTTTTCTGTAATATATATATATATATATATATATATATATATATTGCTGAATCTAACCTATATATTGCTGAATCTAACCCATTCAACATTATAGGCCAGCAAATGAATTCAGGAATCTCTTGAATATTGTAGCTCTCGGAGCGATACCTAAAAGACTTCCTGAAGATCTGGAAGTATTGAATTTATCAGACCAAAACACCCTAATTTTACAGAAAACCACCCTGCTTGAACTGCCTATATTTTCTCTGATGCTACTTTAAACATTCTTAGCTCCTCGCTAAGGGCTTGAATTATTAAGTTTCCACCCCTTGGATTATGAATCTTAACTACGGGTTACTTACACTTACTTTTTATTTGCCTCTTTTTTTAAAAAAAAAAAAATTTAAATGTCCTTAATGTTTAAAAATAAATTAAAATATCTTAATTTAAATACCTCTGTCAAAACAGGGCTGCCCAGGTCAAAAAAAAAAAAAAAGTCAAAACGGCAGTCTTGATTGAAGTCAACAATGTCATGTTTTGAGGGGTGGAATTGCAGGTGCCCCCGTTTGGAGAGAAAATATTTTTTTGAGTTTCTCGCTTTGTTTTTCTTTTAAATCAAATAAAAGGTCTTAGTTCTTTCCCTGCTCCCCATAAATAATGCTTCTTTATAGAAGGATCGTGGCTGTCCCCTTAGGAATGTGTCTGTATGTATGACCACGTGTGAGAAAAAGATTCCCCTTTCTCCTTCCATTATATTCCTGTTGGTGAAACACGAATCGAATTTAATGAATTCTTTTCAGTTCGTGCTTATCTGTTGCAAACAGTCAAGCACTTGAAAGCTTTGTTATCACTTCATTTGCTTGTTGCACCATCAATGACCTTGGCACTTGAGATGCAGAATGTCATCATTTCCCTAAATGTATGGTTAAATGTCTGTGGAGATGCTCAGTCAACCAGGTCATAGTTGTTTCAAAGGGGCTTTTTCCAAAAGCAACTGGGCTGGTTTTTTCCTTGAGGAAGAAGATGTTTTACTTTTCATCCAAGAAGCTTCATCAGTTCTGGCCAGAAACAATTATTGTTTCTTCTTCTTCCTCCTCCTCCTCTTCCTCCTTCTCCCTCCTTTTTCCTTTTCCTTCTTCTCTTCTTCCTTCTTCTCCTTCTTCCTCTTCTGCTTCTTTCTCTTCCTCTGCTTCTCCTCTTTCTCCTTCTTAATTAAATGTCATTTGTTGTCCAAAAATTACACGAGGCAGACTTTTAAAAGTGGGGCGGGCCTTCCCTGGACCCCCGAGAGATGAAAAACCCTCGATCCAGCCCTTTGGCCTTTAATCCAAAGGAAGAATTCCATTTTCTATAGCTAGCCTTTTCTCTTTAATTCCTTTCATGCATCTCGGCATTTCGATAAATAAACGGCTTGCAGCCTTCCCTGTTCCAAGCCCTCTCTTCCCTCCCCCCCCCCCAAAAAAATCTTATCTCCAAAAAATTGGGGTGGAGGGTGGGATGCTACATAGAGGCCTCCAAATCTCCTAACAGGCCCGGTCCCGGAAGAGATTGGTGGAAACAACCAAGTCTCTCTTTCATCACAGGTCCAGAAATCTCTTGTCTCATTTTCTTACCGAGCGAAATGAAATGACACCCCACCCCTCCCGAGACCCCAATTCCAGCCCCCAAAGAGCCCATATGTGTGTGTGTGTGCGTGCACTGGTGTGTAAAGGATGGCGACCACAGAGGCCGAAGGTGCCAGCAGTTCTTCCTAACCAAGCTGGTCCTTCTTCCTCCTGGGATGGTGGGATGGAAAGATGGAAGGGAGCAAAAAAACAGTTAGACAAGGGAGGGAAGGGGGGGGGAAAGAGAGAGAGAGAGAGAGAAAGACACCAGGTTATCAGAGAAGTGTGAAGACAATAACGCAATCTGACATTTCTGAAATGAGACCCCCCTGGTTGCCTTGGCAACGGCTCACGTGGGAACCGTTCCCAGGAGACGGGGCGGATGTACTATAAATGATGTTTGATTAGAATTTAAATCATTTAGGTGGAGAGAAGATAGGCCTTTTGTCAGCAAGGGGGCTTGGGGAGGGGTCAGCTGCCAGGCAGCTGGGCTCAAGTGTATTAGCCCGGACATGTATAACGTCGGAGAAAGGAGGGGGGGAGGGAAGGCCAACGGGGCGGGGGGGGGGGGTGTTGATGACTTTCGTCCTCTCCATCCTGTCACTTTACAGGGACCTCTCCATTCCTGCCCTGGTGGTGCTTGGCCAAGGATGGGGGAGCAAGGCTTCCCTCCCACTCACCCACCCACCGCATACTCCTTCCTCCTGAGACAAGGAGGTTGGGGCTGCATGGAGAGGTCGCCGAAGTCGAAATGCCCTCCCCTCCCCCCATGCCATGCCATGACCGGCGCCATCTTGACTTTTGGGGACCTGACCTGTTGTCAGCCCCACTAGGTTTGGGGATTTGGGGTCAAATGTTTGCTTCTCTTTTCCTACTTTCCTCCCCTTCCTCCCTCCCTCGCTTCCTGTCTCTCTTTTCTTCTTCCCTCTCTCCCCTTCCTTCTTTCCTCCCTCCCTCCCTTCCTTCCTGTCTCTCTTTTCTTCCTCTTTCTCTCCCTTCCTTCCTTCCTTCCTGTCTCTCTTTTCTTCTTGTCTCTCTTTTCTTCCTCCCTATCTCCCTTCCTTCTTTCCTCCCTCCCTCCCTTCCTTCCTTCCTGTCTCTCTTTTCTTCTTGTCTCTCTTTTCTTCCTCCCTCTCTCCCCTTCCTTCTTTCCTCCCTCCCTTTCTTCCTTCCTGTCTCTCTTTTCTTCCTCTTTCTCTCCCTTCCTTCCTGTCTCTCTTTTCTTCTTGTCTCTTTTCTTCCTCCCTCCCTCCCTTCCTTCCTCTCTCTTTTCTTCTTGTCTCTCTTTTCTTCCTCCCTCTCTCCCCTTCCTTCTTTCCTCCCTCCTTTTCTTCCTTCCTGTCTCTCTTTTCTTCCTCTTTCTCTCCCTTCCTTCCTTCCTGTCTCTCTTTTCTTCTTGTCTCTCTTTTCTTCCTCCCTCTCTCCCTTCCTTCCTTTCTTCCTCTCTTTTCTTCTTGTCTCTCTTTTCTTCCTCCCTCTCTCCCCTTCCTTCCTTCTTTCCTTCCTTCCTCTCTTTCTGTCTCTTTTCTTCCTCCCCTTCTTTCCTTCCACCTTTCCTCTCTCTCTTTTCTTCCTCCCTCTCTCACTTTCCTCCCTTCCTGTGTCTCTTCCCCTTCCTTCCTTCCTCCAGACACACACACACACACACACACACACACACTATTTACAATTACACTTGTACTTTTATGTTATCTTTACTTTCTATTGTCTTGGTGATTTTAATTGAAGACATTTCATTACCCAACTAGGTAACATCATCCACAGTGCCAGAAGAGAGTGTTAAATATCAGCTCTCATTTTCCTATCCTAGCAAGTAGATAACCTATTCAAAGTCATGAAACGCAACTGGGGAGCCACCCAAAGGTCTTCTATTCGGTACCTGCAGATCATCTCAAGACATCAAAGTTGCAAAGTGGAAAACCGGCCTGAAGGAAGAGATGCAACTTGGCTGAGAACCGGGAATATTGTGCAGCGCTGAGAAACAATTTCCGACAAGCTCCACTGTTCCAGCCTTCCTGGACCCAGCTGTTTTTTTTTTTTTTTCCTTTCCTTCGGTGTGAGTGTCTTTTAATTGGATGCTTGATAAAACAGCATAGCTGTTGCAGGTGCCAGTTTGTGGCCTGCTGGGCACACCCAGCCTTGGGGCTGTGGGAAGGCTGTTTTAACAGCCATGCATCCAGACACAAACTGCATTAGAGCCAATATTCCAGAGCTGGCAAGCAAGGAGCTAAGGATCTCGGTTTACTGCAACTGAGCTTCCTTGCATCCCATGGATCAAGGGGGAACCATTGCTATGTGCTTGTGTTTCCTGCGGCTGGAGATGATGCATGTTGTAGAATCCAATCTGGGTTGGTCACCGGAAGCAGAGACTTGGTCTTCCAAGCTTTCGAACTTGCGCTGTAGCCGATCTTCTGGGAACTATTTCTATGGTGCCTGTTGTGTGTGGCTTTTTAGATGTTGATTGGAATATGTTGATGGCTGGTTTTTAAGATTAGAATTAGGATTAGAATTAGAATAGGAATGGAATAGAATAGGAATGGGATAGGATAGGATAGGATAGGATAGGATAGGATAGGATAGGATAGGATAGAACAGAAGAGCAGTTGGAAGGGACCCTGGAGGTCTTCTAGTCCAACCCTCTGCCCAGGCA
This sequence comes from Hydrophis major, assembly GCA_033807585.1. NCBI lineage: Eukaryota > Metazoa > Chordata > Lepidosauria > Squamata > Elapidae > Hydrophis > Hydrophis major. Next base: position 4,627,243 of record CM066339.1, on the reverse strand, counting down.
GGAAACCCTACACCACTTCAGACAAATGGTTAGCCAATCTCTTCTTAAAAACCTCCAGTGCTGGAGCATTCACAATTTCTGAAGGCAAGCCATTCCATTGATGAATTGTTCTAACAATGAGGAAATTTCTCTTAGTTCTAGGTTGCTTCTCTCCTTGGTTACTTTCCATCCATTGCTTCTTTTCTTGCCTTCTGGTGCTGTGGAGAGTGGCTTGACTCCCTCTTCTTTGGGGCAGCCCCTCAGATATTGGAAGACTGCTATTATGTCACCGCTGGTCTTTCTTTTCATTAAATTAGACATACCCAGTTCCAGCAAGCGTTCTTTATATGTTTTAGCCTCCAGTCCCCTAATCATCCTTGTTGCTCTTCTCTGAACTCTTTCCAGGGTCTCAACTTCTTTTTTACATCATGGTGGCCAAAACTGGATGCAGGATTCCAAGGGTGGCCTTATTACCAAGGCCTTATAAAGCGGTATTAACACTTCACGTGGTCTTGACTCTATCCTTCTTCTTTATGCAGCCCAGAACTGCCTTGGCTTTTTTGGCAGCTGCAGCACACATCTGGCTCCTATTGAAGTGACTGTCCACTAGGAGTCCAAGATCCACTCCAAAGTCATTGGCTGTCGTTTGCTTGTGGTGTCAAGCCCCCACCTCCTAAATACTTGATAGGCTGGTGTGAAATCAGCCTTCCTGTTGATTGGCGAAGGGCCGGTCTTCAATCACTTCCCTGGCTGTTTTTGTGGCTGGTTGTCCAACAGTTGGAGTTTGTTGTCAGATGATGGATGATCTGACTGTGCTGTTCTTCAGAACATGTATCACTACCTCTTACTTACTGTTCTTCATCATCTTTCGCACCTTCCCCTTATGGAGCCCTGGTGGTGTAGTGGTTCGAAGGCAGTTATTACAAGAAAACTCTGCCCACAGCCTGGAATTCGATCCTAACCAGCTCAAGCTTGGCTCAGCTTTCCATCCTTCTGAGGTTGGTAAAAATGAGGACCCAGATTATTGGGGTCAACATACAAATTAATACTGGCCTTTTAAACTGCTCAGAGAGTGCTGTAAAGCATTATGGAGCCGTATATAAGTCTAAATGCTATTGCTATTATTATTTTCAAAACACCATGAGGTACATCGTCTCTGAGCCCTTTGGCAATCCGGTGCAATGATTAAATCATCATCATCATCATCAAAAAAAAAAAAGAATGAATACAAATGAATAAATTCTAGGGATGCATGTTGGCTTGTAATGGTAGATTATCTCAGATGGCCAACTCGTGTGGCCAACTCACAAATGGAGCAATTTTTCCACGTCCAACTCTCCACGGGACAAGTGTGACACTAATATAGAAGAAATAGTGGAACAGAATCATTAAAGAAAGGGGGCCAAAGGAGGGACAAGATGAGATATGAACAACAAAAATTAAAACAATTCTTTAACTGCTTTAAATGGTTGAGTTGACCATCCCATTCTGACCTTGGGAGAGACCACAGATGGCTGTTTTGTGTTGCATCAGGTAAGATAAGAAATGTAAGATAAGCAGGTGTATCTTTGTAGCAAGGCAGCGCTTGCCTGCTGATGAAATTCCAGCCGCCTCTCTGTTCCCAGCGTGCCCAAATATTTATTTTTTCTTTTTCTAAGAGATTTCTTTCCACTTGTTGCCCTCCCTGTTAGAAAGTGTCTCATCAATTCCAGGTTGCCTCTCTCCTTGATTAGTTTCCATCCATTGTTTGTGTGTCTTGCCTTCCAGGGCTTTGGAAAATAAGCTGAGCTAGTTTAGATTAAAACCTAGTTTAGTTTCACTGAGTTGGGAGGGACCTTGTAGGTCATCTAGTCCAACCCCGCCCCCCCAAGCTGGAGATCCTACACCATTTCTGACAGAGGGCAGTCCAGTCTCTTCTTGAAAGCCTCCAGGGATGAAACTCCCACAACTTCCAAAGGCAACTTGAGTTGATGGCTCTCCTAGTTAGAAAATTCCTCCTTATTTCCAGGTTGAACCTCTCCTTGGTCAGTTTCCATCCATAATTCCTTGACCCCCTTGGTGGTTCTATGCTCTTATCAACTTCTATCGAATTAACTTCCAGTGCTGCAGGATATTATGATGATGATTCTCACGTAGGTGCGTCCAGGAGGAGGAGGAGGAGGAGGAGGAGGAGGAGGAGGAGGAGGAGGAGGAGGAGGAGGAGGAGGAGGAGGAGAAGAAGAAGAAGAAGAAGAAGAAGAAGAAGAAGAAGAAGAAGAAGAAGAAGAAGAAGAAGAAGAAGAAGAAGAAGAAGAAGAAGAAGAAGAAGAAGAAGAAGAAGAAGAAGAAGAAGAAGAAGAAGAAGAAGAAGAAGAAGAAGTAGTGTATTATTACTCTGAACAGGACGGGCCCTATCCTTAGCTGTAAAGGAGGCCGCGAGTTACCCCGTGTGTTCAGAACGCAGTGATAACCTTGGAGAAGGCTTGACTCTTGCTGGTGTAAAAAGGAGGGATGAAACACAGCCAAGCTTTCAAGGATGTGTTAGCATAACCTCTATCAATGAAGAGGACTTCTAGAATGTGTTTTGATGTCTGTTTCCTGACCCGGCCTACTTGAGGGACTAACATCAATCTTGAAAGCCTGGTTACACGTTTCCCTTTCTTTTCTCTCCGGCGAAGAGAGTTTGGAAAGCAGAGCTTTTTCTTTCTTTCTTTTTTTTTTTTGAGTTTTCCTCCTGGGTTGTCTCATTTTGCCCAGTCTTGGCTCCCTGTTTCGCTAATGGCCTGTTCTCCAAGGCCATCTCTCCTGTCCCTGTTTAACAGCCTGAAAGAAAGACTGTACCCAGAGGCAGGCGGAATAAGGAGGAGGCAGGTGAAATGAAGGTTGCTTTCTTCTGATCAACGCAGGAGGAAGATGAAAGTTCTGGACAACTTCAACCCCCACAAGGAAGCTAGGTCAGAGTGGCTAAATCAGGGATCTCCTTCAAAAACACCTCTATAACCTCTCCCCCCCTCTCCCTCTCCCTCCCCCCCTCCCTCTCCTCCTCCCTCCCTGCCTTTCTCTCTCATCTGTCTGTCTGTCTGTCTGTCTATCTATCTGTCTATCTATCATCTCTCTTTTTCTATCTATGTTTCCTGAAGGCTGTCTGTCTGTCTACCGATTCTCTCTCTCTCCCTCCCTCCCTCTCATCTATCTATCTATCTATCTATCTATCTATCTATCTATCTATCTATCTATCTATCTATCTATTTATCTATCTATCTATCTATCTATCATCTGTATTTTTCTATCTATGTTTCCTGAAGGCTGTCTGTCTGTCTGTCTACTGGTTCTCTCTCTCTCCCTCCCTCCCTCCCTCCCTCTCATCTATCTATCTATCTATCTATCTATCTATCTATCTATCTATCTATCTATCTATCATCTGTATTTTTCTATCTATGTTTCCTGAAGGCTGTCTATCTGTCTGTCTACCGGTTCTCTCTCTCTCTCTCTCTCTCTCTCCCTCCCTCCCTCCCTCCCTCTCATCTATCTATCTATCTATTTATCTATCTATCTATCTATCTATCATCTGTATTTTTCTATCTATGTTTCCTGAAGGCTGTCTGTCTGTCTGTCTACCGGTTCTCTCTCTCTCTCCCTCCCTCCCTCCCTCCCTCCCTCTCATCTATCTATCTATCTATCTATCTATCTATCTATCTATCTATCCATCCATCTATCCATCCATCTATCTATCTACTTATCCTAGCCTAGCCTATCCATCTGTCTCTCCTTTTCTCCTCACAGCCATTCTCTCCTTTTGCTCCCCTTCCCTGCACCCTTCCTCTCCTCTGCCTCAGAGAGAGAGATTGAGAGAGAGATGTAACTCTCCTGTGAAATATATACAGTGTAAATATATGAAAAGCCAGCATTTGCCCGCTGCTTATGTATTCATGAAATAGTAAATAAATTTTATGGGATAATGTGAAGGCTGCCAAAGAACCAGGAGATGGAAACCAGCCCCTAATGAGACTCCATGTCGGCCTCTCCTGCTTTCGGTATTGATCTGGGTGGAAAGGAGCAGGCGTGGAGTTGTGGGCTTTGCTGATGAATCACTTATGGCTGTGGGAGAAATGGGAGTTGTGAACTTGGCAAGGCTGGGCTGGGGGAGAGGAAAGGCCGAATAACCGTTGGAAGGGATCTTGGAGGTCTTCTAGTCCAACCCCCTGCTCAAGCAAGAGAACCTATTTCAATTTTACACAAATTGTTGTCCGGTCCCTTCTTAAAAGCCTCCAGTATTGGAACACCTACAACTTCTGGAGTCAAATTGGTCCATTAGTTAATTGTTCTAATTGTCAGGAAATTTCCCCTTAGTTCTAAGTTGGGTCTTTGCTTGATTAGTTTCCATCCATTGTTTCTTCCCTTCCCTTCAGGTGCTTTGGAGAACAGCTTGACTCCCTCTTCTTTGGGGCAGCCCCTCAGATCTTGGAAGACTGCTATCGTGTCTCCCCTAGTCCTTCTTTTCATGAGACTAGACATACCCAGTTCCAGCAACTATTCTTCATATGTTTTAGCCTCCGGTCCCCTCATCATCTTTGTTGCTCTCCTCTGCACTCTTTCTAGAGTCTCAACATATTTTTTTACATCATGGCGATCAAAATTTGATGCAGTATTCAAAGTGTGGCCTTCCCAAGGCATCATAAAGTGGTTGTATCACCCTTTATGGTTAGTTTTTTTTTCATTAAAAATGAATTTCCGATGCCCGCTCTCAAAAAAATGATATCTATCTATCTGGCTGTCCATCTGTCTATCATATTTATGTATCTATACATATCTCTATCTCTATCTAATCTATTTATATTTATATCTATCTATATGTATGGTATTCAGCTTTGTTCGGGTATTTTCCCATGTCATTATAGTTGTGCTTTTAAAGTTGTAGCAACGTTTCAGCAGAATCTCATCTGCCATCATCAGGCTTCTGTATTCAAAGCACAACTGTAATGACATGGGAAAATACCCGAACAAAGCTGAATACCATACATGTAAGTACCCGCAAAAACTTAAGAATGAATGAAAATACACACACACACACACACACACACAGAGAAATGGCTGTGAAAGTCTGACTCACAGACAAAGCTGAATACCATACATGTAAGTACCCGTGAAAACTTAAGAATGAATGAAAATACACACACACACACACAGAGAGAGAGAAATGGCTGTGAAAGTCTGACTCACAGACAAAGCTGAATACTATAAGTACCCGTGAAAACTTAAGAATGAATGAAAATACACACACACACACACACACACACACAGAAATGGCTGTGAAAGTCTGACTCACAGACAAACACAATACAGAAGCCTGATGATGGCAGATGAGATTCTGCCGAAACGTCGCTACAACTTTTAAAGCATAACTATAATGATGTGGGAAAATACCTGAACAAAGCTGAATACCATACATGTGAGTACCCGTGAAAACTTAAGAATGAATGAAAATACACACACACACACAGAGAGAGAGAGAAATGGCTGTGAAAGTCTGACTCACAGACAAACACAATACAGAAGCCTGATGATGGCAGATGAGATTCTGCCGAAACGTCGCTACAACTTTTAAAGCATAACTACAATGATGTGGGAAAATACCCGAACAAAGCTGAATACCATACATGTGAGTATGTAAGAATTTCCATTGCCTGGTCATGGAGAGATCACATAAGTCTGAGAAGCGATCCCAAGTTCCTTTTTTTTCAGCGCCGTTGTAACTTCAAATGGACCCTAACAAACTATTGTAAATTGAGAACTCCCTATTGTGGGAATCACCGGATTTTTTTAAAAAAAAATTTTTTTCTTCCTTCCTTCCTGCTACACTCCTCCAGCCAGAAAGATCTTCCCTGAATTAATGGCACCACGACCACTTCAATACTGGAAATCTGGCTATTTTTCTTCCCTCCCTCCCATTTACACCACCACCCCCAACCGCCCCCAGCCCATCCTCCCCTCTCCTTTTTTTTATGGAAAAGTAAAAATTAGATGGAAAAGTAAAAAATTATTAACCCCGAGGTCAGCCTCTGTCGCTAGATTTCTCTCTTTCGCTTGGAGCACTGGCTGGATTGGTGTGTTTTTCTTCTTTCCTCTGTTTTGCAGCCAGCCTGGTACAGGTCAACACATTTGCATACACTTATTGCCTGATAGAGAGAGAGAGAGAGACAGACAGACAGACAGACAGACAGACAGATAGATGCCAAGAGAGGTAGAGAGATGCTAGACAGACTAAGATGATAGATAGATAGATAGATAGATAGATAGATAGATAGATAGATAGATAGATAGATAGATAGATAGACAGATAGACAGACAGACAGACAGAAGCGGAGAGAGGTAGAGAGATGCTAGACAGACTAAGATGATAGATAGATAGATAGATAGATAGATAGATAGATAGATAGATAGATAGATAGATAGATAGATATGATATGATATTTCATCTTTGCAGGAATCGGGGAAAGTTGATAGGGTGATTCTGGCTATGGACTGAAAACAGGAGGCTAAATGGGTTTTTTTCACTTTGCTCTGATCCTGAAGGAGTTTCCTGGTTATTGTGAAGATTCTCTCTTAATAAGTTTATTCTTCTCTTCCTAGTTGCAGATTTAACAGATTAACAGAGTTGGAAGGGACCTTGTAGGTCATCTAGTCCAACCCCCCACCCAAGCGGGAGACCCTACACCATTTCTGACAAATGGCAGTCCAGTCTCTTCTTGAAGGTCTCAACTGATGGTGCTCCCACAACTTCCGAGGGAAAACTGTTCCTCTTCTCTTCTCTTCTCTTCTCTTCTCTTCTCTTCTCTTCTCTTCTCTTCTCTTCTCTTCTCTTCTCTTCTCTTCTCTTCTCTTCTCTTCTCTTCCCTTCCCTTCCCTTCCCTTCCCTTCCCTTCCCTTCCCTTCCCTTCCCTTCCCTTCCTTTCCCTTCTATTTCCTCTCCTCTCTTCTCTCCTCTTGCAGTGCCTTCTGACTGGCAAAGTCAATGAGGAAGCCAGATTCCCTTAACAATCGTTGTTACTATCTTAACAACTGCAGGGATTCACTGAACCAGAGTGGCAAGCAAGATTGGGGCAGGATACATTGAACAACGTCCGTCCTCCCCATCTCCTTCTACCTCTCTTCAATACAATTATTGAATAGAATAACAAAGTTGGAAGGGACCTTGGAGGTCTTCTAGTCCAACCCCCAGCCTAGGCAGGAAACCCTACACACCACTTCAGACCAATGGTAATCCAACAACTTTTTCAAATCTTCCAGTGTTGGAGCATTCACAGCTTCTGGAGGCAAGTTGTTCCACCAATTAATTGTTCTCACCGTCGGGAAATTTCTCCTTAGTTCTAAGTTGCTTCTCTCCTTGATTCGTTTCCACCCATTGGTCTCAGTTGGGTTGTAACTAGAGGACCAACTGTAAGATGGAGCAGTAAACCCTTCAAGGACCCTTTGAGCCTTCCTCCAGGACCCACTTGAAGCCATGCACAGCTGCAGTTTTGGCACGCGGACTCTCTAAAAACCCCTTCTAGTTGCTAAGATGTACTCTTTATTAACCCAGAGTCAAGGGGCTGCCCCCTCACTCCCCTCCCATCCATCCCCCTCGATCCTCCCATTTCACACCTCCACCTTTGCTCTCCCTCCCCGCCCCTCCCCATCTAAAACTACCTGCCAGCCCCTTTAATTGGCACCTTTCCCCTCTCCTTTCTATTAATCACCCCACACACACACACATACACCTCCCTGCATTAATGGTGTGGCGGAGATTAAAATAATGCAACACATTAAAGATGTAATTTAAAATTAATAACTCATAATTATTTATCGGCGGAGCTATGAATTTCTCTGCTCGCCAGGTACTCAGTGCCTCTCACGCTCCCCAGCCCTTTGGTGCTTGGTTCCCTCATTACAAGGCTCCGTTCGGGCCCAGAGAGGTTCCTGTTCACTCAGCTGGCATTAATTGGGACCAACCATCACTTACTGGGGGGGGAGCCATTTATTCCAAGGGACAAATGGTGATTGTTTAATCAGAGCTCGGCCACAGCAGAGGGAGGGAAGACAAAAGGAAGGGCAGTAGGCTTTCGCTGAAGAAGGGCAAGATCTCCAGCTGGGTTGGCATGACTTCTTATGGTATGGGAAAAAATAAAATACATAGTTACCATGTTTCCCCGAAAATAAGACCCTGTCTTATAATTTTGTTGCCACCAAAAAAAAAAGGCACAAGGTCTTATTTTGGGGGGATGTCATCCACTGATTAACCCCTGGCCTCTTTGCTGTCAAGAGGGCTTCAGAAACAACTTCTGCAGCTGGCAAGGCTTTCGCGAGGGTCTCTGCAGCCAGTAACAGAGCTCAGGATCGATCCAGGAAAGCCTTGCCAGCCTTGCTGGCTGCAGAAGAAATGGGCCAGCAAGGCAGGTGTGCGAGGCCTGGCTACACCTATCCAAAGGTAAGTAGTAGGGTAGCTCCACCCCCTCCCCCATCCCTACCCTAGCTTAATTGTTACCTATCCACTCTGGAGTGGGGGGGATCTTAATGAGGGCTTATTTTGGGGGTAGGGGCTTATATTGGGCACATGTGTGAAAATCAAGCTAGGACTTACTTTTGGAGTAGGTTGTATTTTGGGGGGGAACAGGGTACTTCCAAAGACATGATATCAGAAATGCATTATTATCAGTATGGGTAAAAATTCAAGAAAAATCCTATTTGTAAAATCCCAGTCTGGCTCTCCACAGTGGAGGCACGGATTCATCCAAAGGTTATTAATATGGAGAGAGAAAAATTACAAGAGACAAAAGATATTTTGAATGAAAAGGGAGAACTCAAAACTAAACAACAGTTGAGCAGTCAAGCGATGAGCATGGCATGGTGGCCACAAGTGCAGATAGAGTCTCGATATGAGAAAGACGCTAAAATGTATGGTTTTTACAAAGAATTAATGGAATTGGAGTGGTCTACTTTGGAAGTACAGACTCATGGCTTGGAAATTAAGCAGGCCGCCAATCCTGGGTGGGTTGAGCAATGCGGGGTGTGGGTAGAAATGACCCAATAGACCCCCTTTGTGAGTGGTCACAAAAGAATCCAGCTGAACAAGAACAAGATTTTGGAAATCCGATTGCCAAGTGACGGGCAAAGAAAGGATTTATTTTTGTTCCTGAAATCTCAAAGGGAGGGAGATGTTTTCTCTTCCCCCTCCCTTTCTGTTGGCAACTCTAAAAAGACCATAAAAATATTTTATGAGTTAACATTCGTGCTGCTCCACCGGTGAATGTCTGTGTCCTTCCTTGTTGATGGTGCCTTCTTCTCATTTGAGTTGGCAGCCCTCATCCTACTCTTGCCCGCCTTGTGATGGAATCCACTCCTGCACTCACAATAGAATTCCCTCCGTGGTGCAATGGTTAGAGTGCAGTACCACAGGCTACTTCTGCTGACAGCCAGCTGACTGCAATTTGGCAAGATCGAATCCCATCAGGTTGACTCAGCCTTCCATCCTTCCTAGGTGGGTAAAACGAGGAGAGCCAGATTGTTGGGGTTTGCGAGAGGCTGACTCTGTGAACTGCTTAGAGAGGGCTGGAAAGCACTGCAAAGCGGTATATAAGTCTAAGGGCTATTTCTATTTTCCTTCTTACTTTATCTTCCTTCCTTCCTTCCTTCTTTCCTGCTATGCCTCCAGGTTCAAAATTTTGGGCCTGGACAATCTAGAACTGTGCCGCCTGCGGTCCGATCTAAGCATAATTCACAAAATTGTCTGTTCTTTAGCCTCAGTCACAATAATACATGGGCAAACAACCAATACACACTCAAGGTAAACGGCTCCAAACTCGATGGCAGAAAATACGACTTCAGCCACAGAGTGGTCAACTCCCAGAATGCCCTGCCTGACTCCATTGTAACAGCATCAAACCCTCGCAGCTTCAACCTCAAATTGTCTACTGTGGACCTCACCCATTTCTAAGAGGTCCTTAAAGGGGGGCATGTGCATAAGTGCACCGGTGTGCCTACTGTCCCTGTCTTACTGTCCCCATTTATCCCTTTGTTCTTGTTTATGTTCATACTTATACTTTTTATTTATTTATTTTATTTTGTCGAGCGATTATAAGATAACAGGTATAAATATAAACATAGTTATGAATACATGAAATGGATATATATAAGAAAAATAAAGAAAAGAAACAAATACTTGTTATCTTGCCCTGTTTGACAAGCAAACTAATACATTAATTAATTAATTAATTAATTACTTCCCCATTTGTTCCATGGCATTGTCCTTCTCATCACAATCAGCCTGGCATTGTTCGGCTGCCAGCGAGAGAGATGCCCGGTTGCAGCCCATCATCGGTCACGTCGCAACGGTGAATTGTGATTGACGACGTGGCTCCCGTTCTTTCCACCGGGAGGCCAAGCGCCTTTCCTAAAGAGAAGCTGATCGCTGCCTCTCGTCTCAGCCAAGGCCTCTACGGGAGTTTCTCGTGCTTTAAGTAACAAGGGAACCCCGCCAATTCCGACGAATGTCAGACAAGCAATCGGGGGGCCCTTTTGGCTGGCCTGTCTCTGGGTTTGCTTTTTTGGGGTGGAAACCGGGGAGGAACGGAGCTGTCACTCAGGATCAGTGGAAATTATGCATGTCGAACTGACAGCCGGGCAGCTCTCTGACTTTCACCCTCATCAAGTGCCGAATGGCTCTGCCATGGCAGATATTTTTTCTTTCTTTCTTTCTCTGCCTCTCTTGGCAACCTTTCCCATATTTAAATGGATGGAATCCATCCAGGTTTTCAGCAGCAGAAGAGGCTGAGGGGAGGCAGGTGAACAGCAGGGTGGAAGGGGGAGTGGGCGGATTCGTTGCTGGACCTGTCCTCACTCTGGCAGATCGAGGCGAGCGTGCCAACAACGGGGAAAGAGATGGGCTGGTGGACACCCCTCCAAAACATGGGCACCTTATAAAGCCTATGAAACTGCTGTACACATTCCCCACCACCACCCTGAAAAAAGGAAGTGAGATACTGTTCCATTTTGGCTGTCTCCCTTCCTTGAGGTCTTTGATGGAAGTAGAGAGGCCTTGCATAAATTTATTTCTCTTTTCTTTCTTTTTTTTTCTCTTTCTTTCTCTTTCCTCCTTCCATCACTCCCTTTCTGTCTCCCCCTTCCTTTCCTTCCTTTCTCTCTCTCTCCCTCCCTTTCTCTCTCTTCTTTTCTTCCCTCCTCCCCCCTCTTTCTTTCTCTTTCTCTTTCCTCCCTCCATCACTCCCTTTCTCTCTCTCCCTTCCTTTCCTTCCTTTCTTCCTCCCTCTTTTCCTCCCTTCTTTTCTCTCTTCTTTCCTTCCTTCCTCCTCCTCCTCCTCCCTTTATCTTTTTCTTTCTCTTTCTCTTTCTTTCTCTTTCCTTCCTCCATCACTTCCTTTCTCTCTCCCTTCCTTTCCTTCCTTTCTTCCTCCTTCTTTCTTTCCTCCCTCCCTTTCTCTCCCTTCTTTCCTTCCTCCTCTCTCTAACTTTCTTTCTTTCTCTTTTTTCTTTCTTTCTTTCTTGATACCCCACCTTTATTTTTTTTTTTAATAAACAACTCAAGGAGGCAAACATATCTAATTCCCCCCCCCCATCTCCTCCTATTTTCCCAACAATAACCCTGTGAGGGGAGTTGGGTTAAGAGGGACTGGCCCAACTGTCTTTCATGCATAAGGCAGGACTAGAACTCCCAGTCTCCTGGTGATGCCCAAAATCACCCAACTGGCTTTCATGCCTAAGGTGGGACTAGAACTCCCAGTCTCCTGGTGATTGGCCCCAAGTCATCCAGCCAGTTTTCATCCTTCAGGCAGGACTAGAACTTAAGGCCGCCTGTTTCAGAGCCTGGTTCCTTAACACTAGACCAAACCGGCTCTCTTTAGCTTTGCTGTGAAAAACCTTCACACCTTATTTTTAGAAGTTGAAGAAAAGAGAGAAAGCTACAATTGAAACCTGAGTTTTTTCCTCTTCGGTTGGATGTACAAACAGATTGAGGGAGCTTTGGAACTTTTGTTTTTCTATATGACAACAGCAACAAATCTTCTCTATGCTCAGAGATAGAAGGACTCCCATAGACCCACAATGGAAGAATGGATGGGAAATTAAATGGGCATTGGCAGAGATGGAGAAATTCATTTGCTTTGATTAAAGAAAAGATTTCATCTAAGCTTCTTTTCCTCTTGGAAAGCACTCAACTCTTTTTTTTCTTCTTCTTCTTTTTGCTGGAAACTGAAAGAAAGGAAATTTTAATCTTGAGGTTTGATAATTAGATTTGTTTATGGCAAAAATACCTTTGTACGGTTTATTCTACTTCAAAAGGCTGTTGATGCTGTTTATCAGCGTCAAAAACATCGGAAGTTCTCCTGTTTCTGTGATTTCCTTCCCCTTTTGTTTTTTTGTCCAAATTTTACTTTTTCCCACCTTTTAAACCTTTTTTTTTTTTTTGCTTTTTGGTATGTTATACTCTGAGATTTAACAGCATCCTTCCTTCCTTCCTTCTTCATCTTCTTTCTCCCTCTATTTCTCCTACTTCCTTCCTTCCTTCCTTCCTTCCTTCCCACCTTCCTCCCTCTCTCCTCCTTCATTCCTTCATCTATTTCCTTCTTCCTCCATTCCTCCTCCTCCTTTTCTTCCTCCCTCCCTCCCTTCATCCTCCTTCCTTCCTTCTTCATCTTCTTCTTTCTCTTTTCATTCCTCCTCTTTCCTTCCTTCCTTCCTCCCTTCCCTCCCTCCCTTCCTCCTCCTTCCTTCTTCATCTTCTTCTTTCTCCCTCCATTCCTTCCTTCCTTCCTTTCTCCCTTCCTTCCTTCCTCCCCATCTTCCTCCCTCCCTCCCAAATGGGGCAAAACTCCCTTATTTCTCACTTAGCAACCTAAATTTGGTGCTCAATTGTGGTCACAAGTTGAGGACTCCCTGTATTAAAAATAGCAATGGAGGAAAAACCTACAGTATACATCTCTTTTCTCTTAGCCTGGTTTTATTCGTGTAGAGACTTCCTAGCTTCGTTAAACTCAACTTGCAGAAACAGCAAAGCTAACCACTTTTTGGTTCAGGGCAAAAAAAACCCCAAACAAACCTAGAGAAAACCATTTTTTTTTTTTTTAAGCACTACAAAACAAAACAAATCTGGAGGCCTTCTCTGGACTTTAAGTTGAAAGAAGAAAAGGCAGGATTGATGATTTCTGGCTTTGGGGGAAATAAATAGGGCTGAAGAGATGGAGAATAGCCTGAAGCTGGGCCATAACGTGCACGCCAGCAAAGCAGGCACGAAGCGGCGAAGATTCAGTGCCAGCCGGCGCCATCAGGATCCAGCAGGAGTGTCTGCTGTTTGTTTACCTTGAAGGCATCGCTGTATAGCAGAGCTAGATGGGTGCTGTGTGTTTGTTTATACAGTGACAGAAGGCGTTCTCAGAGGGAACGGCAATTGCACACATGCGCCGAGGCACACACGCATGGAGAGAGGGAGGGAGGGAAGGGGAGGCGTGTGCTGGCTTGCACTCTCTACTTAATGCTGCGTGGCAGGAACAGTTGTGTAATTACGGGACAGGAAGATGCTCAATCCCGGGTGAGCTTTGTGGAGGACCAAGGATGGCTGGAATTGGGTATGTCTAGTTGAATGAAAAGAAGGACGAGGGGTGACATGATGGCTGGGTTCCAATATTTGAGAGGTTGCCACAAAGAAGAGGGGGGATCAACCTATTCTCCAAAGCACGAAGCTACTCTAGTCTACTCTACTCTACTCTACTCTCATTCCATTCCATTGTATTCCATTCTATTCTCATTTCCTATTCTGTTCTACTCTACTCTCATTCCATTCTATTCTCTTTTTTTATAATAAATTTTATTAAGTTTCCAAATTTTAAAAACATAAAACTTTATGCATAGTTATCAACATCAAGACATGTTTTGCATCTCCTCACATTTTTCAGTATATATATTTACTTATTCCTTTACCATTACCTCTTACTCTTGCTATAAATCGATATCTTTTATCCTTTTTTTTTGAAAACAATTGTATTGGTTTTTAAAGACAAACAAAACAAACAAAAACATAAAAACATCCAGCTTTCTTTCATAAATATACAAACAAATACCTTTTATCCTTATGTATCAATCTTCTCCATGGTATATTTACGTATTCCTTCATTCTTTTCCTAATTGCCATTTTATTTTATTTTTATTTCTAAACCACTCATACCATTCCATTCTATTCCCATTTGCTATTCTATTCTACTCTACTCTACTCTATTCCTCCTCTCCTCCCCTCCCCTACCCTGCTATGATCTGCTCTGTTCTTGTTGTCATACTTTGGAGGGAAGCTGTCTAAGATTGGGAATTTTAAGTCGTACACATCTGAAGGAGCATTGTGTAACTTGAAAAACTTTTCTTTTCTTTTCTTTTCTTTTCTAATTCTATTCTCCTTCCTTCCTTCTTCACTTCACTTCCTATTCTATTCTGTTATTCTATTCTGTTATTCTATTCTGTTATTCTATTCTATTCTAATTCAATTATCCTTCCTTCTTCCCTTCCTATTCTATTCTGTTCTGTCCTGTCCTGTCCTATTCTTGTTTTCATACCTTGGGGAAAAGCTATAGGAACCCTGTCTAAGACAGGAGACTAAGTCGTACTCATCTGCAGGAGGGTTGTATAACTTGAAAAGTAACACTTTTAATGAGACTGGACATTGATCCAGATCTAGGGGAAGTGAGAAAGGCTGAGCCATCATTTTTCCTAAGTTAAATTGCTACAGATCTGATTTTCTCTCTCTCTCCAAACGCTGTGGTTTCTTCCCATCTGCATCCAAGAGTGCAAAAGGCCTCCTCTCAAAAGCTTTGCATAGGGATCCTTCCAAGCCCAACTCCCACCCAAGCCCAATGCCCCCAGCCTAGGAGCATTGCCAAAGGCAAGAAAGGAAGGTTATGGGGAGGGGTTCCTGCCCAAAGGCCCTTAAGTCCCTGAAATGTAAGGGGTCTTTCCGACAAGACAGACCTTCTTTGTGGGGCCCGCTGGAGCACTTTCCCGATCCGAGCCAGGCAATGATTGCTCTTCCATTCAGCTAATAGGCCTGCCTGTTTCATCGCCATCCATAAGACCCCCTTGTTCCATTGGCTAGCTAACGATATGGAACCACCCCCCACCGCCTGCCAATTAGAGGGCAAGAGTTAAAACTGCATGGCACACTTCGGCTGCTGCCGAAATTGGCCTTTGTTTGATGATACCGCACTGTGTGGGAGGAAAACCCCCTGCTGAGCTTAAATCATCATCGCAGGCCTAAGCGAGGAGTGGGGGGGGAGTTTGGGGGTGGTGGAAATTGCTTGCAATTTTTCAGGAAGCTTCCGTGCCACGCGGCACATTGACTGGCACATGCATGGGGTCTCTCTGGGCCGCTCGTCCCGGGGACCACATCTTGTTGTTAGTTACAAAGTCGTGTCCGATCCATCGCGACTCCATGGACCACGTTCCTCCAGGCCTTCCTGTCCTCTGCCATCTTCTGGAGTCCATTGAAGCTCATGCCAACTGCTTTTTTGTGATTCCATCCAGCCACCTCCTTCTCTGCCATCCCCTTCTTCTTCTTCTGTTCAGAGTTTTGCAGCGTTAATTCTGTTCTTCTGTTATTGCTTGTTAATTAAATAGAATAATTAACGAAACGACTTCCCTCCAGAAGTGGTGGATGCTCCAACATTGAAGGTTTTTAAGAAGAGACTGAACAGCCGTTGGTCAAGAATGGTATAAAGTCTCCTGTTGAGCAGAGGGTTGGACTAGAAGATCTCCAAGGTCCCTTCCAACTCTGTGATTCTGAAGTCAGTTTTCTTCTTCAGGATACTGTTGAATCAAACTCAAGTTGAAAAGTGGTGGGCGCTTCATCACTGGAGGTGGTCAAGAAGAAATTGGACAGCCGTTTGTCCAGAATGGTATCGGGTTTCTTGCTCAATCATGGGGTTGGACTAAAAGACCTCAAAGGTCCCTTCCAACTCTGTTTTGTATATTCTGTAATGCAGCTGGCCAATAACCAGGGTGAAGAAGCTACTTTGGGGGCATTAAGGCAGACCCAACCCTCTTGTTTCTCTGGCGGGTTCTCTATGATTTCTTTCCTGGATGTCTTTGATATATCTGGCAAGGAATAAACTTTCCAACCCGATAAAAACAGATGTGAAATGACCTTCCTTCTGTTAGGCAGGGCCCACGGGGAGGAGTCGGTTTGCTGTGAAGACGTGGGGAAGAAGAAGGGATCTTTTGCCCTCTCCCACGCGGAGGGCGATTTTGAGCTTTTAAAAAAAAAATGGCAGGAAAGTTTTGACTGAACTCCTGACATCCTCGCAGCATCCTCGCACTAGGCCGGGCAGCCTGCAAACAGAGTCACCGAAGGTTTGGGGGATTAAAGTAGGCCATTTCACCCAAGCTTTCTCATACCGTGGGACAGAAAAGAAATGGGGAATTATTTTCTTTCTTTTTTAAAAATATTTTTCCTCCTTCCTTTGCTTGTGTGGAGTGACCATTCAAAGTTACAATGGCACTGAAAAAAGTGACTTAGGACCATTTTTCACACTTACGACTGTTGCAGCATCCCCACAGTCACGAGAGGCCAGGCGAGGAGAGGCGTGCCTCCATGTGAGTGATATTGAGTGGGCCACGCCCACCCAGTCCATGACCACCAAGCCACGCCCACCCAGTCCCATGACCACCAAGCCACGCCCACAGAACCGGTTGCTAAACATTTTGAATCCCAGCCCCGCTGGAGCTCTGCTCTGAACTTGCAACATGTTTCCTGTCTGAGTTTGCTCCATGTGGGAGAAATCTACAGCTAGTTTCGTAAAATCTTAGTATGTTTATAAAGATGTGGAATGACGCATCCGCCATCATCTGTGTTTATTTTTCTGGCGCTGAATTATCTCTGCAAAACTCTCCATCCTTGTTTCTTCAGGAGAAAGTTCCCAAACAGGTGGGACACTTTGCCTGCAGAAGTGGTGGCCGCTCCATCACTAGAAGCTTTTCAGAAGAGGCTGGACCACCATCTGTCCGAAAGGCTCCCTTCCAGCTCTGTTCTGAAATCCACTGGATCAGCCCCTCAAATACACGACTATCATATCCTCCCTCTTGTCCTTCTTTTCTCTAGACTGACCCTACCTCATTCCTGCAACCGTTCTTTTCTACGTGTGTCGATGGGCGGAGAGATGGAAATCCTTCGCCATCTGTTCCCCACCAAACATCTCTTCCCCATTCTTTTGGGCAGTTTATTCAGCCATGGAAGAGCATATGGGTTGGCTGAGCAGCTCTGGTGGGGGGGGGGGGAAGGGTGTCGGGGAGGGGGGGAAGAGGTTGAAAAATGACGAGAGGGTCCAGCAGTGGCTGGATTTCCTCTCTCTCTTCCCAATTCGCCTATCGGGTAGAAGAGAGGAAGCGATTTCTGCTCCGCGCCACAAATATTAATTATCTACTAATTGCTCTCCAGGTAGCCATTACATCTCAGCTCGCTGACAGCTGTCTGCTCTGACTAACCCTGGGAACCTACCAGGGTTGGGGGAGGGGTGTGTGGAGAGAAAACCTGGACGTATCAAAGGGAATGCTGGAAAAAAAAAATAATGAAAGGAAATCTTCATTCCTGGGACCACCAGAAGATCTGAATTTCAAACCCGACTAGCTGCAAAAGGGTAGAAGGAGAGAACAGGACTGAGCGGTCTAAAAAAAGCGGAAAAGATTGGTTTCTCTCTCTTTCTCAGCTCAGCTCTTCTGCTCGGCTCTTCCTGCTCCTTGGTTTAGCAACAGCACTTAGTCTTATAGACCGCATCACAGTGCTTTCCAGCCCTCTCTAAGTGGTTTTACAGAGTCGGCCTCTTGCCCCCAACAATCTGGGTCTTCGTTTTACTGACCTCGGAAGGACGGAAGGCTGAGTCAAAACCTTGAGCCATTGAGGATCAAACTGCTGGCAGTGGGCAGCAAAATTAGTCTGCAATACTTCATTATAACAACTGGGAAGGAAGGAAGGAAAGGAAGGAAGGAAGGAAGGAAGGAAGGAAGGAAGGAAGGAAAGGAAGGAAGGAAGGAAGGAAGGAAGGAAGGAAGGAAGGAAGGAAAGGAAGGAAGGAAGGAAGGAAGGAAGGAAGGAAGGAAGGAAGGAAGGAAGGAAGGAAAGGAAGGAAGGAAGGAAGGAAGGAAGGAAGGAAGGAAGGAAGGAAGGAAGGAAAGGAAGGAAGGAAGGAAGGAAGGAAGGAAAGGAAGGAAGGAAGGAAGGAAGGAAGGAAGGAAGGAAGGTAAAGGAAAGTAAGAAGGAAAGAAGCAATAGCACTTAGACATATATATATTACTTTACAGTGCGTTCCAGCCCTCTCTAAGTGGTTTTACAGAGTCGGCCTCTTGCCCCCAACAATCTGGGTCTTCGTTTTACTGACCTCGGAAGGACGGAAGGCTGAGTCAAAACCTTGAGCCATTGAGGATCAAACTGCTGGCAGTGGGCAGCAAAATTAGTCTGCAATACTTCATTATAACAACTGGGAAGGAAGGAAGGAAGGAAGGAAGGAAGGAAGGAAGGAAGGAAGGAAGGAAGGAAGGAAGGAAGGAAGGAAGGAAGGAAGGAAGGAAGGTAAAGGAAAGTAAGAAGGAAAGAAGCAATAGCACTTAGACATATATATATCACTTTACAGTGCTTTCCAGCCCTCTCTAAGTGGTTTTACAGAGTCGGCCTCTTGCCCCCAACAATCTGGGTCTTCGTTTTACTGACCTCGGAAGGACGGAAGGCTGAGTCAAAACCTTGAGCCATTGAGGATCAAACTGCTGGCAGTGGGCAGCAAAATTAGTCTGCAATACTTCATTATAACAACTGGGAAGGAAGGAAGGAAAGGAAGGAAGGAAGGAAGGAAGGAAGGAAGGAAGGAAGGAAGGAAGGAAGGAAGGAAGGAAGGAAGGAAAGGAAGGAAGGAAGGAAGGAAGGAAGGAAGGAAGGAAGGAAGGAAGGAAAGGAAGGAAGGAAGGAAGGAAGGAAGGAAGGAAGGAAGGAAGGAAGGAAGGAAGGAAGGAAGGAAGGAAGGAAAGGAAGGAAGGAAGGAAGGAAGGAAGGAAGGAAGGAAGGAAGGAAGGAAGGAAGGAAAGGAAGGAAGGAAGGAAGGAAGGAAGGAAAGGAAGGAAGGAAGGAAGGAAGGAAGGAAGGAAGGAAGGAAGGTAAAGGAAAGTAAGAAGGAAAGAAGCAATAGCACTTAGACATATATATATCACTTTACAGTGCTTTCCAGCCCTCTCTAAGTGGTTTTACAGAGTCGGCCTCTTGCCCCCAACAATCTGGGTCTTCGTTTTACTGACCTCGGAAGGACGGAAGGCTGAGTCAAAACCTTGAGCCATTGAGGATCAAACTGCTGGTAGTGGGCAGCAAAATTAGTCTGCAATACTTCATTATAACAACTGGGAAGGAAGGAAGGAAAGGAAGGAAGGAAGGAAGGAAAGGAAGGAAGGAAGGAAGGAAGGAAGGAAGGAAGGAAGGAAGGAAGGAAGGAAAAGGAAAGTAAGAAGGAAAGAAGCAATAGCACTTAGACATATATATATCACTTTACAGTGCTTTCCAGCCCTCTCTAAGTGGTTTTACAGAGTCGGCCTCTTGCCCCCAACAATCTGGGTCTTCGTTTTACTGACCTCGGAAGGACGGAAGGCTGAGTCAAAACCTTGAGCCATTGAGGATCAAACTGCTGGTAGTGGGCAGCAAAATTAGTCTGCAATACTTCATTATAACAACTGGGAAGGAAGGAAGGAAAGGAAGGAAGGAAGGAAGGAAAGGAAGGAAGGAAGGAAGGAAGGAAGGAAGGAAGGAAGGAAGGAAGGAAGGAAGGAAGGAAGGAAGGAAGGTAAAGGAAAGTAAGAAGGAAAGAAGCAATAGCACTTAGACATATATATATCACTTTACAGTGCTTTCCAGCCCTCTCTAAGTGGTTTTACAGAGTCGGCCTCTTGCCCCCAACAATCTGGGTCTTCGTTTTACTGACCTCGGAAGGACGGAAGGCTGAGTCAAAACCTTGAGCCATTGAGGATCAAACTGCTGGCAGTGGGCAGCAAAATTAGTCTGCAATACTTCATTATAACAACTGGGAAGGAAGGAAGGAAAGGAAGGAAGGAAGGAAGGAAGGAAGGAAGGAAGGAAGGAAGGAAGGAAGGAAGGAAGGAAGGAAGGAAGGAAGGAAGGAAGGAAAGGAAGGAAGGAAGGAAGGAAGGAAGGAAGGAAGGTAGGTAAAGGAAAGTAAGAAGGAAAGAAGCAATAGCACTTAGACATATATATATCACTTTACAGTGCTTTCCAGCCCTCTCTAAGTGGTTTTACAGAGTCGGCCTCTTGCCCCCAACAATCTGGGTCTTCGTTTTACTGACCTCGGAAGGACGGAAGGCTGAGTCAAAACCTTGAGCCATTGAGGATCAAACTGCTGGCAGTGGGCAGCAAAATTAGTCTGCAATACTTCATTATAACAACTGGGAAGGAAGGAAGGAAAGGAAGGAAGGAAGGAAGGAAGGAAGGAAGGAAGGAAGGAAGGAAGGAAAGGAAGGAAGGAAGGAAGGAAGGAAGGAAGGAAGGAAGGAAGGAAGGAAGGAAGGAAGGAAGGAAGGAAGGAAGGAAGGAAGGAAGGTAAAGGAAAGTAAGAAGGAAAGAAGCAATAGCACTTAGACATATATATATCACTTTACAGTGCTTTCCAGCCCTCTCTAAGTGGTTTTACAGAGTCGGCCTCTTGCCCCCAACAATCTGGGTCTTCGTTTTACTGACCTCGGAAGGACGGAAGGCTGAGTCAAAACCTTGAGCCATTGAGGATCAAACTGCTGGCAGTGGGCAGCAAAATTAGTCTGCAATACTTCATTATAACAACTGGGAAGGAAGGAAGGAAAGGAAGGAAGGAAGGAAGGAAGGAAGGAAGGAAGGAAGGAAGGAAGGAAGGAAGGAAGGAAGGAAGGAAGGAAGGAAAGGAAGGAAGGGAAGGAAGGAAGGAAGGAAGGAAGGAAGGAAGGAAGGAAGGAAGGGAAGGAAGGAAGGAAGGAAGGAAGGAAGGAAGGAAGGAAGGAAGGAAGGAAGGAAGGAAGGAAGGAAAGGAAGGAAGGAAGGAAGGAAGGAAGGAAGGAAGGTAAAGGAAAGTAAGAAGGAAAGAAGCAATAGCACTTAGACATATATATATCACTTTACAGTGCTTTCCAGCCCTCTCTAAGTGGTTTTACAGAGTCGGCCTCTTGCCCCCAACAATCTGGGTCTTCGTTTTACTGACCTCGGAAGGACGGAAGGCTGAGTCAAAACCTTGAGCCATTGAGGATCAAACTGCTGGCAGCGGGCAGCAAATTAGTCTGCAATACTTCATTATAACAACTGGGAAGGAAGGAAGGAAGGAAGGTAAAGGAAAGTAAGAAGGAAAGAAGCAATAGCACTTAGACATATATATATCACTTTACAGTGCTTTCCAGCCCTCTCTAAGTGGTTTTACAGAGTCGGCCTCTTGCCCCCAACAATCTGGGTCTTCGTTTTACTGACCTCGGAAGGACGGAAGGCTGAGTCAAAACCTTGAGCCATTGAGGATCAAACTGCTGGCAGTGGGCAGCAAAATTAGTCTGCAATACTTCATTATAACAACCTGGAAGGAAGGAAGGAAAGGAAGGAAGGAAAGGAAGGAAGGAAGGAAGGAAGGAAGGAAGGAAGGAAGGAAGGAAGGAAGGAAAGGAAGGAAGGAAGGAAGGAAAGGAAGGAAGGAAAGGAAGGAAGGAAGGAAGGAAGGAAGGAAGGAAGGTAGGTAGGTAAAGGAAAGTAAGAAGGAAAGAAGCAATAGCACTTAGACATATATATATCACTTTACAGTGCTTTCCAGCCCTCTCTAAGTGGTTTTACAGAGTCGGCCTCTTGCCCCCAACAATCTGGGTCTTCGTTTTACTGACCTCGGAAGGACGGAAGGCTGAGTCAAAACCTTGAGCCATTGAGGATCAAACTGCTGGCAGTGGGCAGCAAAATTAGTCTGCAATACTTCATTATAACAACTGGGAAGGAAGGAAGGAAAGGAAGGAAGGAAGGAAGGAAGGAAGGAAGGAAGGAAGGAAGGAAGGAAGGAAGGGAAGGAAGGAAGGAAGGAAGGAAGGAAGGAAGGAAGGAAGGAAGGAAGGAAGGAAGGAAGGAAGGAAGGAAGGGAAGGAAGGAAGGAAAGGAAGGAAGGAAGGAGGGAAGGAAGGAAGGAAGGAAGGAAGGAAGGAAGGTAAAGGAAAGTAAGAAGGAAAGAAGCAATAGCACTTAGACATATATATATCACTTTACAGTGCTTTCCAGCCCTCTCTAAGTGGTTTTACAGAGTCGGCCTCTTGCCCCCAACAATCTGGGTCTTCGTTTTACTGACCTCGGAAGGACGGAAGGCTGAGTCAAAACCTTGAGCCATTGAGGATCAAACTGCTGGCAGCGGGCAGCAAAATTAGTCTGCAATACTTCATTATAACAACTGGGAAGGAAGGAAGGAAGGAAGGAAAGGAAGGAAGGAAGGAAGGAAGGAAGGAAGGAAGGAAGGAAGGAAGGAAGGAAGGAAGGAAGGAAGGAAGGAAGGAAGGTAAAGGAAAGTAAGAAGGAAAGAAGCAATAGCACTTAGACATATATATATCACTTTACAGTGCTTTCCAGCCCTCTCTAAGTGGTTTTACAGAGTCGGCCTCTTGCCCCCAACAATCTGGGTCTTCGTTTTACTGACCTCAGAAGGACAGAAGGCTGAGTCAAAACCTTGAGCCATTGAGGATCAAACTGCTGGCAGTGGGCAGCAAAATTAGTCTGCAATACTTCATTATAACAACTGGGAAGGAAGGAAGGAAAGGAAGGAAGGAAGGAAGGAAAGGAAGGAAGGAAGGAAGGAAGGAAGGAAGGAAGGAAGGAAGGAAGGAAGGAAGGAAGGTAAAGGAAAGTAAGAAGGAAAGAAGCAATAGCACTTAGACATATATATATTACTTTACAGTGCTTTCCAGCCCTCTCTAAGTGGTTTTACAGAGTCGGCCTCTTGCCCCCAACAATCTGGGTCTTCGTTTTACTGACCTCGGAAGGACGGAAGGCTGAGTCAAAACCTTGAGCCATTGAGGATCAAACTGCTGGCAGTGGGCAGCAAAATTAGTCTGCAATACTTCATTATAACAACTGGGAAGGAAGGAAGGAAGGAAGGAAAGGAAGGAAGGAAGGAAGGAAGGAAGGAAGGAAGGAAGGAAGGAAGGAAGGAAGGAAGGAAGGAAGGAAGGAAGGTAAAGGAAAGTAAGAAGGAAAGAAGCAATAGCACTTAGACATATATATATTACTTTACAGTGCTTTCCAGCCCTCTCTAAGTGGTTTTACAGAGTCGGCCTCTTGCCCCCAACAATCTGGGTCTTCGTTTTACTGACCTCGGAAGGACGGAAGGCTGAGTCAAAACCTTGAGCCATTGAGGATCAAACTGCTGGCAGTGGGCAGCAAAATTAGTCTGCAATACTTCATTATAACAACTGGGAAGGAAGGAAGGAAAGGAAGGAAGGAAGGAAGGAAGGAAAGGAAGGAAGGAAGGAAAGAAGGAAGGAAGGAAGGAAGGAAGGAAGGAAGGAAGGAAGGAAGGAAGGAAAGGAAGGAAGGAAGGAAGGAAGGAAGGAAGGAAGGAAGGAAGGAAGGAAGGAAGGAAAGGAAGGAAGGAAGGAAGGAAGGAAGGAAGGAAGGAAGGAAGGAAGGTAGGTAGGTAAAGGAAAGTAAGAAGGAAAGAAGCAATAGCACTTAGACATATATATATCACTTTACAGTGCTTTCCAGCCCTCTCTAAGTGGTTTTACAGAGTCGGCCTCTTGCCCCCAACAATCTGGGTCTTCGTTTTACTGACCTCGGAAGGACGGAAGGCTGAGTCAAAACCTTGAGCTTTGAGGATCAAACTGCTGGCAGTGGGCAGCAAAATTAGTCTGCAATACTTCATTATAACAACTGGGAAGGAAGGAAGGAAAGGAAGGAAGGAAGGAAGGAAGGAAGGAAGGAAGGAAGGAAGGAAGGAAGGAAGGAAGGAAGGAAGGAAGGAAAGGAAGGAAGGAAGGAAGGAAGGAAGGAAAGTAAGAAGGAAGGAAGGAAGGAAGGAAGGAAGGAAGGAAGGAAGGAAGGAAGGTAGGTAAAGGAAAGTAAGAAGGAAAGAAGCAATAGCACTTAGACATATATATATCACTTTACAGTGCTTTCCAGCCCTCTCTAAGTGGTTTTACAGAGTCGGCCTCTTGCCCCCAACAATCTGGGTCTTCGTTTTACTGACCTCGGAAGGACGGAAGGCTGAGTCAAAACCTTGAGCCATTGAGGATCAAACTGCTGGCAGCGGGCAGCAAATTAGTCTGCAATACTTCATTATAACAACTGGGAAGGAAGGAAGGAAGGAAGGAAGGAAGGTAAAGGAAAGTAAGAAGGAAAGAAGCAATAGCACTTAGACATATATATATCACTTTACAGTGCTTTCCAGCCCTCTCTAAGTGGTTTACAGAGTCAGCCTGTTGCCCCTAACTTACTAGCCTCGGAAGGACGGAAGCCTGAGTCAACCCTGAGCCTGGTGAGATTCGAACTGCCAGATTGTAGGCAGCCAGCAATCAGCAGAAGTCACCTGCAGTGCTGCACTCTGACCACTGTGCAAGAGGCTGACTTTGTAAATGCTTAGAGGGGGCTGTGAAAGCACTGTAAAGCGGTCTACAAGTCTAAGAGCTATTGCTACTATTGCTACTAACGTAACACAGGTTCACAATATCTGCACTCAGAGAGGCCATATCATTGGGGGAGGGGAGCAGGGGAAACCTCACTTAACAACTATCTTGCATGGCAGCTGCAGCCCCTTAGATATTGGAAGATATTAGAAGCCCCTTAGATATTGGAAGACCTGTCACCTCTAGTCCTTCTTTTCATTCAACTGGACACGCCCAATTCCTGCAACCATTTTTTTTTTTCATCTAGTTGTAGAGGATCTGATTTCATCCACCCTACAAAACCAGCGGTGAGGTTGCCCTTCTCCTTCCAAGCATTTCCCCTCCCCCCCCAACTCGAAAGAAAGAAAGAAAGAAAGAAAGAAAGAAAGAAAGAAAGAAAGAAAGAAAGAAAAGAAAGAAAAGAAAGAAAGAAAGACCTCAGTCATGTTAGCTTAATGAACAAGCAGGGTAAGGTAGGCCCCATCTCGGAATAATCTCTCAGACAAATCATTTGAACAATTCCATATTCTGACGGGGGTATCGTTTCAATTACTGCTCTGCCTCCCTTTCCTCTGGGCTCACTTGCAAGCAAGGGGGGGCTGCCCCCTCTCCCTGAGCTCCTCGAGGCTGAACATGCAAACTGAGCAGTGCTTCCATGCATGATTTCTCTCCAGCCATTCTGGAAAAACGGGGTGTAAATCATTTAATATTGCATCTGGGCCCAGCAAATTAATCATGTTCCCCCTCTCCCTTTCAAGGTGTCATTTGGGCTGCACATGGCTGCCCCCTTATTTGTGACCTATGGGCTTCCTACGGTCCTTCAAATCTCTTTGGGTTGTCTTCAACCCAACAGAAAAAAAAAATTGCAAAGGCATCGTCCAAAAGGGGACCTCGATTCTATCAGCAGATTAACTCTTCCCCAAAGGGACGAAATTTGATGCCTGGGGAGATTCTGAGCCACCCAAGTGTCATAAATCACATTCTCCAACCAGAGCATCTTCAGGGCTGGGTGTGTCATAAATCACCTTCTCCAACTGAGGACAAGAGACCATGCCCCTCCAACTGGTTCGGTAACCTGGGAGACTCCTTGGTGAGATGTGCGTGGAATTCTGGGAGGAGGAGTTAATTGCCTTGCTGCTCCTTCCCCCCCCCCCCATGAGTACAAGCATGCAAGCATGCACACAATTTTTGGCACAGGAGCCCAAAAAGGTTAGCCACCACTGATTTAGAACATGACAGTTGTCCATTCTTGGCATATCTTCTGCTGGCCAGACAGCACACTCCAATCAGAGATTCATTTCACAGCTGTGGCCAGAAACATTGTAAAATGGGGCAGAAACCATGTCACAGTTGTCTTGCTTAGCAATGGAAATTTTGGATGCAGTTGTGGTCATAAGTCAAGGACTACCTGTATTCATTTTCACGTAATAACATTGCTGCAAGTAGCAAAGCCCTGTTAAGAGTTCCCAAAAAGACCTTCAACTGAAGAAGATTTGACCGACCTTGTAAAAATAACTGTTTCTCTTCCTCCCATTTTGGGTGTTAGGAAGAGATGTGTCATCCAGTTTTGGTGTCCATGATGTAAAAAAGATGTGGAGACTCTAGAAAGAGTGCAGAGAAAAGCAACAAAATTAGGGGACTGGGGGCTAAAACATAAAAAGAACAGTTGCTGGAACTGTGTATGTCTAGTTTGATGAAAAGGACTAGGGGTGACAGGATAGCAGTCTTCCAATACCTCAGGGGCTACCCCAAAAAAGAGGGAGTCAAGCTATTCTCCAAAGCACCAGAAGGCAGGACAAGAAGCAACGGATGGAAACTCATCAAGGAGAGAAGCAACTTAGAACTAAGGAGAGATTCTCTTGACAGTTAGAACAATTAATCAGTGGAACCACTTGCCTCCAGAAGTTGTAAATGCTCCAACACTGGAGGTTTTTAAGAAGAGATTGGACAACCATTTGTCTGCAATGGTATAGGGTATCCTGCCTAAGCAGAGGGTTGGACTAGAAGACCTCCAAGGTCCCTTCCAACTCTGTTATTTCTATTCTATTTTAAGTATCTGAAGAGGAGTAACCGAGAGGGTTGCACGTTCACCAGCAGCAAACCCAGTTGAAAAGAACATAGCATGCATTCCAAGTTCTCCACTCTTCTAGAGGTGTGTATGTGATGGGAATGGAAATTGTCTTCCAGAGAGTTGAGAAAGGCTTATCTTTGCTTTTGCTCTCTTTTTTTTCTTTTTCCTTTCTGGGAGATGATTTTTTTTTTTTTTTAAAAAAGAGCCCTTTACAGCAGTTCCTGGGAGAAGCTGAAGGAGTGTGGGTTGAGAAACTTCAACTGCTATTTAACATGCACTGCTAAAAACTAGATAAATATGCAGCATCACTGGAAGCTTAGCGCTTTGCAGGACTCAGTGATTCATTTAGAAGATTTGTTCTCCCTTTTCTCTCCCTACCCCCCCCCCCCGTCTCCCCCTAATTCTACATTCCTTGGCTAAGAAAGTATTCATCACGAATTAAAGGCATATGGAAAGGAAAGGAATCAGGGAAAGAATAGAGTTGGAAACAGAACAACAAGGGAAGAGGGAGAGGAAAGGAAGGAATGAAGGAAAGGAGGGAGGGGGAGAAAGGTGAGAAAGGGAGGGAGGAAGAAAGATGACAAGTGCTGGAGGGAGGAAGAAAGGTGAGAAAGGAAGGAAAGGAGGGAGGAAAGAAAGAAAGAAAGAAAGAAAGAAAGAAAGAAAGAAAGAAAGAAAGAAAGAAAGAAAGAAAGAAAGAAAGAAAGAAAGAAAGAAAGAAGAGGGGGAGGGGAGGGAGGAAGAAAGATGAGAAGAAGGAAGGAAAGGAGGGAGGGAGGAAAGAAAGAAGAAGAAAGAAAAAAGAGAAGGCAGGGACGGAGAAAGAAAGGTGAGAAGAAGTGAAGGAGGAAGAAAGGTGAGAAGAAGGAAGGAAAGGAGGGAGGGAGGGAGGAAAGAAAGAAAGAAAAAGAAGAGAAGGGGCAGGGAGGGAGAAAGAAAGGTGAGAAGAAGGAAGGGAGGAAAGGAGGGAGGGAGGGAGGAAAAGAAAGAAAGAAAAAGAAAAAAAGAAGAGAAGGGGCAGGGAGGAACAAGAAAGGTGAGAAGAAGGGAAGGAGGAACAAGGATGAGAAGAAGGAAGGAAGGAAAGGAGGGAGGGAGGAAAAAAAGAGAGAAGGGGCAGGCAGGGAGGAAGAAAGATGAGAAGAAGGGAAGGAGGAACAAAGGTGAGAAGAAGGAAGGAAGGAAAGGAGGGATGGAGGAAAGAAAGAAAAAGTAAGAAGAGAAGAGAAGGGACAGGGAGGGAGGAAGAAAGGTGAGAAAAAGGAAGGGAAGGAAGGAAGGAAGGAAATATTTGGTCCTAAAGTGCAATTCTCCACCACTTCAATCTCTTCCTTATCAGTTCCAAGTCTTGAAGAGATATGACTCCAGCAGGAGCTGTCCAGGGTCCTGCTCCCATGCTTGGACTGCACTCAGGAATGAGTTGTATCTAAAACAGCACTCTCCAAATTTGGCAACTTGAAGACTTGCAGACTTCAATTCCCAGAATTCCTCAGCCCCATGCTGGCTGGGCAATTCTGGGAGTTGAAGTCCACAAGCCTTAAAAGTTCTCGAGTTTGGGGATCCCCCCTGGACCAAAGCAGAGTTTCTCAACTTCGTGTGGATTTCAACTCCCAGAACTCCCCAGCCAGCATGAGATATAAGATTCATTCACAGAGCACAATAAATCTGCTTACTGAGTTAACTCGTTTTCTGGATCGGCATCATATGTTGAATCATAAATGAATTCCATGCTTGCTTTAAAACCTCAAGTGAGGTTAATACTAATCGAGCTTTCTCTCTTTTTTTTTTTCTGAATGCATCGATTAGGTTTCTACCAGATCGGCTAAGTGTTTTGTACTCCGCAGTGCAAAGAATGAGAAAAAAAGTTTAAGTACATTCATGTCAGTGCTTTCTCATTCTACATTTCCCCACTTTAGAGTAATACGTCTGAATTGAACAGAAGGCCATACATAGCCTTTCATTGTGGCAATTGATAAAATTCCTCTGTAACTTTGCTACTTATGTGGGTAGTGTCGTGTGGACCCCGATAGATGCAGTCCATTTTACAATCCACTATTTTTTAAATGTATTTTCCAGTTATGATCAGCTCCTAGAGAATTCACTTAGATACATTCCTGGAAAGATGTCGGCAAAATAAAGAAATGGAACTGTCTTGTTACAGCCCAAGACTTCAACCTCAGTAGGACTATATTCTAGCTTGTGTTCCCCTTTATTGACTTCATGTTTAAACTGTATCCATCTCAATTTTTTCTTACACCAGTGCTTCTGGCTATAACATGTATGAATCTGTGGCTTTGAGTGCATGTACAATAGTCATAGCAATAGTACTTAGATTTATATACCGCTTCATGGTGCTTTTACAGGGTCTCTAAGCAGGGAAGGAAGGAAGAAAGGAAGGAAAAGAGGAAGAAAGAAGGACAATGAAAAGGAAGGAAGGAGGGAGGAAAGTGAAAGGGAAGGAAAGAAATAAGGGAGGAAGGACAGTGAAAGGGAAGGAAGGAGATGGAGGGGAGAAAAAATTTAGGAATAAGATAAACAATTGAGAATTCCAAAGTAAAATGATTAGAATAGCAAAATCATGCTAATTATTTTAGCATTAGTATTATTATTTCTCCTCCTCCTCCTCCTCCTCCTCCTCCTCCTCCTCCTCCTCCTCCTCCTCCTCCTCTTCCACCACCACACTGGAAGTTTCAAGGAGGCATTTTGCTTTAACAAAAGTTCAATCGAAGCATCCTTTTGAAGTGTGTCAAGATTGGGCATCTAAGCCACAAAGAGGACCTAACTCCCCGTTTCTCTCCTAAGCAACAAAACATCCTTGAAACAACTTCTTCTCTTTAGAAAGTCACAGCAGCCATCATGGGGGCTCTCCAAGACTAGTAGTGTCACTGTTGCGGTGAGAAATTCCTCCAAGAAATGAAGTCTGGCACATATGGAGCTGTGACATGCTCACTTTACACTATCCTACAAAAAGTAATAGCATCAACAGCATCATCCTGTCCAGGTCCTTCTCTGGTCCACCAGAGCTATTCTCACTCAGGGCAAGACACACTTACTGCTATTATTAGACAATAGTAATTTTAGTAGACTTTACTGTTTTGCAACCAGAAAAATCTCAGGTCCAATCCTCATTTGTGATCTCCAAGAATAATGGACTAGTTGTAGTTTATGAATCACCAGATACAATTGTGTTCTACACAACAGAGAACTTGAGACATATTATCTTGAAATAATATTTCCAATTTCCTTCCTTCCCTCTTCCCTCCCTTCTTTCCTTCCATTTCATCTGTCCTCCTTTCCTTCCTTCTTTCCTTCCTTCCCTTTCAACTGTCCTTCCTTCCCTTTCAACTGTCCCTTCCTTCCCTTCCTCCCTTCTTTCCTTCCCTTTCAACTGCCCTTCTTTCTTTCCTTCCCTTTCAACTGTCCTTTCCTTCCTTCTCTTTCAACTGTCCTTTCTTCCTCCCTTCTTTCCTTCCCTTTTAACTATCCTTACTTCCTTCCTTCTTTCCTTCCTTCCTTCCTTCTTTCCTTCCTTCCCTTTCAACTGTCCTTTCCTTCCTTCTCTTTCAACTGTCCTTTCCTTCCTTTCCTTCCTCCCTTCTTTCCTTCCCTTTTAACTGTCCTTCCTTCCTTCCTTCCTTCCTTCCTTCCTTCCTTCCTTCCTTCCTTCCTTCCTTCCTTCCTTCCTTCCTTCCTTCTTTCTTTCTTTCCTTCCCTTTCAACTGTCCTTTCCTTCCTTCTCTTTCAACTGTCCTTTCCTTCCTTTCCTTCCTCCCTTCTTTCCTTCCCTTTTAACTGTCCTTCTTTCCTTCCTTCCTTCTTTCCTTCCTTCCCTTTCAACTGTCCCTGCCTTTCTTCCTTCCCTCCCTCCCTTCTTTCCTTCCTTTCCTTTCAACTTTCTTTCCTTCCTTCCTTCCTTCCTTCCTTCCTTCCTTCCTTCCTTCCTTCCTTCCTTCCTTCCTTCCTTCCTTCCCTCCCTCCCTCCCTCCCTCCCTTCCCTTGCAGGTGCTAAGGACAAAGGATTCAAGCTTATTCTTTTTGGGTGTATGTGTTATTGTTGCTCCCCTGGCTTTCTGATCCCATGAATGGACTTTGCAAGCATCTTCGCTCATTAAAGACACCTACCTCCCCACACTCTCCCTCTCTCTCTCTCTCTCTCCTGGTTAATGCAGGGATAAAAAGCCGAAGCAGGCTTGCGGGATTAAAAAGGGGGAAGTGTCCCTCTGGCAGGAGAGGTGCTGCTGCATCCCCAGCCCTTTTCCTTTTATCTGGAGAGATAACCAGGCCTTGTGGCTGAGGCCTACACTGATAAGAAGATTAGCCTGGCTTGGTTGAGCACTTCTGGGATTCTCCTGCAGGGAGAGATTCTTCTGTCTATAGATCAACACCAGAAGGTTATCTAAATAGGGTGGGATCAAACCAACATGCAGCAAGTTCCCTCTTGGGACGTTACCATACATGCAGGAGAACAAAGGCAACACACCAGTTTCCGTCAAAAGATGACTAGGCAGGACGAGTCTGCGGCCCCGACGGTGGTGTCTTCATAGCCAGATTCAAATGTTCTTCGACGTTTTTATTCACGGTGTAGGATCTTTGCATTGGGCTCGTTCCTTTTTTAATTATTTTTGTTCTCTCTCTCTCTCTCTCTCTCTTTTTGCATAGGCCTACTTGAAACTCCTTGGGGATGCAGTGGCTCAGTGGCTAAGACGCTGAGCTTGTCAATCAGAAAGGTCAGCGGTTCGGCAGTTCGAATCCCTAGCGCTGCGTAACGGAGCGAGCTCCCCGTTCCTTGTCCCAGCAGCTTCTGTCAACCTTGCAGTTCGAAAGCATGTAAAAAAAAAAAAAAATGCAAGTAGAGAAATAGGGACCCCTTTGGTGGGAAGGGAACAGCGTTCCGGGCACCTTCGAAGGCATTTAGTCCTGCCAACCACATGACCATGGAGACGTCTTCGGACAGCGCTGGCTCTTCGGCTTTTGCAACGGAGGTGAGCACCGCCTCCTAGAGCCGGAAATGATTAGTACGTAGATGTGAGGGGAACCTTTACCTCACTTGAAACTCCGTCGTGAAATTTCAATCCCGAAAGATGGAAGGGGACTTTATTCAAACCAGACCTTCGAAGTTGGTTCTTCCCAAATCTAAGAGGAGACCCTTGTGGGGTGTGTGAGTTTGGTGGCGTTGCCGTTCTTATTCCAGATGTCTGTTTTGTGTCATTTCAGAACAAGTAGTCCTCGGCTTGCAATCTCAATTGGGCCCAAACTTTCTGTCTTTAAGCGAGGCGTTTGTTGAGTGAGTTTGCCCCCCCCCCCTTTTTTAATGATATTTCTTGCCTCAGTGGTTAAGAGAATCCCTAGCCACACGGTCGTTCAGTGAATCTGGCTTGTTCCTGGGACACAGCAACAGTTATAAGTATGAGTCCATTGCCCAGTGCCTAACGTTCGATGCCATGACATGGGGGAACGGCGATAGCCCTTAGACTTATATACCACTTCACAGTGTTTCACAGCCCCTCTCTAAGAGGTTTACAGAGTCAGCCTCTTGCCCCCAACAATTTTGGGGTCCTCATTTTACCCACCTCGGAAGGAGGGAAGCTGAGTCAACCTTGAGCCTTGGTGGGATTTGAACTGCCAAATTGTAGGCAGCTGGCTCCAGCAAAAGTAGCTTGCGATACCACACTCTAACCACTGCACCACAGAGGTTCCTTGGTTGTGTGAAAAACGGTCGTAAAATCCCCCCCCCTTTTTTTTTCCAGAGCCATTGCCACTTTGGTCATGAAAACGAACTGTTGTAAGACAAGGACTATCTTGAGATGCCTCAGGGACTCTTGTAGCCCTTTCCCAAGAGCGGGAAATTAAAACCTCGCCACGCTCCCGGCAGCAAATCGTGCATTGTGTCTGGTTGTGACACACGTACACACCAGGGACAGACAAAGGCACAGACATGCAAGTGGAGATACAGGCGAAGATACAAATCCGGGCACAATCCCCACCAGCGGCGGCCTGATAGCCTCCGTGTTGTTAAGGCTTATCTAGCAAAAGATATCGCAAAGCCTGGAACGGTTCTCTTTATTTCTCTCCCTTCTGCTCCACAGCCCTGTCACTCTCCTTTCCGCCATTCTTGTTTTCTCCCCCTTTTCTCCCCGTTCAAAAATGCTCCCCCATCCACTGACAGCCCCACAGAAACACACACACACACACACACACAACCCGTTGATGTTTCCCTTTCTTTCTCTCCCTCCCGAGTTCCCACACCTACACACACACACACCGCTAAGGTCCCTTCCCACCTTCTTTCCTTCCTCCCCCCTCTCCCCAACTCTCCTTTCTTCTTTCCTCCTCTTTATTTTATCTCGATTGACCACAAATCTGTTCCTTCACAAAAGCAGCTGCCATCTTTGTTTTCTCGCCATTATCGCTGGAAGCATACCGCATTCGGCTGCACTGCCTGGCAGACAATCATCACCTAATAGACTGTCTAAGAGCTATTATGAAGTCTGTCTGAGGCAGATCTATCACGGAGTCCTATCACTGCGCACACACAGAGAGAGAGACAGACAGACAGACATAGAGAGAGAGAAAGACAGAGAGACAGAGAGAGATGGAGACAGAGAGAAAGAGGGACACACACAGAGAGACAGAGAGATGGAGAGAGAGACAAAGAGAGACAGAGAGGGAGAAAGAGAGAGAGAGAGAGAGAGAGAAAGAGACACAGAGAGAGAGATGGAGACAGAGAGAGAGAAAGAGACACACAGAGAGAGACAGAGAGAGAGAGAGACAGACATAGAGAGAGAGAGAGATGGAGACAGAGAGAAAGAGGGACACACACAGAGAGACGGAGAGATGGAGTGAGAGACAAAGAGAGACAGAGAGAGAGAAAGAGACACAGAGAGAGACAGAGAGACAGAGAGACAGAGAGAAACACACACAGAGAGAGATGGAGACAGAGAGAGAGAAAGAGACATACACAGAAAGACAGAGAGAGAGAGACAGACAGACATAGAGTGAGAGAGAGACAGAGAGAGAGAGAGAGAGACAGACAGACAGAGAGAGAGAGACAGAGAGAGAGAGAGATGGAGACAGAGAAAGAGGGACACACACACAGAGACGGAGAGATGGAGAGAGAGACAAAGAGAGACAGAGAGAAAGAGACACACAGAGAAAAAGAGACAGAAAGAGAGAGATGAAGAGAGAGAGAGAGAAACAGATAGATAGATAGATAGATAGATAGATAGATAGATAGATAGATAGATAGATAGATAGATAGACAGACAGATAGACAGAGACACAGAGAGAGAAACAGAGAGAGACAGAGACAGACAGACAGAGAGAGAGAGAAGGGCAACCACACATGTCCAATTTTCCTTTGCTGAAACATTCACCAAGTGGAGTAGATGTGCAATTGAATTACCACTCTGCCACCTCCTACTGTCCCCATCTGCTGAAAAAAGAGAGAGAGAGTGAACTGGGTTTCTTGCTGTGGTTAACTCATGAACAAAGATACATTTTGGAGCTCAAGAAGCAGAGAGTGAAGCTCCGGCTATGGATGTAGGATGTCTTTTGAAATGTGGGGTGGTCATTTGTGTCCTCTAAGGCTCAATCTCCTAGAAAGCCCTAATATAGGCAGTTCGGTGAAATGGAAAGAAGAAGGAAAAAATGAGGGAGGGAGAAAGGGAAGGGAGGAAGTGGAAGGGAGGGAGGAGCAAGGAAGGAAGGAGAGGGAGGAAGGAAATGGAAGGAAGGAAAAAAATGAAAAGAAGGAAGGAGGGAGGAAGGAAGGATAATAAAGGTATGCAAATCCCTTAAGCTCCAACTCTGATTTTACTTTAATTAGCCGTCTGCTTATTAGAATAATTTATTTGATTCAGCAAGTCAAACTGAACTGATTAGAATGATCAGGTTGTCCTGTTGAATCCATTTAATTTCCATGGTCAGCCTGATCTGGAGGAAAGCCAGATTTAGTAGTAGGTATATCAATAGGTAGATAGGTAGAAACACACATAAGATGTACCATCTGACTCGAGCCATTGATTCACTTTGATTCAATTTAATGAATTAAGTCCATCCGATTCAATCCGCATTTTCTGAGTGAATCCGCTCAGAAATTGATTCCAAAGTGCCCAATTCAATGCTTGCATCAAGTTAATTCAGGGACTTGATTTTGAGAGTTGAGTTCAGAGAGGAAGACAAATTGAATTGCCTTTAATGTGGCACCTTTGTGTGAGACATAGATCGTCCTTGACTTACCACAGTCTATTCAGTGACTGTTCAAATTTACAACGGCGCTAAGGAAAGGGACTTATGGACATTTTTTCACACTTGCGACCGTTGCAGGCCATTATGTACGCTTACGACCATTGCATCAAAGTCACGAGATCAAAATTTGGATGCTTGCCCACTGATTCATATTTATGATGGTTTCAGCAATCCAGGGAGTCATGTGATTCCCCTTTTGCAACCTTCTGACAAGCCAAGTCAGTGGGGAAACCTGATGTCTGGATTCCAGCAATCCCCTTAATTAAATCATGATTCTCGAGCCAAACTTCAAAAAGCTTCAAAGGATTTATTAGAGGTGACTTACTGGCACTGCCCTGTATGAAGCCAACTCTGGCCTACGTCATTTACAGTCCCCTGTGACCTGTTTCCCCCTGCCCCCAGGTGTGTCATAAATCAGATTCTCCAACTGAACACCTTCATGGGCTGGGTGTCATCAATCACATTCTCCAATTAAACATTTTCATGGGCAAAAACTCTGGTAGTTTAGTTACAATCTGTTAACGATAAAGAGTCGGATTGTAGTTTCGCTTCCAAATTGCTGCACTGCTCTTCCAGGTTTCCTTCCTCCTCACCTCCTTTTTTTATGGTAACTACTAAAACTGGCATAGGAATGTTTTATGAGTTGACCCCCGATTTGCTTAACAACCGTGTGGCTGACTTAACAACCGCAGTGATTCACTTAACAACAGTGGCAAAGAAGGTCATAAAATGGGGCAAAACTCACGTAACGAAAATGTCAGGCTCCAGTGTGGCGACCTGTGTTCTCTCAGGAAGGACACACAGAAGGGTGGATGGATAGTATATTTACCCCGTGGTGGAATACAGTGAATCGGCAGCTAACTTTTCCAATTGTTGCAAGAATAACTGCAAAGTCAAGGAAGGGGTGGATGGCATTTGGAAGGGAAGAGGAGACCCAAGGCAGAGCAAAGGTAGAATGCAGAAAGAAAAGTAGAATTTACTTTTCAGTGTGTACGATGTATAAGATTTCTTGAACCAAGTCAAGCTGTTTTGGTGATTTGAGGAGTGGGCAAGGATCCCGTTGCAGTCGGAGGTTGGCAATTCACATTATAAAAGCTCTTGGTTTAAGAAAGAATAGACTACATTTTCCAAGGCACCTGAAGGCCAGCCAAGGAACAATGGGTGGGAACTGACCAAGGAGAGATTCAACCTGGAAATAAGGAGGAATTTTCTAACCGGGAGAGCCATCAACCCAAGTTGCCTTTGGAAGTTGTGGGAGTTTCATCCCTAGAGGCTTTCAAGAAGAGACTGGGCTGCCATCTGTCAGAAATGATGTAGGGTCTCTTGCTTTGGCAGGGCGGTTGGATTAGATGACCTACAAGGTCCCTTCCAACTCTGTTAATCAGAATCTGTTTAAGATGATCAAAGGCCTGGAGACTAAAACATATGATGAACGGTTGCAGGAACTGGACTTGGCTAGTCTAGGGAAGAGAAGGACCAGGGGGAGACAGGAGAGCAGTCTTCCAATATTTGAGGGGCTGCCACAGAGAGGAGGAAGCGGTCAAGCTATTTTCCAAGGCCAGACAAGGAAGAATGGATGGAAACTGACCAAGGAGAGATTCAACTTAGAAATAAGGAGGAATTTTCTGTCAGTGAGAACAATCAACCCATGGAACAGAAATTGCCTTCGGAAGTTGTGGGAGCTTCATCCCTGGAAGCTTTCAAGAAGAGACTAGACTGCTTGGGCCTGGGGTTGGACTAGATATCCTACAAGGTCCCTTCCAACTCTGTTAATCTGTTAAATGTTTTGCTGGATTTCAATTTTTCTAATTTCTCGACCTTAAAGAGGGATGGACTTCAACTCCCAGAATTCCCCCCGCTGCTTTTCTGGTGGGGATTTTAAAAGCTGGGGGGGGGCACGAGAAAAATGGAAACGAGCAAATTTTGCAACATGGAAAAATTTGCATTTCAACCATTGGTTGTTCCTCCCTTTCCATCTTCCAGGTAAAGACCCACAGAAGGGAGAAATGGAAATATTGGACCAACAGTGGAGTCAAAGCCATAACCAGAAACCAAGTTTTAACCACTGCAAAAGCAACCCTCGATGCTACAGTTGTGGGCGTTTGTGCCAATCTCAACACGCCATCTCAACAACCCAAGAGCTGCAGGGTGGGAAACCAAAGACAGGTTATTTTATTTATTTCCTGTGATTTCCCCCTCCCCCCCCCCCACTTTCCCTCCCTCCATTTTTTTTTATTTTTTATTTGAAAAAAAAACCCTCTTGTGTTTACGGATCTGTGCACGCACTTGGAAGGTACAGAGGGATGAATGGTTAATTTCCCCATGGATTTTGCCCCTGCCTGTCACAAAACTTGTGAACAAAATGATCGGCCATGCATTGAACTGGCTTACACAATTCTCCATATGGAAATAGAGATAATCCAGAATACTGCTTTCTACCGGCTGGGAGAAGGGAGAAGCTAGCAGGCGGGAGGGGGTCCTTCTGTGTGTGTGTGTGTGTGTGTGTGTGTTGGGGGGGAAAGAGGGAGGGAGGGCACTGCTGGGGGGGGGCTTTGAACCGAACACACAGAGGCCAGCCTGGGAGTCTGGAAAAGTGGTCGGAATTTCCTTCCTTTTATTTCTCCTTCCAGCCCCATGACGGTGCCTCTTCACCCCTGTCTTTCTCTCTTTCTCCCCCTCCTCCACATTTCCCCCTGCATAGGTGGGTGCCACCCCCTCCCTCATGGGTTCTTTTTCAGAGTTGTGCGATTGTGGGATGAGGACTTGAAGGGAAGGGCTGGGACAAAAAAAGGAAGCTGGGATTATAGTGACGGTCAGAGGTCAGTGTGGATTAAATCAAGGCAGCCAGTGCTTTTTTTTTCTCTCTTTTAGGAAGTTCATCTTAATTGATGGGGCCTCTTCTTCTCTCCTTCTTTCTTTCTCTCTCTCTCTCTCTCTCTTTTCTTCTCCCCCTAGTGCCCCTTTCTCTTCCCTTTCATGTTTTGCCTCTTACACAGAAGAGTTTGAGCCTTCACTAAGTACAGGCATGTGATATCTTCATTTTGATTTTAATGTATGCTGGTTAGTGTACATTTAAAGGGACAATAAAGTCTTTATTCTATTCTATTTCTATATTCTATTCTATTCATTTTCTATTTTCTATTCTGTTCATTTTCTCCTATTCTATTCATTTTCTCCTATTCATTTTCTATTTTCTATTCATTTCCTCCTATTCTATTCATTTTCTTCTCTTCTCTTCTATAGAAAAGAAGAGAAGAGATGGAAGGGACCTTGGAGGTCTTCTAGTCCCACCCCCTGCTTAGGCAGGAAACCCCACACCACTTCAGACAAATGGTTGTCCAACCTCTTCTTAATAACTTCCTTCATTGGAGCATTCACAACTTCTGGAGGCAAATTGTTCCACTGGTTGATTGTTCTGACTGCCAGCAAATTCCTCCTTAGTTCCAAGTTGCTTCTCTCCTTGGTTAGTTTCCATCCATTGCTTCTTGTCCTGCCTTCTGGTGCTTTGGAGAATAGCTTGACTCCCTCTTCTTTGGGGCAGCCCCTCAGATAATGGAAGATTGCTATTATGTCCCCCCAGTCCTTCTTCCCATCAAATTAGACATACCCAGTTCCTGCAACCCTTCTTCATATGTTTTAGCTTCCAGTCCCCTGTTCATCTTCATTGCTGTTCTCTGCACTCTTTCTAGAGTCTCAACATCTTTTTTTATTTGAACAGGGATGGATTAGAAGATCTCCAAGGTCCCTTCCAGCTTCACAATTCTGCGAAAGGGGTCCTTTAAATCAATTATTTCTCTTCTCTGGGGCCTGTTTGTTTTGCTGCCTTGTCCTTCTAAACCAAGAGACCTGCAGAAGGTTAGATAAGGAACCAGAAAATAGTCTCCTGGTTTTTAAACTCCTCCCTCCGTTTCTCCCCCCTCCTATTGAATCTTCCCGTCTTCCTATCATTATCATCTTCTGCCTTTTGGAATTATCTTCACAGATACCACATTAATTTAGTCAGGGCAGGTAAGGTCACTTTCTCAGCTACTGGTTTTTCTTCATTTTTATGTGTATTTTCCAAGGGAGATAAACAACCAAAACTAATGGTGAGATTAAAAGGGGCTGAAACGAGGCCATTAGGCCCTAGGAAGCTTTGGAGGAAAACCTGGCAGTTGGACCAGTTCTGGAGA
The DNA here is from genome assembly GCA_033807585.1 of Hydrophis major. NCBI lineage: Eukaryota > Metazoa > Chordata > Lepidosauria > Squamata > Elapidae > Hydrophis > Hydrophis major. Next base: position 4,588,147 of record CM066339.1, on the reverse strand, counting down.
ACCAGTAGCGGGAATTTTGAGTGGTTTGGAGAACCGGCCAATGCCACCTCTGACTGGCCCCGCCAACCCCATCTCTTCTCCACCTCCCATTGAATCCCAGCTGATCAGCTTGGTCTTCTTTGGTTGCCCTGCCCAGGAGAACGGAGCTGGAAAGCAGTTTAGTGGGGTTAGTAGGGAGGGAATGGGGATTTTGCAGTATCCTTCCCCTGCCATGCCCACCAAGCCACACCACGCCCACCAAGCAAGAACTAGTAGTAAAAAAAAGTTTGAATCCCACCACTGGGTAAAGTTAGGGTGGAAGAGCTCCTGCCTGTGGACCTACTGAATTAAACAATCCCCCCCCCAAAAAAAAAATAAATTGCATTATTATTATCTTGCTGTAACCTTGATCCCTCTGCGGGGTAGTATCCAAAATTCAGGTGAAGGAAGGATGGAAGCTGAGACTGGAATTAGGGTGGCAGGAGAAGTCTGTGTTCTTCCAGGAGTCATGGAACTACAAATCCCAGCATCCTTTGTTGATAGCAGACTGGTTCGGATGGCAGGTTGTCCTTGACTTTGCTTCGGTCTCTCCCTCCCTCCCTCTTTCTTTATCCTTCTCTCTCCCTCTCTCTCCTTCTCTCTCCCTCTCCCTTCCTCTCTTTCTCTCTCTCTTAGCCAAACATCTGTGGAATATTAGAAAGCTTTGCTTCGGTTTCTTTCTTTCTTTCTTTCTTTCTTTCTTTCTTTCTTTCTTTCTTTCTTTCTTTCTTTCTTTCTTCTCTCTCTCTCTCTCTCTCTCTCTCTCTCTCTCTCTCTCTCTCTCTTTCTCGCTCTCCTTTTCTCTCTGTCTCCTTCTCTGTCTCTCTCTCTCTCTTAAAATAAATCCCCCACCTCTTTTCTCCCACTACTCCCATTTCCTTCCAAGACTTATCTTCCATTATGGAAGAAGAGATAAAAGTAATTCTTGTGGCTGCTTCTCCAATGAAGTCCCCCCCCTCGGCCCCTCCTTCCATCCCCTGCTCCATCCAGATAAAGGGTGAGACCCAGGCACTGCCATTTTCTTCAAGCACAATCAATATTCAGCAAAGTTTATCTCTTGAACATTGCACAGCGGGCTAATTCCAGCCATGTCAATTATTTTGATGAATGCTCATAAAGACTTAGGGTGCAGGAACAAGATAAAAGAATTACCGGCCATTAAAGGGGGAGGGGGAAACGGACACGTGTGTCCTCTCATCTAACCCAGGCAAGCCCCTTATCCTTGGTCATACCCAACGTATCTTCTCAAACCATGAGAAGAAGCACCAAGAGATTGGCAGCTGCCATGCTGGAGGAGCTGAGGAGGGACGAGACGTTAATGCCTGGCTTTCTCGGCTTTTGTTGGACATCCACCTGCCAGAATTGTACTTTAAAACGGGGCCCAAATTCTGAATTTTTTCTAGAGACCCAAGGCAGTGAAATATGCAAAGAGCTGGGCTTGGACCCGAATGTTGGGATGGGGTGAAGAGGAAGCCGAAGAGGAATCTTCTAGATTGCATCAGGAAACTTTGGCTGGACAAGGTTTTCTGGACCGGATTTTATTATTTCTTGCTTTTACATTTATTTATTTATTTATTTTAAATGACGCAGGAAGGACATTCAACCTAATCCTGGGCGTGACTTTGGGCCATTCACTAGGAGACTGTAAGTTCTAGTTCTGCTTTATGTATGAAAGCCAGCTGGGTGACTTTGGGCCAATCACCAGGAGATGGTGAGTTCTAGTCCTGCCTTAGGCATGAAAGTCAGCTGGGAAGCTATGGGCCAATTACCAGAAGACTGTGAGTTCTAGTCCTGCCTTGGGCCAATCACCAGGAGATGGTGAATTCTAGTCCTGCATGAGGCCTGAAAACCAGCTGGAAAACTTTGGCCCAGTCACTCTCTCTGAGCCCAACCCACCTCACAGGGTTGTGGTTGTGGGAGGGAATCAAAAAGAGGAAGAAAGTGCGCTGGATGCATTCGTTTGCTTGAAGTTATTTGCAGAAACAAAATAAAGGCTGGCACAAATTGATAAATATAAACAGATACAGTGATGGGAAGCCAATAGTAATAACAATCATGACAATAATAGCAACAAAACAACAAACAACAACAACAGTAATAATAAATGCATCTCATCTTACAATGTTAGATGAGGGTCTCTCCCTATACCCCACCCTTTTCTACTTTGGCTGAAGGGGAAAGCTGAGGTGTGTGTGTGTGTGTGTGTGTGTAAAATCTTTTTGTTGTTGACCGGCTGGCAGGACCCGAGAAATCTGCCATATCCAAGGATGGAGGGAGAAATGACAGAGGGCCATTTGTTCTGGATCCTGACTTTATCTCAACCTGCTCCCCTCAACACGGGCAGCCCCCTTCCTTTCCTCCTCCCTCTGTGTACATGAAGAGGCCTTTCTTCACCCTTTGTTTGGCAATTCCAGAGTGGTGTCCTAACAATGGCAGAGGTGAAGGGGGTTAATTCATGGCACAGGGGTAGGATGTGAGGACGGCGGGCTCCAGACAATGAACAGCCTTCTTCTTTTGTCGGCGAAGCCATTGTGTCGCGTGTGAAAAATGAAATCTGTTCCATGGTGCTTCCAGATGCGATCGGAGAGGCCTATTTAGAAGTCATCCAAAAAATAAAAGAAGAAAAAATAAGGGGGGGGACGGACAGGAAGACCTGCACACATGTAAGAGAAGGAGAGGCATAGTGGGGAGGAAGGGTGCGGGGACACCAATTATTCCTCGCGCCTGATAGATAACTTGGATATTTCATTAACCCGCTCTCGGCTGACGTTCAGACCCTAGAACTTAAGATTTCTTAGGATTACTTTATTGCCACTCAAAATGCTCACTTCTCGCAGTGGTGGGATTCTTTTTTTTTTTTTTTTTACTACTGGTTCTGTGGGCGTGGCTTGGTGGGCGTGGCAGGGGAAGGATATACTGCAAAATCCCCCTTCCCTCCCCATCCCACTAACCTGCTTTCCAGTTCTGTTCTCCTTTGCACGGCAACCAAAAGGAGACCCAGCCGATCAGCTGGGACTCGATGGGAGGCAGAGAAGAGATGGGGTTGGCGGGGCCAGTCAGAGGTGGGATTGGCCGGTTCTCTGAACTACTCAAAATTCCCACTACCGGTTCTATAGAACCGGTCCGAACCGGCTGAATACCACCTCTGACTTGTCAGCATATGATCGAATGGAATGTCATCGTATGCAGTGCTCAAAGGGCCACCCCCTCCAATAGGCCCTACACAAACATGACAAAAATATAAATAACTTGAAATAATAATAATAATAATAATAATAATAATAATAATAATAATAATAATAATAATGCACATATCCACATATATTTTAGGCCAATGGTGGCTAACCTTTTTGGGCTCACGTGCTAGCACCCAGAAGGCCATGGGTGCAGCCCCTCCCCACATCCCCTGCACATGTGTGTGTGGCCCCCCCCTGCACCATGCATCTCTGCACATGAATGCACAACTCCCACCACATGTGCATCTCTTGTGCAACCCAGCCCCCCATGCATGCACACCAGATACCCAACAATCCAAGAGCAAACAATAGGTACAAACTCAAGGTAAACCACACCCAACTGGATTGCAGGAAATACAACTTCAGCCACAGAGGGGTCAATGTCTGGAATAAATACCCTACCTGATTCTGTGGTTTCTTCCTCAAACCCCAATAACCTTAGACTAGGGGTGGGAGTCTACCGGTTGGCCCCTATTTGCTAGAACCGGTTGTTAACATTCTAAGCAGTTCGGAGAACCGGTTGTTAGAAGAAATGACTGGCCTAATCCTGTAAGGAAGGCAGGAAGGAAACATTCTGGTGTTGCTTACAGAAACTGCCTCTCCATTAACCCTTATTACATTCTTGGCAGGACTAGACTTCCTGTCTCAGGAACTTCTCTGGAGTTTTTTCCCCCTCCTTTGCTGGTACTTTGCTTGTGTGGAGTGACCATTCAAAGTTACAATGGCACTGAAAAAAGTGACTTATGACCATTTTTCACACTTATGACTGTTGCAGCATCCCCACAGTCATGAGAGGCCAGGCGAGGAGATGCGTGCCTCGATGTGAGTGACATTGAGTTGGCCATGCCCAGCCAATAACATGACCACCAAGCCACACCCACCCAGTCACATGACCACCAACCATGCCCACCAACTAAGCCACACCCAAAGAACCAGTTGTTAAAAAATTTGAATCCCGTCTCTGCCTTAGACTATCTATTATTGACCTCACCCCTTTCCTAAGAGGTCTGTAGGGGGCGTGCATAAGCGTACCAACATGCCTTACCATCCCTGTCCTATTGTTTCTTTTTATTTTTCTTATATGTATCTATTTCATGTATTCATAACTATGTTTATACTTATACCTGTTATCTTATAATCACTTGACAAAATAAATAAATAAAAATTAAAAAAAAATAAAAATGATCTAAAGATCTAAGTGCCAGAGCCCACTGTAACTACATAGCCAAAAAGGCATTAAGAGTTATTAACCTAATCCTGCACAGCTTTTTCTCTGGTAATATCACACTACTAACTAGACCATACAAAAAATTTGCTAGACCAATACTTGAATACAGCTCATCAGTCTGGAACCCACATCACGTATCTGATATTAATACAGTTGAGAAAGTCCAGAAATATTTCACAAGAAGAGTTCTCCACTCCTCTACTCGTTGCAGAATACCTTATGCCACCAGACTTGAAATTCTAGACCTAGAAAACCTAGAACTACGCCGTCTTCGGTCCGATCTAAGTATAGTATATAAAATCATACATTGCAATGTCCTACCTGCAAATGAATACTTCATCTTCAACCATAACAACACAAGAGCAAACAATAGATACAAACTCAAGGTTAACCGCACCAAACTGAATTGCAGGAAATACAACTTCAGCAACAGAGTAGTCAATGTCTGGAATACTCTACCTGCCTCTGTGGTTTCTTCCCCAAACCCCAAAAACTTTAACCTAAGACTGTCTATTATGGACCTCACTCCTTTCCTAAGAGGTCTGTAGAGGGCGTACAAAAGTGCACCAATGTGCCTATCGTCCCTGTCCCTTTCTTTTTATTTTTTCTTATTCGTATCCATTTCATATATTCATAACCATGTTTATACTTATACCTGTTGCTTGACAAAATAAAAAATCATCATAATCAGCTGTTGGACAGGCGGTGCACACACATGTGCAGTTGGGCTGTTCTGGGAGACCTCTGGCGTGCTGGCCCTCACAGTTATAGGGCACAGAGAAACAAGCAAACGGAGAAAGATGCTGAGACTGTAGAAAGAGCATGGAGGGGAGCAGCGAAGGGCAAATCAGGAGGCTAAACCATACAACGAACGATCGAGGGGACTAGGTACGTCTCAACTAACGAGAAGGCTTGGGATGATATGTTAGCAGTTTTTCGGAACTTGAGGGATCGTCATAAGGAAGAGGCGGGCGAATCGTCATAAAGAAGAGGCGGGTGTGTCAGCTTTATTTCCAAAGTGCCTGCAGGCAAGTCAGTAAGTCCTCCTCCTCTTTTAACAACCCCCGTAATCCCTGGGCAACTGAATGGAGCTGAGTGTTTTCCTGGCCGGATGCCCTTCCTGTTGCTGAGGCGGAGTTACATTCAGCAGATATATTCTCAACGGTGCCCAGAGAGAGAAATATCGCAGGCAGGTCAAGAAGCAACGGATGGAAACCATCAGAGGAAGATCCAGCCTGGAAAGAAGAAGTCAGGGATGGAAGCTCATCGAAGAGAGATCCAATCTAGAACTGAGGAGAAGTTTCCTGACTGCGAGACACTACTAATTGGTGGAACAGCTTTGCCTGCAGAAATCGTGGGCGTTCCATCACTGGAGGTTTTCAAGAAGAGACTGGACAGTCTTTTGTCTGGAATGGTGTAGGTTCTCCTGCTTGGGAAGGGCGTAGAGTAGAGTAGAGTAGAGTAAAGTAGAGAAGAGTAGAGAAGAGTAGAGGAGAGGAGAGGAGAGGAGAGGAGAGAAGAGAAGAGAAGAGGAGAGGAGAGGAGAGGAGAGAAGAGAAGAGAAGAGAAGAGAAGAGAAGAGAAGAGAAGAGAAGAGAAGAGAAGAGAAGAGAAGAGAAGAGAAGTATACAATGCAATGCAATGCAATGCAATACAATACAATACGGAATGGATTAGAATTAGAATTAGAATTAGAATTAGAATTAGAATTAGAATTAGAATTAGAATTAGAATTAGAATTAGAATTAGAATTAGAATTAGAATTAGAATTAGAATTAGAATTAGAATTAGAATTAGAATTAGAATTAGAATTAGAATTAGAATTAGAATTAGAATTAGAATTAGAATTAGAATTAGAATTAGAATTAGAATTAGAACAGAGCTGGAAGGCACCTGACCCCTGCTCAAGCAGGAGAATGTTATCCGAAGTGTAAGAGAACAGTCATAAATTTGGAGATAATCTTTTAGAAATCGGTGCACCAGGGGGGGAAAAGTGGATAAAATGAAATAACAGAGATTGCCGGAGGGCCACTTTTTCCTAATTTAGCCTCACATGAAACGAAAATGGCACCTGGGCCACTGTCAGACACTCTGGTGAGTGAGAGAGCAACGTTGTGAGTTTGTGTTTTAAAAGGGGTGGGGGGGAGTGATATTTGGATTTGCCTCCCTTTCATCCTCTTTTTTTTTCCATTCTAAACAAAAATAACATGTGATGGAGATGGCAGGCAGCAGTAGGGACCACTGATGTTCCCTCACCTTTTAAAAATACGATTTTGCTGTGAAACTGACAAATTTTCACCTAAGGGAAATGTGTGAAAATTTGCAAATTCTCTCTCTCTCTCTCTCTCTCTCTCTCTCTCTCTCTCTCTCTCTCTCTCTCTCTCTCTCCCTCCCTCCCTCCCTTTTTATCTATCTATCTATCTATCTATCTATCTATCTATCTATCTATCTATCCCCCCATCTCTCTCTCTCTCTCTCTCTCTCTGTGTCTGCCTCTCTATCTCCCTGGGCATAGAGCGAAGCCATGTCACATTAATGCTTTTATTTCATTAAAAAAATAAAGAATAATAAAACACCTTGCCTGCTTTTGAACACGTTTTTTTTTGTGGTTGTGCCGTCGGAATAAATTATTGGAAATCACCCTGACAAAGTTCCTTCTCCTCCAGACAGAGGCGTAGATCTCTTATTTGCATCTAGATAAAAAAAAATAAAAAATCGGATGCAATATTTTTCCCCAATCGCCAGAACCAGCCTTGTTTTTTTAAAAAACACATACACACACACACACACACACACAAGCCAGGACAGGACAAACACCACATTTATTTCCCTTTGATTTCAGATAATTAAATTGAAATGAACTCAGGGCTTTTCACAGGACCCTCCCGGTGTTTTAACATTAAATATTAAAATTCCGCTCAGGTAGAACTCATAACTCAGCAACAGCAGAGAAAAACAGTTTTTGGAGACAACCTCTAATGGTTTTGAAGGGATCCTGGACCAGGATTTAGAATAGAATAAAATAGAATAGAATACAGAAAAGAGAATAGAACAGAACAGAATACAGAACAGAGAATAGAATAGAGTAGATAGAGTAGAGTAGAGTAGAGTAGAGTAGAGTAGAGTAGAGTAGAGTAGAGTAGAGTAGAGTAGAGTAGAGTAGAATAGAATAAGAGAATAGGGAATAGAATGGAATGGAATAGAATAGAATATGGAATAGAATAAAATAGAATAGTAAAAAATATGGAATGGAATAGAACAGAAAAAAGAACAGAGAAAATTAGAATTAGAAATAGAATAGAATAGAACAGAACAGAATAGAGAACATAGAATAGAATAGAAAAAAGAACAGAGAATAGAATAGAATAGAATAGAATAGAATAGAATAGCAGAGGTGGAAGGGACCTTGGAGGTCTTCTAGTGCAGCCCCCTGCTCAAGCAGGAAACCCTAGACTATTTCAGACATTGGTTACCCAATCTCTTCTTTAAAACTTCCAGTGCTGGGGCATCCACAATTTTTGGAGGCAAATTGTACCACTGATTAATTGTTCTGACTGTCAGGAATTACCACACATAACCAGGCACGCAGAAAAAGAATAGACCAAAGCACACACTTTGCTAGAGAGAAGTTCCCCGAAGATGGGATCCAGCACAAATCCGAAATCTTGGATGACTGAAGGCTCTGATCCCGGTGACCGATCCAGATTGGATCCTGCTACATTATCCTGGAACATGTAGATTTGCCTTCATTCACAAGATCTTCTTTGAACCATCAAATCCATTTGATCCCATTCAGTCCAGCTCAGTTCAGGTACCCAAGCAGTTTCACAACAGATTGCTGAAATAGTTTAATCTGGTGCTGAAAGAATTTAACAGTTTATGTGCCTGGGGATCAAAATGAATCTAGATCGGTTTGGGACCACCTCACTTCATTGGGCAATTCGAACAGATCCTTTCTTTCTGTTTGAAAGCCGGGTTCCATCTGGAGATAAATCAACCCACCTGTCAACTCATAAAATATTTCTATGGTCTTTTTAGAGTTGCCAAGAGAAAGGGAAGGGGGAAAGGGTTTTGAAAGAGCAATGCAGCAGCTTGGAAATCAAAAGTGCATTCCATACATAGTTTTTCAAAGATAGTAACTAGGTGACGGAAGTTTCTGCCGTGCAATTGTCTAACTGGAGAACATGATTGATGACTCTTGGCTATGGATGTGCCTCATTGGAGAATATGAATTAGGATACATAATGGGGGACCCTGGGGGAAAACCAGGGTCAAGGGTGACAATGAATGATGTGTCTCAGAGTCAGCTACACCCAGGCAGTGCCGGATATGTTAATTCCCAATAAATCCTTTTGAAGTTTTGGAGGTTTGGCTCGAGACTCGTGATTTAATTGGGGTAATCCTGCCGCAATCCTGACACCACCTTCTACTCATAGCTACAAATTTGGTATCGGCATGACTCTGGAATTTTGATACAGGTGATAGGCAAAATGGAGCAAAGTTGTTGAGATGTTGCAATAAAACAGGAGAGAGACAGTCGAGATTCAAAAATCTCTACAGCAAAGTTCCTGAGAATCAGGCTGGTGTAGTAGTTAAAGGCCCCAGGTTAGAAACCGGGTGACTGGGAGTTCTAGTCTTGTTTCACTCACAAAGCCAGCCAGGTAACCTTGAGCCAGTCGCTTCCTCTCAGCCCTAAAACAGAGACAAGGACAAACGGTCGCTGAAAATCTTGCTGAGAACATTGTAAGGATTGATCCGGGCAATTGGCAGCGTCAAAAGCAACTCCACGGCGCGTAAATAAATAACGTTTGTGATTAAAAGTGTAAATAAAAATGACTTTTATTGAAGTCCTTTTTTTTTTCCTCCAGTAGCTGTGTTACTTTGAACAGTCACTAAACAAATTGCTGTAAGTCAAGGACTCCCTGTAAAATACTGAAAACAGAACTGCAGGAGAAGACAGAGACTAAGTACTTTTGAGGGGTCCACCTTGGTTGCAAAGGAACACCGTTCACCATATTGCCTTCCCAGTGTGGTGGGTCACAACTCACTGCCATCCCCCAACTCCCCAAAGCCAGACATAGCAGCCTTGCATTGTGTTCCCCACTTCTCTTTCTTCTCTCTTTCTTTTCTCTCTCTCTCTCCTCTCTCTCTCTTCCTTTCTTTCCTCTCTCTCTCCTCTGTCTTTCTCTTTCTGTCTTTTCTCTCCTCTCTCTTTCTTTCCTCTCTCTCTCTTCTCTCTTTCTGTCTTTTCTCTCCTCTCTCTTTCTCTTTCTGTCTTTTCTCTCTTCTCTCTTTCTCTTTTTTGCTCTCTCTTTCCTCTGTTTTCTCTTTCTCTCCTCTCCACTCTCTCTCTCCTCTCTCTTTCTCTTTCTGTCTTTTGTTTCCTCTCTCTTTCTCTTTTTGGCTCTCTCTTTCCTCTCTTTTTCTCTCTTTTCTCTCACTTTCTCTTTCTCTCCTCTCCTCTCCCTCTCCTCTCTTTCTCCTCTCTCTCTCTCTATATATATATAAATTTTATTCCCCTCCCTCTGCTATTTGAGGTTGGTCCGGCTGGAAAATTGGTCTTTACAAAGGCTCCCTCAACAGTAATTATTTAAAGGGGAAGCCAGGAGGGAAAGATCCATTTAGAAACCACTTCATTGTGGGATTAGCTAATTAATTAACGGTTTCACTGACAACTCCAGGCGAACAGTGTGTTAAATGGCAAGGCAGCGGGGGCCCTGATTTATCGGTGCTTCTGGTCACACGGGCACACATGCTCACTCCTATTCCTGTTCGCTAGTCTTCCCCTCCGTCTGTCCTTACTTCCCTTCACCCTGCCTTCAATGACACACATGCACAGAAACACACACACACACACACACACACTTACAGAGGTAGACATAGAAAACGGCTCTAGGGCTGTTTCCAGGCATCCCTCAGCACCACGACCTTTGTGCAGCTAAATGGGGGTGGACATGCGAGGACCCCAAAGATGGGAACAGAAGGCTGAAGAGGATGGGGGGATAGAGAGAGAGAGAGAGAGAGAGAAGAGAGAGAGAAAAGAGAGAGAAAGAAAAGAAAGAGAAAAGAGAGAAAAGAAAGAAAAAAGAGAGAAAAGAAAGAGAAAAGAAAGAGAGAGAAAAGAGAGAGAGAGAGAACAGAGAGAAAAGAAAGAGAGAGAGAGAGAAAAGAAAGAGAGAGAGAAAAGAGAGAAAGAGAAAAGAGAAGAAGGAGCAGGAGGACTGTAGGGTCCTTGGTGCTCTCTGAGTTTGGATGTTTTCTTTCAGACATTTCATTACTCAACTAGTATGTAGTTAATGTAGGGCATCAAAGTTAGAATTCTCCAGCTACAAACCTACAAAATCACCCATTCTTCCTTTTCACTTTCTTTAGACTTAGCCGCCTTTTTTTCTTGCTTGTTGTTTAACTTGTGCTGAGTGGATGTTTCCAAATCTTACCCAAACCCAGCAGATGGGTTCCTTCAGGAACCAGGTTGTGTGAAGGCATCATCGATATCAAAGAGACAGGCATATTGCATATTCTTTCTTGAACGCTTCTGAGCCTGGACTCTGGAGACCAAAAATGGGGAAGGGAATTTGCTATCTCTGTCTGAATTCTATGGAGGAAAGTAGTTGAATTAACTCTGTTTGCTGAGCAAATACCGGCAGGTGGTAAGAGACCAGGGATGGCTGTCATCACAGGCCTTTATTTGTTATCAAACATCTCTCTGTAGCTGGTTGTTGTTTCTTCTTCTTCTTCTTCTTCTTCTTCTTCTTCTTCTTCTTCTTCTTCTTCTTCTTCTTCTTCTTCTTCTTCTTCTTCCTCTTCTTCTTCTTCTTCTTCTTCTTCTCCTCCTCCTCCTCCTCCTCCTCCTCCTCCTCCTCCTCCTCCTCCTCCTCCCATCCCACAATTCCTTTGCATTTGATCCGTTCCTCCAAACCCAGGGAACCGAAGGTGTTTGCAAAAACCCCAACAATAAAAAAGGGATCCCCCCCCCCAGTTTGTGGCTGACCAAAAAAAGGAGGGGGGAACAAGGAGAAAAGCAGAGTGTGGGAAAGAGGGCGAGACAGAAACCCAGTGAGCTTTGAATGGCTTAAAGTAAACAGTATTTATTTAATATTTTATGGAGTCGTAAAAGGTTCCAGGCTCATTAAAGATCTCAAACGGGGCAACGGGAAAGTGGAAGAGATTGAAGGCAGACTTAATTAGCAGGAAAGGTGATAGGGTGGGGAAGGAGGTGGAGGAAACACCCCAGTAAATGATGACATTGTATATCCTTTTGTTATTTTTTTTTAAAGGCTTAGAAATGGATGCTGTTTCTCAGTCAGTACTGAGCTGATCTAGAGCCAAAATAACTAAGGAACATGCCCAAGATCCAGACAGCACTACCAAAATGCATGTCTATCTCTCTCTCTCTCTCTCTCTCTCTCTCTATCTATCTATCTCTCTCTATCTCTATCTCTATCTCTATCTCTATCTATCTATCTATCTATCTATCTATCTATCTATCTATCAGCTGGATCCCTGTGCTTTGCTACAAAACTATGTGGTCGGGCTTAGTTTTTGGGGAGGAAAATAAGGGTGGGGGGGAATTCTGCCTCTGCCGACCAGCATCCATTGGTATTCATCTGACGAGCGTCCTGTCCGTGTGTGAGGGAGTTGAGGGCTGTTTGGAAACTGAAGCAGCATTTGCTGGTGTGAGCAAGAAGGAGACAGCAAGGAGCCTGGGCGTAGCTTAGCTCAACTATTCTCGACTAAAGCTTCTTGGTGCTGTAAAACTGAAATTGAAACTCCTCTCCTCTGCTTGTGTTTTGCATTTGGAAGAGATTTCTTTCCAAGTGGGGAGGGGGAGTAGAAGTCCTTAGCATCAGATCGTGTTAATAATAATAATAATAATAGAGGAAATACTAAATGCTCTGATGGTCATTTAGAAAAAAAATTCTTTCTTAACAAGCACTTGGAAGCCAAAAGGAACATAGGGGCCAGATTTCAAGTTTGTAGGCTTTACGGTTCTGGAGATTTTGTGATGATGTGTGAATGGTATTTCGCTTTTATATAGATAGATAGATTATATATATACATTTTTTTATGTATCTGTGGTTGGATTATTATTTTTTTACTACCGGTTCTGTGGGTGTGGCTTGGTGGGCATGGCTCGTTGGGTGTGGCAGGGGGAGGTTACTGCAAAATCCCCATTCCCTCCCCACCCCACTAACCTGCTTTCCAGCTCCATTCTCCTGTGCTGGGCAACCAAAGAAAACCCAGCCAATCAGCTGGGACTCGATGGGAGGCGGAGAATAGATGGGGGTGGGGCCAGTCAGAGGGGGGATTTGCTGTACCACCTCTGGTATGTATGTATGTATGTATGTATGTATATTATTGCGTTGATCAAGATATAAGATACAAAAGAAAATGAAAATAATTGGAAACTGGAGAAGGGAAAAAGGGAGAGGAAGGAAGTGTAGGGGAAAGGAGAAAAAAGAAAGAAAAATATTGACTCCTGACTCTTTTTTAGGACTGTAGAATAAGAGACAGCTAGTGCTCGACTTACAACAATTTGTTTAGTGGCCATTCAAAGTTCCAACGGCACCGAGAAAAGGGATTTAGGACCAATTTCCACACTTCTAGCACCAAAGGCCTGGCTGAATTGCTCTTGATTATGATTGCTATGCCACTTCCAATGTGCCCGTGCAATTGATGAATGAGGCCCCGGACGGCACGGCACGGCGCAGGGGCCAGAGACAAATAGGAGGGGCAGAAAGGACTGAGGCAGAAGCCCGGGTGTTGGGAGAGATATGTGTTAAGAGGGAGGAGAAGGGGGAGGGAGCGGGGGGGGGGGGAGAAGTGACCAACCCAGCATTGGATCCTGCAGAACTGAAATCTCTCCTAAGCCATCAGATTGCAAGGCCTGCTTGTCCTGATCCCAAGGCCAAAATAGAATCAGGTCTGAAGGCCTGCAGGGCAAGACCATTGCGGAAAAAGCATTAGCTGCTTATCAAAAATGTGCATTTACCAATAAAGGAAAATATTTGCAGCTCAGATTGGAATGAGGGTTCTTTTCTTTTTCCCTTCCTCCCTCCCTCCCTTCGTCTCTCCTTTATTTCTCCTTTCCTCCCTCCCTCCCTTCTTTCTTCAAGCATTCCTACCTACCGTCTCCCCTCCCTTCCTTCCTCCCTCCCTCTTTCCTTCCTCTCCCATCTCTCCCTCCTTCCCTCCCACCTTCCTTCTTCAAGCATTCCTCCCTCCCTCCCTCCTTAATTTCTCCGTTCCTCCCTCCCTCCCTCCTTTCTTCAAGCATTACTCCCTCCTTTCCTCCCTCCTTTTCTTCCTCCTTCCCTTTCCATCTTCCTTCCTTCCTCCCTCCCTCCCTTCTTTCTTCAAGCATTCCTGCCTATCACCCCCTCCCTTTCTTCCTCCCTCCTTCTCCATCTTCCTTCCTTCATTACTCCTTCCCTCCCTCTCTCTCCTTCCTTCCTCTCCTCTTTATTTCTCCCTCCTTCCCTCCCACCTTCCTTCTTCAAGCATTCCTCCCTCCTTCCCTCCTTCATTTCTCCTTCCTTCTCTTCCTTCCTTCTCTTCCTTCCTTCTCTTCCTTCCTTCCCTTCCTTCCTTCCTTCCTTCCTTCCTTCTCCTAGCTCCCTCCTTTCCCCTTCCCTTCCTTCTCTCCACCCCATGTCACCCCCATTGCCTTTGCTGATGTTTTAAAGGAAGACTTAAGAGTCTGAGAAAGTGTGGTTTGTGTGTGTGTGTGAGAGAGAGAGAGAGAGAGAAGGATGGGTGAAGTGAGCTGGGGTTGGGGTTGGCTTGGCTTGGGAGGGTGGGAGGGAGGGAGGGGGCACCCCCAGGACAGGAGGCAGATGGAATCTCGGTATCTAAAAAGGAATCAAAGCGCTTTTACTAGAGTGAAAAAATCACCCAAAGAATGAGAACCGAACAAAAGCCGGACAAGCTCAGGACAAGTTGCCCTGAATAGGCCTAGATCCCCTTAAATGGGGAAGCCACACCCCTCCCCCCCCTTCTGCCTCCCCCTCCCACTTAAGCCTTCCTTGCTCCCTTCTTCTAAGACAAATGCAAGAGTAAGAAAACCCTGGTTGGGGGAAGGCGGGAGAGGAGTTAATCCTCCACCAGTTTGGCCTCCAAAGAAAGGTGCGGTGTGAAGCCGTTGCCCTATTCAGCTGCACTAAGCAGGATTTACAAGGCAAGAGAAAGGAGGGAAAGAAAAGGCCGCAGAGAATGGGAGAATTATTTCTGTCTCTTAATACTTGTTAAGCACTCCTCTTTGGCTGGGCGAGACAAGACACGGCTTGCACACTCAAAAGCCCAAGGGATAATCCAACCCCACAAACCGCGCCAGAACTCCTTGCCAAGCGGCGCACAAAGAGGAGGGCAATTAACCTTCGGGGACCCCTGCGACAGTGATCTAATCAGCGGTGGGTGCAGAAGCTACCAGGAGGTGCTACGGTCCTGCAGGAGGGCAGGAGAAGATGGAGCAAGGCCTTCTGGGACACGTAGGTGTTTGTGTCTGAAGGACATGTGTGATGTCTTCTCCACAGGCTTCAACAGACTCCTAAGTCCCCACGGGTCTCCAACCATATTCTCTCTCATCTCTATAGTTGATCATCTGCAACCACATTCTCTCTTATCTCTAGATAGTTGATCATCTCCAACAACTTTCTCCCTCATCTTGAGATCGTTGATCATCTCCAACAACTTTCTCCCTCATCTTGAGATAGTTGATCATCTACAACCACATTCTCCTTCATCTCTAGATAGTTGATCATCTCCAACAACTTCCTCTCTTATCTCTAGATAGTTGATCATCTGCAACCACATCCTCTCTCATCTCTAGATCTCTAGTCAGAAGCCTTGCTAACCTGTAATTTTTGGTTCTCCAATGTGATGCCATCAGCACCAATGTGCCCATCAGGATGCAACCCATTAGGCCCCCTTGCCAGATTCAGATTCCGACAGGGGCATGACACCTTTTGTGACTTACTGACAAGCCAAGCCAATGGGGAAGCCAGAATCACTTAATAACCATGTGACCAATTTAACAACTGCAATGATTCTGTCAGGGTAATGATTTAGGAGCTGACATAATGATGTAATGGTGCGAATGAGTCAGCAAGATTTTAGTCCTTGACATAATGACCAGAATGGAGTCCAAAATCTCTGTTGCTAAGCGAGGCAGTTCTCAAGTGAGTTTTGCCCCATCTTACAACCTTTATGGATCCAGTTTTTAAGTGAATCACTGCAGATCCATTGAACAATTCATTGCACAACCTGGAATTAAGGAGAAACTTCCTAACAGTGAGGACAATTCACCAGCAGAACAGCTTGCCACCAGAAGTTATGTCTAAAATAGTACAGGGTCTCCTTGAGCAGGGGGTTGGACTAGAAGACCTCCAAGGTCCCTTCCAGCTCTATTCTGATATATATGATATATTCTGCCTGAAGCCAGGGAGTAGCCTCCTCGTAACACCTCCAGAAAAGTGATAATTGAGCCCAAATTGATTCAAGCACAGGCAATTAAAATAAAATTTAACTCCCTGCTGCAAACCAGCAAGACTCGATATTTTGGTCATCACACTAAAAATTTGTAATCGGAAAGCTATCTAATTATGGTGCATTTGCACTCAAGGGCTGCTGGTGGTAGGGTTGGTTTCTTGCTTGTCCTCTCTTTCTGGGGAGAAATCAGCTTGAATCCTAACCCATATTTCCATTCTGAAATGGGGATGAATGAGCAGGGTGAAGAAATGAAGTCTGCCCAACAGGAGAAGGAAGGAAGGAAGGAAGGAAAAAATATATCAGTTGAAGAGGGTTTATAAATCAGGGGAGTGAACAGAAATGAGAAGGTTTCTTTTTTTTTTTTTTTAAAGTGATCTTTTTAATGAGATCATAACAATAGAATCGTTTGTTGATGAGAGGTTTGTTGATAGAATCCTCCACTTGTCTAGGCTAAATCATTGTTTTTGCAGCATAAACCATCAGGAAATGCTTCCTAGATCTGTTGGATTGGGTTGCAAATTCAGAGCATTTCAATAGTAGGCAAATTCTGGATTGTCTTCTAATCTTTTCCTGTTTTTGGGACTCTGGGCAGCAGGCACCCTTCTGAAAAGGGAGTTTGTGATAGTGGTGAATATCTGTAGCTCGAGTGGAGGATGAAGGTGGAGGTTTGTTCTTTGAGATTGTGGGTTGGTTTCCGAACCCATCATACCAAGCTAAGTAACATCTTCAGCAGAGTTTAGGGGATAGCAATAGCAATCGCACTTATATAGTGCTTCACGGTGCTTTGCAGCCCTCTCTAAGTGGTTTTACAGAGTCAGCCTCTTGCCCCCAACAATCTGGGTCCTCATTTTGTTGACCTTGGAAGGAGGGAAGGCTGAGTCAACCTTGGGCTGGTCCAGATCAAATTCCTGGCAGTGGGCAAAGTCAGCCTGCAATACTGCATTTTAACCCCATTTTAACACGCACAATTTTTGGCACAGGAGCCCATAAAACCACCACTGGTCTAGAAGGACAGTGGAGGTTCATTCTCCAAGCTTGTGGGTCTCATTGCCAGGCTAGTTAACCTCTTCCAAAGGGAGTTTTTGATGTCACCATTGTGGTTAGAATTCACTGGGTCATCAGCTATCACCCTAATCAATACCTGGTCAATGTGCTTTGCAGATGAGAAAGCCAGAGAACAGAAGCTGCTCTGGATATCTTTACTTGAGGCATTTAAAGCTCTATTGATAGGACAGAATAGACACCGAGAGGGACAGTTTTTGTAAGAGGGAAATACAGTACAGAGAAACAGCAGATCCATGCGTCTCAAAAAGCTACGTGGGAAGATTTAAAAAAAAGAAAATAAAGCAATCATACCGAAAAGTTTTGATCCTTTAGAATCTAGAATACAAGTAGTCCTTACCTTATGACAATAGAACCTGAAATTGAAATATTATGTAAAGTGAATCCCTGCAGTTGTTTACATTGTTAACTTAATAACGTGGTTCTTAAGTGAAGCTGGCTTCCCCCTTGAAATACCTCTCTTTTAAATACTTTTGTGAACTTCCCCTTGTACGTTACAGAGCCTTGTGTTCTTGGCATAATTAAATGCACAGGCACAAATATGTTATTTCACAAATAATTTACTTACTCTGGAGTTACCTTAGAGTAAGAAACAGTAAATCAAACTAAAAGAAACTGTTTTGTACTCTGATATCAATATTTACAAAATTCTTTCAGCACCATGGACAGCAGCCACTGGTCTCAGATCTCTGTTCCTTTGAGTTTTCAGCCTGGTCAAGATCCAATTTCCTTTTATTATAATAATAAAAACAATCACTTCCTTATTTCCTTCCCTCTCCTCCCTCCCTTCCTTCCTTCCTTCCTTTCCCTTCCTCTCCTTCCTTTCTTCCCTCCCTTTCTCTCCTTGCTTCCTCCCTTGCTTCCTCTATTTCTTTCTTTCTCTCATTCATTCTTTCCAAGACTATACTATTAGCAACGCTGGGGTGAATGGCCCAGGCTATGAATTTTGAAAATATACTCCTCTCTCCAGAGGCAGAGAACAGAGAGAGGACTGGCTAACAAATTGTTAGGGAGAGAAAGAGAAAGAGAAAAAGAGAGAGAGAAAGAGAAAGAGAAAAATGTTAGAGGGAGAAAGAGAGAGAGAGAGAGAGAGAGAGAAGTGTTAGGGGGAGAAAGAGAACAAGAGAACAAGAAAGGAGAAAAAGAGAAAGAATAAGAAAGAGAAACAAAGAATAAAAGGAAAGAGAAACAAAGAATGGGGGAGAGAAAGAAAGAAGGAAAAGAATGAGAAAGGAAGAAAGGAAAAAACAAAAAAGAAATGGGGGGGTTAGGGGTGGAAACAGACTTTTAAGAAAACACTGATCTTGTAAAAATCCTTGTAAGAGGAAGCACAGAATGCTTGTGCCCTACAACCCACCTCAAAGTTCAGCCTCTGATCTTTTCCCTCCACCGGCTCCCTCCAAGCATCATTTCTGGCCACTGAGTTTTCTGTTCTGTGCCCCTGAACGCTGACCTTATCAAAGAGAATCCAAGAAGTTGTTTTTAAACCAAAAAAAAAAAAAAGACTAGGAGATGCAATGGAGGTACACAGGACCAGTATGTAGAGCGGGAAGAGACACACAGGCACACACCGATTATCTCGCTCTCCATACTATTTAGTATTTTAATGCACACACACACACACACGTAGTATGTATGTATATGAGTGGGTGGGTGTATCTATATCTATACACACACACACACACACACACACATATAATCTACCTGTGTATCTAATTGTGTCTTCTTGTCTGTCTGTCTGTCTATCTGGCTCCCAAGCTATATGAATAGATAGCACTATCTACCTTTCCATCCATATAGCTAGATAGACAGACAGACAGATAAATGGATGAATGGATAGATATTTCTTTTATTGTCATTGCACCTTGTACAATGAAATTAAATGCCATCTTCAGTGTACAGTGTATATAACATAGATAGATAGATAGATAGATAGATAGATAGATAGATAGATAGATAGATAGATAGATAGATAATCTCTTCATCCATTCACTTACAAATCACATACTTATCCACCATTTCTGAGGTGGCCATTGTTATCCTCTCTTGCCATAATTTTTGTATATATTTTTTGTGTAATATTTAACCTCTTATGTGGGTTTTTTGTGTTTATATATCTGTGCTTTTCATATCTGTAGTCTTTTTTTGCGTGTGAGATGGGCAGCTATACAAATTCAGCCAACCAACAATCCCTAACTACGACTACCTATTTACCTATTTCAACTATTTTGTTTAAACATAGCAAACCTTTTGGGGATTTGTGTAGGCTTCTTTAAGATTAGAAGAAAAAAAACATCTTAAGAAAAAAACTGGGTGGCGAACGCTGCATATTTAGAAGAGCTGCGTGCAGAATGGTTGTGGGGTTGTGGGGTTGTGGGCCGGAGCCAATCTCCAACCAATTTTTTTAAAATTTAATGTCAGAAAGAATAATACTTGAAAGATCAGTGAGGGGATTTAGTCTAATACTAGAAAATCTTTCACACCTACAATTTTGAAAATTCGCCTCACCCCACTCTACAATTTTATAAGATTAGCTTCCTTTCTGTGGGCGCCCCCACTGCCCCGAGATCCGAAGTCATAGGAAGCTAGCTGTTCCTACGTGTTCTCACTTTAACAGAAACCTAATTTGTAAAATGAAGATAATATATCAATGGAAATTAGCATCACACTCAGCCATACAGGTGGGTTGAGCTGCGGGTGAATGCAATGTAATTAAGAAATTAAAAGGTAATTTCCACATATGCTTTCTGTTAATCTAACTCAGCAATCATTTAATTTACAGCAGGGGATTGGCAAGGAGGCAAGCCAAAATAAATAAGATAATACTACATTTAATTGCTCTATGCAATGATAATGAAATGGAGTGGCTTTTGAGCAGGCACAGTGAAGGGAAGGGGGTGCCACACGCCAAAAACATTGGAGGAGAGAAGGAATGTATTTTATTTTTATTCTGAATTTCATTCCTTTTTTTTTTCTTCCTTTGGAGGGAATTAAAACTTAACATCCAGCCGAGTCAACTTTCAGGAAGTTTGGACTCCCAAATGCAGGGATCCCAATTCCAAGCCCGACTTGCCATTTCCATCCAGCTCTTCTTCCCCATTATCACACAATTCTTCCTCCTCCTCCTCCTCTTCTTCTTCTTCTTCCTCCTCCTTCTCTTTCTCCTCCTCCTCCTCCTCCTCCTCCTCCTCCTCCTCCTCCTCCTCCTCCTCCTCCTCCTCTTCTTCTTCTTCTTCTTCTTCTTCTTCTTCTTCTTCTTCTTCTTCTTCTTCTTCTTCTTCTTCTTCTTCTTCTTCTTCTCCTTCTCCTCCTCCTCCTCCTCCTCCTCCTCCTCCTCCTCCTCCTCCTCCTCCTTCCTCCTTCCTCCTCCTCCTCTTCTTCCTCTTCTTCTCCTTCTCTTCCTCCTCCTTCTGGATGACTGAGAATGCCCACTGAACATTCTTCTCCAGAAAGCATTAGATATCTCCCTTTCCTTCTGTTGGACATGGAATATAAATATTTCATTATGAAAATTCACATCCTTGGCCACGTGGGCTTTAGCAGGAGGTAAAGTTGGATGGCAGGATGATCTTATTACGTATCTTGATCATCAACTTTACATGTTAGGGGGACTCAAATTTAGGATATTGCAGGTAGTCCTCAACTTACAACTGTTACCTCTCGGAGAAGAATAGGCAGAATCTAAAAGGTAGAGTGAAAAGGGGGTTTAGCCTAGAATCCTTACATAGTAGTGTATCCGTACATAGATAAGAGCTGTGGTGGTGCAGTGGTTAGAGTGCAGTACTGCAGGCTACTTCTGCTGACAGCCGGCTGCCTGAAATTTGGCAGTTTGAATCCCACCAGGCTCAAAGTTGACTCAGCCTTCCCATCCTTCTGAGGTGGGTAAAACGAGGACCCTGATTATTGGGGGCAATTGGCTGACTCTGTAAACCACTTAGAGGAGGGCTGTAAAGCACTGTAAAGTGGTATATAAGTGCTATTGCTATAGCCATAAGTGAACTATGTCAAACCTCAGTTGAGTGCTGTTGACCCTTATTTGCTAGTTGCACTGGGGCAGATGGGAAAGCACTCCAGAGGGTTAGAGTCATTGCCCCTCAGAGGATCATGGGTTGCCCTCTTCCCCTCTTTGGCAGAGCTTTATAGCTCCCACTGCCTTAAGAAAGTTCCAAACATCCTCAAAGATCCATCTCGTCCTCGGCAGCCTTTTTTTTTTTTTTTTGAACTATTACCATCTGGCAGATGGTACAGAACAATAAAAACAAGGACAAATAGGCTGAAAAACAGCTTTTATCCCAGAGCAGTAACTATATTGAATTCTACTATATAGTGTAATACTAATGCAATATCAGGGGTTTTCAATTCAGTTGCACAGAATGCAAAAGATGTGTGTTTTTGTTTTATTTTTATAGTTTTCTTATGTATGATGTACACTGAAGATGGCATTTAATTTCATTGTACGAGGTGCAATGACACTAAAGTAAACTATAACTATTTAACTCTTAGCAGGGGGAGGGGAGGGGAAAGGAAAGGAAGGAAAGGAAAAAGGAGAGGAGAGAAAGGAAGGGAAGAGAAGAGAATGGAAGGGGAGGGGAGGGGAGGGGAAAGGAAGGGAAGGGAAAAGAAGAGGAGAGGAGAGAAAGGAAGGGAAGAGAAAAGAAGAGAAGGGGGAGAAAGGAAGGGAAGGGAAGAGAAAAGAAGAGAAGAGAATGGAAGAGGAGGGGAGGGGAAAGGAAGGGAAGGGAAAAGAAGAGAAGGGGGAGAAAGGAAGGGAAGAGAAAAGAAGAGAATGGAAGAGAAGAAGAGGGGAGGGGAAAGGAAGGGAAGGGAATGAAAAAGAAGAGGAGAGAGAAAGGAAGGGAAGAAAAAAGAAGAGAAGAGAAGGGGAGAGAAAGGAAGGGAAGGGAAGAGAGAAGAGAAGAGAAGAGAAGAGAAGAGAAGAGAAGAGAAGAGAAGAGAAGAGAAGAGAAGAGAAGAGAAGAGAAGAGAAGAGAAGAGAAGAGAAGGGGAGGGGAGGGGAAAGGAAGGGAAGGGAAGGGAAAAGAAGAGGAGAGGAGAGAAAGGAAGGGAAGAGAAAAGAAGAGAAGGGGGAGAAAGGAAGGGAAGAGAAGAGAAAAGAAGAGAATGGAAGAGAAGAAGAGGGGAGGGGAAAGGAAGGGAAGGGAAGGAAAAAGAAGAGGAGAGGAGAGAAAGGAAGGGAAGAAAAAAGAAGAGAAGAGAAGGGGAGAGAAAGGAAGGGAAGGGAAGAGAGAAGAGAAGAGAAATTTTCACACTTCTCTGAAGGAGATGTGAAGGTGAGATCACTCTCCCAGCATGAAACCTGGGGCTGTTTTGTGAATTCTAATTACTTTCCCACCACCTTCGTTCATTTGGTAGTAATAAAATTTGGGCCCAACATCTCACCTTTCATAGGGAATAGAAAGTGGTCCTCCAGCCCCATCAAGAGATTAGAAAAAGAGTGGTCCAATGCCACATCACCAAAAGCTGACAGGGTCTTAAGGCCAAGAAGAGAATGAGATGTTTCTATTTTTCAGTGACGATGATAAGGATGATGATGTTCCTCTGGGATGGTTGAGACTTCTGAAAAAGAAAAAAAAAAAAGCAGGATTATTCCACACCACAAACGATACTTCTCTATCTTTGCACCAACGTACTGTTAAGGAAGACAGATTTTAGCCTCTTCAACTCCCTACCATGCTAGCTTTCTCAGGGCTTGAAATTTGCTTGTGTGTGATTGTGTGTGTGTGTGTGCATCTGTCTGTCTAAGAGCACTCTGTTGTGGTTAGTCGGCAGCAGGTGTGGACGGCTGAGGAGATCGAGGCCTCAGATGGACTGCTGCCTTCAGAGATTGTGGGGGCTGGCAGCAGCGATGAGGAGGTTCCCGAGGAGCCTGTGCCAAGTGCGCGTAGGATTGCTCGTAGGGAAGAGCAGCAAGGGCGACTCAGGAGTAAGGCTGCAAGGTAATGGCCCCTCTTTCAAGAAGATAAAAGCCAGCTGTGAAACGAATGTACTTTGCAGAAGGCAAAGACATTTTGAAACTCAGCCTCATGGACATTACAGTATCTTAAATTGGTATTGTGTTGTGAAATATTTCTTATCTGTGATTCTTGGTAGTTTTGCACAGTTTTGGCAAGGCTTGTGCTTATCACAGCTAATTATTTTGCAAATGCATTACAAGGTTTCTGTTCTTTTTGAATTGTGTTTGATCTGTCGGAAAAGGGCGTGGGTCAGCACACACTCTGTCATTCAAATCCAGAGCCTGCAAGGTGTAAACAGTTCAAAGCCAATCGTTGTGGACCATTTGCAATCGGGCAAAACTCGGCAGCAACCCCTAGTTTTGTAGGGGAAAATCCTTCAAGATTTGAACCCGGGGTCCCCAAAGGGTGCATGCATGTACCACATCATCACATCCATTGGGGAGGGGCATGAAAAAAACCCAGCTTTTGTCCTCTGAAGGAGAAGCTCACCGCTCTCGACGTCTTTGGCGGCTGGCAGTACGCCAGCTTTTAACACCGCCTCTCACCTCAGCAAAGGAAATGAATACTCCAATCACTCTATTTAACTGCATTCTCTTTTCTGCAAAGAGCCTTGTGCAAGACCTAAGAGCTCATCCGGGCATGGCCTGCTAAGGCAGAGACAAAACATTGCAAATCTATATTAAGAACAAAACCCCCAAATATTAAACATACTGTGGGATGAAAAAGTTATGGTTATGTTTTAAAACGTTCTTTTTTTAAAAAAAAAAACCACAAACATTTTATTATTGAAGTCCCTGGTGTTGCTTGAAGGCGTACATGTCTATAGAGATTCTCCATCCTCCAGGTCATTGTTATCCCCCAAAGTGCTTTCTTTGTTTTTAATTTCCAGGAGGCAAGTGGACTTTCTGATTTTTTTTCTTTGAAGATGTTTCACTTCTCCTCCAAGAAGCTTCTTCAGCTCTGACTGAAGATGGTGAGGAATGGAAGGGTTTATACTCCTTGCAGACAGCGGGTCATATGCATTCTTTTAGAGGGTCCTTGAGGCCACTTGGAGGTTTTATCTGTGTTTACCTGAGTGATGCTAATGGTTCCTGCAGTCTGCATTTTTTTTCCCTCTGGAAATCCATTCCTACTCCCGCACCATTCAAAGGGTGTTCATCCCAAATTATATAGCTAAAAGTCTGTGGAGATTCCCAGTCATCCAGGTCAGAGTTGCTCCAAAGGTGCTTTTTTTCAGGAGGCCACTGGACTTTCTGGGTTTTTTCTTTTTCGTTTGAAGACGTTTTGCTTCTCATCCAAGGAGCTTCTTCAGCTCTGACCGGATGGTGGGGAATGGGAGGATGGATACTCCTTGCAGACAGTTGGTCATTTGCATCCTTTTAGCTTGAAGGATTGAAGGCATAAAATGCACACACATAGGCACAGCCCAAGCCTCAAATTTTTTTGCATCTACCACGCGCGCGCGCACACACACACACACACACACACACTGGAGCACAGGCACACACAGTTAAACTGAGGGGATCTACATTTTGTATGCATAGCCTGAGATCTCTTCGGACTTTCCAGTCCGTAATTTGATGATTGGGAAATCTGCAGGCAAAGGAAAGGAATGGAAAAGCAAACCAGGGAGAAGGAGGGATTGTGTGAACAAGGAGAGGCAGGGAGGGGGAACCTGAAAGGCATGGGGGAATCCTGGGGAGATGGGAGCTCTACGGATGCAGCCCTTTTAATCTCAGCCGTGCGGCCAGCTGTTTTTTAAATAAAACCTGTAGGTCCGGGCCTCACATCAGCTGCTGTTCCCTCCCCTTCTCCTCTAAATCTCATTTATTCCTCATTAACAAAAATCACCTGTTGTTTGACAAACTGGGACCGAGCTCTCAGACAATAAATTGGTCGGCAACTGTTGAGGGCCTGGGGAGAAGAAGAAGTGGAAGGGAAGAGGAGGAGGAGAAGGAAAGAAGAAATGAGGAGGAGGAGGAGGAGAAAAGAAGGAGAGGGAGAGGGAGGGGAAGAAGAGGAGGAGGAGCAGGAGAAATGAGGAGGAGAAGAAAATGAGGAGGGGGGAAGGAGAGGAAGATGAAGAAGACAAAGAGAAGAAAAGGAGGAGGAGGAGGAGGAGGAGGAGGAGGAGGAGGAGGAGGAGGAGGAATGAGGAGGAGCAGGAGAAGAGAAGAAGAAAAGGAGGAGGGGGAGAAAAGGAGAGGGAGAGGAAGAAGATGAAGAGAAGAAGAAAATGAGGAGGAGGAGAGGAGGAGGAGGAAGAAGGAGAAGAAGAAGAAGGAATAATAATGTTTCCAAGAGAAACTCCTGGGCATATCCTATGGTGGTAGCCCAACCCAGATAATTGGAATTTCTCCTATTTCTTCACATTTTCTCATCTACCCATAGGGAACAAGGGCCTCCAAAGCATCTTAGCACACTTCTCCCTGATCTTTAGCAACAAATCACATACAGTAGAAATAGGTCATACAGTATGTTTCCCCCCACCCACCCGCCAATTCCTCTCTGTTTTTACAGTTCTGGCAACTGTGCATTGTGCCATCTTATAAGATGCCTCCGTCTCTCCCTCGGTCTCTTTTCAAGGAATGCTCCTAGGGAGTGACTTTCACAGTTTCTCTTGGTGGGAATGACGAATATATATTATTATTGCTGTGAAATCGCAACTAGGGAAAGCGCCAAAGGGATCTGTTAGGGGAGCAAGAGTAGATTCCCTGCGATCAGGGCTCAAGAAATCAATTCCTTTGCCTCCTCTGGAAATCCGTTTTTCTTTTTTTTTTTTAAAGAATAAGGTTCCGTGTTATATTTTTAGCCGTCCACCCATCATCCCCTAGCTCAAATCCAATACAGGTAAGCCCTTAACTTACAACAGTTTCATTTCGTGACCGTTCAAATTTATAACGGCACTGAAAAAGGTGACTCATGACCGTTTTTCACACTTATGACCTTTGCAGCATCCCCGTGATCCAAATTCAGGCGCTTGGCCACTGCCTCGTATTTATGATGGTTGCCATATCCCGGAGTCACGTGATTCACTTGAACAATGGTGCAATTCCCTTAACAGCTTCAGTGTTTTGCTGAACAACGGAGGCCAGAAAAGTTGTAAAATGGCGGGGGAAGTCACTTCATAAATGTCTCACCAAACAGCAGAAAATTTGGACTGACAGGACTGTCTCCATTGTGGTTGTAAGTCAAGAACTACCTCTTATATTTTTATTCTAGTTCCATGCATTTCATCTTTAAAAGAAGAATAAGGTTGGCCATAGAATAGAATAGAATAGAATAGAATTAGAATTAGAATTAGAATAGAATAGAATAGAATAGAATAGAATAGAATAGAATAGAATAGAATAGAATAGAATAGAATTCAATTCTTTATTGGCCAAGTGTGTTTGGACACACAAGGAATTTGTCTTTGGTGAAAATGCTCTCAAAGTACATAAAAGAAAATAAACATTTGTCAAGAGTCAAGAATCATCAGGTACAACATTTAATAATAGTCATAGGGTACAATAAGCCATCGAATCATACTAGGAAACAGTCAATATTAATCGTAAGGATGCAAGCAACAAAGTCACAGTCATACAGTCACAAGTGGGAGGGGATGGGTGATAGAAATGATGAGAAGATTAATAGGAATAATAGTGCAGACTTTGTAAATAGTTGGACAGTGTTGAGGGAATTATTTGTTTAGCATTTGGGGAAAAAACTCCCCTTGTGTCTAGTTGTTCTGGTGTGCCGGGCTCTGTAGTGTCGCTGTCAGGGAAGGAGTTGAAACAGTTTATGTCCAGGATGTGAGGGGTCTGTAGATATTTTCACAGCCCTCTTTTTGATTCCTGCAGTATACAGGTCCTCCATGGAAGGCAGGTTGATAGTGATTGTTTTTTCTGCAGTCCTGAAAATACTAAATATTAAAAAAAAAAAAAAATAGAAATGCTGCATTCTCTTCCAATTCTGAGTCATTCCACTGGAGATCTCCAAGCCAACTTTCAGTAGCAGTTGCTGCAAAATAAAATATTTTTGTTTTTAAAAAGCTCAGATTTATTGGCTGCAACGTTCGCTGTAGTTTTCTAAATCAACATGGTTGTGGCATAGAGACCACTTTGTCTTGGTGGCGAGGCATTGCTCGTAAAGTTTTCTTTCAATGCTTAAAAAACAGAAGAGAGAAATATTGGGGAATGCTCATGTGAAATTCAACGCCCACAAGCCTCCAGAATGGGGTTTTGAAGCACAAGATCCTACCCGCCCTCTTGAAACACGTTATGAACAAAAACGGACTTGTCTGATTAGGAAAAAAAAGCACAATAACCTCATTTATTAGTGCCTGGAAACCTCTTATGGACTTTTTGCTAAGGAAAGAGGGGAGGGAACGAAAGTGTGATTTATGGGTTTGATGATGAGAAAGGGTAGGCTATGGAAAGAAGGAAAATTATGTTATAAATGCATTTATAACGATTCAGAAGATCAGAAGCTGCTCCTTTGTAGCCTTTTGTCCTTTTCTCTTCTCTTTTTGTTCCTCTTTCTTTTCTCATTTTCTTTCTTAATCAACTTGCTATTTTCATTATTCCCTCTATAACATTTGCATTGTTTTGATCTTGCTAATGGAGTATATAGGGAAGAAGAGGTAGAGGAAGAGGAGGACGGTGGAATCCTTGGTGCCCTGTGAACTTGGTTGTTTTCTTGCAGATCTTTCATTACCAAAGTAGGTAACATCATCAGTGCTAGAAAAGATGGGGTATGTGGAGAGGAGGAGGAGGCTGCATAAAATTGCATTTGCAAGAAAAAACGGTTTGAAAAGATTTGTAGAAAAAGAGAGTGGAAGAAGGGGGGATTGTCTCCATTTCCAACATGGAATGGACACACAGACTCTGCTGTCAATTGTATTGAGGCAATGATTAAAAAAATTAGTAAGTCCATTCCAACAAGAGCTAGAGAATAATTCAGCTCTTTCTCCCCTCCTTTCAGACAATAATTCTTTTTTTTATAAGTTGAGTAGAATACATAGTGGCCTTCTTTCTCACCTTTAGATTAGCCAAGTGGGTAACCCCAAGCAATCAAGAACATTTGTGAAATGATGGTGATATATTTTTTTTATCCTGCCTTTTCTACAAATAACTCAAGATGGCAAACGTACCAAATATGCCTTCCTCTTCCTATTTTCCACACAACAACAACCCTGTGAGGTGGGGGGGGGAGAGAGAGAGAGAGAAAGAGAGACAGTGATAGAGGGGGAGACAGAGAGAGAGAACAAGATTGAAAGAAGAGAGAGAGAAAAAACAAGAATGAGAGGAAGAATAAGAGAAAGAGAGACAGAGATGGAGACAGAGAGAGAACAAGAATGAAAGAAGAGAGAACAAGAACGAGAGAAAGAGAAAGAGAAAGAACAAGAGAGAAAGAGAGACAGAGATGGAGATGGAGACAGGCAGAGAGAGAGAACAAGAATGAGAGAAAGAATGAGAGAGAAAGAGAGACAGAGATGGAGATAGAGACAGAGAGAGAGAACAAGAGAGAGAACAAGAATGAGAGAGAGAGAGAGAAAGAGAGAGAGAAATCCAAGGTCACCCAACTGGTTTTGATGCCTAAGGGGGAACTAGAACTCACAGTCTCCTAGTTACTAGCCAAGGCCTTCATCCCTACACAACACAATGCACCATGGTGTAACCAGAAGGGACGGGTCTGCCTTGCCTTTGGACTCCCCCGCCCCTTACAAGAACCCCCCCCTCTCCACCAGGCGCAAACCTAACCACATCCACCGGGTGTTATGTGGGCAACGCAGCCCGCCGCCTTTACGGGCGCTCGGCGAGCCGGTGGGAATTGGCGAGAGCAGACCCCTCGGCTCAGTCCTTCCTGGCAAGAGCTTTGGGGGGGGCGAGAAGGAAGGGGGCGCCGGGAGCCCCACAGTCCCTGGGAAGCTACCCCCGCCGTAATCTCCCCTTGCTATGACTCCAAGCGTCCCGCGCGCTGGCCGCGTCTCCGGTAGGCGCACCTTGAATGCGCGTCGACGGATCAGGAGACGCGCGGCCATTAATCTCGGTGACAAACAGGACTCCGAAGGAATATTTGCACCCCGAAATGGAAAGATTAGGCCATATTTGTCAAGGCTTGGCGAGCTTATCGCCTCCCGAGCAGATGCTCTTCCATATTCATGAGCCGCAGGAAGCGGCGAGTGGTCCCTCCCGGCCCTCCCGACTTTCAGCTGCGCAGGGAGAAGGGGACCGGAGCGGCCGGACGGACGGCGGGAAAGACGGACGGACGGACGGCAGAAATATTGAGGGATGGGGGTGTCCAGACCCGGGAGGAAAGCGGAGGGGGAGAAAGGAGCGCTGCAGTCCTCCCTCCCTCCCTCCCTCCCTTCCTCTCCTTATTCTCACTTTCCTTCTTCCCTTCTCTTCTCTTCTCTCCCTCCCTCTCTCTCATCTATCTTCCTTTTCTCTCCTTCCCTTCTCTTTCCTTCCCTCTCCTCTCTTCCCGGTGCTTTCCTCCCTCCCTCTCATTATTCTCACTTTCGTTTCCTTCTCTCCTTCCCTTCCTTTCTCTTCCCTTCTCCTTTCTCCCTCCCTCTCTCTCATCTATCTTCCTTTTCTTTCCTTCCCCTCCCTTCCCTTCCCTCTCTTCTCCTTTCTTTCCGGTGCTTTCCTCCCTCCCTCTCATCTTTCTCACTTTCCTTTCCCTTCTCTATTTCCTTCATTTTCCTTCTCTATTTCCTTCAATTCCCTTCTCTTTCCTTCCCTCTTCTCACTTCCCCATGCTTTCCTCCCTCCCTCTCGTTTTTCTTCCTTTCCTTTCCCTTCTCTATTTCCTTCATGTCCCTTCTCTATTTCCTTCCCTTCCCTTCTGTTTCTTTCCCTCTCCTCTCCTCTCTTCCCTATGCTTTCCTCCCTCTCTCTCATCTTTCTTCCTTTTCTTTCCTTCCCTTCTCTCTCCTCTCCTCTCTTCCCTATGCCTTCCTCCCTCCCTCTCATCTTTCTTTCCTTTCCTTTCCTTTCGCCCAGTTTAATGTCACACACAAGCAGGAGAAGTTGTTGTCTACAGATGCAAGAATGTATGGTTAAGAAACTAGGGCTTAGCTGGAGAGATAAACCTAGTTACCAAGAGAGAGAGAAGGACCTTAATATAGTAATTGGTCATCTGAAAAAAAAAATAAAGGAAGAAAAACCCACAATTTTGTTTGTGAGATAGCAAATAAAATCCACAATAAAACCCAATTATACTAGAGTGATCAAAGGGAGACACTTTATGAAAAATAAATCAAAACTTAGCCATCTTAAGATAAATAAAATCACGTTGATCAGATTGCAACAGTTTCACATTTGGGGGTTTTAAAGAATATATCTTAACATGCCTTCTCTCTCTTATTATACAATTAATAATATTTTGTGCAATCTCCTTTGCCATTTGTGTTTGAAAACCGCTCAAAAGTGTGCAGGAAAGTGGTGGAAACACCTCAAAATAAACCCACCAATGATTTGGAACACTTGGCAATTTTCTGAGGGTTCAAATCTGTTTTTCTTCTTCTCCAACGGTGTCTCTTTTGGCCACAACTTGTGTTTTCTAAGAGAAGCTTTACTGAGCCAGAAGGATTGGTGGTCCCGAAGGACTTGAGGCTTTTGTGATGCCAAAACAGGCTGCCAACAACTGTTGTCCCTCTAAAAAAGCAAAGAGCATTCCATTCTCCCTCTGAAGTAGCTTTTGGTCAGTCTCATTTGTGTTCCAGCTGATGTTATTACTTTATTCTTGATCTATTAGAATTCCCACCCTTCCCTTCTCTCTCTCTCTCTCTCTTTCTTTCTGGTTCATTCTCTCTTTTGTTCATTTTCTCTCTCCCTCTCTCAGTCTCTTTCTCTCTGTATCTTGTTCTCTCTTGTTTGTTCTGTCTTGTTCATTCTCTCTCTCTCTCTCTCTTGTTCTCTCACGAATGCTCTAATACTGGAAATTTTTAAGCAGAGATTGGACAGCCATTTGTCCGAAGTTGTGTAGGGCCTCCTGCTTGAGCCTGGAGTTGGACTAGAAGACCACTAAGGTCCCTTCCAGGTCTGTTATTCTATTCTATTCTATTCTATTCTATTCTATTCTATTCTATTCTACTCTACTCTACTCTACTCTACTCTACTCTACTCTACTCTACTCTACTCTACTCTACTCTACCCTACCCTACCCTACTCTACTCTACTCTACTCTACTCTACTCTACTCTACTCTACTCTACTCTATTTCATTCTATTCTCTAGTTCATTCTCTCTCTCTCTTGTTCTCTCTTGTTCATTCTCTCTTTCTCCCTTTCTCTCTCTCTGTTTTTCTCTCTCACATACAGATACACACACACACACACACACGTGTTCTTTCTAGTTTGTTCTCTCTCTCTTGTTCATTTTCTCTCTCCCTCTCTCATTCGCTTTCTCTGTCTCTCTTGTTCTCTCGTTTGTTCTCTCTCTCTTCTTTCTTGTTCATTCTCTCTTCTCTCTCTTGTTCTCTGTCTCACTGTCTCATTCTCTCTCCCTCTCTTATTCTGTCTCTTGTGTTCTCTCTCTCTTGTTCTCTCTCATTCGCTCTCTTTCTCTCTCTCTCATTCTCTCTCTCTCTCGTTCTCTCTCTCTTTCCCTTGCTCTCTGTCTTTCTCTCATTCTCTCTCTCTTTCTTTATCTCTCTTGTTCTCTCTCTCTCTGTCTTTCTCTTGTTCTCTCTCTTTCTTTATCTCTCTTTCTCTTTCTCTCTCGTTCCCTCGCTCTTTCCCTTGTTCTCTCTCTCTCTTTCGCTCTCTCTCTCTCATTCTCTTTCTCTTTCCCTTGTTCTCTCTCTCTGTCTTTCTCTCATTCTCTCTCTCTCTTTCTCTCTCTCTCATTCTCTCTCTCTTTCTCTTGTTCTCTCTCTCTTTCTCTCATTCTCTCTCTCTCTCTCTCTCATTCTCTCTCTCTCTCCCTTGTTCTCTCTCTCTCTCTTTCTCTCACTCTCACTCTCTCTTTCTTTCTCTCTCCTGTTCTCTCTCCAAGAGTTCCTCTATAGGGAAACAGAACAAACAAACACATCTTGCTAGGCAAACCAAAAAAAAGGCCCAATGATGGAAGGC
The DNA here is from genome assembly GCA_033807585.1 of Hydrophis major. Classification (NCBI taxonomy): domain Eukaryota; kingdom Metazoa; phylum Chordata; class Lepidosauria; order Squamata; family Elapidae; genus Hydrophis; species Hydrophis major. The sequence continues at coordinate 4,556,078 of CM066339.1, read as the reverse complement.
TTCAAGTTTCTCAGCAGGCATCTCAGGGCACAAATATGCCCAAGGGACCCCTGCCAACTGGCTGCTCTCAGCCATGGAGGTGGGACTCAGCCAGCTGGCTGAACCCCTTGCCTTGAACATCACTGGGCCTCTCTTTATAGCAAGTCCTCCGGAGCATGGCATCAAAGGGGAAACAGCTCAGCAGATTTCAAAGGCAGCTCCTCACTTGCTTGGTTTCCAAGGATGGAAAAAGAGACGTGCCATAGCAGGATGATCAGAGAGAGAAAAGAAGGGAAAAGAGGGAGGTGGGGGAGAAGAGAAAGAGAACGAAAGAGGAAAAAATGGAAAAGAAAGGAAAATGAAAGAGGAAAGAAGAAAGAAGAGGAGGAAGTGAAAGAAAGAAGGAAGCAGAAAGAAATAGAATAGAACAGAATGAATATTGGAATAGAATAGAATGTAGAATAGAATAGAATAGAATAGAATAGAATAGAATAGAATAGAATAGAATAGAATAGAATAGAATAGAATCTTTTATTGGCCAAGTGTGATTGGACACACAAGGAATTTGTCTTTGCAAATGCTCTCAGTGTACCTTTATAAAAAGATACATTTGTCAAGAGTCAAGAATCATAAGGTTCAACACTTAATAATAGTCATAGGGTACAATAAGAATAGAATAGAATAGAACAGAATGGAATAGAATGAATATTGGAATGGAATGGAATGGAATGGAACGGAATGGAATGGATTGGAACGGAATGGAATGGAACGGAACAACAGAGTTGGAAAGGACCTTGGAGGTCTTCTAGTCCAGCCCCTGCTCAGGCAGGAAACCCTACACCACTTCAAGCAAATGATTGTCCAATCTCTTCTTAAAAACTTCCAATGTTGGAGCATTTACAACTTCTGGAGGCAAGTAGTTCCACTGATTAATTGTTCTAACAGTCAGGAAATTCATCCTTAGTTCTAGGTTGCTTCTGTTCTTCTGAAGCTAGCATAAATGACAGCAGCCATGGGACCCCTGCCGAAACCCCAGCAGCCCACCCCTATATAATATATTGTATTTGCAGTCGGTCTACTACTCCCTAGTTGCTCCAGATTAAGCCTGTGATGCTTATGCTACAACATGTGGGTAACCAGTAGAAATTAGCAAAGAGAAGCAGACATTCTAATTCTTGACTGACAGGTTGTGTTTGTGTGGACTTATCCATCAGCCTTAAAGTATTTCTAACAATCCCAACAGATTCAGCAGGGCCTACACTGCTGAGGTAGATTAGCGGAGAAATTTGTACTTATCCAACAGATTCTTGTACAGACTTTGGAAGCTGTGGGAATTTCCAAGAAGAGATTGGACTGCCATAATATCAGAAATAGTGTAGGGTCTCCTGCTTGGGCAGGGGGGTTGGACTAGATGACCTACAAGGTCCCTTCCAACTCTGTTAATCTGTAATCTGAATTAGCAATCCATCTGTCTCCTGTTTATGCCCGGGTTCTGGAGAGCATTCCTGTTTTTTCCTTTCAACCTCTCTCTCTCTCTGCCTTTCCCCATCACTTGTCTCTGTCTCTGTCTGTCTCTGTCTGTCCCCATCTCTGTGTGTGTGTGCGTGTGTGTGTCTGTTTGTCTGTCTGTCTGTCTCTCTCTGTCTCTCCCTCTAACCCTCACTCCCTCTCTCTCTCTTTCCCCATCCCTCCATCTCTGTCTGTCTCTGTCTGTCTCCCTCTGTCTCTCCCTTTCTTTCCCCATCCCTCCCTCTGTCTGTCTCTCTCTCTCTCTCTCTCTGACTCTCTCCCTCTCACCTCCTCCTTCTGTCTGTCTCTCTTTCTCTCTGTCTCTCTCCCTCCCTCTTTCCCCAGTCAGAGTCTCAGGCTGTGACAAGGAGCGTTTGGAGAAAGATGAATTGAAATGACACGTGCGCTTCAGCATGACTGCCACTGTGATACATGGAGAGCCATCAGTGCCTTTCTGTAGTGAGCAATACAGATGAGACACTGACCTCACTCACAAAAGGGTCAAGGACGTTGGGAAGGCACAGCAGCTGGAACGAGGAGAGGAGGAGGAAACAGGAGCAGCGGGGACCTCTCCTTTATGCTTTGCACCCTTCCCTTCTTCCTCTCATTTTCGGGGGTCAAGAATACAGATCGTCGTCAACTTAATGATGACAGCTGAGCCCCAAAATCTCTGTCGCTAAGCCAGATGTATGTGAAGTGAGCTTTACATTTTACAACTTTTCTTGCCACAGCCGTTAATGCGAATCACTTCAGCTGTTAAGTGAGTCACATGGTTGTTAAGCGAATTGGGCTTCCCCATCGACCTGCCTTGTCAGAAGTCGCAAAAGCGGGATCACCTAATCCTGAGACCCTGCAACCGTCATAACTACGAGCCGGTTACCAAGCGTCTGAATTTTTTTCCCCCCATGGATGAAACCTGCAATTTTATTCTAGTGTCATGCATGTGTAAATCTTTTTTTTAATTTTTAATTTTTAATTTTTTTTATTGTTTAAAGGATGCTGCAGTAGTCATAAGTGTGAAAACCAGCCATGAGTCACTTTTTCCCCCTGGATGCTGTAACTTTGAACAGTCATTAAATGAAATGTGGGAAGTCAAAGACCATCATTATTCTAGAGAACAGACTAATCATTCCTGCCTCACCGCTGCATGTCCCAAATGCCACATTATATGTCTGTTGTAGTTTGCCAGCAGACGGTGCAGACAGCAGCAGAATCGGACAGTGGGGAAGAACAGGGATCAGTCCTGGAGACTGGAGAGGATTCAGACAAGGGTCCTACGTCCGATGCAGAGATGGGGCCAGGGCCATCTGGGAGTGAGGTGCTGCCTCCAGAGCCTTCGGAGTTTGGCAACAGCGAGGAAGAGGTATAAGAGGAGCCTGTTCCCAGTGTGTGTGTGCACAGAGCTGCCAGAAGGCAAGACAAAAGGAGCAACTTAGGAGTAAGGCTTGGAGGTGATTGCCCCTCCCATAAGGTATAAAGGACAGGCCAAGATGACAAAACCTTTGCAGCAAGCAAAGTCGTTCGCTCTGTTCAGATTAAACGTTGAAGCTCTGTGTGGACTTTGTACTTTGGTTGGTTTTTTACAGTTCATTTGGCACTTTAGCTGTTGGCAACCATTCAAAGGAGAGAAAGGTGGGTGCTTATCTTGAGGGACTGTTTGGGATTCATTACCGGCTGGGAATAAACGTAATTCCTAGCATTGAAATAAAACAAGAGTTGTTTTAACAAAGCGTGTACTTAATTACTGTCTCAGAAGCCTTGGTCAGAACAATGTCAGGATTGTGCAGGTAGCCACTGGAAGCTTTAGCTGTCACCGCTAAAAGCTGACAAATTAGTGGGACAGTTCATTGATTTATCTCAGGGAGGCACACAGACCATGTTTCAAAGTCACGAAGCAGTGAAATTGGCCACAAGTAGGCACTTGATAGAATTTTGGAGCCTCCTCAAAGACTTCTGATAGCCTGCCAGAAGAAGTTGTGGGGGAAACTTTGGAACATCAACATCATGGCGCCCTTTGTATTCCTTTTAGTTCTCTCAGAACTTGACCATATCAGTTAATTAATTAATCAATGGAACAGTTTGTCTCTAGAAGTCATGGGTGCTCCAACTGGATGTTTTTAAGAAGAGATTGAACAATTGTTTGTCTGGAATGGGATGGGACCTCCCGCTTGTGCAGGGGGCTAGACTTGAAGACCTCCAAGGTCCCTTCCAACTCTGATATTCTGTTATTTGGAAAGAAGGGGATCCCATTGCTCTGGGCATTGACCATTGAAGCCAAGCTCACCTTCCAAGATCTGAACAGCTTTGCAAATTATCAATCTTCATCTTGAGAAGAGGGACATCAATCATGACAGGAGTGCAATCATATTAACCGTATTGAGTTTGAATTCAATGTGGCAAATGGTTATGCAACATCTTTTTAAAAACTCCCAGTGTTGGAGCATTTACAACTTCTTGAAGGCAAGTCGTTCCGCTGATAAGTTGTTCTCACTGTCAAGAAATTTCTCCTTAGTTCTAACTTGCTTCTCTCCTTGATCAGTTTCCACCCATTGTTTCTTGTCCTGCCCTCGGGTCCTTTGGGGAATAGCTGGACTCCTTCCTCTTTGTGACAGCCCCTCAAATATTGGAAGACTGCTATCATGTTACCCCTAGTCCTTCTTTTCATAAGACTAGTGTTCTGACCCAAACCTGTTTCCATGAGAGCAAACACAAGACAAAGGCAGCAGCACAACCTTTTAATGTTTCATCTATGAATTCTGTTTCTTCATAGATAAAAGGCTGCTTCCAACTAATTAGCTCCCACAAGAAAGAACCTTCCCAAGTTTTTGCAAGGCTGCCAAAAAAACAACAGATAAGAAATAGTTTACAACACAAGAGTCTTCAAATGCCAACTGTAATGTCCACAAGGCTGAGTTTCAAAATGTCTTTGCTTCCTGCAAAGAAAGTTTGCCTTTTATCTTCTTGAAGGAGGGGCTAATACCTTGCAGCCTTACTCCCAAGTCGCCCGTGCTGCTGCAGCTGCTCTTTCCTGCGAGCAACCCTGAGTGCACACTCACTTGGCGCAGGCTCCTCGGGAACCTCCTCATCGCTGCTGCCAACTCCCACAATCTCTGAAGGCAGCAGTCCTCTCCCTCATGGTCCTGGCCCCTCATCTGAGTCCTTGCTCTCCTCAGCCGTCTGCACCTGCTGCAGGCTAAACACAACAACTAGACATATTATAAATGATTCCCCAATTCTGGAAGTTGAAGTCTACAAATCTTCAAGTTGTCAAGGTTGGACACCCCAATGAAATCCAATCAAAGGTAATTAGCACACAAGTTCCCCTCACTAATGTGAGACTTGTGGTCCCTGGCATACTCCAAGACTAAATATAATTCTGGGAGAAAATTTGGTTTGTATGCCTTTCTTTTCTCACCACAACCTTTCAAGAATGATTGATTCATTGTACCATTGCCCCAACTGAACATCATCTGATGTAGTTTGGAAAGCAGGTGATAAGCCATGTGTGACTCAGCCAGTATCCGTTTGAAAAACAGGACAACTTTATTCCATTATTCTTGAATCATACCCTAAAGGACAAGCTAGTATTTGCAAAAAAAACCAAAACCAAAACCCAACTAGGTTGGATTTTGAAACAAACACTTTCCCCATAGTGAATTGCTTATTTAATTTGGTCTTTCCTTTCAAACATGGAGTGCCCAAGGCAGTAAGAATTGATAATACCAACACTAAATATATAATCAAATACAATGATCCCAATGCAAAGTAACTGTAATACCAAAGAAGACAGGCCTTTAAGACCGTGGGCAGTGAATTGACTCATTTTTATTCAATGATATATTAGTTAGAAGATCAAGGTTCTCCAATGTCCATTTTGCCTGGAACAGCAAGATATAAATCTAAGGAGCCACATCATGAATTAATAGAATAGAATACTGAATTAACTGAATAACAGAGTTGGAAGGGACCTTGGAGGTCTTCTAGTCCAATCCACTGCTAGAGCAGGAGATCTTATACCATTTCAGACAAAAGTCTCTTCTTATAACCTCCAGTGATGGAGCACCAACAACATCTAGAGGCTAGCTTTTCCACTAATTAATTGGTCTCAGTGTCAAGAAATTTCTCATATTTCTAAGTTGGATCTCTCCTGGATAATCTTGTTCTGCCCTCAGATCCTTTGGAGAATAGATCTCTTCTCTGTGACACCCTCTGTGACACCCGCTCAAGTACTGGAACACCATTCTCATGTCCCCCACATCTTTCTCTTCTTTAGACTAGATAGACACAGTTCCCACAACCGTTCATCATATATTTTAGCCTCCAGTCCCCTTATCTTCTTTGTTGTTGCTCTTCTCTGCATTCTTTCCAGAGTCTCAACAACTTTTTGGTATCATGTGGCCATTATTATTTCATGGCACAGTTTGCAAGATGTTCGGGATGAATTTTGGCATGTTTATGCCTGAAATAGGCAGATGTTCATGTTTCATAGTGTTACCTCTCGTCACATAATGTAAATTCTACATTAAGCTTGCCTTTTGCAATTAACTGAATAGAATAGAATTCTTTATTGGCCAAGTATGGTTGGACACACAAGGAATTTGTCTTGGTGCAAATGCTCTATGTACATAAAATAAAAGATACATTCGTCAAGAATCATCAGGGACAACAGTTAATGATAGTCATAGGGCACAATAAGCCATCAAATCCTACTAGGAAACAGTCAATATAAATCGTAAGGATACAAGCGACAAAGTTACAGTCATACAGTCACAAGTGGGAGGGGATGGGTGATAAGGAGTGATGAGAAGGTTAACAGTAATAGTAGTGCAGCCTTTGTAAATAGTTGGACAGTGTTGAAGGAACTAGTGAACATATCTCTTTCTCAATGGTCCCATTGGTCTCTCTCCCAAGTTTAAACATTTGAGTTCAATTTTTTTTTAGGGCTTGAGTAGGGGACTGGCCTGGAAGGCTCCAAGATCCCTTCCACCTCTGATATTCTGTGTTCCATGACTTTGTTATCTGGTATTTCACCCAAGAGCCCAAGTCTTGGCAGAAGGCATCCCTGCAAGAAGAAATGGGCTGAAATCAGACCACTCATCACCAGGTGTTTAACAGATTCACAGAGTGGGAAGGGACCTTGTAGGTCATCTAATCCAACCCTACTCTGGACAAGCAAGAGACCCTACACCATTTCTGACAGATGGCAGTCCAGTCTCTTCTTAAAAGCCTCCAGTGATGAAGCTCCCACAACTTCCGAGGGCAACTTCTGTTCCGTGGGTTGATGGTTCTCACGGTCAGAAAATTCCTCCTTATTTCCAGGTTGAATCTCTCCTTGTTCAGTTTTGAACTGAAAAATGTTGGTTGAGATCTGTGCTTTCAGCCAAAAAAATGGAGTGCAAGGGAGGAGTGGAAAGTTGCTTTTTCAGCCATGCCCTGCTTTCTTCTGGCAGCTGCAGGTAACCAAACAGAAGACACCAGAGCTTAAGCAAGGAGAGGCACTCCATACAGAACTCTAGCAATGGCTTGGTTGCCATGACAACCAACACCAGGCCTCTGGTTGAGGAGAGGACACACCGGAGTGGGTGCTCATGCCTTATGCAAAAGGCTGCCACGGGTGCCATTCACAGCCCATTTGTTCCTGCCAAGGCAGAAAGAGTGGAGCTGTGGAAATCCTTGGCAGGCTCTGTCAGTCTCCTTCACATCTTATCAGATGGGGAAAGCCCCCCAAAAAGCTGTGAAGCGAGTAATTAATCTTGGCTGATAATGGAGGCGATGGAGGGAGAAGGGAGGGCGAGCAGAGAGGGGATGCGGGGCACAGAAAACTCAAATTAATGCTGGGTTCAGGTTGCAGGACATTTTAACTGCTCCTAAGACCCTTAGATTTTATTTTATTTAAATCGGGGGTGCAGTTCCTTCCATTCCTTTAGATCAGTTCAGAGCAATAGAGGGGATTTAGTGAAGTTCTCCATCATCATTTGATCTCCGTGGCTGGGGAAAGCGGGGAAAAAAAACCATCATAAAGAATAATGTCAAAGAATTAAAAGAACAAGGAATGTTCTTATTCTTTTAAGGAAAGCAAAATTATCACGTTTTTTTTCAGCCTCTCCTATTTCAGTTCTTGGTGCTCTCTGGGGTTGGAGGAGGAGGAGGAGGAGGAGGAGGAGGAGGAGGAGGAGGAGGAGGAGGAGGAAGAAGAAGAAGAAGAAGAAGAAGAAGAAGAAGAAGAAGAAGAAGAAGAAGAAGAAGAAGAAGAAGAAGAAGAAGAAGAAGAAGAAGAGAGAGGGAAAGGGAGAAGAGGGGGATAGGAAGAAGGAATGGGAGGAGGAGGAGGAGGAAGAAGAGAAAGAAGAAGAAGAAGAAGAAAGAGAGAGAGAGAGGGAAAGGGAGAAGAGTGGGATAGGAAGAAGGAGTGGGAGAAGGAGGAGGAGGAGGAGGAGGAGGAAGAGAAGGGGGAAGGGAGAAGAGGGATAGGAAGAAGGAGTGGGAGAAGGAGGAGGAGGAAGAAAAAGAAGAAGAAGAAGAAGAAGAAGAAGAAGAAGAAGAAGAAGAAGAAGAAGAAGAAGAAGAAGAAGAAGAAGAAGAAGAAGAAGAAGAAGAAGAAGAAGAAGAAAAAACAATAATATTAGAGAGCACCAAGCACCCTTCAAATTAAACCCAAATATTCTCCTTTACGGGAAGAAATCTTCCTGCACCTTTATGCCAAGGACCTAAAGGGAAGGGTTTTTTTGGAAGGATTGGGGGGAAAACGTCATCCATGCGTAGAAGATAAATCTTTCAAAGTTCCTTCAATCCAGGATGGTAGTCAGCCAGTCCTGGCCAAAGGCTCCCCTTCTGCTCTGGGCCAAATTCTCATCCAGGGGGATTGCACAACCTGCTCTCCAAGAGGTGGAACGGCCCCATGCAAGTCCAGCTTGCCAAGCCCTCAACCCTATTGTCTCCCCTCCCCACTACCCACCCACCCACCCCACACACTCCTTTCTCTTCCTCACTCCTGGCAAAATATATGGCTATAAAACCCTCCCTCCCACACCCTCTGCACTCTCTCCCCACCCCCGGCCTCCAGCCCCTCTGCCTGCTTCCAGCCTCTTTCCTAATAGCATCCTTTTCATGGAAACAAATTGTCCAGCTAGGGAACTGCACCTGAGGGCTTTCACCCTTTAACAAATAAGCTTTTAATTTTCTGCCAGAAGGACATAGAGTGTAGGGCGGGCCACGGGGAGAAAATCAATCACTCATCCGTCTTCATCATCCCTGCCTGGGGACCCGTTCAGGCTGGCTGAATGCCCCACGGGGGAGGGGGGGGTGAGAAAATGTGAGGAGGAGGGAGTTGGCAAGAGGGGAGGGGGAATGACAACAGCAAGATGGGGCAAGACTTGGTGTGGTCGCCGTTGTCAAAGCAATTTGGGATCTTCGCTTGCCCAGGAGCCGGTAGAAAAATTGGGAAGCTTGAAGGGATCCAAGTTTCCAGCATCCCCCCATAATCATCCTGGGGTGAGAAATAGTCCTCTGTTTTTCTCTCTCTAAAAAAAAAAAAAGGCCCACCCCAATCTATTACTCAATTGGGAAAAAGGAAAGGTTGTTTTTCAAGTTGATTTCCAAAGAGATATTTTGAAGAGGATTTGGGTGGAATTCTGCTAAGAATTTTATGTGTAGAACAGAGGTGGGATTCAAAAATTTTTTACTACCAGTTCTGTGGGTGTGGCTTGGTGGGCATGACAGGGGAAGGTTACTGCAAAATCCCCATTCTCTCCCCACCCCACTAACCTGCTTTCCAGCTCCGTTCTCCTTTGCAAGACAACCAAAGACCCAGCCAATCAGCTGGGACTCAATGGGAGGCAGAGAATAGAGGGGAGCGGAGCCAGTCAGAGGTGCCATTTGCTGGTTCTCCGAACGACCCAAAATCTCCGCTATCGGTTCTCCAGAAGTGGTCAAAACCTGCTGAATACCACCTTTGGTATAGAATATGGAAGTTGGAAGATCCTAGGATTGAAAGGGACTTGGAAAAAAAGCAGCTTAGGACCAGTTTTCACACTTACAACCATTGCAGCATCCTATCTATCTATCTATCTATCTATCTATCTATCTATCTATCTATCTATCATCTACCTACCTATTTATCTATCATCTGTCTGTCTGTCTGTCTGTCTATCTATCTATCTATCTATCTATCTATCTATCTATCTCTTTCTCTCGCTATCATCTATCTACATTGTATATATATCTCTTTATCTATCTATCTATCTATCTATCTATCTATCTATCTATCTATCTATCATCTACCTACCTACCTACCTATTTATCTATCATCCATCCATCCATCCAATCTATCTATCATCTACCTACCTACCTATTTATCTATCATCCATCTATCTATCTATCTATCTATCTATCTATCTATCCATCCATCTATCTATCTATCTATCTATCTATCTATCTATCTATCTATCTATCATCTACCTACCTACCTACCTATTTATCTATCATCCATTCATCCATCCAATCTATCTATCTATCATCTACCTCCCTCCCTATTTATCTATCATTCTATCTATCTATCTATCTATCTATCTATCTATCTATCTATCTATCTATCTATCTATCATCTACCTACCTACCTACCTATTTATCTATCATCTATCTATCTATCTATCTATCTATCTATCTATCTATCTATCTATCTATCTATCTATCTATCTATCTACTGTATGTATATGTATACATATATATCTTCTTCCCAGCACCAGCTGATGCTACTCCCTGTGGCAAATCCTTGTATATGATTCCGCCGTTGTTGCTGCTGCTGCTGCTGCCTCTTGGCATCCATATGAAAATAAGTGAGAAGGTTAATTAGATGTTTGCATCCAATTTTCTTCTTGTTTGTGAAACCAGCATTTCAGGGTAACCCAGGCGCAGAGCCCCCTGCCCTTTTTCGCACGCTCAGTGAATTTTGCAGTTCTGCACAACTGCCTCACCTCGGTCGGGCTCTTCCATTAGCACGTAGGGCCGCCTCTTACTCAGTAATTACTAAGCTTCCCCTTCTTTTTAATATTCATTCTGATTTCCTCTCCCTCCGTACCTCCACCCCCTACCCACACGGGAATTCCTGGCTCCCATACAGAATCCCTCGGCTGTCTTTCTGAGTGGAATCACTTCAAAATCACACACACACACACACACACACACACAGAGTGAATTTCCAACCAAGGCAGTCCGATTGTTAGGAAGATACAAAACTGGAGCCAGGCAGAAAAATGCTATTCTTTTTTTCTTCTCCTTTCCATTCCATGCTATAAAAGAGAATCTGATGTTCCAGGAGGGGAAGAACCTACTGTAGCAATAGAGAGGCTAGTGCCAGCCTTGCGAGGTAGTCCAGATGACAAGTACGCCCAGCAGAACGAGGTCTAATTTCATTTGCAAATTTGCATCGAATGTCATTTTGCAAATTTGCACCTAATTTCATTTATTTTTATATTAATATTGTTTATTATATATTTATATTGCTTATTTTGTATTTATTTTATATTTTTATTTTATTTAATTTTATATGTATTTATTTTTATATGTATTTATTTTACACATTAATATTGTTTATATATTTATATTGTTTATTATATATTTATATTTTATTTATTTATATTTTATTTATTTTTATATATATTTATTTTACACATTAATATTGTTTATTATATATTTATATTGTTTATTTTTTTATAATTATATTTTATTTATTATTTATTAAAGTTTACATCTTTTATTTTATTTTATATTTATTTTTTATTTATTACTTTATTTTATTTTATTTTTTTATTATTTTATTTATTGAAGTTTATCTCTAATTTTATTGGCAAGTTTTACATCAACCGATTCTTGGAAATCTGAAAGCACATCTGTTTCCCACCTTCGGAGTCTAAGTACCTAAGGAAGATTACTTGAGCTTATCTTAGCCTGATCATCTCCTTCAACTGCAGGGGTGGCAGGCTGGGGAGTCAGGAAGGTCCATGGGGTTGGGAAGACTCAGACACAACTTAACGACTCAACAACAACAACAACAACGGAAGAATGGGAGATACATTGGGATCTCACATTCCAAAGTTCCCCTCCTTCTGCCAAGGCTAAAAAAACAGGTGGCTTCTCCCATTTTGTCTCCATTTTAATTTGGGACAGGAGCAGTGGTGGGATTCAAAAATTTTTTTACTACCAGTTCTATAGGTGTGGCTTGGTGGGCGTGGCAGGGGAAGGACATACTGCAAAATCCCCATTCCCTCCCCGCCCCACTAACCTGCTTTCCAGCTCCGTTCTCCTGGGCAGGGCAACCAAAGAAGACCCAGCCAATCAGCTCTGGGCGTGGTTTGATGGGCATGTTGTTCTGTGAGTGTGGCTTGGTGTTTTGGTGGGTATGGCCTGGCCTGGTGGGTGTGGCTTGGTGGGCATGGCAGGGTAAAGATACTACAAAATCCCCATTCTCACCCCACTAACCTGCTTTCCAGCTCCGTTCTTCTGTGCAGGGCAACCAAAGAAGACCCAGCCAATCAGCTGGGACTCAGGAGGTGGAGAATAGATGGGGTGGGGCCAGTCCGAGGTGGGATTTGCTGGTTCTCCGAACTCCTCAAAATTTCCACTAGCGGTTCCCCAGAACCGGTCAGAACCGACTGAATGTCACCTCTGGGCAGGAAGGGGGGAATTCCTCGGGATTATTTTGCAGCAGAGACAGGTGGGAAAATCCAATATTTGAAGAGAAAGCCACAAACATCCAGCAAGGATCAACTTCTCCAAGAAGTGTTTTACGAGATTAGGGCCGGAGGAGCTGGATTCCTTTGCATTTCCAAGCAATTCCAGTTCTCTACATGAAAACTCGGTAAGGGAAGGGCAGAGAAGAGGGGGGAGGGGGAAAGACGGGATAATTGCTTCTTATGATACTCTAATGGCTGTGCTATTTGCAGCAGATTAAACTCCAATCCATAATGAGGCCTAATAACTTCACCGGTGTCACGAAGCAGAGAGCATGGATCCCCATAGCAAAAGGAGAGGGTTGGGAAGCGGAACTGATTTAGAGACACTATCACTCCACCACCCCACCCAGTGGTGGGATTCAAATCATTTAACCACCAGTTCTCTGCCCTGATGATTTCTTCCAACAACCAGTTCGCCAAACCTCCCAGAAACTTAACAACCGGTTCTCTTGAACCGGTGTGAACCGGCTGAATTCCACCACTGCCCAAACCCCAACGCCTTGTATGAGATGTCAGATATTTTGACAGACAAGGGTGGCTTCGGGTTCAGGAACTGGAGGAACATCCCTTCAAATGGGGGTGTCAAACTTGATTTTATTGAGGGCCACCTCAGGATTGGGTTTGACCTCGGAGGGCCTGTGGTGGGCGTGACATGGGATTCATGTTGGGGGCACATGTGGTGACCAATTGCTAAGGCAGGGCTTCCCTGAGACCCTCCCTCCCTCCCTCTCATTGCAATCTCCTTCCTTCCCTCCTTTTCTTCTTTTTCCTTCCCTCTTCCTTCTCCTTTCTTCTTCCTTCCCCTCTTTCCTTCTTCCTTCCTTCCTTCCTAACTCTCTTCCCATCTTCCCTTCCTTTTTCTTTGTCTTTCCTCTTTTCCTGTCCCTTCTTGCACACTCAAATGCAAAAGGGGAAACCTTTTTCCTTTTCTGTTTTGAGCTTGTTTTTGATAGCCCTCTGTACCAACAACTTCTGAAGACCAGTTAATTCCATTGGTCAATCGCTCTTCACTGTTAGGAAATTTCTCCTTCGTTCTAGATTGCTTCTCTCCTTGATTAGTTTCCATCCATCTTTTCTTGTCTTAGACTGTTGGGGCTTTGGAAAACAGACACACACACACACATCTTAGTAGGAGCCCCTCAAATATTGGAACAGTTCACTTCAACAATTCTTCAAATATCCAATTCTGCCGTTGTGTTAATTTACCTGCAAGCTTTGCATACAGTTACTAGGTCACAAAATGACTTGAACAAAGCTTGGCTATCTTCAACCCACCCGATGTTGCTGAAGCACATCAGCCAGGCTTCCAACGGTGACAGCAGATGCAAACAGCTGGGAAGCATTTGCAGATAAAGTCATAGAAAGCCAATATTTATATAGTACTGTGGATGGGTTATATCTATTCATTCAAGAGTCGTTTCCCTCTTCCCCTCATGGAATATCATCAAAAGATTCTGCTTTCTCTCTTTATTTTATTATCCACTGGCTGGGGAATTCTGGCAGTTGAAGTCCACAAGTCTTAAAGTTGCCCAGGTTGGCCACCCCTGATGTAAGTAAGAGAGAGGAATCTTGAATCAGATTTGGAAAAAGTCTACTAGACGATGGACTTTTCTCCACCTTGGAGGAGATACATTCCCAGAAATGTTTCCCTTATCAACCAACATTTACTCAATCAAAGTAAAGAAACTGTTGTGTATTTCTAACCACTCGATTGCACACTCTGAGGATGAAGGAAATTCTGCATTGGTTAGGAGTGGGGTGGATAGGTTACTAGGTGAGAAGTGGACTATCTAATATTATGATTGACATTGGTGGCTGAAGCCAACCTCTGCATATCCATTTCTGGGGACATAGTGAAAGTTCATAGAGTCATAGAAGTATAGAATTAAAATGCTCCCGAGGAACAGGAAGCCTAATTTTCTGCCAGGTTTAAGAAAACCAGTTAAACAATTAATAAATACCCAATGACAGAAACGTCATTTATTTATTTATTAATCAAATTTATAGAGCCACCTATCAGACTGAAAGTGACTTTGTCTCATCTTAATCTTCACTTTTGGAGGACTGAATATCTCAAGTCCCTTCCTTCCTTTCTTCTTTCCTTCCTTCCTTTCTCCCTCCCTCCCTCCCTTTCTTTCCTCCTTTTTTCTTACCTTTTTCCCTTCCTTCCTTCCTCCTTCCCTTCCTGCTCCTCTATCCATCCATTCTTCATTCCTTTTCTTTTTCCTTCTTTTCTTTCTTCTTTACTTCCCTCTATGCATCCATTCTCCTTCCCTCCCTCCTTTTGACTTTTCTTTCTTTTTGCCTCTTTTCCTTCTTTCTCTTTCTTTCTTCTTATTCCTTCCTTCCTCTTTCTCCCTTCTTTCTTTTTCTCTATCACCTTTTTCGCTTCTGTCTCTTTCCCTCTTTCATCTTCCTCTCTCTCTCTCTCTTTCTCTTCCCCCCTCTGTCCTTTCTCCATCCTGCTTACCTCTTTCCCACATCTCAGTCCTTTGGGGAATATCAAGGGCAGAGTAGAGAAGGGTTACCTGGAGAAAAGGGTTGCTAGGCAACTGAGCCCACCCACCCCCCACCCCCAAGGAAGCGCCAAAAAGCCCAAACTGGTTCCAGCCATGCAACCAGATTAGCATATTAATGAGGTTGTAATTTCTCCTGGAATTGTCTGGCTGTGTTCGTTTGCTCGGTTGTACGGGCTGGCCCAGAAGTTTGCTATGCAAATAAACTGGTTTTTACAGGGCACGGCTTAATTAACTCATCAAGTGCATCTTCCCAACAACAACGAGAATGAAACAAAGACAGAATGATACTTTAAAAAAAGGATCATAGGCCTGTGTTCCTTGGTTTGCCTTGGATTAAAAAAAAAAAAAAGAATACTTGAGGTTGCTTTTCTCCCTCCCTATTTTATTTTGCCCCCCTCCCCCCCCAAAAAGGAATGGGTTTAGGGCAGGGGTCTCCTTGGGCTGATCTCAACATTCTGCAACTAAATGGAGAAAAAAAAGAAGAAAGTGTTTTCTGAATTTCGTGGAAGCTCCTGCTAGTTTGATTGCAGGATTATCAGGGACATTATTTTGGGCTGGAGGAAGGCAAGAAATTGGGTTCCTGCAAGGCAAATATTCTCCCTCCATATTTAGGATTCGCTGTTTTGTTTTGTTTCGAAGTTAATTCCCTAACTTCAACCCCCTTTCCTTCCAAACAGGATGGGGTCCCAATTTGATTCATGAAGCCTCTCTGAAAAGGATCAGTTTTGAGCTGAGGATAAAAAAACCCAGCATCTTCAGCTGGAGAACAGGAGAAAAGGAAAGAGGAGAGGAGGGGAGGGAAGAGAAGAGATGGGGAAGGGAAGGAAGGGAAGAGGAAAGGAGAGAAGAAAGGAAGAGAAGAGATGGGGAGGAGGAGAGGAGAGAAGAAGGGAAGAGGAGAGGTGGGGAGGGAAAGAAAGGAAAGGAAGAGAAGAGAAGAGATGGGGAAGGGAAGGAAGGGAAGGGAAAGTGAAGGGAAGGGAAGGAAGGGGAGAGGAAAGGAGAGAAGAAAGGAAGAGAAGAGATGGGGAGGAGGAGAGGAGAGAAGAAGGGAAGAGGAGGGGAGAGGTGGGGAGGGAAAGAAAGGAAAGGAAGAGAAGAGAAGAGATGGGGAAGGGAAGGGAAGGAAGGGGAGAAGAAAGGAGAGAACAAGGGAAGAGAAGAGTTGGGGAGGAGGAGAGGAGAGAAGAAGAGAAGAGGAGAGGTGGGGAGGGAAAGAAAGGAAGGGGAGAGGAGAGGAGAGGAGAGGAGAGGAGAAGAGAAGAGAAGAGAAGAGAAGAGAAGAGAAGAGAAGAAAAGAGAAGAGAAGAGAAGAGAAGAGAAGAGAGTAAAGGCCTGCCAGGAAGGGGAGAGAAACATATTGGCCCCAGAAAAGGTAATTGTGCTGGGTTTAAATAACATAATACAAGTAGTTCTTGACTTCCGGCCACAATTGCAACCAGAATTTCCATTGTTAAGCAAGACAATTGTGCGTTGAGTCATGCCTGATTCTCCAATTATTATTATTTTTTTGTCAGGGTTGTTTGAAGTTACAACAGCACTGGAAAAAGCAACTTATGACTGAAACTCCTTGCCTCCAGAAATTGTGGGTGGTCCAACACTGGAGGTTTTCAAGAAGAGGCTGGACAGCCATTTGTCTGACATGGTATAAGGTCTTCTGTAGTGTGTTGCACTAGAAGACCTCCAAGGTCCCTTCCAACTCCCTTATTCTGTTAAAAAAGACAACGGGGAAAGCCAGATTGATTTAACAACCTCATGACCAACTCAGTAACTCGTCCAAGAGGACAGAACTCACTTAACCATGGTCTCGCTTAGCCACGGAAATTTTGGGCTCAATGATGGTTGTAAGTCAAGGATGATAGCATTGGATTTCCGGAAATCCTGAAATGGATCGAGATGGGTATGTTTACATATTGTGTTGTATGTGACATCTTTGTGTTGAGATCCTTCTTTGCTGCCTCGCAACAGCTTCTTGCCCATTCCAAGTGTTGGCACTTCCTGCGCTGACCCATAAATAAATGTCCTTTAATGCCTCCAACTTGGCCCCACTGTTCAATAATTCTCAGTTGGAGATAAAACATGCTCAAAAATAGTCTTCAAAAGAAAGCAATACAGTCCGAACGTAAAAAGCAGATAGAAATAAAAAACCAAAACAAACTACAATGATGAAATTTCCACAACAGACCAGGATAAGTAATTACCAACTTCAAGGAGATAACAAGGCACAGTCTGTTGGAAGGACACCAACCAAGATAACTTCAGCCCCAAATAGTTTTACTTCTGGCAACACTGTGTTGTAACCATTTCTCTTATATACTATTCTTCCCAGCTGCAACAAATGAGGGGATCATGGCCGCTTCCTCTCTCGTAGGTTAAATTGTTGCCTTCTCCGTTCTTCCCTGCATGTCCTAGGATGAAGAGGGGATGGGCCTGGTTCTTCCTCTGACTGCCCAGCAAGCCTCTGTCCTTCCCCAGCCTCCTTGTCCACAACCTCTGGAGCCACAACTCCACTCCCTGTCAGCTGTTCCTCCTCTCCCTCAGAGTCTGACTCTACCAAGGGCATGACACTTCCTTACAACAGCCCGCCACACTGTTTGATCATCGACAATTCACACCCCTGTACCTGGAGATCTCTTCCCAGCCTTGGCATTTATCTGGTTCCTTTGTGGGGGGGTTTCCTTCCTTCCTTCTCTCGCTCTTTCTTCCTTTTTATTATTCACAGCTGAAGTTCAGAGACATGCCATGAAGAGGCTCTTGACCTTGCCTTAGCCATTTTAGAAAGTTTCTACGTATTTTTCCATTCGCCCGCTAAAGTAGCTCCCCGTTATTTATTACCATTGTTAACCTAACTTGCGATCTGATACACCGTCGCTAACTCGAATTTATAACAGATGTTAAAACAGAATACACAACAGCCAGCAAGAATGTCAGAGGGAGAAACATGCTCATCCAACAGTTGCCTGGAGAATTTAAAGAGTGAAATTGAAGACGTTGGATCTGGAAACTTCTTGCATTCGCTAAACAGATTAACAGAGTTGGAAGGGGCCTTGCAGGTCATCTTGTCCAACCCCCGCCCAAGCAGGAGGCCCTATGCCATTTCTGACAGATGGCAACCCGGTCTCTTCTTCAAAGCATCCAGGGATGAAGCTCCCACAATTTCTGAAGGCAACTTCTGTCCCATGGGTTGATTGTTCCCACTGTCAGAAAATTCCTCCTTATTTCCAGGTTGAATCTCTCCTTGTTCAGTTTCCATCCATTGTTCCTTGTCTGGCCTTTGGGTGCAGCCCCTCAAATATTGGAAGACTGCTGTCATGTCTCCCCTGGTCCTTCTCTTCCCTAGACTAGCCAGGCCCAGTTCCTGCAACCATTCATCATATGTTTTAGCCTCCAGTCCCCTAATCCTCTTGGTGGTTCTTCTCTGCATTCTTTCTAGAGTCTCAAACATCTTTTTATTGTGTGGTGACCAAAACTGGATGCAGTACATTAGGTGGGGTCTTACTAAGGCTTTATAGAGTGGTTTTAGTACCTCGTGTTGCTCCAGCCCATTGCACTGATGTCCTGATATCTGCATGTTGTAGAGTAATCCCCCATTTTTTTTCTTTCACACCTCCATAGTAGCCATTTCCAATCAACTTGGAAATGGGAAAACAAGACCAAGAAAAATGGAACATAATCAGTTTGGGGGTAGGCTTAGCCCAAACTTCAAAGAGAAATGGAACAATAGCTTAATTTTAAAAAACTCAACCTTGTACTTCTTATATAATACCATGGCAAAATTGACATAATTGCTTGCCTGGGGAGGCAGGGCAGCTGTCTCTTTACAGTAATAGTTTTAAAATGTGGCCCCTGTCTTTGAAGTAGTAAGATCTTCTCTGTGATGAAGAGAAGGTGACCCAAAGGTGCTTTTTCAAGAGGCAACTGGACTTTCTTGTTTTTCATTGAAGACATTTTGTTTCTCATCGAAGAAGCTTCTTCAGCTCTGAAGAATGATCTGAAGAAGCTTCTTTGGGTGAGAAGGGAAGAAAAAGTCCAGTTGCCTCTTGAAAAAGCATCTTTGGGACATCCATGACCTGGATGAGTGAGAATCGCTGAATATATCTTTCTACCTTGCCTTTCTTTAATGCAACACATGACTGCCTCCCAAAGTAAGGAATTATGTCAATGTAGCCACAGAAATTTTGGACTTTGCCATAGTGTCATATATGATGTCTCCTATATTTATTTCTCTGACAAGCCCAGGAGGTAGGTTGAAACAGTAACTGATTCAAAAATCACAAGGTAAGATTCAATCAGTGGCAATGTTTTATAAATCAACTAGCTCGATACCCGTGCTTCGCTACAAAACTATGTGCTCGGGCTTAGTTTGGGGGGCAGAAAATAAGGGAAGAAAAATCCTGCCTCTGCCTACCAGCACCCATTGGTATTTATCTGGCTAGCATCCTGTCAGTGTGTGAGAGAGTTGAGGGCTGTTTGGAAACTGAAACAATATTTGCTGTGTGAGCAAGAAGGAGACAGCAAGGAGCTTGAGTGTGGCTTAGCTCAACAGTTCTGTACTAAAGCTGCTTGGTGCTGTGAAACTGAAACTCCTCTCCTCTGCTTGTGTTTTGCATTTAGATCAGATTTCTTTTCAGGTGGGGAGGGGAAGTAGAACTCCTTAGTGTATTAATAATAATATATGAAATACTAATGCTCTGGTGGTCATTTCAAAAAATCCTTTCTTAGTAAGCACCTAGAAGCCAAGAGGAACATATGTTGACTAGATTCTTGTGGTATAGGCATGAGTTGATTAGATTCTTGTGTACAGGCATGAGTTGACTAGATTCTTGTGGTATAGGCATGAGTTGACTAGATTCTTGTGGTATAGGCCTGAGTTGACTAGATTCTTGTTTATAGGCATGAGTTGACTAGATTCTTGTTTATAGGCATGAGTTGACAAGATTCAGGGGTACAGGCATGAGTTGACTAGATTCTTGTGGTATAGGGATGAGTTGACTAGATTCTTGTGTATAGGCATGAGTTGACTAGATTCTTGTGTATAGGCATGAGTTGACTAGATTCTTGTGTACAGGCATGAGTTGACTAGATTCTTGTGTACAGGCATGAGTTGACTAGATTCTTGTGTACAGGCCTGAGTTGACTAGATTCTTGTGGTATAGGCATGAGTTGACTAGATTCTTGTGGTATAGGCATGAGTTGACTAGATTCTTGTGGTATAGGCATGAGTTGACTAGATTCTTGTGGTATAGGCATGAGTTGACTAGATTCTTGTGGTATAGGCATGAGTTGACTAGATTCTTGTGGTATAGGCATGAGTTGACTAGATTCTTGTGTATAGGCATGAGTTGACTATATTCCTGTGTACAGGCATGAGTTGACTAGATTCTTGTGTATAGGCACGAGTTGACTAGGTTCTTGCATATAGATGTGACTAGATTCTTACATGTAGATGTGAGTTGATTAAATTTCCTGTGCATAGGTTTGAGTTGACTAGATCCTTGTGCATAGGCATGGGCAATAAATCAGCTTATATGGAACAATTTGGTTCTGAGTTTTCTGGAGACTCTCCGACTGCATTAGAAGATCTTCAGCACCCTGGCTAGCTCCTGAGCCCTCGATCCCCAAGCGTCTGTCGCGCCAGCCACACCGCAGGAATAAAATATTATCTATTCATGAAATACGCTTAACCTGATTACCGAGTTAACCCGTTTTCAGGGTTCACACAGCCCACCAAACTACCAAACGAGCTGAATTCGAACGACAGGCTAAGTTCTCTAAAAACAAACAAATCAAGGTAAGGGCAATTACCATATTTTGCTCCCAGCAACTTAACTGTCTGGGTTGGGAGAATCCCACGAACACAGCCAAGTGTAAGAGGATAGGCAGACATGTGCGCAAACACACACAAAGCAAAAATAAATAAATTCCTGGGCAATGGGAATAGAGAAAAGCTTCCTTATTTTTGTTTGGGGCAGTTATTTCTTTTAGGAAATGAGGGTCTTCATTCTGTCCAGCAATTAAACACAGGTCTTTTCTAACACATTTGTTCTACTGGGAGAGAAGAAATAGTTATTGTTATTGCATCCTTTTTAGACGTGGACTTAGTGAAGAAGCAAGATTGAAATTACAGACCAGTGGTGGTTTGCCTGGGCGCGATTTCCTGATGCTTTTGCTTCCCCTTAACTGGCATGTCGTTGGTCTTATTTGGATTGGTTTTTAAACTGAGGGAGTCCCATTTTTTTAAGTGCTAAATAATCATATTTGGAGGCAGAGAAAACCTCATTTCGCCACCTACCCACCCAAACGTGAAAACGAAAGGAATTTTTGCAGCTGCACAATATAGAATTATTGTCGTTTGTCGCTGGTAGATCTTGTCGCTGGTAGATCTTCTCTTTTAAAATTGTTCTAGGTTGCCCGTTCCTATAGTGTTTTGTCTTTTTTAAAGGAAAATAAATGAATACTAGGGTGTGAAACGAGAGTGTCGTCCTATTTATTTAGCAGCCTGGTTTTCACAGCCGTTTCTGGTCTCCAATGAAGCTAGCCAGGTCTTGCCTCAGTTTCATGGATCCAAGCGCCCTTGGGGGTTTGAAAGGGATTTGACTTGATTGTTCTTAACAGGGTCCTTCCATTTGCCTTCATTTCCTTCTTCAACAAGGAAGGAAAACAAAGGTTACACCGGTGAGCACATGCCCTTAGAAGTTGTATCATCATTAACTGGAAAATTAGATTTCTTGTTTTAAAAAGTGTGCGTTGCATGACATGAACTCAGTGCAGAGCCCTAACCCCAAATTATTTTTTTTTTTAAATTCTGATTCTGGAGAGAGATGGTCTTGCACAGCTGATGAAGGAAGCCCATTGAAAGCAATGCATTGGTTTTTGAGAATCCACAGTACCTGATATCAGGCCTGCCATAGAGCTATAGACTCGCTGGGATGAGATTCAAAAGATTCCGATTGAGTTAAACTTTCTCTATTTATCGATTAGATGTTTATCCTGCCTTTATTACTTTATAAATAACTCGGGATGGGAAACAAATCCCCCCAAATTCCTTCTTTATGCTTGTTTCCCCCACCACAACCACTGTGAGATGGGCTGAGAAAAAGACACTGGCCCAAAGTCACCCAGCCTGTTTTTCGACCTAAGGCAGGACTAGAACTCCCCACCTCCTGCAGCCAGTTTTCGTGCCTAAAGGGAGAACTAGAACTCCCAGTCTCCTGAGGACTGACCCAAAGTCACCCTGCCAGATTTCATGCTTAAGGCTGGACTAGAATTCAACCTCTTCTGGTTTCTAACCTGGTGCTTTAACCCCCTATACCAGACTGGTGAGATTCCCCCCACCCAAAAAGTGAGCATTCACGAAGGGGTATGTGTGCGTGTGTGTGTGTGTGTGTGTGTGTGTGTCCATTTTTGCTTTTAATGGGAGCTAGAGACTCACCCTTTTGAAGAGACCCTGGGTCTGTCGAGGGAGGGTGGATAAGGCTGGAAGCAAAAGGAGAATGAAATAGCCTTACTCACATCAGTCTCTCTCTTCCACCCCCCTCTCAGCCCGCCCCTCTGATCTTTGGACTAGTGGCATCTTTCAGGCATGACTGTTATTATTATTATTATTTTTTAAATGTGGATACCACCCCCTGAGCCTTGAAATATCGGGTGGGGAGACCCAGTTTGGAAAGGTGAAACAGGAAGGGCATGTGGGGGAGGAGGGAGAGAAAGAAAAGGACAGTGTGAGAGAGAAGAAGAAAGAGAGAAAGGGAGAGAGAGAGGAGAGAAAGAGAAAGGGACAGAGAGGGGAGAGAGGGACAGAAAAAGAAAGAGGGAGGGAGACGGGGGACAGGGAGAGGGAGGGAGAAAGGGAGAGAGAAGAAAGAGAAAGGGACAGAGAGGGGGAGAGAAAGAGAGAGGAAAGGGGGAGAGAAGAAAGGGAGAGAGAGAGAGAAGAAAGGGGGAAAGAGAAAGGGAGCGGGAAAGAGGGGGAGAGAGAAAGAGAGAGGGGAAAGGGGGGAAAAAGAGAGGGAGAAAGAGAGGAAGAGTGAGAAAAAGAGGGGGAAGGGAT
The DNA here is from genome assembly GCA_033807585.1 of Hydrophis major. Lineage (NCBI taxonomy): Eukaryota > Metazoa > Chordata > Lepidosauria > Squamata > Elapidae > Hydrophis > Hydrophis major. The sequence continues at coordinate 4,533,291 of CM066339.1, read as the reverse complement.
GGAGGGACAGAGAGCGACACACAGAGAGAGCGCCCGCATTCCTTTACAACGCAACAATCCACTTGGCTTGTCCTCGCTGGGGCCCAACCCCCCACAACCAAACCTGCTTTTTCCCCCAGCCCACCCTCCTCTTTCGAAGGAGGCGGCGCTTAAGGCGACCCTCCCCGCCCCTTGCTAACCTCTCCTCCCTCTTGTCTTCAGCTTCGCCTTGCGGTGCGCGCTCCTCCTCCGCTCTTCTCGCCGTTGGTGGCCTTCCTTGCTGCGCGTGGCGGGGGGGGGGGGGGGGGACTGGACGCGGAAGGGAAAAGAGCGGGGTTGACTTCATGCAGTTGCCCCCTCCCTCCCTTGCCCCTCCCCGGATTGCTCACCTATGAACCTCAACCAAAAGTTACCTCGGGGCAAAACACACACACACACACACACACACACACCCATCCCCTTTTCCTTTCCTCTCTCTTTCCAAATTGCCAGCCAGCCAAGCCAGTTCGTGACGGAGAATCCTTGGAGGCCAAATGGAAGGGGGGGGGGAGAGAAACCCAGCAGATTGACTCCCCCGCCACACACACACACACACACACACACGCACGCACAGAGTGTCTCCCACCTTTGCGAAGCCACCGGCTTCCCGATCCGACCAGCCCCGTTTCACGCCTCCTTTTCGATCCTTGCAAGGTCCCTATTTTTAATGCCCTTCTTCGTCACATACACGCGCACACATCCCCTTCCAAAAACAAAACCACTAAACAAAGGCAAACGGGGAAAGGGCTGGGGGCACCGCAGTGACTGAGCCACACACAGCCCCTGGAGGGGGAGGGGAGCGGAAAGGGACAAGTAGAATGACCTTTCTCTGCTCCCCCACCCCCCACTCCTCCATTCCAACCCGATTTGTGCCTTTCGGTCCCGTCTGTCCCCGCCAGCTCATCCAATGCAAAATGTTCCAAGGAAGGGCGATTCATGTCAACCTCGGCGAAAGCTGCCAAGCCTTAAAACGAGGCGGGGGGGGGGGGGAGGGTTGGAACGAAAAGACGAACAGTGGCTGAAATGAACGTACAGAACGGATCCCCCTTCCATTCACACGACGACAAGGACTGGGTGGTAAGAGTCTTGCTCAGGAAGTTTGGTGCCTTTCTTGCCAATTCTAGAGTCCCCCCCACCCCCCGCACCATCGCTGCCCCCTTCACCCCACCAATTGTAAGGTGAAAATGCAACCTATGTTGTCCCAGCCCATTTAAAAAAAAAAAAACCGTGTAAAAGGTTTCAGGAACCGTGTTAAATCGGGATTTAGGATTGTCCCGTTTGGTGATATTAAGGCTGGAATTGGTTGTGTGTGTGGGGGGGGGAGAAAATATGGAGACACCCCACCAACTTCCTTAGAATTCACTTCCTATACTATACTGACCCAACACATTTAGCCTAGTGAGTTTAAGACCCACCTAATTTAAGATGACTTGGGTTTAACCTTGGTTAGCCTTTCTGTAGTTTAGAGTAGGAGGCGAATCTAGTCCCTCTGGTTACTTTGTGGTCTGATGTCTTGTGTAGATGCTGAAACTGGATTAATTCAAGAACCGTCCTAAAACCCTTGTGTGAACCTTTCTTCCATGGCTTCCTTTAGCCATCTCTATTTAAGCCTACTGCAGAATTTTCCTGCCAGGGTGGGCTTACTAAGTCAGGGATGGAAGCATAAAGTCAAAAGGGACCTCAAAGGTCATTTAGTCTCATCCTTGCCATGCCTACTGTTGCCCTCTGGTAGTTAAGTTCATGGGTTAGTAGTTGATCAGAGTCTGCTTGCAAGAAATCGCTTATCTGACCGTTTAGATCCAGCCTCACTTGGTTATGATAAAAGAGGAAAAATTATAGCTCAGCGTTGAAATGAGGGACCTTTGGTTGTTCTCTCAGCTTGCTGGTTTTCTTGCAGATATTTCATTACCCAACTAGGCCAACTAGGCAACATCATCAGTGCTAGAAGGGAGAGGGGTTTGCGGAGAGGAGGAAAAGAGGGAAGAAGAGGAGGAGGAGGAGGAGGATGACTGTGGGGTCCTTAGTGCTCTCAGCTTACTGGTTTTCTTGCAGACATTTCATTACCCAACTAGGTAACATCATCAGTGCCAGAAGAGCGTGGAGTTTGAGGAGTGGAGGAAAAGAGGAAGAGGGGACGAGGAGGAGGAGGAGGACTATGGGATCCTTGGTGCTCTCTGAGCTTGGTGGTTTCCTTGCAGACCTTTCACAATTCAAACTAGGTAATATCAGTGCTGATACTACCATGTTGCTAGTACTAGCACTAATGGTGTTACCAAGTTTGGATAATAAAACATCTTCAAGAACCTCCACCTGGTTATTCCTGGACACTGGATAAGCAAATGCACCTGATTACCACAAAATCTTCAGACACCGTTTGTGGATTTTCCAGGCACAGCCCAATGCCACTAGTATGTAGACATTAACAGCGCTTCCCTTTCTAAAGAAATTTTTTAAAAAAGCAGAATTTCAAAGCAGAATGGAAAGTTTCTTTTTAGACACTCCACTCAAGAGCTTCAGGGGTTGGAAGGCAGGGAAGTCCCCATCAAAAAGGGGTGTGGTAATGTTACTTTCTTTTTTAAAAATAAACATCAAGATCAGCTGTTCACTTCTTTAAATCCAACAATAGTCCACAAAGAGCACAGTGAGAATTAATAAATGCCAAAGATGCTTTAATGAAGAAGAATTTGCATGTTTCATCTGTACACACACCTGTTCTGCCTCCAAGAATGCTTGGCAATCGCCTTCCAATTTATTGCTACAAAGAACTGATTACGCTCTATTCAATGAATATTCCACAAACATTTAGGTCCCAGGGAATATCACAAACACACATACAGTTGTTCAGGGATCCTCATCTTGTTTCTTTTGTCTTGATTGTTCTATGTATTGATTCCCTTCAAGGAGAGCCTGGGAATCCCAAGAAAGATCCTTAATCTGGCTGGTAGCAGATTTTTACGTATTTGCTTAGATATAAAGCCTCCACATCAATAGGAGGGAAAGACCAACATGGCGAACTTTTTGGAAGGCTAACAAGATGCATTCGATAAAATGCAACCAATTGCTCTCAAGAGTTCCTGTTTGGGACTGCTCAAATTTAGACCCAATGTGTAGATGTTCAGAGGTTGCATTTTCACGACTGTGCTTATTTACCCAAGATTTACAGAAGCACCTCAATTTTCTGTGTTTGCAGGACTCGCTGATCCATTAACAACAACAACAACAACAACAACAGATGAGATGTTTTGGCACAGCGCATTGACAATCAAGCTAACGCATAACTATTTCGGATTCAAAGTGTTGTGAGGACATTCTCTAGCAAACCCAAGCCAATCCCAACCTCAACAGACCTGACTTTGCTCTTCAAGAATTGCACTGTGAGCGAAAAGGGAGATTGAAAACCATTTATTTTCCAACAAGGGGGGGGGGATAGCCCCAAACACAGAAGGAACATTTCAGGAATTTCTGGCTCTGAAACAAATCAACAGTGATCCTTTCACGAGAGCCTTTCAAATTGACCAGATAGCAAAAGTTTTTCCTTGAAATATTTAGGACCTCTAGGTCCTTGGTGTTCTCTGAGCTTGGTTGTTTTCTTCCAGAATTTTTATTAGGGCCTCACTTGGATTTCTCTTGGGAAAACCACACGCTAGGTTGTGTTAAAATACCCTGCTCAACATTAATGGGACTGTACAGATGTGGAGAAGATCAGAAGTTCAACTTGGCTCTTGGATCTCAGAGTTAATCTTGTCCAGGACAAATGAAGGGATGTCCAGGAACCCCATAGAAGACTCTAAATATAATTTGTTTTTGTTTGTTTGTTTTTGAAAGACATAAGACTTTTATTTCCAAAGAAGCAAGTTCCAAAATGGGATATCCCTACTCTATAGTGGACTGCCTTTTATACAGTTTTGAGAAGCACACATTGCCGTAAACCAGTCATTAAGAACAATGTCTACCCATCACAATACCCCAATTGTTTAAGAACAATGTCACACATCACAATACCCCAATCGTTAAGAACAATGTCACACATCACAATACCCCAATCGTTAAGAACAATATTGTAGATACTCTACATCTTCAGCAGTTATTGTTGTTAGTTGCAAAGTCATGTCCAGCAACCTCATGGACAACCTTCCTCCATTGAGAGAGGACTCTAAATATAATTTGAAGGGTATCTAACATCCCCCCCTAACTTTTCAGTGGCTGGGCTCATGACAACATGGGGTATTCAGGAGGCTGTGGAAACCTAGTCATGGTGTTAGCGTGGTGTGTGTGTGTGGCTGTGTTTCTTAAGCCATAATCAGGTTTGTTTGTTTGAGCAAGCCATGTTTTGTAAGCCCTGTGCTTAATGAGTGCTAACCTATCTTCAACAGGTTGCATGTGAATCTAAGTATGGAGTCCAAGCCATGTCGAAGTTGACTTGTTGGCATCATGGTTGATCCATCCAGTTGAGAGAAATGGAGGAGAGTTGCTTCTTCAAGGTCTCTCTCTGGCCTGAAGAAGGGCAAAAGGAAAGGAATAACTCTTACATTTAAGACAAAAAGGTCTATGGAGGTTCTCAGCCTTCCAGATGGTGGTTGTCCCAAAGGTGCTTTTTTGTCCCCAAGACATTTTGGCTTTTCTTTGAAGACCTTTCAGCTCTTATCCAAGAAGCTCCTTCAGCCTTCAAAAAAGCACCCAATACACACAGAGAGAGAAACACAAACCCCCTCTCCTTCTGTTTTCAAAGGTTGCAACCTAAAATCCTTTCTTGTCTCCCGATCAGGTAATTCCCATGTCCAGATGTGGGCAGAAGGCCCGTTGACCCCCTCAGCTTCCAAAGGTAAGTCAGATTCGTACATCTCCCAAGCTGTCAGTCAAAAAAAAAAAAGGGGGGGGGCTTTTTTAAGGCCTCCATCCTCCCGGTTCCAGGTTGTCTTTCCCTTTTTCCAACCAAGCCTGGTTTCTTCTTTGCAGCAGCAGCTATTTTCCCCCTGTCTGCCTCCGAGGGCGCCACACTGGAATGCAGGGATCCAAGATCCGGCCTGAGCTTCCTTGCTTTCTCCCTCCCCTCCATCTTCTGTTATCCTTGCCCTCCAAAGCTGGTGGTGGGAGGTTTATGAATCTGAAAGAAAGGGGAAGGGAAGGAAGAAAAGAAAGAAAGAAGGAAAGGGAGAGAGGAGAGGAGGGGGAAGGGGGTGGGGAGGGCAGAAGAAGGGAAGGGATAGAGGAGAAGAGGAGGGAAGGTATGGGGAGAAAGGGAGAAGGGGGGAGATGAAAGGAGGAAGGAAGGAAGGAGGGAGAGAGAGAGAGAAGGGAAAGGGATAGAGGGGAAAGGAAGGGGAGGAAGGAATGGCAGAGGAAGGGAAAGGAAGGGAAGGTATGTGAAGAAAGGGAGGAGGGAGGGAGATAGGAAGGAAGGAAGGGATTGATTTGAGGAAGTGGGTGGATGAAAGTCCAAAAAGAGAAGGGTTAACTAATTCTTGGGCACCCTTCACCCTTCTTTGCCCTCCAACCTTTTTTATTTGTTTTGGGTGGGTAAGAACAAGGCCTCCTTAATGACTCTATTAATTAGCAGGGTTTCTTCCTCCCGCCCACCGCTGTCCACTCACGCGCGCAACCCCCTCCCCTTTTGGCCAGCAGAAGTGGAGACCCCGCAGGCAGCCTCGGATGATGGGGAGGAGAGGGATGGAAAGAAGGTGGGGGCAGCCAGCCTCTGACTCCAACCCCAATTGGCTCAGGCAATTGGACACCTGGGAGTAGGAAGGGGGAATTTCCTCCCAAACGGAGACGGAAACTGGGGGGGGGGGGGGAAATCCACAAAGATTTGCACCGTTTGCTTCGCTTCTTTCTTTCTTTCTTTCTTTCTTTCTTCCTTCCTTTCTTTCTTCCTTCCTTCCTTGCTCTTTCTTTCTTTCTTTCTTTCTTTCTTCCTTCCTTCCTTTCTTCCTCTTCCTTCCTTCCTTTCCTTTTTCCTTCCTTCCTTCCTTCCTGTCTTTCTTTCTTCCTCTTTCTTTCTTCCTTCCTTCCTTCCTTCCTTGCTCTTTCTTTCTTTTTTCTTTCCTTTCTTTCTTCCTTCCTTCCTTTCTTCCTCTTCCTTCCTTCCTTCCTTTCCTTTTTCCTTCCTTCCTTCCTGTCTTTCTTTCTTTCTTTCTTTCTTTTCTTTCTTTCTTTCTTTCTTTCTTTCTTTCTTTCTTTCTTCTTTCTTTCTTCCTACCTTCCTGTCTTCCTTTCTTCCTTCCTTCCTTCCTTCCTTCCTTCCTTCCTTCCTTCCTTCTGTCTTTTGTTTTCTTTTCTTTCTTTCTTTTTCTTCCACCTTGCACGAAATCAAAATCCATGCTTTTCTTCCTGAAAGGCCTAAGCTCTAAGTCATTTGTCAAATCATTATTATTCTGATTGGCAATTATTATTCTGATGATTCTGATTCTGATTCTGATTCTGATTCTGATTATTATTATTATTATTATTATTATTATTATTATTATTATTATTATTATTATTATTATTATTATTATTATTATTATTATTATTATTATTATTATTATTATTATTATTATTCTGCATTTTACTTTTCTGTCTTCCTTTGCTTGTTCCACCGGGCGAGATGCTGGCTCGGTTTAGGCCTGCACCCACCCGGTCCGTTATACGTTTGCCCACTGGCAATTGAGTCCGTGAAGCCTGGCGTTTTCTCGGACCAAATCTTGAAAAATTGGGTGGACTTCCCAATTCCCATCCAAGGCGGGTGCGGACAAATTTTAAAGGATTTGAAAATAAAAACAAGAGCTACTATCTCTTCGGCTGCTACAAAACTTCTTGCAAAAGTTGGAAACTTTAAGAGAAGTTGCGCGCGCGTGTTTGCGCGTATGCACGCACACACGCGCGTCAAGCCACCCCTGCCTTTCGTTTCAGCGATTTGGCTTTGCTGGGTGCCCGAGACGTACTTGCGAAGCAAGGGATGGGACGAGGCGCGAGTGAGCGAACGCGCTATTTGTCAGTTTGCACAATTTAACAAACGCTCAGTCCTTGCAAGAGAAACGGGGCCTTGCGTCGCGCCTTACCGGGCAAGGGTGCTCGCGAAAGGGCGGCGGTGGGGGGCTAGGAGGGGCGACGGTTGTTGCCTCCGTTTAGAAAGCGATAGAGCTGGGCCTGGGTTTAATTTATTCCAAGACTAACCCTCAGAACAAAAACGAAAATAGGGAAGGAAGGAAGGAGGGAAGGAAGGAAGGAAGGAAGGAAGGAAGGAAGGAAGGAGGAAGGAAGGAAGGAAGGAAGGAAGGGGGAAGAAAGGAACGAGAAAGGAAGGAAGGAGGAAGGAAGGAGGGAAGGAAGGAAGGAAGGAAGGGGGAAGAAAGGAACGAGAAAGGAAGGAAGGAGGAAGGAAGGAAGGAAGGAAGGAAGGGGAAGAAAGGAACGAGAAAGGAAGGAAGGAGGAAGGAAGGAGGGAAGGAAGGAAGGAAGGAAGGAAGGAAGGAAGGAAGGAGGAAGGAAGGAAGGAGGGAGGGAGGGAGGGAGGGTATTTGGGAAGGAACCCGCATTTCGTTTCCGAAAGATTGTGCAAAAAGATTGTGTTCCACAAGAGATTTCTTTCTCCCTCCCGCTCCTTTGCTTCCAGAAATTAAATATTCGGATGCGGTGCAGCTTTGCTTTTTAAAAATTTTTCTCCTTCCTTCCTTCCTTCCTTCCTTCCTTCCTTCCTTCCTTCCTTCCTTCTCTTTCCTTCCTTCCTTCCTTCCTTCCTACCTACCTACCTACCTTGCTCTCTCCCTCGCCTCCCATAACAGGAACCAGGTGTTTTGCTTCTTTTCTTCCTTCCTTCCTTTCATTCATTCACTCGAATCTCTTGAAACGCCCCCCCACCCCCCGCAATGAATTCAAGACTCGCTCGGACTTTTTGTACCCTAGGTTATATTTACACCCAAAACAAAATAATTACGCTTTTGTGTGGATGAGGGAGAGAGAGAGAGAGATGGGGGGGGGGCCTTGGGGAGGGGGGGCCCGGGTTGCTCTTTGCGACAAAACACTTTCTCAGTAGCGGAGCTGTACGATTTTCACGGCTGACTGAAATCAAAGGGAGGCGGTAATGAATCCGACGTGCAATTTAAATTTACAATTTGTAACGTGGGCCGCTTAGGAGGCGGCCTCAGCCGGGCTGAAGGAACCGTGCTGGGCTCGGTGCGGTTGTTTAATGTTTAAAGAAGAAGGGGGGGGGGGTTGGAAAAAAAGAACTCGCCCCTCCATCTTCTCCTTCCACCCCTTCTGTCCCCGCCCCACAAAGGAGCTTTTAATGAGGAAACGCCAAAGGACGGGGTCGTGCATTCCCTTCTCTATCTTTTATTTGGTTGCCTGACCGCCCCCCGCCGCCGCCCGCCTTCCTCTAAATCCGCGCGGAGAATGACTTTTTTTGGGGTGCGGGTGCGGGGGGGGAGTGGGTTTTGTTCGCAGGCCACTAGATCTCGAGATCTCGAGGAGGCGCGAAGGAGAGCTGGCGTCCACCCCGGGTTAGTGGCTGGGTTTGGAAGGGGGGGGGAGAGATCGGGCTTTAGGGCCTCGGCGGGGATGGAGCGCGGTTAGTTAGGACAGAGGGGTCCCCCTAAAAATTAGTCCGCACGTGGTAGGTAGAAGGGAGGGAGGAAGGGAGGGAGGGAGGGAGGAAGGAAGGGAAGGGAAGGGAAGGGAAGGGAAGGGAAGGAAGGAGGGAGGGAAAAAAGGAAGGAAAGGAAGGGAAGAAGGAAGGAAGGAAGGAAGGAAGGAAGGAAGGAAGGAAGGAAGGAAGGAAGGAAGGAAGGAAGGGATGGGATGGGATGGGATGGGATGGGATGAATGGGAGAGGGAGAGGGAGGGATGGAGAAAGAGGGGGAGGAAGATGGGATAGGATATAGGATAATAGCTAGATGATAGATAGATAGATAGATAGATAGATAGATAGATAGATAGATAGATAGATAGATAGATAGATAGATTGATAGATTGATTAGATAGATAGAAGGGGAAGGAAGAAAGAGAGAAAGAAAAGGAGGAGGAGATGGGATAGGGTAGGATAATAGCTAGCTTGGTAATTGATAGATAGCGGTAGGTAGGTAGGTAGGTAGGTAGGTAGATAGATAGATAGAAAGAAAAGAAAGAAAGAAAGAAAGAAAGAAAGAAAGAAAGAAAGAAAGAAAGAAAGAAAGAAAGAAAGAAAGAGATAATAGGATGACATGCATACATATAGTTAGATGATAGAACAGGAGAGAACAGGGCAGGATAGCATAAGAGGGGTGGGGAGAGAACAGGGCAGGATAGCATAAATACAGCGCAGGGAGACAGCTAGCCCGTTCCTCAAGCCCTTTGTGTGTGCAATCCGAGACCACGAACCCTCCTCCGCTCGACGGGCGCGTGCGCACAGGGACACGCACAAACTGGGGGGGGGGAGGTGTTTCACGCCGCCGCCTGTTCTCCGAGAGGAGCGCCAGGCGGCATGTCAATCCAAGCCTCCCTCCCTCCTTTAAGGGCGCTCCCGGGACCGAATTCCGAAGAAAGCTTGGACGCCTCTGCGCTCCGCGAGTTCGAGCCCCCTCTCCGGTCGGGTCCTAGCCCGCCCACCCACACCCTCGCACCCACCCACACCCTCGCACACAGAAAAAAAGATCCAGCGAGGATCACCCGAAATCCAAAGATCTTTCTACCCCCCCTCCCCTACTCCTCCCTCCCCCTTCCATCCCAATCATGAGCCGATTTTAATTTGGAGTTAGGTTTTTTTTGGGGGGGGGGGTGTTTGCAAAAGCACCCCCGAAGCTGAGAAGGTTGGGAAGGGGTGGGTGGGGTGAAAAATAATTTGGACTCGGAACAGATCAGAGGTAATTAATTAGAAAAATCCGCGTGGGGGGGGAACAACCCAGCGCAGCCTCGACCGCACTGAACGAATTGAAGAACAGATGCCGCCCTCCCTTCGTTGCTTTAGGATCCCTCTGCGCCCACCCCGCAAACCTCTTTCCGAGGGGGTGCTCCTTTCTCGTCTCTTCCACCACCCCCCTCCGGGAGCCTTTGGGGGTTTCCTTTGATTTTTTTTAAATTCATTTATTTGGGGGTGGTTTTAAACCAAACACACAGTGCAGTCGAATTCCACCGACGGCGCGCCTTCGGAGGAGGAGGAGGAGGAGGAGAGAGGCGGAGGCGGGGAGGGATGGCTGTTTTCACCGGACCGGATGCTCCGCCGCGCTTGGGACCCCCCAACCCACCCAGGGCGTGTGTTTGGCGGGGGGAGGGGGCGACGGAGGAAGAGCCAAGGTTTGTGGGTAGGAGGCGCTGGGATTGGTAGGGGGAGAGAGGCGGCCAGCTTGCGAATGCTAGCCAAAGGACTCGTGGGTTTTTCATCTCTTTTCCTTCCTTCCTTCCTTCCTTTTCCTTCCTTCCTTCCTTCCCTCTCTCCTTTCTTCCGTCCTTCTTTCTATTGCATTCTCCCGTTTGTTTAGTTTTTGCTCTTTTTTCTCTCGATTATTCTCTCCTGTTTTTCTCCCTTTTCCCTCCATATTTCCTTTCCTTTTTTCCTCCTCCCTATCTTCTTTCTCCTATTTTTTTTGTCTAATCGACCTTTCTATTTTTCGTCTTTATTTCCTTTTCTCTTTTCCATCCTTTCCTTTTCTACTTTGTAATTTTCATTCCCCCTTTCCCTCCCTCCTCTCTTTCTTTCTTTTCTCTCTCTCTCCCTTACATTCCTTCCATCCGACCAACCTTCCTCGGTCTCTTTCTTTTCTTCCTTCCTCCTCTTTTTCCCTTCTTCCCTTACTCTGTCCCTTTTTCTTTCTCTCTCTCACATTTACATCCCTCCCTCCCTCCCCTCCCTCCTTCCTTCCTTCCTCGCTTTCTCTCCCTTTTGCACTCCTACCTTCCTACCTCCTTCCCTTCCTCCTTCCCTGCCCCTCTCCCTCCTTTTCTTTGCTGTTCTCTTTCCCCTTTGCCCTTCCCTTTCTTTCCTGGGTGTTAAAAATCGCGTGTGGGTGTAAGAGATATATTTAAAAACTGCTTGTTTCCCGCTCTAGACGCGAAATGTGAGGAATCGAATCGAATCCGGACAATATCCGTTCTGTTCACCTATAACGGGGACCTAATTTCGCTCTTGATCTAAACCTTAAAACGGAGAAGAACCAATCCCAGGGAGGTGTGGGGAAATCCTTTCCTGGATTAAGTGACGGGTGGGTTACAACCTGGCGCTAAAAAACACCCCACCGCCCTCTCTGAAGGATGAAAAGCTGCTGAGAACGCCGGCGGTGGGGAAACTCGTTAACTCCCAGGGCTGACGGAGGAGGCCAACCTCACCATTTCCAAATAAGCGGGATTGGGGAGTGGGATGAAGGGAGTGTAAATGGTGTATCAAACAAGGACGATCTCCGTTGCCCCCGCCTTCCCCTCCCTTTTTGGCCACCCCCGGGGCGCGCAAACCTAAAAAACGCCCGCATTAAAACCCGGTGCCAACGTTTCCAAACGAAACGCTCAAAGCTGCGCATCCGTCTCCAAAACCGGGCCCCTTTGGGCCGGTCTCCGATTTAACCCCTCGAATTATTTATCCTCCCTTCCGGCTGTTTTTCTTCCTCCCCCCCCCCCCCCCCCATATCAAAGGGGGAAACCCACCGCCAGCTTGCCACGGAAGCCACGGGTCCAAAACCAGTGTCTTTCCAAGCTGTGGCGTTGCTTAGGGAGGGAATGGGGGCGTGTGTGTGGTCGGGGGGGGGGGTGAACCTTTCTTGCAACCCTGAACTGGGTTTTCTCCTTTGATTTTGGGGAGGGGGAGGCCCGTTGCGGGCTTGAGAGAGCCCTATAATGCGCCTCGATCGGTAGGAATCCAGGAGGCGAAACCTTGGCAGACGGGAACGGATTTGGCTTCCTTTTCGATGCGTTCACACGTGCACGAGAAGGAAAGGGTTAAAGAAGTGTTAGGGAGACAAGGGAAAGGAAAATGGAGAAGCGTCGTTTTCTTTCCAAAAAAGAGTCCCCAGGCCACGTTGCGTGTTTTTAGTTTGTTTTTTTCCCCTTTCTTCCCGACTCACCGCTCTCTGCCACGCCGCGTAAAAATAAAGAGCCCACGAAAACGCTTCCCCCCTCCCTCCTTAGGTCTCGCCGGGGCGAAATTTGGACACTCGGCTTCGTCGCAGCGAAAGCTATTCTCGTGGGGATTTCTTTTTGGGGTTTCGGACCTGAAATTTCGGGGAAGAAAAACGGGATCCGGAACTACACGAGAACTCAAGAAAAGGGACGGGTTGCATTCGTTCAAGGCGCCATCCCAAGCCGATGGGAGAGAACCTATTCCGTAGGGATTTGATCAGAATAAATATATCAAAGGTATATTAGGGAAGAGGAAGGAGAAAGGAAGGAAGGAAGGAAGAAAAAAGGAAAGAAAGAAGGGGGGGAGGAAGGAAGAAGGAAAGAAAGAAGGAAAGAAAGCGAAGGAGGTAAAAGAAGGGAAAGGAAATGAAGAGAAAGGGGAAAAAAAGCTGGATTTAAAAACAGGGTGGATTTAAAAGCGGGGTTTTTTTCCTTCTTGAAGAAATGATTTCCCCTTTTTTTAGTACCGTGGAAGGACCCTGGCTGGTTCTATGCCTGTCTTGGGGAGGGGGTGACTGGGGGCGGATAACACTGGCTTAAATATATACTCCTTTTTCTCAATTTCGTTGACAAAAGTGGAACATTTTTGTTTTGATGTCAAAGATGATGGGGAAAGGGGGGGAAGAGAGATTTTTTGTGTGGGGGGGGTGAATTTTATAACCTTGATTGGTGAAAGTTAGAATGATCTTTTCGAAAGTATTGTTTGAAATTGGACACAGAGAGAGCGGAGGGAATAGAGAGGGAGGGAGGGCAAGAAGGAAGGAAAGGGGGGGAAGAGAGGAAGAAAAAAGGGAGGGAGGGAGGGAAGGAAGAAGGAAGGAAAGAAAGAAAAGGGGAAGAAAAAGGGAGGGAGGGAGGAAAAAGGGAGGGAGGGAAGAAGGAAGGAAAAGGGGGAAGAGAGGGAGAAAAAGGGAGGGAGGGAAGAAGGAAGAAAAAGGGAGGGAGGGAAGAAGGAAGGAAAAGGGGGAAGAGAGGGAGGAAAAGGAGAGGGAGGACAGAAAGAAAGTGAGGAAGAAAAAAAGGAAGGAGGGAATGAAGGGAGGGAGGGAAGAAGGAAGAAGGAAGAAAAGGCGGGAAGCCAGGAAGGAAAAGGGGGAAGAGAGGGAGGAAAGGAGGGAAAGAAAAGGGGAGGGGGGGGGAGGGGGGGGGAGGGGAAAAAAGGAAGGGAAGGAAAGAGAGGGAGAAAAAAAGGAGTGAGTGGAAGGAACAGTCTCTCCAAACTGGTTTGGCCTAAATACAAAAGATCGTCCAGCCCCCCCCTTCCCTTCCCCCCCCCCAGCTGGGTTGCTGCATGCCGCCCCTCAGTCTCTCGGGCATAAGTTTGCATATCCCACCCCCCCACCCCACAGTCTTTTGTTTCCAACCAATTGCTCCCATCGCGGACAGCCCACCTCCCACTTAGGGGAGGGGGTGGGTTGCGTTTGGGGGCCTTATTCCACCTGTACCCAAGTGGGGGGGGGAAGCAATCCTTCCCTTGCCTTTTGCCTTCCTTTTCCTCTCTCCCTTTCCTCTTTCCTTCCTTTCCCCCTTCCCTTTCCTCCCCCCACAACTCCCCCTTTTTCTTTTCTACCCCTTTTTCTACCTCTTTTCCCTCTCTTCCCCTCTCCCTTTTCAAAATTTCCCTTCCCATTTCTCTCCTTCCTTCCTTTCCCCTCTCCCTTTCCTTTTTCCCCCCTTTTCTTTTCTTTTCCTTTCTATTCTTTCCGTTCCTTTTCCGTCTCCTTCCTTCCTTTCCCCCTCCCCCTCCCTCCCTTCTTCTATCCCTCCCTTCTTCCTTCGTTTTTCTCTCCAATGTTCTCCTCTTCCTTTCCCCTCTCCCCTTTCCTTTTTTCCTTTCTTTTCCTTTTCTATTCTTTCCGTTCCTTTTCCGTCTCCTTCCTTCCTTTCCCCCTCCCCTCTCTCCCTTCCTCTATCCCTCCCTTCTTCCTTCGTTTTTCTCTCCAACATTCTCCTTCCTTCCTTTCCCCTTTCCTTTTCCTTTCTATTCTTTCCGTTCCTTTTCCCTGTCTCCTTCCTTCCTCCCTTCCTTCCTTTCCCCCTCCCCCTCCCTCCCTCCCTTCCTTCCTCTATCCCTCACTTTTTCCTTCCTTTCTCTCTCCAACGTTCTCCTTCCTTCCTTCCTTCCTTTCTTCCTTCCACCTTTCTACTTTTCTTTTTTCCATGTTCCTTTGTTCAAACTTAATCTAAAAATCGCTCCCCAGGGCAGACATTATTTAAAAGGGATCCTTGCTTGTTTCTTCCAACCTTATCAGCGGTTCTTATTTAAAAGAAAGGGGAAAGGGTGTCTAAATTCAGATGGGGGGGGACCCCTCTTCCTCCCCCCTCCCCACTGGCAGTAGGCAAAGAAAGGCCTTTGGTGTTTATTTCATCTTCTTTTACCTGGGTGGTTGGGGTGAATTATTTCTCTCTCTCTCTCTCTCTAAATTCCTAACTTTTTCTTTCTTTCCAAGAAGTCCGCCGCGGGAGAAGGAAAAGAACCAAACCTCCCTCCCCCGTGGGGGCTTTCTCAGCACGCCTCGCCCCCCCCTTCCCGCCCCCCAACACGCTTCCAATGTTGTCCTACAAATAGTAGGCAGGGGGCTGCGGGGGGAAGCGAAGGACGGAGTCGTCCTCTTCATTATCGGACTCAATGAAATGGCTAACTATGTACTTACTTCCCGGTGGTTTTGGGGAGAACCAACCCTCCCACTTCTGCGAGACAAGGTGAGGGGGGGAGGGAGAGAGAGAGGAGGATGGAGAAGAAAGAAAGGAGAAAGAGAACCTCATAAGTTAATCTCTCCTGTTTCTCCCCCCCCCTTTCTCTCCCGCCCCATGATCCCCGCACCCCGACTGACAAAGAGCGAAGAGAAAATACCAAACTCCCTTCGTAAATTCCTAGGCAACCGCCCGCGCGCGAGCCCAGATTCCCAGTCTCCCTTTAGCCACCGTCGTGGTCTCCCCCCTCCCCGTCACTCCCCCAACCCTCGCCCCGAGATTGGGAGGAAGGGGGAGAGTGAGAAAAATCCAATCTGGGCCAACAAACTCTGGCCGCAAATAGGGGAAAGTCTATTTATTGAGAGGCGCCGCGAGTTACGCGCGTCGTTGCGCAAGGCTCCCCTTTCAGGGCAGGAGGCGCGCGGGGTGGGGGGGAGGGCGATGCCACAAGGGGCGGAAAAGCCCCCAAGGGGTGGGAACCACGGGTGAACAGACCCACTCGGCCTTCGACGTCCCCCGGGATTTCGTCCTTCGTTCCGACTTCAGGAATATAATATTCGCGCGGTCGGTTTTTTGGATACAGAATTGGTATAGAACTGATAACGTTTTCTCTCGCCCGAACGGATATACCCATGAACTCTGCTGTCTCTCTCTCTCTTTTCTCTCCCTCCATTAAATTGACGTGTTCGTTGGCTTTTCTTCTCTCTTTTTGCTCTGAAATGTTATTTTTTTAAAAAGGATACCCGGTTCGTTCAGAGGTCCACTGGCCAGCTAATTTTGCCTGGGGTGTTTCTTTCTTTCTTTCTTTCTTTCTTTCTTTCTTTCTTTCTTTCTTTCTTTCTTTCTTTCTTTCTTTCTTTCTTTCTCCCTTCCTCTCTCCCTCCCTCTGTTTTTCTCTCTCTTTTATTTTTTAAAGGTTACCTGGGCTTGTTCTGAAATCCAATGGCGAGCTAATTTTGCCTCGGATGGTTTTTTCTTTCTTTCTTTCTTTTCTTTTTCTCCCTCCCTATCCTTCTCTTGCTCCCTCACTCCCTCTGTTTTTTTCTCTCTCTCTTTTTGCTCTGAAATGTTATTTTTTAAAAAGGATACCCCGTTCGTTCTGAGGTCCACTGGCCAGCTAATTTTGCCTCCGATGTTTCTTTCTTTCTTTCTTTCTTTCTTTCTTTCTTTCTTTCTTTCTTTCTTTCTTTCTTTCTTTCTTTTCTTTTCTTTCTCTCTCTCTCTCTCTCCCTTCCTCCCTGTTTCTCTCTGTGTCTCTCTTTTTTGCTCTGAAGTGTTATTTTTAAAAAAGGATACCCCTGGTTCATTCTGAGATCCACTGGTGAACTAATTTTGCCTGGGATGTTTCTTTCTTTCTTTCTCTCTCTCTTTCTTTCTTTCTTTCTCTCTCTCTCTCTCTCTCTCTCTCCCTCTCTCCCCTCTTCCTTACTTTTCCTACACTTCCTCCCTTTGCAATTCCCGAGGTCGGGAATTAGGGAAACCACCGGAATTGAGGATAGAAGGGGAATATCGCGCGCCCCTTCTCTTTGGACACCCGGACGTGCTTTTTGGGGGGGGAGGGGGGGAGGCGGGAATTCAATTAAAGGGAATCCCCAAATCCGATTCCTTTCTTCCTTTCTCCGCGCTACATTCCCATTCACACTCTAGCGTGCACCCACCCCAAGCAGGCCGGCGGCCAGGAGGAAGAAAGCAAAGTTTCCAGGTTTTTTGCTCTAAGCGAGCCACGCCAGTCCTGCGTCCGCGGAGGCAAGCCGGAGCAAAGCACATCCACGCACATCCCGACGGTGGATGCGCGGAGACCCCCCAGAGCCTCCGTTCTTCCACCTGATGTTTTGAGAGATATTTTCGACGAAAGAGGCAGGAGGGTTTCTTTGCGGGGGGGGCGGAACGCCCCCCCTCCCCCCGAGTCCATCTTCCCACCCGCCTGGCCGGCCCCACCGAGTTGCGCCCCCGCCCGGCCCCGCCAGCGCTCCCAGGTCGGCAGGCAAAAACTACTCACGGAGTACCTCGGCGCGTCAGGTGCGAATCTCGCCCCACCACAATGGAGCTGCCTTCTTTTTCCCCCCTCTGTGCCAAGCGCCAGGCTGGAGCCAATTTAGATATGCTATAAATTAAGAGGTTGCCATGGCCACCGGCTCGCCATTGGCCGCCGCCCGCCCGACGTGGCGCGCCACGTCACCAAATCTGAATAAGGGTGCGCGAATTACTAAAGCCTCAAGACAAAGCTGGGCGATGGGAGCAGCGCAAAAGTGGGATCGAGTCCCGGCCAGCCAGCGGCGCGCCGGCGAAGGAGGGGACCGGCCGAGGACCACCGCCGCGCCTGGGCCTTGCCAGACACCTCCCAGCCCCGCCGCCCCCGGGGACGCCCGGGTTGGTATGCCGCGCTGAAGCCGTCCGGGAAGCCAGTCCCGGCCTAGGAGAGAGGCCAAGGAGCCAGGGGGGTGAAGCCGAGGAAGCCCCAGCGCGCCCAGAGGGAAAGGAGGAAGAGGAGGAGGCAGCGACGGCCGCGGGCGGCGCAGCGGAGCGGCTGGGAGGCGCAGCCATTCCCCCTGTCCGGCCGCGGCGATGATGGTGCATTGCGCCGGGTGCGAGCGGCCCATCCTGGACCGCTTCTTGCTCAACGTCCTGGATCGGGCCTGGCACATCAAATGCGTCCAATGTTGCGAGTGCAAATGTAACCTCACCGAGAAATGCTTCTCGCGGGAAGGCAAGCTCTACTGCAAGAACGACTTTTTCAGGTGAGGGGCCCTTCTCTTCTCTCGCCCCACCCCCCACTCCCGATCTTCTCGGGCGCTGCCCCCCCCCCCAAATTCGCACCTGGCCTGCCCCTTGCTGGGTTGCTTCTTACTCCCTCCCGCCGCTGACACCCTTCCCTCCCCGTGCCTCGGTTTACCTCCTGACGAGCTGGAAATGCCTTGCCTGCCCGCTTCCTCCTCCGAGGCTGTGGCCTGATCCTTTACCCCAAAGATGAAGGTCGGAGGCAGCTGTCTGGGTAGCAAAATGGAACGCGATTGCGTATGGAGGGGCTCGTGGGGCAGGGGGAGGGAGGCGGCTGAGAGAAGAAAGAAAGAAAGAAAGAAAGAAAGAAAGAAAGAAAGAAAGAAAGAAAGAAAGAAAGAAAGAAAGAAAGAAAGGGAATTTACCTGGGGGAGGGGGACATGAGGGAATTTGGCTCGTTTCTCAGGTGGTTCACTGGGGCTTACCGCGCTAACCTGGCTTAGGAAGGCGTACATTCTCTTGGATCGCACAGCGTGGGCTTCTCCGATGTCTCTGTTTTGCCATGACCAAACGAGAGAAGGAGAAAGGGAGAGAGAGAAGGTAGGAGAGGGAGAGAAAGAGAGAGGGAAGGAGGGAGAAGGAGAGAGAAAGGGAGAGAGAAGGAAAGAGAGGGAGAGAAAGAAAGGGAGGGAGAGGGAGAGAGGGGGGAAGGAAGGAGAGAAGAGACAGAGAGAGAGAGAGAGATGGCCGGTTTTGTCTCTTTATACTAAGTACTAAGTTACTTGATGGCACAGATTAAATTAAAGGTCGGCTCGCCAGGCGCCTCTCCGCGAATCTCTCCTTCCACTCGCCCACCGGGACGACGAGGTTTTGCCAAAGCGAAGGGCAACGAAAGGCAGAGAACACCGTTCCCTCCTCCTTCGTCCCCCACCCCAACGCCCTATTTCCTGGCCCCGTGGCCGGCGAGAGGCTGTCTCTGCCCCACCGGCCTCTTTTCCTTCGGAGGGGCGCGCAGCCTGAACGGAACTGGATGGTTTTCCTCTCGCCAAGGCTGGCTGACTCTGGCTTTCTTGTCCGCCCATCATCCCTCAAGGCTCGGGGGATCCTTAAGAGCAGCCGAAGCTCTTAATTTAAGGGGGGGGGAGGAGACAATAATTAAAGGGCCTGGATGCCCCCCCTCCCGCCCCCCCCAATATTTACCGCCGTCGGGCCATGAACTGTGTGCCTCACCTACCTGGCTGATCACGCGCTGCTCGCCAATCCTTCCCTCTTCTTCCCATCCTGGCTCTTGCAACGGGGAAGGGGGTAAGCATTGCACGCAGGACCCAAACTGTTGGGGGGGGGGTTGAACAACACCCCTCCCCCAAAAAGGACATGTCTTTCCTTTGAATCGGGACTCCTGAGTTAAGAAGCGCCGAGACCTCCAACCCTAAGGATGGAGGGGGAGTAGGATTTAAAGCAACAATTCATGGGTCTGTTCTTCTCCCCTACCAACTTCTACAGATCTTTAAGGGCGGGGTGTGTGTGTGTGTGTGTGTGTGGTGGTGG
The DNA here is from genome assembly GCA_033807585.1 of Hydrophis major. Taxonomy (NCBI): domain Eukaryota; kingdom Metazoa; phylum Chordata; class Lepidosauria; order Squamata; family Elapidae; genus Hydrophis; species Hydrophis major. The sequence goes on along the minus strand of CM066339.1, from coordinate 4,514,256 downwards.
TGGTGGGGAGAATGCGATTTGGTTGTATTATTGTATTTTATTTTTTGAAGCGCGCTTCTTCCCTCCCCCCCCCCCCTTTGTAAAGAGGTTTTCAAGCGGCGGCTGTAATGGAGGGGGGGGCGGGCGGGAGACCCTGATATAGACATGGTAATGAAGGCCCACGTCCTAATTGAAGGGGACGGCTGGGATGCCGAGCTGCCCTTTTCTTACCTAAATATGCGTTTTGTTTTGCCAACAGCAGCCTAGGGGTGCGTGCGTGCGGGAGGGGGGCGGGAGGAGATAAATCGGCCGCTCCCTTCCTCCCGATCCCACCCGCCACCCCCAACACGTTGCCCAGAGAGAGAGAGAGGCTCAGCCGAAGCCGGAGGGGGCGAATGTAGTAGCCCACCCGCATTTTTCTTTCTGTTTTTGGAAGACAAACCCTTACGCCCGACCGACCGACCGGCCCGCAATCCACAATTAAAACCCATTTAAAAATGCAAAGCCGGCCCTGCTTTTTTGCATTTTCGACTGTCATTGTGGGCAAAGCATCTCCCCGTTTTAAAAGGGTGGGGAGCACGAAGGTTGGGTGTGGAAGGGTGGGGGGAGGAAAACAAAGGGTGGGGGGAAACGGCTGTGGTCCGCCGGTGTTTGGGCCCCAGGCGTCGGCATATGAATAGGTGGAGGTTAAGCCACCTTTGCACATGTAAACGGGCTCTAAGGAGTATTCCGAATTCTTGGAGCCCCAATTTTCTTTCCCTTAGATTTCTCTTCTCTTCTCCCCCCCACCCTTAAAAAGCCTGCGGGTGTAGTTAAGATGCAGGTGGCTTTTTTTTTTTTTTTAATGTATAGACTAATTTTATTTTATTTTAAATTTCAGGTAAAGGAAACGGATGCTTGGGGGGTTGGGGGCGTGTGTGTGTAAATAAAGATCCTGGATCTCGACTTCTATAGCTTTTGAGGGTTGTTTTATATGATCCCCGGATTAGAGCATGGCGAACGAACAAGCCAAAAGATACCACCGGGATTATTTTATTATTTTATTTTATTTTAAAACAGAATTTAAAAAAAAAAAATTTCCGCCAGACTTCGGGTTGTTTTTTTTCGGTTTAGACGCAGAGAAGCCGGGGAGTGGGGGAAAAAAAACGAACTCCTACCCAGGTTGAAGAAAACAATCTTTTTCAAAAATAATAATAATAATAATAATAATTCCCCCTCCCCCCAGTGAACTTCAGCCATCCAAATTAGAGTTGCCTTTCTCTAGAAACTGGATCCGAATCCAACCAGATTTTTAAGCCAGAAGCGGGGCAAAATGTGGAGAAGCGAAGCGCCGTTCGCCTCGTTCTTTCGCGCGGAGCGGCGTCCCCTTTGGATCCGACCCTTCCTTCAGCGGATAAACTCCCTTTTATTACAATTTGTAAATTATAATTTGTGAATTATAGCGTAAAATAAATTTATATAATATAGATATGAAGCGTGGCCTTGAAATGCGCCGGACGCCTCCAGAAGTCGGATCAGGAAACGGAACGGACGTTCTTATCAAATTATTTCCTTTCCAAAGGGCAGAAATCGGAACATTTTTAAGAAGGAGGCAAGGGGAAGCGGGAAGGCAAAATATTCTTTCGAGCTTCCCACCCTCCTTCTTTCCTTCTTTCTTTCCTTCTTTAGGACACATTCGAGGAATGGTTTTTCTCCCCAATTTGTTTGATTTTTTTTTTCTTTTTCTTTTTTAAAAAAACCCATTTTCATCAGATGGCGCAGAAATCAGGACCCTCACGGAAAAACATTGAAAAAGGAGCGATATTTTTGACTGGAGGGGAGGAGAAGAGAAATTTTCTGGCCGGAGCTAGAAAGGGAATCATCCACCTGATCTATTTCAAATAGGGAGGCAGAATTCGAGTGTGGGGAGTAGTTTCTTTGTCGGGATGTGTGTGTGTGTGTGTGGGAGAGAGAGAGAGAGAAAAGAGAGAAGTAGAGAGAGAGGGAAAAAATGAAAGGGGGAAACGAGAGAGAGAAAACGAAAGAAATGAGAGTAGAGAGAATGAGAGAGGGGCCAACAAGAGAGAGAGAGGGAGAGAAAAACAAGAGAAAACGAGAGAAGTAGAGAGAATGAGAGAGGAAAAAATGAGAGAGAAAATGAAAGAAATGAGTGTAGAGAGAAGGAGAGAAGGGAGAGAGAAGGAGAGAGGTAGAGAGAATGAGAGAGAGAGAGAGAATGAGAGGGGGGAAACAAGAAAGACAGAGAAAAACGAGAGAATGAGAGAGGGGGGAAAAGAGAGAGAGAAAAAATGAGAGAAAGGGAGAGAACGAGAAAGAATGAGAGGAGGGAAACGGGGAGAGAGAGAGAGAAAGAGAGGGCAAACTACCTCCCCTTCCCGACCTATCCGAAAGACCCCTGAAACGATTGTGGATCCACACGGACACTCTGGATCCGCCTTCCCAACTCCCGGTGAAAAAAAAATCTAGCCTCCCCGTACCAGCCGCCGCTCTGCGCCTTCCTTCCTCTCCTCCCCGGATCCCGTTTTTAATCGATCCCTCTCCTTTTTTTTTTTCCAGGAAGTTTGGGACGAAGTGCGCCGGCTGTGCGCAGGGCATCTCCCCCTCCGACCTGGTGCGGAAAGCGCGTAGCAAAGTCTTTCACCTGAACTGTTTCACCTGCATGGTATGCAATAAGCAGCTCTCCACGGGGGAGGAACTGTACATCATCGACGAGAACAAATTCGTCTGCAAGGAGGACTACCTGAGCTCCACCAGTTTCAAAGAAGGCAGTCTGAACTCAGGTGAGGGGGTAAGGTGGGGGGGGGTTGGTGCTATCTATCTCTGGCCCTGGCTCTGGGTTCGAATCCCCGCAGAGGGTTAGACAGCTGTGATTTATTGGGTGTTTTTCCCCCCCCCACTGGTTTTCTTTTTTTTTCTCTCCCTGCTGCGGGTGGGGGCAGAACACCTCAATTACAGGTAATCTTCATGCTCAAAGATGCATGGACTTCAACTCCCAGAATTCTCCAGCCAAGCAACGCTAGCTGGAGGAATTCTGGGAGTTGAAGTCCACATATCTTCAAGCAGCCAATGGTGAGAAAGACTCTGATATAGGTGGATTTGGTTGGCTCCCAAGAGATCCAAAAACAATGAGAACAATCAACCAATGGAAGAGAAGTTGCCCTCGGAAGTTGGGGGAGCGCCATCAGTTGAGACCTTCAAGAAGAGATTGGACTGCCATTTGTCAGAAATGGTGTAGGGTCTCCTGCTTGGGGTGGGAGTGGGGGGTTGGACTAGATGACCTATAAGGTCCCTTCCAACTCTGATTATCTGTTATCCATATTCTTCCTTCCTTCCTTCCTCTCTCCATCTCCCTCTTTTTCTCTCTCTCTCTCTCTTTCTTTCCTTCTGTCTATTTCTCTCTCTCTCTTTCCTTCTCCTTCCTTCCTTCCTTCCTTCCTTCCTTCCTGGTTCTCTCTCTCTCTTTCCTTCCTCTCATCCCTCCTTTCTTCCTGCTTTTCTTTTTCTCTTTCTCCCTCCCTCTTTCTCAGTCTTTCTTTTCTCTTCTTCCTTTCTTCCTTGCTTTCTCTCTCTCTTTCTTTATTCACTCTCTCTCCTTCCTTTCTTCCTTTCTTGATTTCTTTCTCTTTCTCATTTTTCTCTCTCTTTCTTTTCTCTCTCCTTCCTCCTTCCTTCCTTTTTCTTTCTCTTTGTCTGTTTCTCTTTCTTTTCTCCCTCCCTCCTTCCTCATATTAAGCTTTTCCTCTTTCGGTCAGAATCCCGGGCTATTTTCCATTCAGCCCTTGAGGGAGCAGGTTTTCCAAAGCCACCCCAAGATTCTGTTTCACAAGAAGTTTAACTAACTTTCCGAGAACGAGAGGGAACAAAGGTGACAATGGGGAAAGCAGAATTTCAGATGGCCAGCTCTGGGTTGGGGTCTTCTTCTTCCCCTGGCTGTTGGCCAGAGTGTAGCCAAGACCATTGTGAGTTGGGGATCAGGTGCTTTTCCAACCTGCTCCACCTCCCTCCCTTTGTCCGTTGCTCAGGGCCTAATTTAGTGATGCGGGGGAGAGAAACACTGCATGAAAATGGGCCTCTCTTTATAGAAGCCCCTCGGACCATGGCATCTGCCAAACCAGCTCTTGGTCCTTGCTGCTTTTCCGATGCTTCATGGGGCCTTCTCCAGCCCAGCTTTTCCTAACCTTCTCCCCAACAGATGGGCCACCCCATGACCCCCATGGCTTGCAAGAGAGAGAGGGGGAGGGATGGAGAGCTGTTCTCATACAAGAAGAGCCATGGGGGGGGGGTGAGGGGAAAGGCAGGCGAGGGGTGTGTGTGTCCCAAACACAGGCATCTTCCTGGCATTGGATTATTCACCCGTCAATCAAGAAGCAAGTTCAAGGGGGCTTGCTGAAGATGCGGAGGTAAGGATGGGATCCTTTGCCAATGAAAAGTGAAGACTCCGTCCAGTTGTGCTTTTGTGGTTTCATGAATAGACCCGTGGAGTTTTCTTGGCAGGAATAATGGAAATGGTTTGCTATAGGCTTGGTGGTCTCCCATATAAGATCAACCTTCCTTCCTTCCTTCCCATCTTCCTTCCTTTCTTCCTTCCCATCTTCCTTCCTTCCATCTCTCCCTTCCCATCTTCCTTTCCATCTTCCTTCCCACTTCCTTCCTTCTTTCCCATCTTCCATCCTTCCGTCTTCCCATCTTCCTTCCTTCCATCTTCCTTCCTTCCCATTTTCTTTCCTTCCTCCCTCCCTTCCCATCTTCCTTTCTTCCTTTCCATCTTCCTTCCCACCTTCCTTCCTTCTTTCCCATTTCCTTCCTTCCCATCTTCCTTCCTTTTTCCCATCTTCCATTCCTTCCATCCCTTCCCATCTTCCTTCCTTCCCATCTTCCTTCCTTCTTTCACATCTTCCATCCTCCCTTCTTCCCTTCTTCCTTCCATCTTCCTTCCTCCCTCCCTTCCCATCTTTCTTTCTTCCTTTCCATCTTCCTTCCTCCCTTCTTTCCCATTTCCTTCCTTCCCATCTTCCTTCCTTTTTTCCCATCTTCCCTTCCTTCCTTCCCTTCCCATCTTCCTTCCTTTTTTCCCATCTTCCATTCCTTCCTTCCTTTCCCATCTTCCTTCCCCCCCTCCCTTTTCATCCCTTTCAACTTCCCTCCTTCTTTCCCTCCCCCCATCCCTTCCAAATATTTCAAGAAGTCAAGAATGACATTTCCCCAACCAGACTTCCAAGCGCCTCCAAATAGACCTCCCATCATCAAGTTAGACAGCCTGGCTGAGACGCCTTAGATTTGTTGTCCAAAATATCTCCAGAGCACCAGCTGGCGAGGGCTTTTCCAAATAGCTCAGTGGGTTGGCTGCTACCCTCTGCTTCCAAACTCTTTTTCCACAGCTTTATTTGTTTGGCTGATTCATTAATGAATCAATTAATTGATTGCCTTCCCACTGCCTTTGGGCTCCTCTATCCTCTCAAAGCAACTTCCACCCTTTTCTGTGACACAGGCAGGCCCTTTTCTCCCTGGATACTTCTTCCCAAGTAGCCTGAGAGTCGACAGTAGGTTCCTTCACTGATAGCAAGAGGGGCAGAGCAGCTTGGGAGAAAGAAAAGTCAAAGGGAGAAGACCTGTTGGCTGGTGGCATTTTCTCCCTTGCTTCCAAATGTTATAAGATGGCTCTGTTGTATGTAAACCCTTCCTTCCCTTTCTGCCAAATGAAACTTTCAGGGTAGCCTTCCCCATAAAAGTATTGGACAGAGCTTATCTCCTTTGGGTCAGGGTCCAAAATCCAAGAGAGACATGCTGTGATTCTTCCAAGGTGATGCCTGTATTGTTCCTTGCCTATAGACATAATCGTGCTAAAACTAAACTAAACTAAACTAAACTAAACTAAACTAAACTAAACTAAACTAAACTAAACTAAACTAAACTAAACTAAACTAAACTAAACTAAACTAAACTAAACTAAACTAAACTAAACTAAACTAAACTAAACTAAACTAAACTAAACTAAACTAAACTAAACTAAACACAACCTGTGGGAGAAGGACTGGAAGACTCTCGGGTGGAGTTAAAAGAGAGAGCAGCCCAGAATCTGTACATAGTCACAAACAGACCAAGTCCAACCCCTTTCAATTCCTCTGACCTTTATTGAATTCCTAGCCCGTGCAAAGCATTGACTGAGAAGATTCCTGTGCATAGGCCTTTTAGCAATAAATCGGTTTAGTTGGAGAATATTTGTAGCTCAGTTGAAGTGCTATTGCTATTAACCTAAATGAAGCCAACTCTGGCATAGGTCATTTACAATCACCTGTGACCCTGTTTCCCCCCTCTCCCCTGGGTGTGTCATAAATCAGATTCTCCAATGAAGCGCCTTCATGGGCGGATTGTCATCAATCACATTCTCCAATGAAGGATTTTCGTGGGAAGAAGATTTGGTAGCCCAGCTACAATCTTTTAAAGATACGGGTGGTTTTAAACTGCTGTGCTCCTTCAGATTTTCCCCTCCGCTTGCTTATGGCAACTTGGAAACATGCATAGGAATGTTTTATGAGTTGACAACCACTATCAAGTCTCTAATTTTCTGGCTGAATATAGAGACAGGCAGCTAAACTCTACAAAGGCTTCCATACAAAGTTTCTTTATTGGATTGCATCAGGCATCCTCAAGGTATAACTCACAGTTATGCTGAGATTCATCTAATGTCCAATCTTTGCATTGTCATCTTCATAGTGTGAAAAGATAGCACGATGCTGGAGTCCAGGTAAGAATGACCAAAACTCACCCCAACCCAACCAGAGGTCAATTCAGGACCAATCAGGATTACAGATGTGACCACATGACATGAACTACCTCTCCCAAGAGGTATTAACTACATTTTCCATGAAGCATTCCCTTAAGGGGACAGCTCTCATTCCCAAACTAACTATATACTGCCTAACCAGCACAACCACATTCCATCCCTTCTGGCTAAGCTCCCCCCATGACGCTAGTTGCCTTTTCTCTCCCCCACCCGATTCACCATTCTCCCTTTCCCCCCACAACAGTTTCTTCCTGTACCGATCGAAGTTTATCTCCGGACCTTCAGGACCCCATGCAGGACGATACAAAGGAGACAGACAATTCCACTTCCTCGGATAAAGAAACCACCAATAATGAAAATGAGGAGCAGAACTCTGGAACCAAAAGAAGGGGACCTCGGACCACCATCAAGGCCAAGCAGCTGGAGACCCTCAAGGCAGCTTTTGCAGCCACTCCTAAACCCACCCGGCATATCCGGGAGCAGCTAGCTCAAGAGACAGGGCTCAACATGAGAGTCATCCAGGTAAGATAAAACATTTGGCTTTATTAAGAGTTTTGAAGGTGTCCAGTTGGAAAGGGCAAGACTGCACTTGGAGTACTTGGAGTTGGACACTTTGATATGAAAAAAAGAAAGAAAAAAAGGAAGGAAGGAAGGAAGGAAGGAAGGAAGGAAGGAAGGAAGGAAGGAAAGGAAGGAAAGGAAGAAGGGAGAAAGGAAGGAAGGAAAAAAGGAAAGGAAGAAGGGAGAAAGGAAGGAAGGAAAGAAGGAAAGAAAGAAAGAAAGAAAGAAAGAAAGAAAGAAAGAAAGAAAGAAAGAAAGAAAGAAAGAAAGAAAGAAAGATTCTCATTGAGACCCTAGAAAAAGTTCAGAGAAGATCAACAAAAAGGACCAGGGACCAGAGGTGAACTGGGGATATCTAGTCTAATGGACAGAAGAACTAGGGATGATATGATAGCAGTCTTCCAATATTTGAGGGCCTTCAAAGAGAAGAGGGTGTCAAGTGCCTGGAAAATCAGGAGATCCGGGCAGTTCAAATGGGTATAAAGATTTATTGTAGGCTTAAGCTACAAGAATCTACAAGAAAAGCTACTAGGCTTAATTCTACAAGAATCTGAACTACTAACAGTCAAAGCAATTTGGTGGTAGATAAGGAATTCACAGTGGGCTGGATTTAGATCTCTTGTGGGTGCGAAAGGACTCATGGCTGATGGTACATTTGATCCCTCCCTCCGGCTCAGTCTGGTCATCTTCTACAGAGGACGGGGTCAACCCATTCTCCAAAGCACCTGAGGGCAAGGCAATGAGTAATGAGTAGGAGTTTGTTAAAGAGAAATTCAACCCAGAACTGAGACATTTCCTGACAGTAAGAACAATTGCCTTCAGGAGTTGCAGGTGCTCCCTCACTGGAGGTTTTCAAGATGAGACCAAACAACCATTTGTCTGGGATAGTATAGGGTATGCTGCTTGAGTTGGCGATTGGACTAGAAGACCTCCGAGGTGCCTTCCAACTCTTTTATGCTGTATTCTATTCTGTTCTGAATGATTGCTTGCCATACTCTTACCATGGCTTACTGAACGTCTGCAAGAAAACAACCGAGCTCAGAAAGCAGCTGGATTTTCACACGTGGACTTGGTCTTTTGGGCTTGACACAACCACAAAGCATACACTCTGGGAACTCTTAAAGAGGAGCCCTCTTCACCCTCATTCTCACCCACAAACGACACCTTTGAGATGTGTCATCACTTCTCACCATGGACACCTGGAAAGGGTCTCTGCTGCTGAACCAGCTCCAACGATTTTTCATCCCTCCCTCCCTCCCTCCCTTCCTGGAAAAGGAGAACCATCCAGGAATATTGACAGTGAGCTTGTCGAGCTGTGGAATTATTTGGGCTCCTGTCCAGAGGGATTTTTTTTTTTTTCTTTTACAGCTAGCCATCATCCTTCTTCGTTATTTGCCTTCTAGGAAATATTTTGAGAGCCAAAAAAACCTTCGCTGCTTGAATTAAGAACAGGACATTAGGAAGTCACCTTAACAAAAGCCAGAATTTGCAGGAGTCGTAGCCAGAAGGAGGGGAGATTGAAGAGTAAGAGCAGATGATATCCTATCCAATAATTGGGTTTAAAAGTTGTCAAATTTGGAAAGTCCTGGACTAGCCCAATGTCTCGGGATTCATAGGTAAAGGTTTCCCTTGCACATATGTGCAAGTCGTTTCCGGCTTTAGGGGGCGCTGTTCACCTCCGTCGCAAAGCCGAAAAGCCAGCGCTGTCCAAAGACGTCTCCGTGGTCATGTGTCCGGCAGGACTCAACGCCTTTGAAGGCACACAGAACACCGTTCCCTTCTCACCAAAAGGGTTCCCTATTTTTCTACTTGCATTTTTTAAACGTGCTTTCGAACTGCTAAGTTGGCAGAAGCTGGGACAAGCAACGGGAGCTCACATCGTCCCGCGGCACTAGGGATTCGAACTGCTGAACTGCCAACCTTTTTCTGATCAACAATCTCAGCGTCTTAAGTCACCGAGCCACCGCGTCCCATAGACATTCACAGACACCCCCGAATTAGTTCCACAGCCTGGGCTGAACTCCACCGTCTCTGGTTTGCTGACGACTCAATGAATCTTGCGAATGCACATCCCACTTTCTTAAATCACTAGCTTGGGTGGAAATAAGCGGAGTGAAATTAATTTATGACTAGCAAAGTGGAGTGAGAGACCAGGCTGGTATATTAAATGTGGTTTTTTTTTCTTACAAGAGAAGGATTTCACCTAAAACCAGGCAGAAATAAATTCCACACGAATTAGGAATGGCTTTTCTGCCCTTAGAGTTCATAACCACTGTGTTGGTCAGACAGTATAGAGTTAATTGATAGATAGTTGGTAGTGGAATTTATAATTCTAGGCAGGGAGTGTGCTGGTCAGATAGTATATGGTTAATTGGGAATTGGGAGCTGTCCCCTTATATTTTCATCTTGGGAATTCAGATTAACGTATATTTTCACTGTTCTGTCTTTAACTTAACTTTCTGGTTGAATATAAAGACAGTTAGATAAACTCTACAAAGGCTTCCATACAAAGTTTCTTTATTGGATTGTAATAGGCATCCTCAAGGTGTAACTCACAGTTATGCTGAGATTCATCTAATGTCCAATCTTTGCATAGTCATCTTCATAGTGTGAAAATATAGTTATCTTCATCCCATAACAATGGAGCAAAGGGAAGACACCAGCACGATGCTGAGGTCCAAGCAAGAATAAAGGAAACTCCCTCAGCCCAACCAAGGGTCAATTCAGTGACCAATCAGGATTACAGGTGTGACCACATGACATGAACTACATTTCCCATGAGGTATTAACTATATTTACCATGAGGCATTCCCTTAAGGGGACAACTGTCAATTTCCAATTAACCATATACTGTCTGACCAGCACAACCACTTTTCTCCCCTTTGGCTCTTATGACAAATACGGATAGTCCTTGGCTTATGACCACAGTCGAGCCCGACCTTTCTGTCATTAAGTGAGCTTTGCCCCATTTTATGAGCATCCTTGCCACATTTCTTAAAGTGAATCCCCTGCCATTGTTAAGTCAGGTTCTGGCTTCCCCATTGACTTTGCCTGTGAGAAGGTTGCAAAAGGGGATCATCATGTGACACACACACACACCCCCAGGACACTGAGACCATCATAAATGTGAGTCAATTGTCAAGCATCTGAATTTTGATCCTGTGACCGTGGCAAAGTTGTAAACGGTCCTAAGTGTAAAGTCACGTTTTTCAGGGCTGTTGTTGTAACTTGGAGTGGCCACTAAACCAACTGTGGTAAGTCAAGGACTACCTGTATTAGATACTCCTAATTGTGACACCCAGAGGAAGGAGGTTCAAGAATTGTCTTCTTCCCTTGCTTTCAGAGTGGCGTGCTAAGTTTCTTCCTTAAATCGTATGTCAGGATTCCAGCAATCGCCCTAATTAAATCATGATTCTCGAGCCAAACTTCAAAAAACTTTGAAGGATTCATTAGAGGCGACAGATTGGCACTGCCCTGTGTGCAGCCAACTCTGGCATATGTGATTTACAGTCCCCTCTGACCCACTTTCCCCCCCCCCGGGTGTGTCATAAATCAGATTCTCCAATTGAGCCCCTTCACAGGCTGGGTGTCATCAATCACATTCTCCAATTAAATATATTCCTGGGCAAAAGCTCCAGTACTTTAGTTACAATTACTTTAAGATAAAAAATTGGAATGCACTTTCACTTTCAACTGCTCTTCCAGATTTCCTTTCCCTCCCACCTCTCATTTTTTTTAAAAAGGCAACTATAAAACAGGCCTCGGAATGTTTAATGAGTTGACACCTGGATCTTTTCTCATGAATAATCTTCTTTCTGGACTCTGGAGGATTATGGCCACATTCTCAACATGCACTTAACCCATGTCTGGAATTAATCTCTTTGCTGTGTTCACCCAACCCCAAACCTTCAACTAACCCAACGGGAGGCGCTGTCAAATTCCTACCAGTTAACACCTCCTTTTTCCCTCCACAGAGGCATTTGAGATGAACCCAGCTTAGCTGGTTGCATGAACGCAACCAATCGGTGCAAAAATAAATGCAGTTGTATGGATAGAAGGGAATATTGGCAGCTCAGGGTTGAGCTGTAGGGGCCTTAGTGCGCTCTGAACTCGATCCTTGTCTTGCAGACGTTTCATTACCCAACTAGATAACATTGTCAGTGCTAGGAGGGAGTGGGGTTTGTTGGCAGGGGGAGGAGAAGGACTGTGGGGTCCTTAGTGCTCTCTGAGCTTGGTTGTTTTCTTGCAGATATTTTATTACCCAACTAGGTAGCATCTTCATTGCTAGGAGGGAATGGGCTGTGCATAGACGAGGAGAAGAAGGTAGTTTTTGTCTAGACATTTCACTACCGAGCTAGGTAACATTATCAGTGCATCCAGTTGCTCTCTAGGAAGCATCCTTCTCATTTCTTCTTCTTTTCCAATTCTCCGCCTTTTCCTGCATCCCATTTTTGTGGCTGTCCCTGGGGAACTGTGGAGGGTGGCATTGGTGGAGTTGGAAGGATGGCCTGTCTGTTTGGAGACCCTCATCTGACCATCTTCTCCCCCCCCCCCCTGCACCAAATGTCTCCAACAGGTTTGGTTCCAGAACCGACGCTCCAAAGAACGAAGAATGAAGCAACTGAGCGCCCTGGGCGCCCGAAGACATGCGTTCTTCCGGAGTCCTCGACGCATGCGCCCTCTGGGAGGCCGGCTGGATGAATCCGAGATGCTGGGCACGGCTCCTTATAGTTACTACGGAGGTAACCAACCTTTCTTGTCCCCCAAAGGGAGTTTTTTTCGTCTGAATGTGGTGCGTCAAGGGCGAAATTCTTTTCTTTGGCTTATTTTCCCCTTGGTTTCTAACCCTCCTTGTGCTTAGACTCCTAATTCGGGGGAGGAAGCAGGTCAGGCCATTTGCAAATGACTTTATTTCTAAATGCAGGTTTTTGGTGTGTTTTTTTTTAGAACATGAGAATTGGTGGGTTTTGGTTCTGGCTAGGTTTGCAGCATTGCTCCCATCATGGTTTGTCGGCTAAGCCAGCATGGCGGGGCTTCCCACCATTGCATAGATGTTGTCTCGGTGTGCGGGGTTCGGGGCATGTGGGAGGTGCTCGGGCACGAGGAATTGAAACCCAGACCAGGGGGTGCACACGTGTTGTCTGAATCCATCCAGCCTTTGAGTTTGATAAGCATTCAGGCTCCCCCGCAGGAAGTGGGAGTCGAGGATGCTTTTCCGCGGATTTGGTGTTTTTTTTTTTTTTTTGTAATTTGCTCGAAAATAAAAAGAAAACATGAGCCTTTTGGGTCCCCCTGGAGGGGAAGAGTCAAAATCCGGAAAGTTAATCTTGTTTAGGAAAGTTTTGAGATGATTGGGGGGGGGGGGGAGGAATAGTGTTTTCCAGTGAGAGGTTCGCCCCCTCGCTTTTCCTTGTTTGCTTTTTGGGCCTCTATTCCTTCTCTTCTCTTCTCTTCTCTCTCTTTTCTTTTATATTCTTTATTTTCTTTCCTTCCTTCCTTCCCTTTCCCTTTATCTTTCTTTTCTCTATCTCTTTCTCCCTTTCTTCTTTCCTTCCTTCCCTTTCCCTTTCTCTTTCTTTTCTCTATCTCTCTTGCCTTTCTTCCCTTTCTTCCTTTCCCCTTCTCTTTCTTTTTTCTATCTTTCTTTTCTCTATCTCTCTTTCTCCCTTCCTTCTTTCCTTCCTTCCTTTTGCCTTTCTCTTTCTTTTTTCTATCTCTTTCTTTTTTCTGCCTCTGTTTCTCCTTTCTTTCCTTCCTTCCCTTTCCCTTTCATTTTCTTTTTTTTTTGTATTATCCATCATATTCCCTTGTAATTATTTACATAACCTCCACTATTTATTCTGCAAATCTTGATTATTATTTTTATTCTGGGTCCCTCGTTTCTCTCCCCACCATTGATAAAATTTAATCCATAGTTTGTAATATTCTGTCTCATCTTGATTTCTAGTTTTTCTTTCCCCTTGTTTCCCCTTCCCCCCCAAAAAACGCCTTTCAGATTGGGGTGTTCCCAACCATCCTTTGCTCTCTAACCTTTCCTGTATGTGCTCCGCACCTGGTTTTTGTGGTTGTTCAGTTGTTGATTCCCCTACGGCTCTTTTCTCAACCCCATGGGCCACAGCACAGGGCTTGTACTCCCCTAGCACAGTGGCCTTCCCCTCCCCTCAACCTTTGGGGCACCAGGGACCGGTTCCGTGGAGAGAGGTTGTTTTTTTTTCCCCATGGACCGGAGCGGGTGTACATTCATGTGCTGCTGCCCCCCAAGGGTGAGGTTTTGCTGGTTTCTGGCATGGGGAGAAGGATGGAGACCCCTGCCTCCACAGGAAACTGGTGATTGGCTTTCCTCAAGCAATAAACCCCACTAATTTCAGTGGGGCAGTAAGGTCACTTAGCTTGCAGCCTTATAACCCTTGGTTCTGGAGTTAAATCCAGACCCGCTCTCTATGATTGGCAGCTCTGGAGGCCATATTGAGAGCAGATACTCCCACGTTGCCTGGGAAATGTTGAGCCTGGGAAAGTGGGAGGGGGGAATTTCTTGGTATGTAGTTAGACCTAATAACATTTTTTTTTCTGATTCAAGGTCAGGTTGTGTTGCACCTAAGTGAGAGGACGTCTCAAGTTGGGACGGGTGGGGATTGGGCCACGTGATGTGATGATGAGCGCAGGGGTGGATTTTTAGTTTTTACTTATTTCAAGGAAGCCTGGAACTTTCAGATTCAGGATTCTCCAGTTGTGCCAGTTTACTATCCAAAATAAAAAGATATTTTGAGAAGATGTCTGTCTCGGAGTTAATGGTTGAAGTAGAGGTTTGCTGGAATGCTGACAATGATCTCTGCAGGGCAGCCTTCAGAATAGGCCTTCTACTCTACTCCAGGGGTCTCTAACCATGGCGACTTTAAGCCTGGAGGACTTCAACTCCCTGGGAGTTGAAGTCTGCCAGGCTTAAAGTTGCCAAGGTCAGAGACCCCTGTATAGTTGCCCAAATTCGGAATGTCAAGATGTATAACTGGGACACAAGGTTGTGAAATGGGGAATTGATTTTTTTTTTTTAATGGCTTGGGGGAAGGAATGAGGTTCCTGGGGGAGGAGTTGTCTTTTGGCTGATGGAGTGGGGGGGGTTCCCCCCCCCTTTTTTTGGTAATGCATAATTGTGTTTGTGTAAAAATAACTTCTCTATTTATATTGGAGAGAGAAAGAAGGGGATTTATTTTGAAGTGGTGCATGTTATAATTAATATGTAGACAAAGATACACCTCTAGCCTTGTGTTTCTGTGTTGCTGGGAGAGGAGGCAATAATTTTTGAACGAGTGTTGCAATTGATCACATACCAAAAAGTCAGCATCAACTCAAGATTAACTATTAGCTACTCAAGAGGTTTTCTCCAGCCCAATCTGTCCCCAGACATGTTCTTCAGGTTTTCCCATGGTGGCCTCAACCCCAGTGAGTCCACCCCCCCCCTTAACAGATAACAGATAATCAGAGTTGGAAGGGACCTTATAGGTCATCTAGTCCAACCCCCCGCCCAAGCGGGAGACCCTATAGTACCATTTCTGACAAATGGCAGTCCAATCTCTTCTTGAAAGTCTCCAGTGATGGTGCTCCCACAACTTCCGAGGGCAACTTCTGTTCCAATGGTTGATTGTTCTCAATGTCAGAAAGTTTCTCCTTGTTTCCAGGTTGAATCTCTCCTTGTTCAGTTTCCATCCATTGTTCCTTCTTTGGCCTTTGGGTGCCTTGGAAAATAGCTTGACCCTTCCTCCTCTCTGTGGCAGCCCTTCAAATATTGGAAGACTGCTATCCTGTCTCCCCTGGTCCTTCTCTTCACTAGACTAGAGATGTCATTCATTTGGTCTTCTTGACAGCTGATCTTATTCCCATTTTTCCCTCTGTGTTCCTTGACTTTTATTGCTAAAGTAATGGGTTTTCTAGATCTAGATATTGCCATTAAACAGGTGGCATGGGTAGGCGTGCAAAGTGGAGAGGTTAATAGCTGCAGCTTGTGATCTGTTCATACACAAGCGTGCATGCCTGGTGATAAATGTTCACTAAAGTGTATTGTCAGATTATTATTTTGCAAAGCGAGGCAATGCAACAGGGCAGAAAGTTTCACTTATATTTTAAGTGTGAACGCATGCCTCACGAGCTCAGAGAGACCTTCCTTCAAGGGAGTAGGTCTTGTGAATGAGTCCACCTCAGTGGGTTTGTGCTTCCAGAACTGTTTTTTTTTTAAATTTTTTGTCACCTAGTGTGTTCTTTCACACCTGTGTTTCCAAAAGCAGAATCTGTCCGATTTTCTCTTTAATAAAATGAACGAAAACCAGTGCAATTCATGCCAACTGTGACAGCACTTGGATTCCTTCTTCGCCCTGGTAGGGAGGGGGAGCCCCTCTCTTGCCTACTCCCCACTCCTTACACACACACACACACACACACACACCATCTCACCCCCCACCCACCCAATTTTCCTGGGTCTGCCATCCAAGACCCACCTTTTAAGGCCCAGCGCACAAAAGCTGTCTTTTACAATGATTGAAACATGTAGGGAGGATTGATTGGCAGAAGTGGCTTGGGTGTATTTGTGCTTCTGTGTTGTTCTGTTGTGTGTTTGGAGAAAGCTGGCTGGGGATTTTGTGGTTGTGTCCTTACAGGTTTATCAGGTCAGGTCCATGCGGACATGGCATAGCCAGCCAGGTTATGGTGCGTTTATATAGATTTCTGAATAAAGCTAGAAAGGAACTTTGGAGGTCTTCTAGTCCAACCCCCTGCTCAAGCAGGACACCCTACACCTTGTTAGTTAGTTTGTTTTGTTTTGTTTCGGTGATCTGTAAGCCCCTTTGCCCTTTTGAGAAAAAAAAGGATCCATTCTGTAACTGGGTTATTCCTCTGAAAAGGAGCATTGTTCCTCAGGGTCAACACACAAAGGAGAAATCAAAACCCTCTTGGAAAGCAAAAAACCTACCATGGTCTACTCCTGAGAGAACCTCATGGGGTTTACTCCCAGGGAAGCAGGAAGTATGTCCCAGGGGGCATCAGAGGTCCACACCCATTCAGAAAATGGGCTTGACTTACTTACAAGGCAGTAGAATCAGTAAGCAAAGGGTTGGGTCTGAGAGAGGGATGGGGAAAGAGAGACAGACAGAGAGACGGACAGAAAGAGGGGGAGAGACAGAGGGAAGGAGTGATGGGGAAAGAGAGACAGAGAGAGGGGGGATGGATGGGGAGAGAGAGAGAGGGAGGGAGAGAGAGAGAGACAGAGAGGAATGGGGGGGAGAGAGGGAAGGAGTGATGGGGAAAGAGAGAGGGGGGGGATGGATGGGGAGAGAGAGAGCGAGAGAAAGAGAGAGAGAGACAGAGGGGGGGAGAGACAGAGGGAAGGAGTGATGGGGAAAGAGAGACAGAGAGAGGGGGGATGGATGGAGAGAGGGAGAGAGATAGAGACAGAGAGAGAGAGGAATGGGGGGAGAGAGAAGGAAGGAGTGATGGGGAAAGAGAGACAGAGAGAGGGGGGATGGATGGGGAGAGAGAGAGGGAGAGAGAGAGAGAGAGAGAGAGAGGAATGGGGGGAGAGAGAGGGAAGGAGTGATGGGAAAGAGAGACGGAGAGAGGGGGGATGGATGGGGAAAGAGAGAGGGAGAGAAAGAGAGAGATAGAGAGACAGGGGGTAGAGACAGAGGGAAGGAGTGATGGGGAAAGAGAGACAGAGAGAGGGGGGTTGGATGGGGAGAGAGAGAGGGAGAGAGAGAGGGGGGGAGAGACAGAGGGAAGGAGTGATGGGGAAAGAGAGACAGAGGGGGGGGATGGATGGGGGGAGAGAGAGAGAGATAGAGACAGAGAGAGAGAGGAATGGGGGGAGAGAGAGGGAAGGAGTGATGGGGAAAGAGAGACAGAGAGAGGGGGGTTGGATGGGGAGAGAGAGAGGGAGAGAGAGAGGGGGGGAGAGACAGAGGGAAGGAGTGATGGGGAAAGAGAGACAGAAAGAGGGGGGATGGATGGGGAGAGAGAGAGACGGAGGGAGAGAGACAGAGACAGAGAGGAATGGGGGGAGAGAGAGGGAAGGAGTGATGGGGAAAGAGACAGAGAGAGGGGAATGGGGAAAGAGAGAGGGAGAGAGAGATCCTCCAGTCTGCGACCAGTCTAGGGATCTTTCCTGTTTTCCCCCCCCTCTCCAATCTCATCGTGCTTCCTCTTCTCCCCTGCCCTCCACCAAGTGTGGTGTGGGTGCATTTTGGATCCTTTTTGAGGGGTGCAAATAAATTCCTTCTTCAGGGGCGCATATCAGTTCTTTGCGGGGTGCAACTGAATTCCTTCTTGAGGGGTGCAAATAAATTCCTTCTTGAGGGGTGCAAATGAATTCCTTCTTGAGGGGTGCATATCAGTTCTTTGTGGGGTGCAAATCAAATCCATCTTGTGGGGTACATACCAATTCTTTGTGGGGTGCAACTCAATTCGTGGAGTGCAATTCAGGGAAGGCTCTTCCGTCGCTCACTCCCCCTCTCTGCTCTATTCTCCCCTCCACCCCCTCCCTCCTCCAGATTACCAAGGCGATTACTACGGCCCAGGGAGCAACTACGACTTTTTCTCGCACGGCCCCCCCTCCCAGGCGCAGTCGCCGGCCGACTCTGGCTACATCCCGACTTCGGGGGCCGGCTCCACCCCACTCGGGCCCCTGGATGCCCCCTTGGCTGGACACCACACCTCGGAGAACCAAAGGTACACGGATATGATCTCCCACTCCGACACGCCCAGCCCAGAGCCGGGGCTGCCCGGTTCGTTGCACCCCATTCCGGGAGAGGTCTTCAGCGGGGGTCCCAGCCCTCCTTTCCCCATGTCGGGGTACAGCGGGCCCCTCTCGCATTCCAACCAGGAGCTGAGCGAAGCGGCTGTCTGGTAGAGCGCCCGGAAGTGGGGGTACGGGGTGTGTGTGGAGGCGCTGCACTTCCAGACCTTTTCCTCCAAGCCTCAACTCGGACCGAGCCCTTTTCCCCACCCGGAGGGGGGGAAAGGGGGCTTCCCTCAGAGCCGCTCCAGGACCGCTGCCTTGCCCTCGAGGGGGCCCGCTTGAAAACCCCGGTAGGGACCGTGGGAAGCGTCCGCCAGCTGCCAACCTCCCGAGAGTCCCTCCATTCTTTTGGACCAAAGTTCCTGGTTTTGCAGACTGGAGGGTGGGGATTTTGGAAAGTGTGGGGGGGGAGGGGAAGATGAGGGGGAGGGCTTTGCTTCCACCACCCCTCTCTCCATCTGGCTAGCCCCCCACCCCACCCAGCCAGCCAGGATAGCGGGTTCGGTTTTTAGTGTTCCTTTAAAAAAAGAAAGAAAGAAAGAAAGAAAAATTGGGGAAAGAAGACGAAGCACCCCAAAAAAGCAAATTGGAAATTTTTGGTTCGTTTTGCTTTCGTTTCCTCCGGATTCAGACCCCAAAGGAAGGAGAAAGAAAGAAAGAAAGAAAGAAAGAAAGAAAGAAAGAAAGAAAGAAAGAAAGAAAGAAAATGAATTTCTGTGAATTAGGAGGCTGGTTTGATTGACAGAGTGAAGAGGGGAGGGGGGAGAAGAGCTGGAGTGGGTTGTTTTGGGTTTTTTTGGCTGGTCACGTGGCGCCCCCTGGTGGTCGGTGCTTGGAATGACATGCCTGACTTCTTCAAAGACTCCTTCAAAAGACAGATTGGCGAGGGTGTTTTGGTTTTCTTTGGCTGGATTAATTAATTAATATTATTCTAATATTATTCTTTATTTTTATTGGGGAGGAAAGGTGACACCCCTACCCCCTGATGACCAATAACAGCAAATGTTTTAAAAAGAGAGAGAGAAAAGCAAATAATTTGAAGATGGTAAGGACCGTTTGCACCAAACTTTGCTGGGAGGCTGTTTGAGGATGTATTATAGGGTTTTTTTGCTCCTAGTTTCTTTATTTTGTATAAAGAAGAAACAAATAAAGTATGTTTTTGTGTTTATTTGATTATTTATTATATCCAGAATCTCCAGGGACAGAACGAAATGAATGGGAAATGCATGCTGAATTGGTATAAGAAATGACAAAAATTGTCATACCTAAATAATAACAAACCAAAAAAAAAAATTTACATTTTTTGAAGCTGTTATTTCTCTGAAAAAATGCCTGGACTGAATACAAGAAGAAATGGAATCAAATTTTCAATATGGTCACACACCAGCCTGAAGGATTCAACTAACAATCTGTGGATTTCAACGCCCAGAATTCCCCAACCAGCCATGGGAGTTGAATTCTGGGAGTTGAAGTCCACAATTCTTTTAAGTTGCCATGGTTGCACAGACCCTCTAAAGTTGGGGTGTTCAGAAAGTTCTAAATTGCTTTTCTCCTTGATTAGTTTCGACCCGTTGCTTCTTGTCCTGCCTGCGGGTGCTTTGGAGAATAACAGAGTTGCAAGGGATCTTAGAGATCTTCTAGCCCAACCCTCTACTCAAGCAGGAGAGTCTAAATCATCCCAGACAAATGGCTGTCTGGTCTCTTTCTAAAAGCCTCCAGTGATGGAGCACCTACAACTTCTGAAGGCAAGCCATGAACTGGGGAATCTTTGCTCCTGTTGGGATCCTAAACCATCACATTTTCAAATATATATATATATTCTAGGAAATTATGGGCTGCCTGAAGCTGCAGGAATGAGCTGGATCGATCTCTCCAATCAAACATGACCCGTTCAAAAAGGAATTGCCAGTCCCGGATTTCACTAATCCAGTTTTGGTCACCACACTATAAAAAATTATGTGCTGAGACTCTAGAAAGAGTGCAGAGAAGAGCAACCAGGATGATGAGGGGATGATTGGAGGCTCAAACCTGCGATGAACGGTTGCAGGAACTGGGCCTGGCTAGTCTAGGGAAGAGAAGGACCAGGAGAGACAGGAGAGCAGCCTTCCAATATTTGAGAGGCTGCCCCAGAGAGGAGGAGGAAGGAGGGGTCAAGCTATTTCCCAAAGCACCTGAAGGCCAGACAAGGAAGAATGGATGGAAACTGACCAAGGAGAGATTCAGCCTGGAAATAAGGAGGAATTTTCTGACAGTGAGGACAATCAACCCACGGAACAGAAGTTGCCTTTGGAAGTTGTGGGAGCTTCATCCCTGGAGGCTTTCAAGAAGAGACAGGACTGCCATCTGTCAGAAATGGTGTAGGGTCTCCTGCTTGCGCAGGGGGGGTTGGACTAGATGACCTGCAAAGTCCCTTCCAATTGTTAAACTGTAATCTGTAATCTAATCCAGCCCCAATGCAAATATTACACCTCCCTGCTTGGCCCCGAGTGTCCCCTTGTTGTTCTGAGCTCTGGGTGACGAATAAATTTAATACATACAGGTAGTTCTTGGGTTACATCATCTGAGCAAGTTCTCTTAAGCCCCCTTCCCCCCCCCCCAGCCAAAAGCTGTAGCAGCGACGGGAGAGAACTGTCATAATTAAAAATAATGATGACAATGATGCAGGCAGACAGTAGCAAATAAGTGAATCTAAGACGGCGGGCTTGCTAATTGCAGTGCAGGGTTGCCATCAAAACAATGCGACTGTGGGTAAATATGGATGGGGGCGAAATAATAATTGTATGCAAACAATGCAGGAGTTAGCCCTGGGGGCAGGGGGGGGCAAGAGAGAAGGGGGGAGACGGAGCAGTTATTTAAAAAAATGGAAAGAAACATAAATCAACATTGAAATAAGCCTGCCGAAGAATGCTCGCGTAGAGGAGACGTTAAGAAGCAAGGAGGAAGTTTCCCCCACCTCCAATTATCCATTTTACAATTGCCCTGTGCTATGGGCGTTGAATAAATTTAATAAAATTTATGGGTGATGAATAAATTTAATACATACAGGTCGTTCTTGGGTTACATCAGTTCATGTAGTGACTGAAGTTACGACGACACTGGGAAAAAAAAGCAACTTAGGGCCGCTTTTCACACTTAACGGCCATCGTGGCATCAAAATGCAGATGCTTGGCCCCTGACTTGTGCTTATGACAGTTGTACCGCTTGCCTCGCTTTGCCATGGAGAGGTTGGGTTCCCTTGCGGTCGTAAGCCGAGGGTGACCTGTACTTGGAGTGGACTGCTTGGGGATGCACAGGGGAGAGTCCCCTAGCTAAGATTCTGTGCAGTTTGGAGAAACTCTCAAATCCCACTCCGGGCTGGGCCCGCCCACCCCTCCCCTCCCAAGAGTCCCCACGGCACGTTTTGGATGCAGGTAAGTGCAGGATGGGCATGTGGAGGCTTGGAAGTTCGGGAAGGCCAAAAATTGGGCCCGTTTCCAGCTTCCAAAGAGCCTCTGGAGCACGGGGGAGGCTGTTTTCGTCCTCCAGGAGGCTCAAGAAAAGCCTTCGGAGGGCAAAAACGTGCCCCCCCCCTGCCGTCATGCAGGAGGCCGATTAGGCCACGCCCACCCAGCAATTGGGCAGAGAACCCCTTGCTAAAAAATTTGGATCCCACCCTTGTTGAGAATTGCAATCCTACCTTGTGGCAGATATTTATCTCCTCAAGGAGCAAAGAAAAAAAAAAATCTGCTGTGAACTCCAGCTAGGCGTCAGGAAGGGCATCCGGCCAGTAAATGGTCAGCTCCATCCTGTTACCCCGATTTTTACCCCAAAAATGGCTCTGATTAAGCATCTTAACTGGAGGAGTGGTTGAGAATCGTGTGTGCCCGTAAAACACGGGACTTCATGGCATGCCCAGGTGTTTCTTCATAGCTTGGAGACCCTGCAGGCTGATCCCACTGCCCCCACAAACGACAATCACAATGGAATCCAGGCTCTCGCTGAGCCTGCCTTCTTTCTGCAGCTTCTGGAGGTCGCCCGAATACAAGAGAGCCAGCGAGGCGCCACAAGCGGGGTCCACCAAGATCCGTTCATCGTCTGAGAAAGAAACAAGAAACCCCGCGCTCGATCAGGGAGTCGGAAGTGAAGGGCATCCCTCAGGGTAGCATGTAAGAGCAGCCAATCAGAAAAGCAGAAAGAAAGGGTCCAACCAAGCCTGCAAGAGCAGCCAATCAAAAGGTGGGAGGTCCGAATTCTAGGGCTTCCAAGAGGGGTTTTCTGCCTGGTTGTCGAATTGTATGTCCTACTTACAGAATAGAAGATAGAATAACAGAGTTGGAAGGGACCTTGGAGGCCTTCTAATCCAACCCCATGATTGAGCGGGAAACCCTGTATCCGTGGTGGGATTCACATTTTTGTACTACCGGTTCTGTGGGCGTGGCAGGGGAAGGATACTGTAAAAATCTCCAGAGGCAAAAAAATGGAGCGCAGGTGCTGCAAAAAAAAAAAAAGGGGGGGAAGAAGCCATGTCCGCCTAGTCACATGGCCATGCCCACAAAACCGGTAGTAAAAATATTTGCATCCCACCCCATGGTTTGGGACAATCATGACCTGGATGATTGAGAATCTCCATAGACATTCTGAATGAAGGCAATGACAAGCCTCCCCCCCCAAAAATATATCTCCATGAAGTCACCAGAAGTCACCCTTCAATTGAAGGAGACTACCTTGTATGAACAGATCAATGAAATATGAAATCTATATGAACAGATCTATGAAATAGGTGGTATCTAGCAAAGTCTGGACATGTTGATGGAGTCAACCACAGGAGATGCCCAATGAGTTATCTAGAGTTGATTGTCTCTCTTCAGGACTCAAAATATCCACCTGTTCTGACCTCGGCTTCCCCAAAAAGCACTAAGCAGACCCTTTGTCCCGGCAAAACCCCTTTTTATTAAATGAAGGTGAATTTCTTGCATTCACATTCAGCCAAAGACCTGGCAAACAGTCTTTCAAGGGTGTAATTGGGAGTATAGAAGTTATCTACCTCGGAGAGCTGCCAAGTAAATATTTCCAAACGCAGTGCTGACAAGGAAGGTCTCAGCACAGAGTCTCTGAGATGCACAGA
Source organism: Hydrophis major (assembly GCA_033807585.1). Classification (NCBI taxonomy): domain Eukaryota; kingdom Metazoa; phylum Chordata; class Lepidosauria; order Squamata; family Elapidae; genus Hydrophis; species Hydrophis major. The sequence continues at coordinate 4,491,051 of CM066339.1, read as the reverse complement.
CAGGTCTTCACACCTCTGCAAGGAACGAATTGTTTCCTGCAAAATCCCCCTCCCCTTTTGCTCCTCTTTTAATCCCTATGGGAGGGGCCATTCACTGTCCACCTGAGCCTTTACTCCCAAGTCGACCCTTGTTCCTTAGCTGTTCCTTTCTTCTGGCAGCTCTGTGCGTGTGCACACTAGGAACAGGCTCCAGCTTTTCTTCTGCCCCACTGATCTCTGATTTCAAAGGCAGCTGATAATTGCCAGCCTGCTCTGGTCCCATCTTTGTCTCTGATGCAGAGCCCTCATCCAAGCCTTCCTCAGCCTCCAGGACTGGCCCACGTTCCTCCCCAACCTCCTCACTGCCCGACTCTTCTGCCAGCTCCACCAGCCACTGCCGGGCCACACCACCACCCAACTTTTTAGCCCCATCTCTCAGAACCAATCTCCCAAACTCACCCAGAAATTGCTCTACAGCTTTCACAGCTTCCACATCCTCCAGAACATGCGAGATGATTGGGCATTCGTTGGTACAATCTAAGGCCCTCTGGGCCACCGTTTTAGCCCCAAGGCACCTGGCCACGCTGCAGAATGATAAGCAAAAGAAAGCAAGAAAGTTCAACCACAAAGTTCAAAACAAGGGTGGAATCTTCAAGTTTCTTCAAGTGTCTATTTCACTATTTTCCCTTCCCTCGTGTCACAATTCAAGTTTACAATTTGGAATGATAAGAATGTAAAATCCCTAAACGATCCAGCACAAAAGCCAAGAAGAAAAGAGAATGGGTTGGAGCTCCCATGTGGATAATACAATAGAGCTATGCTGGCTGAGGAATTCTGGGAGTTGAAGTCCACAAGTCTTAACGTTGCCAAGTTTAAGGAGCCCTGCAACAGAGGCACCCCAAATGGAGCTTTCACCTCACAATCAGGAGGCTGTGATTTCAATCCTAGGAAGGAGCAAAGGAAGGAAGGAAGGAAGGAGAGAAAGGGAAGGGAAAGGAAAGGAGGGAGGGAGGAAAAGAGAAAGATGGGAGGGAGTGAAGGAAGGAAGGAGAGAAAGGGAAGGGAAGAGAGGGTGGGAGGAAAAGTGGAAGGAAGGAAGGAAGGAAGGAAGGAGAAAAAGAGAAGGGAAAGGAAAGGAGGGAGGGAGGAAAAGAGAAAGAAGGGAGGAAAAGTGAAAGGAGGGAAGGAAGGAAGGAAGGAAGGAAGGAAGGAAGGAAGGAAGGAAGGAAGGAAGGAAGAATTCTTCTACCACCTTGCAGTGAAGTTCAGCCCCAGACCAGAACATACCTGGTGATATCAGGCAAAGTGACCAGCAGACCAGCCTGGATGGCTGCATTAAAACTTTCAGCTCCTCTGGTCTCCACAGCAATGATGGGAACATCTGACCAGCCCACTTCCTGCAAACCAGAGACCACTCCAGCGAGAAGACCACCACCTCCCACCGACAGCACCATGGCTCCTGGCCTGGTCCCTAGGGACCCCTTCAGCTCCTTGACAATGCTACTGTGTCCTTCCCTGAAAGGAGAGCAAAACCTTGAAGGAGTTCCCCCATAGTTGCATTTGGGGCAAAATGTGCACTCCTGGCTAAGAGTGGAACAGATGCCATCCATAAATCCTATTTATTTATTTATTTGATTTTTATCCTGCCCGGGTTACAAGCTGATAAAAATACCCAGTACAAATTCAATTTACTGTCAACTTATAAAACATTCCTATGCCTGTTTGAGTAGCTGCCATTAAAAAAAAGAGGGGGGAGGAAGGAAATCTGGAAGAACAGTTGAAAGTGAAAGTACATTCCAACTCTTCTCTTTAAAAGATTGTAACTAAACTACCGGAGCTTTTGCCTGGGAAAATATTTAATTGGGGAATGTGATTGATGACAGTCTGTGAACGGACTTAATTGCAGAATCTGATTTATGACACACCCAGGGGACGGGGAAACAGGGTCACAGGGGACTGTAAATCACGTATGCCAGAGTTGGCTTCATACAAGGCAGGGTCAGCATGTTGCCTCTAGTGAATCCTTTTTTTGAAGTTTGGCTCAAGAATCATGATTTAATTAGGGCGATTGCTAGAATCCCAACACTTGCTACAGATAGTTTGGCAATGGTTCAAATTTACAACGGCATTGAACAAAAGTTGACATGACCGTTTTCCACACTTACAACTATTGCAGCATCCCCATGGTCGCATGACCAACATTTAGAAAATTTGGCCACTGACTCAGATTTATGATGGTCGCATTGTCCCAGAGTCACATGATCTCCTTTTGCAACCTTCTGGCAAAGAAGTGGGGACGCCAGAATCACATAACTACCATGTTACTAACTTAAGAACTGCAGTGATTCACTTAACAATGGTGGCAAGAAAGGTCATCATGCGGGCCATTTAACAAACGTCTTGCTTAGCAACAGAAATGTTGGGCTCAATTGTAGTTGTAAGGATTACTTTGCTCCTCGAAAAGATGAAGGATGGCCATCTTGGCATTGGTTTCTTACCATACTAGTGGGTGATCAAAAGGATGGATATTGACCCAACCATCAGTCTCAGCTAGTGCCATCGCTCGATCATTAGCATCATCCCAGACCTGCCAGGAATGAGAAACAGGGAAAACTTGTAGTAGTGTGTGCGTATGTGTGTATGTGTGTATAAAAACCACAGATCAAACAAAGTGTACAGTCACCATGTGCTTTACTGCTTAACTGTTTTAACTGTAACAAGAAAGAGGAAACTGTACTTAGGACAATAGAGCATAGATTCAAACTTGTAAACACTGCCATCTACTGGCTGAATACTACTCCTTGTTGTGGCAGAAAAATACATCCCAACAATGAATTCCAACGTCAAGCCGTACCGCAAGGACCAGACAGGAAACATGACCAGATAAGCTAAATCTACTTTACTGTAAAAAGGTAAAGGTTTCCCTGTCAGTCATGTCCAACTCAAGGGCATGGTGCTCATCTCCATTTCTTAGCCAAAGGAGCTGAAACTGTTCCTTAATTCTGGAGTATTTTAATTTCCTTATTTTTACCTTCCCAAAAATTTCCACGTTCGCTCCGTACTGCTCGAGCCTTTTTATCATTGACTCTGTGGTGCCGCGGGGCACAACGATTGTCGCAGGCATCCTCAGTTCCTTGGCTGCGTAGGCTGCAGCCAAACCAGCATTTCCGCCTAAAAGGTTTTGCAGGAGGAGAAGGAGGAAGAGAGAAGATTGCTTTCTATGGGAATCTCAAAGGGGCTTTATCAAGGGGCAACTGGACTTTTTTTGTTTGTTTTCCCTTGAAGAGGTTTCGCTCCTCATCCAAGAGGCTTCCTCAGTTCTCATGGAATGCTGCGGAGGCGGGGGATGGAGGGGTTTACAGGTAATCTTTGACTTACAACAGTTTGTTTTGTGACCATTTGAAGTTACAACTGCACTGAAAAAAATGAGTTATTACTGTTTTTCATACTGAGGACCATTGCAGCATCCTCACACAATCAAATTCTGAGAGCCAGTGAGGCCGTTTGGGGGTTCTTCTGTGCCCTCAGGGTCACCTGAATCAGAGTGCAACTGGGTGCGGGGCCTTCTTGGAACTGCTGAAAGGACTGTTGTAAACAGGAGATAGGGCATGTTGTATCCTTCCTCCTTTGTTGAGAGACAGCTGTTCAGTTTTGACACAGATGGCCTCTTTTACCCTTCTTACAAACCAGCGATCGTCTCTGTCCAGAATGTGGATTTTGCTATCTTCAAAAGAGTAACTTTTGCGTTTCAAATGCAGATGGAGCAACTGTGGAATCTTGTCCTGGTGGGTTTGTTCCCCTATGTTGTGTCATGCAAATGTGATGTGCTTGTTTTTCTTCCCCAGTATATACATGTACATATACATATATTCCCCAATCTCTCTCTCTCTCTCTCTCCCTCCCTCCCTCTTTCTCTCTCTCCTATCTATCTATTTTTCTGTCTGTCTGTCTATCTCTAATCCTGTTTATCTATATCTAATCCTATCTATCTATCTATCTATCTATCTATCTATCTATCTATCTATCTATCTATCGTCTGTCTGTCTATCTCTAATCTTATTTATCTCTAATCCTATCTATCTATCTATCTATCTATCTATCTATCTATCTATCTATCTATCTATCTATTTTTATCTATCTTATTATCTATCTGTCTGTCTATCTCTAATCCTTTCTATTTCTAGGTCTAATCCTATCTATCTATATCCACCTATCTCTATCTATCTCTATATTTATCTATCTATGTCTGTCTGTCTATCTCTAATCCTATCTATCTATATCTCTAATCTTATCTATCTTTAATCCTATCTGTCTGTCTGTCTATTTCTAATCCTATCTATCTCTATCGTCTTTTTTTTTTGGCTATAGCTGCTAAGCAAATCACTGTAGTTGTTCAGTGAACCTGGCTTCCCCATTGAATGTGAAGGTCGCAAAATGGGACCAGGTGACCCTGGGACCCTGCAACCATCATAAACAAGACTTTCCAGAAGAGACTGGACTGCCATTTGTCAAAATGGTGTAGGGTCTCCCGCTTGGCTGGAGGGTTGGACTAGATGACCTATGAGTCCCTTCCAACTCTGATGATCTGTTAACATGACATCTGAATAGCAGAGGAAATAGGACGTGACTAAGTAAATGTGAGTCAACCAAGGGGATGCTGTAACAATTGTAAGTGTGAAAAATGGTCACAAGTCCTTTTTTTCAGTGCCTTGTAACTTCAAACGGTCACTGAGCAAACTGTTGTAAGATGGGGACCACCTATGCGCACAAGACAAGGCTATAAGTTAATTATAGTATCTTTCATGTTTACGAGAAACATGCGCATTTCACAATAATATTTGGAGCAAGGCTGCCATCGTGTACATGCCAGAAGGTTTAAGAAAGCAATCTGCAGGTCAATGCCATCCAGCGGTTTCTGTTGCAGATATGCAGAAAGGCCAGGGAAACAGAGCAGCTGTTTACCTGAGGAGCAGACCAGATGTCGACAGCCCTTCTTAGCCATCTGAAATTGGGGGGGAAAAAAAAGATTTTTGTTGTTGTTCTTCGTTTCCCTCTATCATTTCCACTTGTCCTTGAAAAACCAAGAAGGGCTTTTGTATTCAGCCGTTTTGGACTGGTTTTGCAGAACCGGTAGCGGAAATTTTGAGTCATTCAGAGAACTGGCCAATACCGCCTCTGACTGGCCCCGCCCCATCTATTCTCTGCTCCGAGGTCCCAGCTGATTGGCTGGGTCTCCTTTGGTTGCCCTGCAAAGGAGAACGGAGCTGGAAAGCAGGTTAATGGAGTTGGGAGGGAATGGGGATTTTGCAGGTAACCTTCCCCTGCCATGCCCACCAAACCACACCCACAGAACCGGCAGTAAACAAAATTCAATCCTACCACTGGTGCCAACCAAACCCAGAATTGACTTCGCTCCTATGCTGTGGTTCTTCCAGAGATCCCAGGTGCCTCTCACCAGCATGCAGGTGAGTCTCTCCCGATTCTTCTCACCCCTCTCCTCTCTCTCCATTGAAAAAAATATGTAAAGGTTCCCCTCACACCTACGTGCTAGTCATTTCCGGCTCTCGGGGGCAGTACTCACCTCCGTGACAAAGCTGAAGAGGCAGTGCTGTCCGAAGACGTCTCCATGGTCATGTGGCCGGCAGGACTAAACGCCAAAGGCGCATGGACCGCTTTTACCTTCCCATCAAAGTGGTCTCTATTTTCCTACTTGCATTTTTTTTTTTTTTTACGTGCTTTCGAACTGCTAGGATGGCAGAAGATGGGACAAGGAACGGGAGCTCACTCTGTGACGCAGCGCCAGGGATTCGAACCGCCGAACTGCCAATCTTTCTGATTGACAAGCTCAGCGTCTTAGCCACTGAGCCACTGCATCCCAAGTGGGGGGAAAAAAGGCAACCCCCCCCCCCCAAAAAAAAACCAGTGACGCAGTGACAGGTCTGCCAAGAGACTAGAAGGTATCTTTCTAAACCCAGGTTTCCTGGAGGCCGAAGGAGGGTCTGAAGTTGTCAATGGCAGCCAGTTTGCAAATATGGAAATCTCCCAAGTTGGCATCTAAGTTGCAACAAGTCAACAGGGACATTCCCTGTCCTCCATAAGACTTACCTGTCCTGCCTCAGCCACTCACCTGTTGGCAAAAGTAGCCAATGCCTCGGATTTTAAAGGAACCGCTTGGCTGGGCATTCTCCAATTTCATGTAGACTTTGGTTCCAGCTGCTTGTGAAAGAGCCATACTTTCCAGTAAAGGCGTCTCAATGTGGAAGGGTCTTTCGAAACCCACATCAGGCAGCATCTCCATTTGGATGCGGGCAATAGAAACTTCCTAAGACGTATTAACTCTATGGAAAAAAAAAAAAATCAGGCCCAGGGTTGAACAAAACTCAACTCTGCATTCTTTTGGATGAATGCTTCATTCACGGTGAGTGATTTTTCTCTTCTTTTTCTATCGTCTACTTCTAAAGTTGTGCACGATAATATAACACATTGTGTGCAAATGTATCGTACAATCGTGTATCGTGTTTTATTCCTTTGCTATTGGTACATTTGCATTTTCAATCCCCCACCCAGAGCAAGACTGGCAGCAAATAAATTTAGCAAACGAAATAAAATAAATGAGGATCAAACTTCAAAACTCAAATCGCCTTCAAACTCAAAGGTCTCTATTCGGAGTGGTTAGAGTTGTTATGCTATTATAGCAATAGCCCTTAGACTTATATAGCTCTTCCCAGTGCTTTCCAGCCTCTTCTAAGCGGTTTGCAGAGTCGGCCTCTTGCAAAACCCCAACAATCTGGGTCCTCATTTTACCCACCTTGGAAGGACGGAAGGCTGAGTCAACCTTGAGTCAGTCAGGATATCTTATTGTTCTCATATTGTTATGAAGGCAGAAAAGAATTGGTGTAGGGGAGAATTCTGGAAGGAAAGAAGGAATCGGGGAGGGAGTGTGGGAGAGAGGTAGCGAGGGAGGGAGGGAGGAAGGAAAGAAGGATGGAAAGAAAGAAAGAGAGGAAAGGGGGGAGGAGGAAGGAAAGAAGGAAGGAAAGGAAATGGAGGAAGGAAGGAAAGGAAAGAAGGGAGCGAGGAAAGGAAGGAAGGAAGGAAGGAAAAGAAAAAGGAAAGGAGGGAGGGAGGGAGGAAAGGAAGGAAGGGAAGGAGGAAGAAAGGAAAGGAAAGGAAAGAAGGGGAAGGAGGGAGGGAGGAAGGAAAGGAAAGAAGGGAGCGAGGAAAATAAAATAAAATAAAATAAAATAAAAGAGGGAGGGAGGGAGGGAGGAAGGAAAGGAAGGAAGGAAAAGAGGAATGAAGGGAAGGGAAGGAGGGAGGGAGGAAAGGAAAGGAGGGAGCAAGGAAAGGAAGAAAAGGAAAAGAAAAGAAAGGAAAGGAAAGGAAAGGAAAGAAGGGAAGGGAAGGGAAGGAGGGATTGAGGAAAGGAAAGGAAAGAAGGGAGGGAGGGAGGAAAGGAAGGAAGGAAGGAAGGAAGGAAGGAAGGAAGGAAGGAAGGAAGGAAGGAAGGAAGGAAGGAAGGAAAAGGAAAGGAAAGGTAAGGAGGGAGGAAATAAGGCAGTAAGGAAGGGAGAAGGAGAGAAAAATGTCCAAATCAATTCTAGTTCCACGAAAGTAAGAAAAGATCTCAGAAAAGCAATTATCCCTGCTTAGAATTTTTGACCCTGCTTTGGGAATTATAATACTCAAATCTGCATTCAGGTCACATTTTCTAACCTTTTTAGTGATACATTCACACCATTTCCTCATTTTTGACGTTTTTCTAACCTTTTTTTTTTTTAAACCATGTCTCTAAAGAACAGCCTTTTACTGGCTCCACCTGGAAAGGCAAGGAAGAAAAATTCAAGGGCCTGGGAGGAAGGTGGGGGGAGGAGGATATGTTGGGGGGGGGAAGCCCCCCACCAACCAAGAAATCAAACTCCAGCCCAAGAGAGTTGTTTTTTCCCCCCATACCTCCCCCCCCCCAAAAAAAAACCCTTCCCATCATCCACTACCGGGACCCTCGCTGGGTTTTCGGAACTTTTCCAGCAAGCTTACCTCGTTCCTCAACCTGAGTTGTTTGTCTCTCTCTCCTCCTCCTCGGATGAAGACTCTGAACGGCTGAGCAAAGTTTAGGAATGGAGGAGGGAATCGGGAAAAGTGCCAAGGATGACGCCTCTGTGCTTTTGTGTGTGTGTGTGTGCGCGCGTTTGTGGTGTGCTTTGGTGTGTGAAAGGGAGGAATAGCTTGCAAAAGGCCTTCCCAATGCCTTTGAGGCCTGCCAAGGTCTTTTAAATCTTCAGTTGATATGACATGTTGCCTTCTCAAGGATTTGCAGAGGAAGCAGTGAATTTTAACATTTAACATTTTAACACTTGAACATTCTTCTTTTATTTTCTCTCTTTGGTAATAATTTCTTTTTCCCCAAAAAGAAAAGAGGAGAGAGGGAGACGGAAGGATGTCATGAGCCAAGAGCTGTCTAGTCTTAGGAAGAGAAGGACTAGGGGAGATGTGATAGTGGTCTTCCAATATTTCAATCCATCCATCAATCAGAATGGAGCAGAACAGAATGGAAGGGACCTTGGAGGTCTTCTAGTCCAACCCCCTACTTAGGGAAAAAATCCTACACCATTCCAGACAAATGGTTCTCCAATCTCTTCTTAAGAGCCTCCAGTGATGTTAATACAGTGGAGAAAGTCCAGAAATATTTCACAAGAAGAGTTCTCCACTCCCTACTTGTTGCAGAACCAGATTTGACATTCTGGACCTAGAAAACCTAGAACTATGCCGCCTTCGGTCCGATCTAGGTATAGTACATAAAATCATACATTGCAATGTCCTACCTGCAAATGTATACTTCATCTTCAACCATAACAACACAAGAGCAAACAATAGATACAAACTCAGGGTTAACCGCACCAAACTTGATTGAAGGAAATACGACTTCAGCAACAGAGTGGTCAATGTCTGGAATACTCTACCTGACTCTGTGGTTTCTTCCCCAAACCCCAAAAATGTTTAACCTCAGATTGTCTACTATTGACCTCACCCCTTTCCTAAGAGGCCTGTAGGGGGCGTGCATAAGTGCACCAATATGCCTACCGTCCCTATCCTATTGTTTCTTTTATTTTTCTTATATGTATCCATTTCATGTATTCATAACTATGTTTATCCTTATACCTGTTATCTTATAATTGCTTGACAAAATAAAATAAGTAAATAAAAATAAATAAAATGGAGCACCTACAACTTCTGGACTCAAGTAGTTCCACTGGTTAATTTGAGAGTCTGTCCCCAAGAAGAAGAGGCTGACTTATTCTCCAAAGCACCAGAAGGCAGGACAAGAAGCAATAAGGATGGAAACTCATCAAGGAGAGAAGCAACCTGGAATTAAGGAGGAATTTCCTGAAAGTCAGAACAACAGTGGAACAGCTCCAGATGTCGTGGGTGCTCCATCCCTGGAGGCTTTCCAAAAATAGATTGGATGACCATTTGCTCTGGAATGGTATAGGGTATCCTGCCTTTGGGCAGGGAGTTAGACTAGAAGACCTCCAAGGTCCCTTCCAGCCCTGTGAGTCTATGATTCTATCTATCTATCTATCTATCTATCTATCTATCTATCTATCTATCTATCTATCTATCTATCTATCTATCTATCTATCTATCTATCTATCTGCCTACATAGTTGTTGTGTAGGAAATCTACGTGGTTGCTAAGAATCAACATCAACTTGATGGTGCATATTTAATATATATGCATATGAACATATATATACATATAAGGGGTGTGTGGTAGCCTAGATGATGAATATACTTGCTTTTCTGGGGGTTCGCAAGGGTTCGGGAGAGCCCCTTAGCTAAAATTCTGTGCAGTTTGCAGAACCCCCAAATCGCACTCCTGGGTGGCCCCGCCCACCCCTCTTCTCCCCTCCTAGGAGTCTCCACCGGGCCCATTTTGGATGCAGGTAAGTGCAGGAGGTGCGTGGAGGCTTGGGGAGAGTGAGAAATGGGCCCGTTACTGGCTTCCATAGAGCCTCTGGTGCCTGGGGAGGCCGTTTTTGCCGTCCCGGAGGCTCAAGGAAAGCCTCCGGAGCACAGGGAGGGCAAAAATGCCCTCCCCCCCATGGTGCAGGAGGCTGACTAGGTCACGCCCACCATGACCACGCCCACCCAGCCACCAGGCACAGAACCCTTTGCTACAATTTTTGAAGCTCCCCCCCCCCCCCCCCCGTTGAGAATGCAATCCTACCTAGTGGCAGATATTTCTCTCCTCAAAGAGCTAAGAAAACATATCTGCTGTGATCTCCACATAGACATCAGGAAGGGTATCCAGCCAGTAAATGCTCAGCTCCATCCCGTCACCCCAATTTTACCCCAAATTAAGGGATTGCAGGGTCACAAAAGGGAGTTTTTATGTACATAGACATGGGTGTGAGAATAAATGTGTAGATATGTGCATACCGAGATACACAATTCAGCACAATCTACTGGAGGTCTGTGAATGAAGGAGCGATTCTACCTCCAGCTTGCTTATATATCGCTCCTTTCTTAGCTGTCTTTGTCTAAGCAATATAAATAAATTGTTTGTTTTATTGTTTTGATATTGCAATTTTTAGCTTGTTGTAAGTCACCTGGTCGCCTGAGGTCAAGATGAGTGGCATAGAAATGTAATAAATAAATAGAAGTCTATTTGCTTTGAAGACGTCATCAAATCACCCTGAATCCAGATGTTCTATAACATTTTTTTGCCCACACTTAGAATTTAGGATCAACATTCAAGAAGCATCTGCTGTCAAAAATCCCACATGATTATGGAAATCTTTGGGAGAAATGACTTGCCTCTTTTTTAAAAAAAAAAAAAAAAAAAGATTTTTGCTAGAATAGTTAAGATTCTGTCCTGGTAACCTGAACAAGAAATCTAGATTTGGGCTTTTTGGGTGGATATTTCAGCTGAGGATTTTGTAGCTTTCTTATCTTTTCAGCACTTGCCCATTGCTCTGTTGTAGCATCTGTTGTGGATGTCACAATTGTTAGAACCTGACCTTTCACCTGTTCCTAGTCAGAGGGAAGAAAAATTCTGGAATTCCTTTGCAATCGTGAAAATCTGACACAGAGAAGATTTCTGGAGTTGTGTCAACCATGTTCTTGGAGGTTCTTTAGGCACCTGTGAAGGTCTTCTTGCCCCCTTAGATCTCTGTTGGGGGCACAGTCCCTCCTATGGAGTCCAATCTAATGTGGATTGGCTAAAGGTGGGTAGTTCAAGCTAACGTGATTGGTTCTTTCCACTTCCTCTATTCAGCACAGGAAAAACCAGGGAGTCCAGGCAGTTTAAACTGAATATAAAGGTTTAGTGCAAGCCCTCGCTTCACTACAAGAATCTGAACTACTAACAGTCAAAGCAAATTGGCACTAGAAAAGAATCAAGGGAATTCAAGGAGGGCTGGGCTTAGATCTCTTGTGGACACACAGAGACTCCAGATTGATGATACATTTGACCCCTCTTTCGGGCTCAGCCTGGTCATTTCTCACAAAAACTTTCCGATATTTTTTTCTCTTCCATTTAAAAGTAGCAGTCTAAACTACAGGCAGTCCTCTGTCATCAAGTGAGACATTTGTTAAGTGAGCTTTGCCCCATTTTATGACCTTCCTTGCCGCGGTGGTTAAGTCAATTAAATTAGTAACATGGCTATGGCTGTTCAGTGAATCTGGCTTCCCCGTTGACAATCGGGGAAGCTGAAGAACAACTTTGCCCCCAAAAGGTTGTAAAATCAGGCATGGCTCTATATACAACCGCCTCGGTTAGCAACAGAAATTCCAGTCCCAATTGTGTTCATAACTCGGAAGACTACCTATAATTAATATGCTTAAAAGGGGAAGGAGTTCCAATGCACGAAGCAAGCCTTATGAACCCTGCACACACACACACACAAATAAATAAATAAAAAGGAACTTGCTGCTAAAATGAAATTTGCAAGAATGTATGTCAACAAGACTGCTGCTAAATTGCGGCATCCGTACAAACTCCAGCTTGGAGAGAATCAATACTTTATAATAAGTTTCCAGGCTGCCTGGCGGGGAAAATATGTTTGGAGTATTATATGGGAATAGAAGCAAAGCTCCAGCAAAGAGAAACCAATTAAATTTCCAACAATGGAGTGAAATAATAACAGGCAAAATGAGATGAATTTGCAAAATGCCTCGCTCGGAACGATTAATAAAAATGGAGTGAAATAATCAGAACACAACCAATTTGTAGGATGCAAATGATGGTTGCATTTGAAGATTCCTGGATTTTCCAATCTGGGGAGTTGGAAAATCCCATGCTTGGCCCCAGAGATAAGGAGTAAGTGGTGGTGTAGCCACAGGAGCTTCTCTTTTTGAGACAGCATCCAAATCGCACCCAGGAAGTTCATCTTTAAAAGTTGGCCACCTGATGTTCTTCAAATGTTTTTTTTTTTCTACTACAATCCCCTCCTCAAGAAACAACTTGCATTTATGGGATTTGGAGTCCAAACTCCCAAGGGCACCAATTAGCAGTCCTCCCAGTTCTGTTGCAGATATCTTAACACTTTTGAGTCCATCACTTTTTCCAGCATTGAGTTGCTCTCTTTCTCTGTAAAGACAGGCTCCCTTTAGCTAATCTTGGCTGATCTTGGAAAATAGAAGTAGATTCAGGGCTGGTCAATTGTTGAGAGTAAGACCACTAGAAAAATCTCAGGACTCTGGGAGAGAGGATGGGAGAATGTCAGAATGGAGCAAGCAACGAACCACTGCCAAAGAGATTCAAGTTTGGACTAATGTTTTATTTTATTTATTTATTTGATTTGTCAAACACTTACAATATAACAGAAATAAGAATAAGCATAAATATAAACACATGAAATAGGGACGAATATTTGGGGACAATAGGACAGGGACGGGAGGCACGATGGTGCACTTATGCACGCCCCTTACAGACCTCTTAGGAATGGGGTGAGGTCAATAGTGGATAGTTTAAGGTTAAAGGAGTGGAGGTTAGAGGATGTAACAACAGAGTCAGGTAGTGCATTCCAGGCATTGACCGCTCTGTTGCTGAAGTTGTACTTCCTGCAATCAAGTTTGGAGTAGTTTATATTAAGTTTATATCTGTTGTGTGCTCTTGTGTTGTTGTGGTTAAAGCTGAAACATTCATTAACTGGTAAGACATTGTAACAGATAATGTTATGTACTATGCTTAAGTCCAATCTTAGCTGGCGTAGTTCAAGTTTGTCTAAGTCTAGAATCTCATGCCTGGTGGGGTAGGGTAGTCTGTTGTGAGCAGAGGAGTGTAGAGTAAAATATTTCTGGACTCGTTCAATTGTATTAATGTCTAAAACATTAATTGTATTAAAATAGAATAGAATAGAATAGAATAGAATAGAATAGAATAGAATAGAATAGAATAGAACAGAATACAATACAATACAGTACAAACACAATACCAATACAATACAATACCAATACCAATACAATACAATACAATACAATACTTTATTGGCCAAGTGTGATTGGGCACACAAGGAATTTGTCTTTGATGCAAATGTTCTCAGTGTACATAAAAGAAAAGATCCATTCATCAAGAGTCAAGAATCATCAGGTACAACACTTAATGATAGTCATAAGGTACAATAAGCAATTGAATCATGCTAGGAAATAGTCAATATAAATTGTAAGGATACAAGCGACAAAGTTACAGTCACACAGTCCCAAGTGGTAGGGGATGGGTGATCAGGAGTGATGAGAAGATTAATAATAATAGTAGTGCAACTTTGCAAATAATTGGGAGAAATATTTGTTTAGCAGAGTGATGGCATTTGGGAAAAAACTGTCCTTGTGTCTAGTTGTTCTGGTATGCAGTCTTCTATGGTTAATTAATTAATGTTGAGTTTCTTTCTTGCGCTTTCCTATTTTCTTGGACTGAATTCACATTTTGCTAATGGTCTCTGTATACCTTCTCCAAACTCAAGCCTGTGCTCTTTTGCAGCCCATGATGGATAGATACCCAGTTATGCTAACCGTGGCTAGCAATTCTTCCTCGTTCAAATCTGTGCTTCTCCTCTCAGCCACTTCCAGTCTTACATTTCCTACAGAGCTACAACTTTCTTATTTTCTTCCGTGTCCAAGTTGTTCTTTTTTTTTTTTTCCCCTTTCAAAAGTCGATGGTCGAAGGAACTTTTAAACAAAACAAAAAGGCAGAGGGGTTGACCTGGAAAAGGGCAGGTGGGTACGGCAGGGGAAAGCTGACTGCTTTAATACAGTTTGTTTAGCCTGTCGATTTGCCGGACAGGACGGGGAGATTTTTGAACTGGCTCTCTATTCCAGATCGAGCCACCCATCCTGGTTTGAGCCGGTTTCAGTCAGTCTGAAGGGTCCTTTTATCCTTTTAGCCCACTCCCCTGCCTGCCAGCCCCCCTTCCTCCCTCCCTCCACCAACCAACCAACGAGGCCATCTCCCCTTTTGAAATTGACATGGCAGAAGTGGGCTGTAAGCCCTCCCTTCATCCCTGGACTCTCATACTTTCTGCTCTTTTTTTTCCTCTCCAGATGGAATTTCGGGTTGGATCGGACAAAGGAGGGATGTCATCGGAGATCAAGGAGGTAGTCTTGGGGGGTGCCTTCATTGGCCCCCAAGCCAAGACCCCCAGTTTATAAAGTGGGAGAGAAGGACTCATTGTTCTCCAAAGACACGGTTGAAGTTCAAGATCGAAGCTGCCTGAGAGGAGAAGGCTGCCGCGAAAAGGAACAGCATTGGCTTCCATCCCTTGAAGACCACCGAAACCACCTCACCGCCCGTGTCACTTTTGGCAACCCATTTTCCACAGCCTTCCCTGGGCCTGCCTGGGGTAAGTATATCCTTGTTTCTCAGCCGCTCCTTCTGAGTCACTTAAATCACTCTGAATGAACCCACATCCTTTCAGCTTCTGGATTAGCAGCCAATGAGAAAAGACTCAGACCAGACCCTGATTAAGAAGGAAAGGTTTTTAAATAAGGGGCCTAAAGCATTTTTCTTCTTCTTTCTCCCTGTTCTTTTCCTGTAATTCCTTGGTTTAAGGGCAAAGGGGGAATGGATAGGTAGTTAGGTAGAGATGATAGGAGAAAAAAAAAGAGAGAGAGAGAGAGAGAGAGAGAGATGATAAGTAGATAGATGGATGATAGATGATAGATAGATAGATAGATAGATAGATAGAGATGATAGAGAAGAGATGATAAAGCGATAGATACGTAGATAGATGATAGAGATAGATAGATAGATAGATAGATAGATAGATAGATAGATAGATAGATTGATAAACAGATAGACAGATAAATATAGATGATAGATAGATGATAGTTAGAGAGAGAGATGATAAAGCGATAGTTATGTAGATAGATGAGAGAGAGAGAGAGAGATGATAGATAAAGATAGATGATAGATAGATGATGGCTAGATAGATAAAGAGAGACAGAGAGATAGACAGACAGGAGGAAAAAATGGACACAGAGAGAAGCGGATAGATAGGAGATAGATTATAGAAAGAGACAGACAGACAGACAGACAGACAGACAGACAGGAGGAAAATGTAGACATAGAAAGAGAGGGGCGCAGATAGATGGAGGATAGATTATAGATGAGAGAGAGGGGCAGACACACACACACACACACACACACACACGGATTCTTTCGATTCTTACACTTGTTAGAGAGAAAATAGCTTCAACATTGGATAAAGACATGGCACCATTCCTGATAAGATAACCAAATTGAAGCAGGGAAACTGACATGCAGGGAACAGCTGAAATTGCACGGATTAACTTTTGAAGGAAAAAAAGCTTTAAAAATCCCATTGATTCCCCCCTCAGCAGAAACAACAAGCCTTCCCCGCTTGCTCATGCCTGAACAGCTGAAGGGTTGAATTTCAGCCAGAAGTGGAGAAGACAGCATCCATTGACATAAGCACTCCCCTAGCTAGCTGGGAGACCTTAAGTGAAATTTGCGTGTTTTTTTTTAATAGGGAAGGCCTTTTACACATCAGGGCTGCAAAGATCCAGATAGCCCCTAGGGGGCAGACTTCAAAAAATACATCCAGAAAATGCTAGCTCTTTTTTGCCATCTTGTGGGCATGCCAATGTTTGCAGTTCAGATGTGTAGACTTAACACAGGGGAGATTCCAGAAAACTGGAGGAAAGTTTTGTGGTAACTTAAAAACCTCATTGAGAGCCATCCTGGTGCAGTGATTAAGGTACCAGGCTACAAACCAGGAGATCATGAGTTCTAGTCTCTCCTTAGGCACAAAGCCAGCAGGGTGAACTTCAGCCAAGCGCTAGGAAGGAAGGAAGCACTTTTGACTCAAAGGCACACACACACACAAATAAATTTATAAACCCAATGCCTCATTAGTTTAATATGGCTATATATACATTTTGTAAGAAGGGCAGCTTTATAAATATGATGACTGACAGACTGACTGAATGGAGGGAAGGAGGAATGAATGAAAGAAGGAAGGAAGGAAGGAAGGTAAGTATGGGAATTTAGTGCTGGAATGCATTTTTATGCAACAAATACAGCAGTATTTACCCAGTAGATGGCAGTATTTACAAGTTTGGATCTATAGTATTTATTCTATGTTCTTTTGTTCTAAGACAGTAGAATTTCCTGTTTCAGTAATATAGTTGAGCAGTAAAGCACATGATGACTGTACTCTTTGTGTGGTGCTTTATATAAACAGAATTTCTAACAAAGTAAGGGAGGGAGGGAGGACACAGTATGATTTTTTATTTATTTGGCAAATTTGTATAAGTCCAATCATTCTGGATCTCACCATCTTTATTTTCTCAGTCTTCTAGATGGCTCCTACTGATCACTTCCATGTCACTACACCACTGAGAGAAAGCATCCCTCTCTCTAAGTTGGCAGGCACCAAGGTCTATCTCAAACTGGAATGCTCCCAGCCCACAGCTTCTTTTAAGATACGGGGCATTGGAAATTTCTGCAAAACGGTATGGATTGGGGAGTCTATGAGTGGGACATGAAAGGAGTTGTCAAATTTACATCTGACATTGCTTGAAGCAAAGCTGTGCCTAGGAAGAACCAAGTTCGGTGAATGAGTTGACATTTTAATTTTTTTTTAAAAAAAGAGAATTATGGAGTCCTTGAGACAGATGGTAGAATACAGACCATCTCGTTGGTCCAATTACTGCTCAGTCCAGAGTCTGATAGAACATCTGTGATAGATGATGATCCATCCTTTGTTTGAAGCCCTCTAATATGGGGGTAATGAAATAACCATTGTTGTCATGCAGTGGCCTAGAGTTGGAGCTTTCGCTTCACCTTCAAGAGGCTGTGAGTTCAATCCTAGGTAGAGGCAGATATTGACTCTCTGGGCATGATGAGCATATAACTCCCCATTGGTGACAGGAAGGGCATCTTGTGTGGTGAAGAAGGTCAACTTCTCATGCTTCTGTTTTTGCTTCCACAGTGGGCGGAACGTGGGTGCAAGCATTTCTTCACTTCCTCAGGTAAATGGATACTCGTGGCAGCCTTCCAACAAATATGGGTGTTGGTTAGCATCTGTGTGAGAAAGAGGGACCAACCAGCGATGGAGGCTATGAGGTGGTCTCAGTCTACAGTGATGTACTGTAGCAATAATATGACTGGGCTATGAAAGTCAAGGTTTATATTGTTTCTCCATTTTCAACAAACTTTCCATAAGTCCTTATGAAAAGTATGGAAGGCAACCACCACCATAGCAAAAGCACCTAGACTCATATACTGCTTTACAGTGCTCTACAGCCTTCTCTAAGCGGTTTACAGAATCAGCATATTGCCCCCAACAATTTTAGGTCCTCATTTTACCCACCTCAGAAGGATGGAAGGCTGAGTCAACTTTGAGCTGGTCAGGATCGAACTGCTGGCAATGGGCAGAATTAGCCTGCAATTCTTCATTCTAACCACGGTGCCACTATAGCTCTTAATAGCAATAGCACTTAGACTTATATACCACTTCACAGTGTTTTCCAGCCCTCTCTACATGATTTACAGAGTCAGCATATTGCATCCAACAATTTTGGGGCCTCACTGACCAACCTTGGAAGAATGAAAGGCTGAGTCAACCTTGAGCCAGGTGGGATTCGAACGGCCAAATTGCAGGCAGCAGGCAGTCAGCAGAAGTAGCCTGCAGTACTGCATTCTAACCACTGCACTATCCATGGCTCTTCTAATGCATGAAATGGGTTATTTAGGTTATTTCCTGCTAAGGGAAGGGTGCGAAGGCTCAGCTTTCCAGATGACATCCGGTGTTCGAGACCCAGTGCCGTACTTTACATTACATGTCAAACCACCTTCCTTTTCAGCTGGGAATGCTGGCCTTGCGGTGGCCTACTCTGCCCGAATGTTGGGGATCCCAGCCACCATCTATGTCCCCTCCTGTACCCCAGCTTTCACTATTGAGCGACTGAAGGAAGAAGGCGGCTCAGTGTATGTTGAAGGAGAGGTAGGTGTGGAGACAGTGGGCTGAGGAACAAACTTCTGAAGATTTGCTCTTATGACTTAACAACCACAATTGGGATGCAGAAATTCCATCGCTAAGCCAGGTGGTGTCAACTCGTAAAGCATTCCTATGCCTGTTTCCGAGTTGCCATAAGCAGGAGAGGGGAGAAAACCTGAAGGAGCAGTACGGCAATTAAAAACCAGAAGCACATTCCACACTTATATTACAAAGATTGTAGCCTAGGCTACTGGATCTTCTGCCTGCGAAAATCCTTCATTGGAGAATGTGACTGATGACGCACAGCCCTTGAATGTGCTCAGTTGGAGAATCTGATTTATGACACACCCAGCAGGGAGTGGGGGAAAGGGTCACCGGTGATTGCACGTTACGTGTGGCAGAGTTGGCTGCACCTGGGAAAAGTGCTGACATGTTGCTCCTAATGAAGCCTTTGGATTCTTTTGAAGTTTGGCTGAGGCTCATCATTTAATAAGGGCAATCGTGGGAACCCTGACAGGCAGGTTGTTCAATGAACTAATTTTATAAGCCTTTTTGCCAGGGCGGTTAAGCGATCACACGCTTGGTTGCCATGATATAAAAAAATGATGTTGAGACTCTACAAAGAGTGCAGAGAAGAACAGCAAAGATGATTAGGGGACCGGAGGATAAAACATACGAAGAACTGATGCAGGAGCTGGGACTTATCTAATGAAGAATAAGGACGGGGTGACATGATAGCAGCGTTCCAATATTTGACAGAGATGAGGGGCTCAACTTATTCTCCAAAGCCCCTGAAGGCAGGAGAAAAAACAATGGATGGAAACTAACCAAGGAGAGAAGCAACTTAGAACTAAGGAGGAACTGCCTCACAGTGAGAACAATTGATCAGTGGAACAACTTACTTACAGTCTATTGTCGTTCTTCAAGGTTGCAGATAGTGGTTGAGATTTCTTGGTTTTGTTTTCTTATTGTCTTGACCTAACAAAGGGACTTCATCTCCCCAGATATTAACAGGCAGCACAAAAGCAGCTATAGAGTTGGTGAAGAACAATCCTGAGTGGGTTTATGTGCCTCCATTTGATGATCCCTTGATTTGGTAAGTATTCCTAAAAGAGCAGGGGTGGGGATTCTACCAGTTCGCACCTATTTGCTAGAACCGGTTGTTAACCTTCTAAGCAGGTCGGAGAACCGGTTGTTAGAAGAAATGACTGGGCTAATCCTGTAAGGAAGGCAGGAAGGAAACATTCTGGTGTTGCTTGCAGAAACTGCCTCTCCGTTAACCCTTATTACATTCTTGGCAAGACTAGACTTCCTGTCTCTGGAACTTCTCTGGAGTTTTTTCCCCCCTCCTTTGCTAATACTTTACTTGTGTGGAGCGACCATTCAAAGTTACAATGGCACTGAAAAAAGTGACTTATGACCATTTTTCACACTTACGACTGTTGCAGCATCCCCACAGTCATGAGAGGCCAGGCGAGGAGAGGCGTGCCTCGATGTGAGTGATGTTGAGTTGGCCACACCCAGCCAATAACATGACCAGCAAGCCTTGCCCACCAACTAAGCCACACCCACAGAACCGGTTGTTTAAAAATTTGAATCCCACCCCTGTAAAAGAGGTCTCTAGAAATCTTCCTCCTCCTCCTCCTTTTCTTCTTCTTCCTTCTTTTCCTTTCTCCTCTTCCAGCCTTCTCCTTTTTCTTCCTCCTTCCTCCTTCTCTTTCCTCCTCCCTTCCTCCGCCTCCTCTTCTTCTCCTTCTCCTTCCTCCTTTTCCTTTTCCTTCTTCCACCTTCTCCTTCCTCATCCCCTCCTCTTCTCCTTCTCCCCCTTCTCCTTCCTCCCCCTCCTCCTTTTTTTCTCCTCCTCCTCCCCCTCCATTAAATTTATAGCCCCGTCTTTCCTACAAGAGCTGAAGATTTCATTCTATTCCTTAATTTTATCCATCCACCCCTACACTTGATCTTAGCTGACAAGACCAAGAAGAAACTCCTTACCCAGATGCTGCAGTTATCTCTCTTGGCTTCAGGGGAGGACTTTCATTCCTTTACCTCCCACTGCATGAAGAACTGGTTAATTATGTTATAGCCAAAAGAGGGGAAAAAGGGGGTTATGGCCTTTATGAAAAGATCTGCCCCAGGCATCCATGGCAAATTAATAGGAATGACATCAAACAAGTTCTGTTTTTTTAATATATCTAGGAATTATTTTTCATACCTGTAGCACATGAAAAATCCAACTAAGGTCTATTTTAAAGAGTGCCCAAAGGAACACAAGAGCCATCCATTCTTACCTGCTTTTATGCTGGGATGGAAATTACATCCTGAAGGCACTGAAAGGTTTGGAGGCCAAGATCATCCATCAATTCTGGTATGAAGCCCAGATCCGTCCATACAATGTTTGTTAGAAATCTTTGGAGGACATTCGATTGAAATTTCTCAGAACCAATTTATGGTCCTTCTTTGGCTATATATCAAACATCTTTCCACATTTGGTTTCTGGGCTGTTCTGAATCAAAGTCCAAGTACATTTCTACCACTTAGTTGAGTTTGAGCCGCTGAGTTTCAAGGAAGGTTGTGCTAAACAAAGCAGTCCTTGACTTAAGACAGCAATTGGGATCTGTGAATGACTGCAGTGGTTAAGGGCAGGGGTGGGATTCAAATTTCTGAACCAATTCTGTGGGTGTGGCCTAAATTGTGGGTGTGGCTTGGTGGTCATGTGACTGATGGAGTGTGGCTTGTATGTAAATATTATAATTATGTAAATATTGATTTTTTTATAAAAAAAGAGCAACTTTTACCCAAAATCAGGCAAAGCAGGCAGGCTCACAGCAGGCTGAGTTGCTCACAGAATCACAGATTCATTCAAGAGATCTACCTTTCTGCAATCTGCTGCCTGAGTCTGCACTGAAAAATAGAAGCTTCAGTCCTAAGGAAGGTTCAACTCTGCTTTTATTTTATTTTTTTTTCATTTATTTTATTTTGTCAAGTGATTATTAGATAACAGGTATAAGTATAAACATGGTATTCATATACATGAAATGGATATCATATAAGAAAAATAAAAAGAAACAATAGGACAGGGATGGTAGGCACATTGGTGCGCTTATGCACGCCCCCTACAGACCTCATAGGAAAGGGTCAATAGTAGACAGTCTAAGGTTAAAGTTTTTGGGGTTTGGGGAAGAAACCACAGAAGCAGGTAGAGGATTCCAGACATTGACCACTCTGTGGTTGAAGTCGTATTTCCTGCAATCAAGTTTGGTGCGGTTAACCTTGAGTTTGTATCTATTGTTTACTCTTGTGTTGTTATGGTTGAAGCTGAAGTGTTCATTGACAGGTAGGACATTGCAATATATGATTTTATATACCATACTTAGATCGGACTGAAGGTGGCATAGTTCTAGGTTTTCTAGGTCTAGAATTTCAAGTCTGGTGGCATAAGGTATTCTGCAACGAGTAGAGGAGTGGAGAACTCTTCTTGTGAAATATTTCTGGACTTTCTCAACTGTATTAATATCAGATACGTGATGTGGGTTCCAGACTGATGAGCTGTATTCAAGTATTGGTCTAGCAAACGTTTTGTGTGCTCTAGTTAGTAGTGTGATATTACCAGAGAAAAAGCTACATAGGATTTCCTGCTTTCTAGCTAATCTAAATTTCCCAGCACAGCAGAACAGCTGATGGTCTTGGGGAGGGGGGAGGAAAAATAGTACTTTGTTTGATGGCAGGCATACCAGGTAAGGATTGAGTGGGCAGGGAGGGGAGGGCCCAGCCAGGGGCATGGTTTGCTGGATCTGTCATCCTTCAGGGCTCTGACAGACGTATTCACCAACCACAGTCTCATTTTCTGCCCCCCCAGTTCCTCTCTCTCTCTCATCTCCTGCCTTCTCAGTTCTTTGCTTAAAGGCCGTTTGGCTCACCCCACTCTCCTTCTCTCCCTTCCAGGGAAGGTCACATGTCTCTAGTGAGGGAGATAAAAGACCAGATGGCCTCCAAACCTGGAGCCATTGCCCTCTCTGTTGGAGGAGGGGGCATGCTCTGTGGCGTGATTCAAGGCCTACGAGAAGTGGGCTGGGATGATGTGCCGGTGGTTGCCTTGGAAACCAAAGGAGCTCAGAGCCTGAATGTTTCCTTGGCAGCTGGGAAGCTGGTGACCCTTCCTCAAATTACCAGGTGAGCCTTGAGATGGAGACCTCTGCTGCCCAGGATAAGCAGCCCATGCTGAGAACTAGGAGTTGGATGGGACAGTTTCTTTTCTAACTCACAATGGCTGCATTCATACCACCAACTGGATGATGGTCGGACTCCTTTTTTGGTCTGCACAGGACGTTGCTGAGACCATGGGAAGCCACAGCCACAATACATCACAGTTGGGTTGGTTATCAAGGATGAACCCCCCACCCCCTTTGAATTTGATAATTATGGCCTCTGTCATAAAGGGTTGTAGGAGCTCATTAGGGTTTAATCGATAATTAAATTAAACTATGGTTTGGTGCACCACTTATCTTGAATAGGGTGGAGTATCAAGGATGAGCCCCCCTCCTTTGAACCTGATAAAGATGGCCTCTGTCGTAAAAGGGTTGTAGGAGCTCATCGGGGTTTCCTCAGTAAGACCTTGTTAATTAAACTATGGCTTGGTGCAGTGACTACACTGCTTGTCTTCCTTTCAGTGTTGCTACAACTCTGGGGGTCAGTGTTGTGGCAGCAGAGACTTTGAAGCTGGCTCAGGAGCACCCGACTTTATCGGTGGTGGTCACGGATCAAGAAGCGGTGGAAGCGATTGAAAAGTTTGTGGGTATGTGGTATGGCTCCTGGCACACCCAACCTATCTTGTATCTCTGTCATTGTTTCTACCTCTACCTCCATTTCCACCTTGATTTAAAGCTCTGCTTCTTCTTCTACTTCCACCTCTAGCTCTTTATCTTCTTCATTTCCATCCTCATCTCCACCTCCACCTCCATGTCCACTTCCTATCTTTATCTTATCTTTCTCTCCGTCTCCATCTCCAACTCCGTTTTCATCTCCAACTCCTATTTTTTTATCTTTATGATCCTTCTCTTCGTGTCTAATCTCCACTTCAACTCCACATCTCTTTTATCTTTACCTCTACCTTTTCCTTCACTTTCACCTCCATCTCCAACTCCTCCAGATCCGATGTTAAAAGTTAAGGGATATCCTTAAAGTTCATTACACTCTGAGCAATAGCGGCACAATAGTTAGAATGCAGCATTGCAGGCTAACTCACTGCTCACTGTCAGGAGTTCGATCCCCTCCGGCTTAAGGTTGACTCAGCCTTCCATCCTTCTGAGGTCAGTAAAATGAGGACCCAGATTGTTGGGGGCAAGAGTCTGACTCTATAAACTGCTTCTAGAGGGCTGTAAAAACACTGTAAAGTGGTATATAAATCTAAGTGCTGTTGCTATTGTTAAAAGTTACCTTTCTTCAAAATGCCAGGTTAGTGGATACTCCATTCCAGCATAGACAATTTTTCTTATTTCTTGGTGACTCTCCTTTAAGCTTTAATCTTATTGTCACTTGCTCTAACCCCTTTCTGGCTATTCTTGTCCTGCCCTCTGCTGCTATCGGGATAGAAATGTGGAAAAAAATTAAGGAGAAAGAAGGAAAGGAAAAAAAAACAAATATGAAGAAAGCTTGAAGGAATTGGGTGTGTCTAGTTTAATGAAAAGAAGGATTAGGGGTGTCATGATATCAGTTTTCCAATATTTGAGGGACTTCCACAAAGAAGAGGGGGTCAAGCTATTCTCCAAAGCACCTGAAGGCTGGGCAAAAAACAATGGATGGAAATTAACCAAGGAGAGACACTACCTGGAATTAAGGAGAAACTTCCGAACAGTGAGGACAATTAACCAGTGAAACAGCTTGCCACCAGAAGCTGTGGGTGCTCCATCCCTGGACGTTTTCAAGAAGAGACTGGACAACCAATTGTCTGAAATGGTATAGGTTTCCTGCTTGAAAAGATGGTTGAACTAGAAGGTCCAAGGTCCCTTCCAGTTCTATTCTGAAATCTATATAAAGCCAAGTTTTTAGTTTGATAAGACTACAGTACACTAGAGCTGAGCTACCATATAAAAGACCACTAGATGGCAGCAAGGAGTACCATAAATTTATTCTTCTTGGCCATCTAGTGGCCAGCGAATTTAATGGTCCTAGATTTACAAAATATGCTGAACTCATGGGCATCAGTTTTGTCTTCTCTGCATGGCATTCAGTGGGTTAAATGCCTGTTTTTTTCCCACCACTCACAGATGACGAGAAGATCCTCGTGGAACCTGCTTGTGGGGCTGCCTTGGCCATTGTCTACAGTGGAAAGGTCCAAAAGCTACAAGCAGAAGGCAAGCTGACACCCAAGCTGGACTCTCTCGTGGTGATCGTGTGTGGAGGCAACAATATTACACTGGCCCAGTTAAAGCATCTCAAGGCCCAGCTGGGCCTCTCGAAAGATGAGGAGCAGTGGGATGATGACATAGAAGAGAGCCACATGGCGATGGCCATGTGGTCTTCACGAAACAAAGGCGGCCATTTTCGGGCTTCGTTCCAGACCCACCGTCAACCCTACACTTATTAAAACTCCGTTGCTTCATACCGTCATCCTTCCTTCCTTCCTTCCTTCCTTCCTTCCTTCCTTCCTTCCTTCCTTCCTTCCTTCCTTCCTTCCTTCCTTCCTTCCTTCCTTCCTTCCTTGGCTTCTATCTTACACAAAGGTGTGTGCCACAGGAACACACTGAGGGAAACAACGGTCTGGGGGTCTTCTCCCTTAAAACTTTAGTTGGATCCTCAGTCAAGAGGGAGCCAGCCCTAGGTCACTGTCAGAAGATGCTTAGTCTTCCACCATGGAGTAGGGTTGAAGCCCAATTGCCCAATGTGGTGATCACGTAGAATGTTCTTCTGGCTTTGGAGACCACCCCTCAAAGACCTGCTACTCATTCCTCCTGGACAGGAAGGAAATCAAGAGCTTCCTGTTCCAGTTGGATCCAACCTCTCTAGCCATTTCCTCCCAGGGAACTTTTGCAGAGCGGACTGTTTGGACAATCAGGAAGGTTCCAGAGTGATGGAAATATACAGGTCGTCCTCCACTTATGACTGGTCACTTCATGCCCATCGGAAGTTTCCATGGACTTCCTCTGGGTTACTTACGACCCAGATTTGAAGTTCTGACGGCCATTCCTGTCTTCCCCTTGAAGTCACATGACCTCACTTTGGGTGTTCAGCACCAGGTCCATATTTACAGTCATTCGTAACATCCCAAGGTCATATGGCTACAATGGGTTGTGCCAAAAACTGGCAGCTACCTCCGGTTTTCATCAAAACGGGCCCACAGCCAATGATTGGTTCACTTAATTACCACCGCAGTGTTCGTTTAATGACCACCGCAACAAAGATCACACAATATGAACGTTCGTATGTCCGGTGTCCTGAACTGAAACTGTCCTGATTTACAATCCTAACGGGCATGTTCCTTTACGGTTGTAATTTGAGGACGATCTGTAGGTATACAAGGGAATCGTCTTGCCTGTGGCCTGAGGGAAAATAAAGGGTGAAACTTGTCTTTGAAAAATCCATTTCTCTTCCCTGAGAAGAGAAATCGAACAAAAGTGATGATTTAAATGGATCATCAGTTGTCCAGCTTTAGTCATTCATATTTTACTTCGATAGCCAAGAGTCCCTCAGCCCTCCTTCCTTCCTTCATTGGACCTGTCCTTCCTTCCCCCCTACGCAATAGTGTGTATTTCCCCTCCCCCAAAGGACTTTTCCTGGTGCAAACAATTAAAAAAAAGAAAGCCCTGGTAATTTAAGAAAAAAATGGCAATGTCTTCTTTCTCTTTCTTTTCCTGTCACTCTTTTAAAAGCAATAAAAATACATGAATAAATGGATAAAAATAAATGAACGAGCGAATGAATGAAAAACCCTATACACACACACATACACACACACACATATGCATATACATATATGTATACACACACACACACACACAATAGATCCTAAAGACAGTCAAGCTAACCCTATGTACTGAGGCTTATGCACACATACAAATGCAGAGAGAGAGAGAAAGACACAGAAAAAAAGGGACAGAAAAAAGAAGAAAGAGAGAGAAAGAGGGAAAAAGAAAAAGAAAGAAAAGGAGGAAGAGAGACAGAGAAAAGAAGAAGAAGAGAAAAAGAATGAAAAAGAGACAATAAAAGAAAAGGGAAAGAAAGATGAAGAGAGAGAAAGAAAAAGAAAGCGAGGACGAAAGAAAGGGAGAAAGAGGAAGAGCCAGAGAAAGAAGAGAGAAAGAAAGAAGAAGAAAAAGCGAGAAAGAGGGAAAGAGACCAAGATGAAGAAAGAGAGTGAGAGACAAGAGAGAGAAACAAAGAGACAAGAGAAAGAGGTGGGGGAGGAAAGAGAAAGACATGAGGAAAATTGGCTCCAATGGAGGAGCCTTTTTCAAAAGACCACTGAGGAAAAACAGCCGTAGACACAGCCTTAAATCTGGGCTGATTTTTCAAGAAGGCCCAAAGCAATTCCAGGCAGAAACAAGCACATTCACAAGCAGATGGGAACCTTATTAGAAGAACTGGGTCAGGATGATTGGGGGAGAGGGGGAAGAGAGAGAGAGAGAGAAAGAAGACGGATGCCAATTTGCTAAGACACAATGAAGATTGTCCTTGAATCCCGCTCTCGTTGTTCATCCGCGGGGAAACGAGGTTTTTCCCTTTGTCAGAGGACTCTCCACTCCCTTGGAGGGCTTTGGCCTTAGGCTGACTGTGGGAAAATTGCAGCTCCCAGGGTGCCGTGCCAGGCATCACAAAAGAACAAACTGTAGGGGTGGGCGAGGGTGAAAATCACCCTCGCTGGGGAAGGCGAAGGCCGTTCTGTGTAATGAGTGGAACAGGGATTGGACGGTGAAGCCGTGAAGGTTTTTCGGAATGGGTGGTTCCTTTGGGGATCGGAGCGAGAACAGAAGCCTCTGTTCCAAGGCTAGTTTTCGGTTGACAGCCTTCTTGTGCTCTTTTGATACATTTTTTGGAAGTAGGTCAGCAGAGTTTTCTGCCAGGATGGGTTGCAGGGGGAGAAAAAAATGCAAAGAAGAGCAACTAAGAGGATTCAAGGCTTGCAGGAAGAATGATTGTAAGGACTTCCAGAGAAAGGAAGGACTGGAGGGGATGTGACATCAGTATTCCACAAAGGAGCTGCCCCAAAGACAAGAGGGTCAACCTATTCTCCAAAGCACTAGAAGGCAAGACGAGAAACAACAGATGGAAACTAACCAAGGAGAGAAGCACCCTGGAATTAGGGAGAAACTTACTAACAGTGAGGACAATTAATCAGTGGAATGGCTTGCCTTCAGAAATTGTGGGTGCTCCATCACTGGAGGTTGTTAAGAAGAGACTGGACAGTCATTTGTCTGGAAAGATCTAGGGCAAGTATCTTCAAATTTGGCAAGTTTAAGACTTGTGGACCTCAACTCCCAGAATTCCTGAGTTAACATGACTGGAGGAGGAATTCTGGGAGTTGAAGTCCACAAATCTTAAAGCTGTCAAGTCTGAAAACCCCTGGAATAGATAGACAGACAGACAGACAGATAGATAAAAAGAGGTAGAATAGATAGAGAGAAAGAGAGAGAGAATAGATAGATAGAGTAGATCAAGGGTCTTCAAACTTGGCAAGTTTAAGACTTGTGGACCTCAGCTCCCAGAATTCCTGAGCTAACATGACTGGAGGAGGAATTCTGGGAGTTGAAGTCCACAAGTCTTCAAGCTGTCAAGTTTGAAGACCTCTGGAATAGGTAGGTAGGTAGGTAGGTAGGTAGGTAGATAGATAGATAGATAGATAGATAGATAGATAGATAGATAGATAGATAGATAAAGAGAGGTAGAATAGATAGAAAGAAAGTTGTGTGCTAAGCCCCTTCCTTTATTTTTTGTACACATATGACTGCACCCCATTGTAGAACACCAACACAATTATCAAATTTGTGGATGACACAACAGTGATGGGGCTCATTAATAAGAACAATGAGGCTGCTTATAGAAAGGGAGTACAAGGGCTGGCACTGGTGCAAAGAAAATAATCTTACACTTAACACCCAAAAAACCCTAAATAACTTATAACTGACTTCAGGAGGAAGAGAGATGTACATTTACCATTGTACATAAATGGCAAGGAGGTGGAGAGGGTTGGTAGTTTTAAGTTTCTGGGCACTTATATCTCAGAGAACCTCTCATGGACTATGAATGCTAACATGCTTGTGAAGAAGGCATAGAAGATGCTGCACTTCCTGAGAATGTTCAGGAAGATAAATCTATCTCAGCATCTACTTCTGTCCTACTACTGCAGAATGACATACGACATTTTTGCATGGAATGGGAGCAGCTCTGTAGTGGACAAAAAAGCCTCTACAGAGAATCATTAAAAGCCCAGAACATCATTGGGCTCCAGCTCCCAGCCCTGGATGACATCTTCGCATCTCACTGTTTGAGGAAGTCGTACAACATTGTCAGAAACTCTTCCCATCCTGCTCATAATCTTTGTGGAACTGTTGCGTTCTGGCAGAAGATAAAGAACAATTAAAACTCAGACCACACATTTTCTGAACAGTTTTTATCCCAGAGCTATAATGTCACTTAACAATGAACTTAAGGACCACCCATCAGTGAGTTGTTGGACAGTGTTACTTGGTCTGTTGTGTGGATGTTTGTGTGTTTTTAGGGGGCAGGGAATTTTGGTGGGTGGGTGGGATTGTTTGGGGATTGTCATGTGTGTGCGTGCGTGTTGTGTCTGGTCTTTGGGAGTTATGCGAATTTCGTTGTATGTGTACACTGTGTATATACATACGATGACAATAAAGTATTTCTAAGTTTAATACTGATGAAATAAAATATTGGAAAAATATTAGAAATATTGGGAAAAAAAGAGAACTTCCTGATGCATGTCTGAACTACACAACCTAAGGCAGGTTTGTGTAGGCGTTTATTGGAACAATAAAACAAAACAAAAAGTTTTTAAAGGTTCAGGTGAGATGATACAAACCCTCAGAAATCCCTTCCTATGACCCAGTGAGCCACTTTTATACCCTGATTTACACGTCTTCTTCTCAATCATCTCCTTCTTTTGGATTCAAGAAGAAAACGGTATTATTTTTAAGCAGGGCAGGAGAAACCATCTTTGGCTTGTCCAGTTCATCTCAGGACAGGAACCTGCTGGCTCTATCCCAAAATAACAAACTGGCAGAAAAGTAAAGAGTTGCCTCTTGGGTTCCATGCAAAGGGAAAGATGGATTTTGCTGCTGGGTAGGGTACCATGGCAACCCTACCTGTATAACATCTGTACAACAAGTGGTTGCCTGTTCACATTTATGGGTATTGCGATGTCTTTCAATATGTCAGACGATTGAAACCAGATGGCATTTTTCTCTAGAAAAAAAGCCAGTGGGATCAAGCTGGATCCCAAATTGTTGGGTGGATCTCTTTCTGTCAGATGGCTATGTCCCCAACCTCAAAGTGAGAGCCAACATTATCTTAAAGTCATCATTAAACTACCAAGTAGTCCTAGTGGTTCCCTAAAGCGAAGTTCTCCAGATGTTTGAAAAACTGTTCTTCAGATCCCAAACTGACCATTCTCAAGGGGACATTCTCAGAAGACATGGTCTTCAACTCATCTTTGACAGGCCCTGTTAAGCAACCATAAAACTTTTTTAAAAAAAATACTCTGTTTTGATTGCCTCTATAAGCACTTCTCCAATTTTAAATCCTGGTGAAATTTTGCATGGCTACACAACGGGGACTTTAAAGGCACGCCGTCTGTTTAACTTTTCTTTTTTAAAAATGGAGGTTTGGCTGCAGAACAGATTCAACGCAAGGAGGGGGAAAATGACAGCCAGTCCTTTGACTCACCACGGTTCATTTAGTGAAATTCCTCCAATATCCCATTGTTGTACCGAATGGCAGCGTTCAAACCCCTGCTGGTTATTTTTCTTCATTATTAACTGCTCAAACTGTTGAAAATGAAAGAGAGAAAGCCCCTTTCTTTCAAGAAAGCCAGCCCCTGGGTAGAATCTGCACCCCAAAAAGCTCCATACAGGTAGCTAGAATTAGGCTCACAATCCAAGCCTGAGTCTTGGGAAAACTCAGTCCCAGCGAACTTGGATGGGCGAGAATTTCCAGAGATCCGGCTGTCCCATGTGGGATATATTGCAAAACGGAGAAGAGCTCCACTGGAAAGGAGGAAGGTTATCCCAAGTAGGCCCACTGGCAGCCAGGAAGCTGTAATTCTTCATCATTTCAAAAGAAGTCACCTACAAAGATAATAGCAGGGTTTTTTTTTAAGAATTCCTCCGATTTTAGCAAGCTATCAGCCACAGGCAGCTGAGGCCAAGCTAAATCCCAAAAACGCTAGGGAATTTCTGGAAATTTGGCACTCAGACAAACCAGCCATCCATAGACACA
This sequence comes from Hydrophis major, assembly GCA_033807585.1. Classification (NCBI taxonomy): domain Eukaryota; kingdom Metazoa; phylum Chordata; class Lepidosauria; order Squamata; family Elapidae; genus Hydrophis; species Hydrophis major. Next base: position 4,460,165 of record CM066339.1, on the reverse strand, counting down.
GAGAGATCAACCACATTTACACGCCATTCAAAGGAGAAGAAAGCTAAGGAAACCAAAAGACCAGTACTTAATCTCTCCGGCAACCAGTATCAACGGTACTTAAGACTACTTGTGTCAGCTTTTCGATGGAAAAACATGTACCCCTCGAGTAGCCATGTAAAGTGATTAAGAAGGTTCAGTTCTGTGACTTTGAGGACTAAGGAGATTGGCTGATGTCTTCCTTTGCTTTTCTTCTCTTAGGTTAAGCTGGTTTTGAACTTGAAAAATTGGATTAATGTCATGAACCAGCACTGAGTGGATTATGCGGTATGACTCAAGCATCTCCTGAGCGACTTTTAACTCTCTTTAAAAAGGACCGATGTCCTCAGCTCCAAGGATACCATGGCGTGGAAGGTGTTGGGAAGAAGTAACAATCTGAAAGGGGGACCACATGGCTGTGGCTGCCATCTTGACTTTTCTGACACACAAACACACACACACCAAGTAGCTCAGCAATGAAAGGAAGATGGCATGCAGAGCCATTTGTGAGGGCATGCGAGACCCAGCCAAACTTACTTGCACTGCACATGCACGTACCTCCCAGCTGATTTTTGGCCCGTTTGAGGCCTTTTTCGGCCTCCCAGAGCCTCGAGGAAAGCCTCTGCAGCCTTTGGAGGCAGAAAAACGGGTCTTCTGGAAATACCAGAAGTGACCAAACCGGAAGTGATGAAACGGGCCCATTTTTTGGCCTCCAAAGGCTGCAGAGGCTTCCCTCGAGGCTCTGGGAGGCCGAAAAAGGCCTCAAACGGGCCAAAAATCAGCTGGAAGGTGCGCGCAGGTAAGGAGGGGCATTGTACACGCATGCATGGGGGGCACATTGCATCGTGGGTGCCAGTGCGTGCGTGTTTTTGGCACACCGCAATGAAAAGGTTCGCCTTCACTGATCTAGGCAGTATTAGCTTTGCTGTGCAGTGCATCCAACTGTTTCTTTCCTTCAGTGAAGTGAGAAAGGAATGGAAAATACAAATAAAATGGGGAGATGTTTGGTTGACCGTCCAATCTATTCCACAGTCCTGGGAAATTTCATCAAACCGGATCAGCTTTTGAACCTGAGCGAGATCAGACAAGAGCTGCTCTCCGCTGAGATTCATACAATCGACAAACTTTTGAAAATAATGTGCGGTTCAGCAATGAGACCTCATCCGGAATGGGGCACACACACCCTCCCCTCCTCTCGGTCTAAATTCTCCCTCCTTCACCTACTGCCCCTCACCTTCATATCAGTAGCCCCGTGCCTACGCTGGTGGAGAGCCCCGAAGGGATACGTCCCATTGGCAGGATTGAGATCGGAGCGGGCAGCGATGGCATTTTCTCCATTCTGGGGTGGGTTGCAGCCTTGGCAATGGGAGAGAGGATCTTGAGGGAAGTTGTTGAACCTAGGCAGAAGAGGAAGAGCCCAGCACAGGTAATAATTTGCCTGTCTGTCAGTCTGTCTGTTCCTCCATCCTATCTATCTATCTATCTATCTATCTATCTATCTATCTATCTATCTATCTATCTATCTATCTTTCTATCTATCTATCTATCTATCTATCTATCTATCTATCTATCTATCTATCTATCTATCATCTATCTATCCTATCTGTCCATCCATCTATCCATCTATCTCTATTTATCTACTATCTATTTTCTATCTATCTATCTATCTATCTATCTATCTATCTATCTATCTATCTATCTATCTATCTATCTATATCATCTCTCTATCTCTATGTCTATTCTATCTATCTATCTCAAATCTATCTCTCTATACCTATCATCTATCTATCTTTCTACCTATCTGTCTATCTATGTAATATTTATCTACCTATATCAATATTTGTCTGTCCGTCTATTATCTATCACTCCACTCATCTTTTTATTCATCTATCCATTTATCATCTATCTATTTTTGTCACATTTTTCTCTATTTATTATCCATTTTTTCTATGTATCATGTATCTAACTATCATCCATTAAGCATCCATCCAAATATCCATATATCTATCCATCTTCACATTTATCTATCCAACTATTCATCCATCCATCATCTATCTATCTATCTATCTATCTATCTATCTATCTATCTATCTATCTATCTATCTATCCCATCCCATCCCATCCCATCCCATCCCATCCCATCCTATCCTATCCTATCCTATCCTATTCTATCCTATCCTATCCATCACAACACCAACTGGCTGGAGAATTCTGGGAGTTGAAGTTAACACAACTTCAAACTGCCAACTTTGAAAAATGCTACTCTAGATGATCTCCAAGGTATCTTCCAACCCTGACATTTTATGAACTCTTTAAGCCAACATTTATCCTTATTTTTACCACCTTACTCCACAAAATCTGCTGTTTACTTGTCATGTTGGCTTCCCATCGCCCAGAATTCATATGCAAAGAAATATTACCCAAAGGCCGTTCCTTAATATGCAGACCCCTGGCCAGGACAAATGAACGTCTAACCTCATCAGTTGGATCATTGAGTCCATATCCCGTATAAGAGTTTGGTTGCGCCGGAAAATTTGAGCCCGGGGAGTCTTTTTGTAGGTGAACCAGTCCCCATATTTCTGAACCAGTGCCGGGAGACCGCTGGTGTTGAAGATCTCTTGGAAATACCTAAGGGCAAAAAGAATAATTGTCTAAGAATGAATTGCAGCCTTGACGGATCTTGCAGAGAAGGTATTCCTTTGGATGCATGGGTTTTTCAGTTCAATTCTGGCCCTCTCCAGAGCCTCAAGCATGGAAAAGACATGCTCCACTTTCTAAGTTAAAAACCATCCCTCTAAACCTCAAAAGGAGGAAAAGAAGGAAGGAAGGAAAGAAGGAAAGAAGGAAGGAAGAAAAAGAAGGAAGGAAGAAAAGGAAGGAATAAAAGAAGGAAGGAAGGAAAGAAGAAGGAAGGAAGGAAGAAAAGAAAGAAGAAAAGAAGAAAAGAAGGAAGCAACAAAAGAAGGAAAAAAAGAAAAGGAAAGAAGGAAGAAAAGAAGGAAGGAAAGAGGAGAAAATCCTTACGGCACATTGTAGCTTGCCCAGTAGCCTTCTTGGTACAAAAGTTTGGTCATGTCAGCAGTAATCACCATTCCCCTGGAGAGACAGGGGGGAAAAAAGGGAAAAGGCACCAACAAGCATTATTCAGGTAGTCCTTGGTTTACAATAGTTGATTTAGTGGCTGTTCAAAGTTACAATGGCATTGAATAAAGTGACTTATGGCCATTTTTCCCACTTATGACCTTTGCGGGCATCTCTATGATCCTGTCATCAAAATCCAGATGCTTGGCAATTGGTCTGTATTTAGGATTGTTGCTGTGACTCAAGGTCATGTGAACATCCAAACAACCAAACTCAGAGAGCACCAAGGATCCCACAGTCCTCCCCCTTCCCCTTTCCCTCTCCCCCTCCTCCTCCCAACCCCCCTCCCTTCTAGAACTGATGATGTTCCCTAGTTGGGTCATGAAATATTCTCCTTTATTAAAATAGAGTTTGCAACACTTACGGAATCTGTTCCAGCACAGTCAGGAGGCCACGTTGGGGAGCAACCACACCTGGAACAAAAGTGTTATAGTCCACAACCATCCATTGGTTATTGTACCTGTGTAAAACGAAAACAAAGGGTAAGAGGAGAATATCTATTAAGAAGTTTCTCTGTCTCTCACCCACAGAAGGTCATGGAGAATAAGAAAGCTGTTGCAGTCTGTCGGCAGCCATGTGATTGGCCCTCCCATAACACATAAAGGAGGACATGAACCTTTGCAGGAAGCAACTTTGTTCGTACTGGTCAGTTTGAAACCTGAAGCTCCGTGTTGAATTTGTTCTCCATTTGGTCTTGTACAACTAATTGGCAATTTAGTCATTGGCAGCACTTCAAGGAAGATAAAGGTGCGTGCTTATTAGCCTTATCCCAAAAGATTTTTGCAGACTTCTGTAGGACTATTTACAAACTGTAAATAGAGACTCATTACGGGCTGTGAATGGCTAAAATTCACAGCCATTGAAATAAAGAAAAAAGGTTTTTGGGACTAACATGTGTTTGTTAATCTCTCAGGTCAGAACAAAAGCTAAGATCCTGTGGGACACCTAGGTCCAGACGGACAGAGAAGATCCTGGCCAACCAACCAACCAATCAGACATCGTGGTAGTTCTCCACAACCTTCTGTGAGATCTCACATCTGGACCTAAGAGGATTTAGCCCATATTCTCTGCAGATGTTTCTAGACATAATAGCCAGCTACTTGGTTGTGTTTTCCGTGTACAGGTGAATCCTCGGCTTACAACCATTCATTTTGATGACCATTTGAAGCACCAGAAGACAACGGTGATGATAGAAGCACTGTTCAACCCCAAAACTCAAGACCTTTGCCATGCCACCGATATTCTTCAGGAGTCCAACTCACGTGCCACTGTTGAACTTCTCAAAGATGGTCGCCCATTCTGCCCCAGTCCTTGCAAGACGGTTAGCCACAATGTTACGCAACCATTCCAACACACTGTTGTCAGGTTTGATGAATTTCCAAAGCTTATTGTTGTTGTTTCCGATGGTTGTTTCCAGACTCACCTGAAATAAGAAAACATTCTGAGCATCTCTTCTTAATTAGGTATTAAAACAGTCAGGTCCACATAGGGATTCTTCCCTTTAGATCATATAGATGTTTACTTTAAAAAAAAAAATATTATTTCTATCCTGCCTTGATTATTTTGCAAATAACTCAAGGCGGCGATTCCAGCAATCATCCTAATTAAATCATGAGCCTTGAGCCAAACTTCCAAAAGCTTCAAAGAATTCATTAGGAGTGAACATGTTGGCATGACCTGTATGAAGCCGATTCTGAGACACGTAATTTGCTGTGACCCTTGACCCTGGTTTCCTCCCAACTCCTCTGGGCGTATCATAATTCATATTCTCCAACAAAACACATCCATAGCCAAGAGTCATCAATCATGTTCACCAATTAGAGATTTGTGTGGCAGAAACTCCAGTTGCTTAATTATAATCTTTGCAAGATATGAGTGGAATGCACTTTCAGTTCCAAACTGCTGCCCTGCTCTTTCAAACTTTTTTCCCCCTCCTCTTTTCTGTTGGCAACTATAAAATGGGCATAGAAATTGTCTTATGAGTTGACAACAACACTACTTGTCAGGTGGATTGGGCTGAGAGAGAGTGATTGGCCCAATGTCATCCAGCTGGCTTTCATGGCTAAGGAGAGACTACAACTCACAATCTCCCAATTTCTAGCCTGGTGCCTTAACTACTAGACCAAACAGGCTCTCTTCCTTATCTTCTCATTCTATTCAATTATTTTTGAAAGACCTACACCTCAATAAAGATGAATTCTTCAAACCTAAAGACAGATAAATTAATGGGGGGAGGGGCTACAGTTTCCAAACTGTGCATAGCATCAAGGAACCCTAGGATTTGCAGGCTCACTATATCTGGTAAGACAATCCACTGCATCCTACAATGTGTACAACAACCAATGAACAAGAATGGAATGGAATAGAGTAAGAGTAAGACCAAGAGTAAGAGTGGAGTGAAGTAGAGTAGAGTAGAGAAGAATAGAATGTGGAATGGAATGGAATAGCATAGCATAGCATAGCATAGCATACAATCTTTATTGAGAATAGAGTAGAATAGAATAGAATAGAATAGAATAGAATAGAATAGAATTCTTTATTGGCCAAGTGTGATTGGACACACAAGGAATTTGTCTCCGGTGCATAAGCTCTCAGTGTACCTACAAACAACCAAGTGATAAGTCATAGATCATAAATCATAGTTACAGTCATTAACTATAAGATACAAAGAACATTATGATACACTGACAGACAAGTGTTTTAACAAATTGATGCCATGGGGGAAAATACCTGTCCTAGCCCAAGCAGAGATGTTTCCCTAGCATTTTAAATTCTTTTTGGGAAAAAAAAAACACCTGTTGTCTACCTGTGTGAACTGGTTAGGGGAGGGGAGGAAATCCTTCTCATCTGGATTAAATTAAATTGTACTTTATTAATTTATTTGTTTCTTTGTGTTAGTTGTTTTTCATTTAATTTTATTTTAAATATGGTTCTACATTCTGTAAAGCCGCCTCGAGTTGCCATGGGCAAATCGGCGGCAATATAAATTCAATCAATCAACCAACCAAGCACAGGAGCCTCTGTGACGCAGTGGTTAGAGTGCAGTATTGCAAGCTACTTCTGCAGCCAGCTGCTTACAATTTGGCAGTTCAAATCCCACCAGGCTCAAGGTTGACTCAGCCTTCCATCCTTCCGAGGTAGCTAAAATGAGGACCCAAAATTGTTGGGGGCGAGAGGCTGACTCTGTATACCTCTTAGAGAGGACTGGAAAGCACTATAAAGTGTTATATACGTCTAAATGCTACTGCTGATCCCCAGGAAGTGGCATGAATTTAAACTGGAACTGGTTCAGCAACCTGGACAATACTCTGGATACTGGGCCAGGCTTGGCTCTGCTTCAGTACTATGGACAGCAACTTACCTGGCTTTATGACTACAATGGGGACCAGAAATTCTGTGGCTAAACAAGATGGCTGTTAGGGGCATTGCATCCAATGTTACGGCCTTTCATCCCGCAGTTGTTAAGCAAAACATGTGGGTCATTTGACTTTGCGAGAAGCCAGTTGGAAAGTTTACAATGGCAACAGTGTAATCCTGGAACACAGCAAACCTTGTAAATATATGCTAGTTGGCAAATACTCACCAACAATTCACACCACTTACCAATCCGCTACTCAAGATGTAGAAATCATCGCCGGAAAAAATAGTGCCTGGATACGAAGAGAAAGCTTGGGTGTGACCAGGAATTGTGATGTCACCTGAAGAACATAAGGCAAATGTCAGTCAGTGCCCATCTACAAACACATATTCCAGGCAACTTCCCCTTCACAAAATTCAGGGAATCTTTGTCTTACAACAATTCATTCAGCGACCGTTCAAAGTTACAAGGGCCCTGAAAAAAGTGTCTTTAGACTGGTTTTCCACACTTATGATGCTTGCACGGGGAAAGAGGGTAATAGGTGATAGTGAATTACGAGTCTCAGAATCGGCTTCATACAGGTCATGCCGACATGTTCGCTCCTAATAAATCCTTTGAAGTTTTCAAAGCTTGGCACATGATTTAATGAGGGCAACTGCCCGGAATCCTTGACACAAGGCCTCCTGCTTGAGCACAGGGTTGGACTAGATGACCTCCAAAGTCCCTATTACTCTGCTGTTCTAAATGCTTCGCTTTTGAAATGTTCCACTCTTTTTTTTTTTTTTTTTTTACTCACTGTGAGGTGAAATCCGGAAGGGCAGGGTGTATTTTTTGAGAATGCGCAACATGGCTTCGTAATTATTCCATGTGTCGTGTGAAACCAGGAGTTCCTGATGGCCGGGTAAAAGTTTGATGAGTGCTGAGCAGGAGCCTGAACCAAGATTATCCTTCTCTTTGGATTTATTGAAGGCTGATTCCAGGTCTTCGAGATCACCCCCCAGCTGGAACAAGCTAGAAGACCAAAAAATAAATAAAAAATCATAGAATCACATGGCTGGAAGAGACCTTTGGAGGTCTTCTAGCCCAACCCCCTGCCCAAGGCAGGACACTTTATTCCATCCCAGACAAACTCAGTCTTCCTTCATTTATCAGGGAGAGAATAATGTTGGTTTAATTTACAGGATTCAAATAAAAAAAAATTCTAAGCAATGTTGCATAAATAAGGCAGGATGGTCGTTGCCGGTTATCTGCATTAAAAGGATTGGTTAGTAGGAGACAGCCCGTTTGGTCTAGTGTTAAGGCAATGGGCTAGAAAGCAGCAGACAATGAGTTCTTAGCCATGAAAGCCAGCTCGATTATTCACCAAAAGACTGTGAGTTCTAGTCCCACTTTAGCCGTGAAAGCCAGCTCGATTATTCACCAGGAGACTGTGAGTTCTAGTTCTATCTTAGCCATGAAAGCCAGCTCGATTATTCACCAAGAGACTGTGAGTTCTAGTCCCATTTTAGCTATGAAAGCCAGCTTGATTATTCACCAGGAGACTGTGAGTTCTAGTTCTACCTTAGCCATGAAAGCCAGCTCGATTATTCACCAAGAGACTGTGAGTTCTAGTCCCACTTTAGCCATGAAAGCCAGCTCGATTATTCACCAGGAGACTGTGAGTTCTAGTCCCACTTTAGCCATGAAAGCCAGCTCGATTATTCACCAGGAGACTGTGAGTTCTAGTCCCACCTTAGCCATGAAAGCCAGCTCAATTATTCACCAGGAGACTGTGAGTTCTAGTTCTACCTTAGCCATGAAAGCCAGCTCGATTATTCACCAAGAGATTGTGAGTTCTAGTCCCACTTTAGCCATGAAAGCCAGCTTGATTATTCACCAGAAGACTGTGAGTTCTAGTTCTACCTTAGCCATGAAAGTCAGCTGGCTGACTTTGGCCCAGTTCCTTTTAGTCAACCCGATTCACTACACAAGGTTGTTGCGGGGAAAACAGGAGGGATATTAGCTATGTTCACAGCTGTGAATTATTTATAAAAATAAATAAATAAACAAATAAAGGTGGGATACAAATAAACAAATAGTCTTAAAACAAATCAGTAAGGTGTTTCCAAACTTGAATTTAGCAGGAAATCCACGACTCCTTTCTCTCTAAAATATTTAATAATGGAACAACAGAGTTGGAAGGGACCTTGGAGGTCTTCTAGTCCAACCCTCCCATTCAAGCAAACCCCCTATACTATTTCAGACAAATGTTTCTCCAATTTCTTCTTTAAAATCTCCAGTTAGTGGAGCACCCACAGTTTCTGAAGGCAACTCGTTCGACTGCTCAATTGTTTTCACTGTCAGGAAATTTCACCTGAGTCCTTAGTTTACTTTGTCTCCGCCAACCAAGCAAAATATTTTTCTGCTTGGTTGTCCATCCGCCCTGCCTGTTTATGCAATTCCAAATTCCTGGAAAGTTTTCAGGGCAAGGAAAAGGTTGTTGCTTCTGACCCGAAGTGTCTGCTCAGGCTCTGTCGTTATCTCGGAAGCGATAAGAAGTTAGATCAACACAAGCAGCTTTTAAAACCTCTCAAAATCCAAGGAAGGTTACAATCTGCATGCAAGAACAAGAAATTCATCCAAACGGGGAACATAAGGGGTTTCAGAGGTCTTCCAGTTCAACCCCACACACACATGGAGACCCTATATCATTCTGGATAAATGGCTGTCCGGTCTCTTTTTATTTTAAGCCCAGTGGTGACAACTTTAAGACTTGTGGACTTGGCACTTTTTAAACAGGTAGACTTCAACTCCTAGAATTCCCCAACCGGCATACTTCCTCCTCTTTCCTCCCTGTTTTTTTTTTTTTTTTTTTGAAAGGTACTTACAGAAAACCGAAAGGAGCGATAGAGAATCTGCCCGTCGGGAAGGAAATCTGACCATTGTACCCATCCTCGAGGCCTTTCAACTGAAGCAGAACAAGGCGGACCTGGGGATTTGGATGGTCAACAGAGGAAGACATCACAGTCAAAGGAGACGGTAGCAAACAGTAGTAAAACATGAGCTTCCTCCGGGAAAACAGGTAAAGGTGAGAAAGAAACTCAAGATTGGCCTGCTTTGATTCTCTTTGGTATATTAGCACCTTTAAGACAGGTGGACTTCAACTCCAAGAATTCCCCAGCCAGCACTGTGCCCGTACGTTAAGGACTACCTGAATCAGTTTGGTTTTTTAACTCCTCTCCTTCTGATGCTTCTACCGGAGCAACTAAAGAAGAGATGTTTGATTGATCAAAATCCTAATTTTCATCACAAAAGATAGACAATTTTATATATATAATTATAGATATTATAATTATATATACAGCCTTTGGACTGTATTGTTTAAAATATTAAAAGGGACTAACTGTTTTGAGTTATATACCGTATATACCTGATATCAATAATAAATATAATTATAGATATTATAATTATATATACAGTCTTTGGACTTTATTGTTTAAATTATTAAACGGGACTAACTGTTTAATATTCACACCTGATACCAATACGCAGAATCCATTCCTGCCTGTTCCATTTGTTCTTCCATCCAATTCAAGTTGTCTTCGATGTAATTTTTCAACTTTTGGCAGTAGTCTGTCTGGTAGGTGAACGGGCCACAGTAGCTAATCACGGTGTTCATCCAATGCATATATACCAGCTGTAAGGCATGGAATAAATAAATAACATGGAAATTTACAAGGCTAAAATCTTCCCAGAAAATCCTGGGGCTAGAAATTCTGATTTATACTCTTACTCAGTTTGAGCTCTGGTTTCTACATCTGCACTGCTTTTTCTCACCCTCAGAAGGTAGATTGGAGGTGGATTTCAACTCCCAGAATTCCCCAGCCAGCCAGGAATTCTGGACGTTGAGGTCCATGCATTTGAAAGATGCTGTGATGTAGAAATCCTGACCGACCCAATATATCCTCACCGGTCTACTGAACAAGTCAGCTGGATTGCCAAGGATGAGGGCTACCCTTCTGTGCATGTTCAGAAGCTTTCTTCTATTCCATAATCCTTCCTAAGATCAGTGTTGGAAGGCATTAAAAAAGGACAATTACACTCTACTGACAGAAGAGGACATCGGTAGCTCAGGGTTGAACTGTGTGGATGCTCTCTGAGCTTGGCTCTTTTCTTGCAGACATTTCATTACCCAACTAGGTAACATCATCAGTGCTAGAAGGGAGTGGGGTTTGCAGGGAGGAGGAGCGGGGGGGGGGAGGAAGAAGGAGGAAGAGGAGGAGAACTGTGGGTCTTTGCTACTCTCTGAGCTTGGTTGTTTTGTTGTAGGCATTTCATTGCCCAGCTAAATAACACCAGCAGTGGAGGAAGAGGAGGAGGAGGAGGAGAAGAAGAAGAAATGAGGAGGAGGAGAGAAGAAGAAAATGAGGAGGAGGGGGAGAAAAGGAGAGGAAGAGGAAGAAGATGAAGAGAAGAAGAAAATGAGGAGGAGGAGGAGGAGGAGGAGGAGAAAAAGAAGGAGGAGGAGGAGGAGGAGGAGGAGAAGAAATGAGGGGAAGAAATGAGGAGAAGAGAAGAAGAAAATGAGGAGGAGGGGAGAAAAGGAGAGGAAGAAGATGAAGGGAAGAAGAAAATGAAGAGAAGGAGGAGGAGAAAGAGAAGGAGGAGGAGGAAGAGGAGGAGGAGAAGGAGAAGGAGAAGGAGAAGGAGAAGGAGAAGGAGAAGGAGAAGGAGAAGGAGAAGGAGAAGGAGATGGGATCCTTGGAGCTCTCTGAGCTGGGTTGTTTTCTTGAAGATGTTTCATTACCCAACTAGGTAACATCATCAGTGTTAGAAGGCAGTGGGGTTTGTAGGGAGGAGGAGGAGGAGGAGGAGGGTCCTTGATGCTCTCTGAGCGGGGTGGTTTTCTTGCAGACATTTCATTACCCAATTAGGTCCAGCTCTGATGATGTTACCTGGTTGGGTAATGAAATATCTGCGAAACAACAGCCAATCTCAGAGAGCACCAAAGACCCCACAAATTACACTCTGTTTCCTTTCTAGAGAAAAGCTATACATGGTGAATTTTCGGAGCCCCCCCGCAGATTTGGTTGCCTCTGCCAATCCCTTCCCCAGCCTAATTGTGGCTTGAATGTGGGAAAATCCTAGCAAGTGCAGAAGGACAAGGTGCAAAGGTTGCATTTAACTCAATCAGCAGTTTTCCTGCTTGTGAGCTCACCTGCTCAGACACCGCGGCTTCAGCCACCCCGGCTGCATAAGCCTGAATGCTGTCATTATATTTCTCATTGGTGGTTAATTCCAGTGATGCCCATCTGGGAAAAAGAGAGAAAAAGAAAGAAAGAAAAAAGACGTTAAAAGAAAGAATGCATCCCTCTCATCATCCTCTCCCAGTAACTACTGCAACACCCCTTGGCTTAATTCTGAATGTGGCCTGAACCAGTTGCATGCTTCAAGCTTCTAGTCCTCAGTGTGAAAACTTGCCTTTTCAGTTCTCACGACTGTAAAGTTCCTGTGTGCATCAAGTTGGTGCTTGTGTTCGTATGTATGTTTTCCTTAATAAATGTCTCATTTAGTGACCAAAAATTTTGGGCTCCACTGTGGTTTGTAGGTCGTACTACCTGGGTTGATGCTTGAAAACCAAACAACAAACAAACAATAAACAACAACAAACAAACAAACAACAAACAACAACAAACAAACAAACAACAAACAAACAATAAACAACAAACAAACAAACAATAAACAACAACAAACAAATAACAAACAAACAAACAATAAACAAACAATAAACAAACAAACAATAAACAATTTATTTATTGTTTGTTTATTGTTTGTTTGTTTGTTGTGTTTGTTTGTTTGTTGTTGTTTATTGTTTGTTTGTTGTTGTGTTTGTTTGTTTGTTTGTTGTTTGTTTGTCAAGGTCAAAGATGATAGAGCCAGAGATGATGGAGCCAGAGGATGATAGAGCCATGAGATGATAGAAACAAACAATAAAAAAACAAACAATAAACAACAACAAACAAACAAATAAACAAACAACAACAAACAACAAACAAACAATAAACAACAACAAACAAACAACAAACAACAAACAAACAATAAACAACAAACAAACAAACAAATCAACAAACAACAAACAAACAATAAACAAACAAACAAATAAACAACAACAAACAAATAAACAATAAACAACAATAAACAACAAACAAACAAACAATAAACAAACAAACAATAAACAAACAAACAATAAACAACAACAAACAAATAACAAACAACAAACAAACAATAAACAGTAAACAACAACAACAAACAACAAACAATAAACAAACAAACAACAAACAAACAAACAATAAACAACAACAAACAAACAAACAATAAACAACAAACAAACAACAACAAATAAACAATAAACAACAACAAACAAATAACAAACAATAAACAACAACAAACAAATAACAAACAATAAACAACAACAAACAAATAAAAACAACAAATAACAAACAAACAAAGAAACAATAAACAATAAACAATAAACAATAAACAAACAAACAATAAACAAACAAATAAACAACAACAAACAATAAACAACAAACAAACAACAAACAAACACAACAAACAAACAACAAGGTCAAAGGTCAAAAGGTCAAGGTCAAAAGGTCAAGGTCAAAAGGTCAAGGTCAAAAGGTCAAAGGTCGAAAGGTCAAAGGTCAAAGGTCAAAAGGTCAAAGGTCAAAAGTTCAAAGGTCAAAGTCAAGGTCAAAAGGTCAAGGTCAAAGATGATAGAGCCAGGGATGATAGAGCCAGAGATGATGGAACCAGAGGATGATAGAGCCATGAGATGATGGAGCTACGGGATGATAGAGTTGGAGGTCAAAGGTCAAAGGTCAAGGTCAAAAGGTCAAGGCCAAAGATGATAGAGCCAGGGATGATAGAGCCAGAGATGATGGAGCCAGAGGATGATAGAGCCATGAGATGATAGAGCTGGAGATGATGGAGCTAGGGGATGATAGAGCTGGAGGTCAAGTTCAAGGTCAAAGGTCAAGGTCAAGGTCAAGGTCAAGGTCAAAAGGTCAAGGTCAAAGATGATAGAGCCAGGGATGATAGAGCCAGAGATGATGGAGCCAGAGGATGATAGAGCCATGAGATGATAGAGCTGGAGATGATGGAGCTAGGGGATGATAAAGCTGGAGGTCAAGGTCAAAGGTCAAGGTCAAAGGTCAAGGTCAAAAGGTCAAGGTCAAAGATGATAGAGCCAGGGATGATAGAGCCAGAGATGATGGAGCCAGAGGATGATAGAGCCGGAGGTCAAGGTCAAAAGGTCAAAGGTCAAGTTCAAAGGTTAAAAGGTCAAAGGTCAAGGTTAAAAGGTCAAGGTCAAAGATGATAGAGCCAGGGGATGATAGAGCCAGAGATGATGGAGCCAGAGGATGATAGAGCCATGAGATGATAGAGCTGGAGATGATGGAGCTAGGGGATGATAGAGCTGGAGGTCAAGGTCAAAGGTCAAGGTCAAAAGGTCAAGGTCAAGGTCAAAGATGATAGAGCCAGGGGATGATAGAGCCAGAGATGATGGAGCCAGAGGATGATAGAGCCATGGCATGATAGAGCTGGAGATGATGGAGCCAGGGGATGATAGAGCCGGAGGTCAAAGGTCAAGGTCAAAAGGTCAAACATCAAAGGTCAAGGTCAAAGTTCAAAAGATCAAAGTTCAAAAGATCAAAGGTCAAGGTCAAAGGTCAAACTGTCAAAGGTCAAAGTCAAAGATGATAGAGCCAGAGATGATGGAGCTAGAGGATGATAGAGCCATGAGATGATAGAGACGGAGATGATGGAGCCAGGGGATGATAGAGCCGGAGGTCAAGGTCAAAAGGTCCAAGGTCAAAAGGTCAAGGTCAAGGTCAAAAGGTCAAAGGTCAAAAGGTCAAGGTCAAAGGTCAAAGGTCAAGGTTAAAAGGTCAAGGTCAAAGATGATAGAGCCAGAGATGATGGAGCCAGAGGATGATAGAGCCATGAGATGATAGAAACAAGCAATAAAAAACAAACAATAAACAACAACAAACAAACAAACAATAAACAACAACAAACAAACAATGAACAAATAACAAACAACAAACAAACAAAAAATAAACAACAACAAACAAACAAACAAACAAACAATGAACAACAAACAAACAAACAAACAAACAATAAACAACAAACAACAAACAAACAAACAATAAACAATAAACAACAACAACAAACAAACAAACAACAAACAAACAAACAATAAACAATAAACAACAACAACAAACAAACAACAACAAACAAACTACAAGAACAAACAAACAAACAATAAACAACAAACAAACAACAAACAAACAAACAACAAACCATAAACAACAACAAACAAATAACAAAAAACAAACAAATAACAAAAAACAAACAATAAACTACAACAACAAACAAACAATAAACAATAAACAAACAAACAAACAATAAACAACAACAAACAAACAATAAACAAACAATAAACAAATAACAAAAAACAAACAATAAACAATAAACTACATCAACAAACAAACAATAAACAACAACAAACAAACAAACAATAAACAACAACAAACAAATAACAAACAATAAACAACAACAAACAAATAACAAACAACAAACAAACAACAAACAACAACAAACAAATAACAAATAACAAACAAACAACAAACAAACAAACACAACAACAAACAAACAAACAATAAACAACAAATAACAAAAAACAAACAAATAACAAAAAACAAACAATAAACAACAACAAAAAACAAACAATAAACAACAAACAAACAAACAAACAACAAACAACAACAAATAAACAATAAACAAACAATAAACAACAACCAACAAATAAACAATAAACAACAAACAAACAATAAACAACAACAAACAAACAAACAATAAACAACAACAAACAAACAATAAACAACAACAAACAAACAAACAACAAACAAACAAACAACAAACAAACAAACAATAAACAACAACAAACAAATAACAAACAAACAAACAATAAACAAACAATAAACAAACAAACAATAAACAATTTATTTATTGTTTGTTGTTGTTTGTTTGTTGTGTTTGTTTGTCTGTTTGTTGTTGTTTATTGTTTGTTTGTTGTTGTGTTTGTTTGTTTGTTTGTTGTTGTTTATTGTTTGTTTGTTGTTTGTTTGTTGTTGTTTATTGTTTGTTTGTTTGTTGTTGTTTATTGTTTGTTTGTTGTTTATTGTTTATTTGTTGGTTGTTGTTTGTTTGTTGTTTATTGTTTGTTTGTTGTTTGTTTGTTTCTATCA
Organism: Hydrophis major; assembly: GCA_033807585.1. Lineage (NCBI taxonomy): Eukaryota > Metazoa > Chordata > Lepidosauria > Squamata > Elapidae > Hydrophis > Hydrophis major. The sequence goes on along the minus strand of CM066339.1, from coordinate 4,444,352 downwards.
TCTCATGGCTCTATCATCCTCTGGCTCCATCATCTCTGGCTCTATCATCTTTGACCTTGACCTTTTAACCTTGACCTTTGACCTTTGACCTTGACCTTTTGACCTTTGACCTTGACCTTGACCTTGACCTTTTGACCTTGGACCTTTTGACCTTGACCTCCGGCTCTATCATCCCCTGGCTCCATCATCTCCGTCTCTATCATCTCATGGCTCTATCATCCTCTAGCTCCATCATCTCTGGCTCTATCATCTTTGACTTTGACCTTTGACAGTTTGACCTTTGACCTTTGATCTTTTGAACTTTGATCTTTTGAACTTTGACCTTGACCTTTGATGTTTGACCTTTTGACCTTGACCTTTGACCTCCGGCTCTATCATCCCCTGGCTCCATCATCTCCAGCTCTATCATCCCATGGCTCTATCATCCTCTGGCTCCATCATCTCTGGCTCTATCATCCCCTGGCTCTATCATCTTTGACCTTGACCTTGACCTTTTGACCTTGACCTTTGACCTTGACCTCCAGCTCTATCATCCCCTAGCTCCATCATCTCCAGCTCTATCATCTCATGGCTCTATCATCCTCTGGCTCCATCATCTCTGGCTCTATCATCCCCTGGCTCTATCATCTTTGACCTTGACCTTTTAACCTTGACCTTTGACCTTTTAACCTTTGAACTTGACCTTTGACCTTTTGACCTTGACCTCCGGCTCTATCATCCCCTGGCTCCATCATGTCTAGCTCTATCATCTCATGGCTCTATCATCCTCTGGCTCCATCATCTCTGGCTCTATCATCCCTGGCTCTATCATCTTTGACCTTGACCTTTTGACCTTGACCTTTGACCTTGACCTTTGACCTTGACCTCCAGCTTTATCATCCCCTAGCTCCATCATCTCCAGCTCTATCATCTCATGGCTCTATCATCCTCTGGCTCCATCATCTCTGGCTCTATCATCCCTGGCTCTATCATCTTTGACCTTGACCTTTTGACCTTGACCTTGACCTTTGACTTTGACCTTTGACCTTGACCTTTTGACCTTGACCTCCAGCTCTATCATCCCCTAGCTCCATCATCTCCAGCTCTATCATCTCATGGCTCTATCATCCTCTGGCTCCATCATCTCTGGCTCTATCATCCCTGGCTCTATCATCTTTGGCCTTGACCTTTTGACCTTGACCTTTGACCTTTGACCTCCAACTCTATCATCCCGTAGCTCCATCATCTCATGGCTCTATCATCCTCTGGTTCCATCATCTCTGGCTCTATCATCCCTGGCTCTATCATCTTTGACCTTGACCTTTTGACCTTGACTTTGACCTTTGAACTTTTGACCTTTGACCTTTTGAACTTTGACCTTTGACCTTTCGACCTTTGACCTTTTGACCTTTTGACCTTGACCTTTTGACCTTGACCTTTTGACCTTTGACCTTGTTGTTTGTTTGTTGTGTTTGTTGTTTGTTTGTTGTTTGTTGTTGTTTATTTGTTTGTTTATTGTTTATTGTTTGTTTATTGTTTCTTTGTTTGTTTGTTATTTGTTGTTTTTTATTTGTTTGTTGTTGTTTATTGTTTGTTATTTGTTTGTTGTTGTTTATTGTTTATTTGTTTATTGTTGTTTGTTTGTTGTTTATTGTTTGTTTGTTGTTGTTTATTGTTTGTTTGTTTGTTGTTGTTTATTGTTTGTTTGTTGTTTGTTTGTTGTTTGTTTGTTTGTTGTTTGTTTGTTGTTTGTTTGTTGTTTGTTGTTGTTGTTGTTTACTGTTTATTGTTTGTTTGTTGTTTGTTATTTGTTTGTTGTTGTTTATTGTTTATTGTTTGTTTGTTTATTGTTTGTTTGTTTATTGTTTGTTTGTTTGTTTGTTGTTTATTTGTTTGTTGTTGTTTATTTGTTTGTTTGTTTGTTTATTGTTTGTTTGTTGTTTGTTTATTTGTTTGTTTGTTGTTTATTGTTTGTTTGTTGTTTGTTTGTTGTTCTTTATTGTTTGTTTGTTGTTTGTTGTTGTTTGTTTATTTATTTGTTTGTTGTTGTTTATTGTTTGTTTTTTTATTGTTTGTTTCTATCATCTCATGGCTCTATCATCCTCTGGCTCCATCATCTCTGGCTCTATCATCTTTGACCTTGACCTTTTAACCTTGACCTTTGACCTTGACCCTTTGACCTTTGACCTTGACCTTTTGACCTTGACTTTTGACCTTGACCTCCGGCTCTATCATCCCCTGGCTCCATCATCTCCGTCTCTATCATCTCATGGCTCTATCATCCTCTAGCTCCATCATCTCTGGCTCTATCATCTTTGACTTTGACCTTTGACCTTGACCTTTGATCTTTTGAACTTTGATCTTCTGAACTTTGACCTTGACCTTTGATGTTTGACCTTTTGACCTTGACCTTTGACCTCCAGCTCTATCATCTCATGGCTCTATCATCCTCTGGCTCCATCATCTCTGGCTCTATCATCCCCTGGCTCTATCATCTTTGACCTTGACCTTTTGACCTTGACTTTGACCTTTGAACTTTTGACCTTTGAACTTTTGAACTTTGACCTTTTGAACTTTGATCTTTGACCTTTGACCTTTTGACCTTTTGACCTTGACCTTTTGACCTTTGACCTTGTTATTTGTTTGTTGTGTTTGTTGTTTGTTTGTTGTTTATTGTTTGTTGTTGTTTGTTTGTTGTTTGTTTGTTTGTTATTTGTTGTTTATTGTTTATTTGTTTGTTGTTGTTTATTGTTTGTTTGTTGTTGTTTATTTGTTTGTTTGTTTGTTGTTTGTTTGTTGTTTATTGTTTGTTTATTTGTTGTTTGTTGTTTGTTTATTTGTTTGTTGTTTGTTTGTTGTTTGTTTGTTGTTGTTTATTGTTTGTTTTTTTATTGTTTGTTTCTATCATCTCATGGCTCTATCATCCTCTGGCTCCATCATCTCTGGCTCTATCATCTTTGACCTTGACCTTTTAACCTTGACCTTTGACCTTGACCCTTTGACCTTTGACCTTGACCTTTTGACCTTTGACCTTGACCTTTTGACCTTGACCTTTGACCTTTTGACCTTGACCTCCGGCTCTATCATCCCCTGGCTCCATCATCTCCGTCTCTATCATCTCATGGCTCTATCATCCTCTAGCTCCATCATCTCTGGCTCTATCATCTTTGACTTTGACCTTTGACAGTTTGACCTTTGACCTTGACCTTTGATCTTCTGAACTTTGATCTTCTGAACTTTGACCTTGACCTTTGATGTTTGACCTTTTGACCTTGACCTTTGACCTCCAGCTCTATCATCTCATGGCTCTATCATCCTCTGGCTCCATCATCTCTGGCTCTATCATCCCCTGGCTCTATCATCTTTGACCTTGACCTTGACCTTTTGACCTTGAACTTTGACCTTGACCTTGACCTCCAGCTCTATCATCCCCTAGCTCCATCATCTCCAGCTCTATCATCTCATGGCTCTATCATCCTCTGGCTCCATCATCTCTGGCTCTATCATCCTCTGACTCCATCATCTCTGGCTCTATCCCTGGCTCTATCATCTTTGACCTTGACCTTTTGACCTTGACCTTGACCTTGACCTTTTGACCTTGACCTCCAGCTCTATCATCCCCTAGCTCCATCATCTCCAGCTCTATCATCTCATGGCTCTATCATCCTCTGGCTCCATCATCTCTGGCTCTATCATCCCTGGCTCTATCATCTTTGACCTTGACCTTTGACCTTGACCTTTGACCTTGACCTTTGACCTTGACCTTTTGACCTTGACCTCGAGCTCTATCATTCCCTAGCTACATCATCTCCAGCTCTATCATCTCATGGCTCTATCATCCTCTGGCTCTATCATCCCTGGCTCTATCATCTTTGGCCTTGACCTTTTGACCTTGACCTTTGACCTTTTACCTTTTACCTTTTGACCTTGACCTTTGACCTTGACCTCCAACTCTATCATCCCCTAGCTCCATCATCTCATGGCTCTATCATCCTCTGGCTCCATCATCTCTGGCTCTATCATCCCTGGCTCTATCATCTTTGACCTTGACCTTTTGACCTTGACTTTGACCTTTGAACTTTTGACCTTTGAACTTTTGAACTTTGACCTTTTGAACTTTGGCTTTTGACCTTTTGACCTTGACCTTTTGACCTTTTGACCTTGACCTTTTGACCTTTTGACCTTTGACCTTGTTGTTTGTTTGTTGTGTTTGTTGTTTGTTTGTTGTTTATTGTTTGTTGTTGTTTGTTTGTTGTTTGTTTGTTTGTTTATTGTTTGTTTATTGTTTGTTATTTGTTGTTTGTTTGTTTGTTTGTTTGTTTGTTTGTTGTTGTTGTTTGTTTGTTGTTGTTTGTTTGTTTGTTGTTGTTTGTTTGTTTGTTTGTTCTCCCAACTATGTGTATTTATATATAAAGCAAGTATATCTATATACTTGTTTGTTGTTGTTTGTTTGTTGTTTATTGTTTGTTTGTTTGTTGTTTGTTGTTTGTTTGTTTGTTTGTTCTTTGTTTGTTTGTTCTTTGTTTGTTGTTTATTGTTTGTTTGTTTGTTGTTGTTTATTGTTTGCTTGTTTGTTGTTGTTTATTGTTTGTTTGTTGTTTGTTTGTTTGTTCTTTGTTTGTTGTTTATTGTTTGTTTGTTTGTTGTTGTTGTTTATTGTTTGTTTGTTGTTTGTTTGTTGTTTGTTTGTTTGTTGTTGTTTATTGTTTGTTTGTTGTTGTTTATTGTTTGTTTGTTGTTTGTTTGTTTGTTCTTTGTTGTTTATTGTTTGTTTGTTGTTGTTTATTGTTTGTTTGTTTGTTGTTGTTTATTGTTTGTTTGTTGTTTGTTGTTTGTTTGTTTGTTTGTTCTCCCAACTATGTGTATTTATATATAAAGCAAGTATATCTATATAAGTGTACTTATATATAAAAGCGAAAGACCACTCATGCATCATCACAAAAATCTCCAGAACCGTAAAGCCTACAAACTTGAAATTTGCCATGTATGTTCCTCTTGGCTTCTAGGGGCTCACGAAGATAGGATTTTTCGAAATGACCATCAGAGCATTAGTATTTCCTGTATTGTTATTATTAACACGCTCTGATGCTAAGGAGTTCTGCTCCGCCTCCCCACCTGAAAAGAAATCTGTTCCAAATGCAAAACACAAACAAACAAACAATAAACAACAACAAACAAACAATAAATAAATTGTTAATTGTTTGTTTATTTGTTTGTTTGTTGTTTGTTGTTTGTTGTTGTTTGTTTATTTGTTTGTTTGTTGTTTGTTTGTTGTTGTTTATTTGTTTGTTTGTTTGTTTGTTGTTTGTTTGTTGTTTGTTGTTTGTTTGTTTGTTTGTTCTTTGTTTGTTTGTTCTTTGTTTGTTGTTTATTGTTTGTTTGTTTGTTGTTGTTTATTGTTTGTTTGTTTGTTGTTGTTTATTGTTTGTTTGTTGTTTGTTTGTTTGTTCTTTGTTTGTTGTTTGTTGTTTGTTTGTTTGTTGTTGTTTATTGTTTGCTTGTTTGTTGTTGTTTACTGTTTGTTTGTTGTTTGTTTGTTGTTTGTTGTTTATTGTTTGTTTGTTGTTGTTTATTGTTTGTTTGTTGTTTGTTTGTTTGTTTGTTCTTTGTTTGTTTGTTTGTTCTTTGTTTGTTTGTTGTTGTTTATTGTTTGTTTGTTGTTGTTTATTGTTTGTTTGTTGTTTGTTGTTTGTTTGTTTGTTTGTTCTCCCAACTATGTGTATTTATATATAAAGCAAGTATATCTATATAAGTGTATATATATATAAAAGCGAAAGACCACTCATGCATCATCACAAAAATCTCCAGAACCGTAAAGCCTACAAACTTGAAATTTGCCATGTATGTTCCTCTTGGCTTCTAGGGGCTCACGAAGATAGGATTTTTCGAAATGACCATCAGAGCATTAGTATTTCCTGTATTGTTATTATTAACACGCTCTGATGCTAAGGAGTTCTGCTCCCCCTCCCCACCTGAAAAGAAATCTGTTCCAAATGCAAAACACAAGCCGAGGAGAGGAGTTTCAGTTTCGCAGCACCAAGCAGCTTTAGTACAGAACAGTTGAGCTAAGCCACACCCAGGCTCCTTGCTGTCTCCTTCTTTAGTCACACAGCAAATACTCTTTCAGTTTCCAAACAGTCCTCAGCTCTCTCTCTCACACGGACAGGACGCTAGCCATATGAATACTGATGGATGCTGGTAGGCAGAGGTAGAATTTTCCCCCCCTTTATTTTCCTCCCCCAAAACTAAGCCTGAACATATCAAAACACGGGTATCCAGCTACTGTATACTGTATGTATATAAAAGGCAAGTTCTCACGCTGAGGACTAGAAGCTTGAAATCAATAGAGTGTAACAGGGAGGCTGTGTAAAAAAACTATGCAATATATATACGGCCTTTGTCTTTCCTAGAACAGCAATTTCGCTTGCATAGTTTCTTACATGGCCTCCCCATTACACTCTGTATTGGTTTCAAGCTCCTAGTCCTCAGTGTGAAAACCTGCCTTTTCTCTCCTCCCTGGTATATACAAATTTGTCTGTTTACTTTTGTACGTCCTCCAGTTTCTGACAGTCTTTCCATGTGCGTCTAGTTGGGGTGTGTGTGTGTGTATGTCTCTGTTTTGTGTGTGTTATGTGTGTATATGTATTTCCTCTTCTCTCAATTGTGTATAGATCTGTCTCTCATCATTCCTGGCACAGGCAGCCACTTTTTGCTTGCCTAGTTTCTTACAAGGCCTTGCCAATTCAAGCTTCTAGTCCTGACTAAGAAACCCTATTGAACGGCGAGAGTTTCTTCCCTATCTCTGCTGCTTAATCAGTCCCCTTTTGACATCTTCTCCTCTTCTGTTGAGTCATGCCCTCCCAACTTTCTTCCTTGACTTCAAATCCACGTTCAAGTTTTATCTCTTAAAATGTCCTTGGGTTCTTTCTTTATCCAAACACCTCCTATATCACTCCTTTAACTTCTTCCCTGCTTTCCTCTGTTCCAGATTCGAAACCCTTGTCCAGGGATTACAAAATCTCACCAAGTTAATTTTTAAGGAACTGGAGCAACACAGGAAATGAACCAGCATAAACATAGAATTGCTGAATCAAAGCTCTCCGTAGCTTAAGAGACAGCAAAGATAAGGAACATTTTCCCATTTTTTTCCCCAGCAAACCTGAACTCCAAAAACAGGTTTTGTCATCCAAACCAGTTGTTATCCAATGAAGGAATGAATTTTATGAATTCTTAAAGTTGTATTAAGTAAATTATTAAAAACATTGGACCTGGTGTAATCGTCCCGCCAATCCTGTTTGTCATACAGATTATGGCATAGAATACATATTTTATATACATTTATACATCTCTACATTTATACAATATTTTCCAATTCTAATCATCTGTTCTGCCACCCCTATTCTCTTTTGATTCTAGATGCTTCCTTTTCCCCCCCACCATTGATAGAATTTATCTCATACTTTATAGTATTCTATCTCATCTTTATCTTTCATTTCCAAGGTAAGTCTATCCATCTCAGCGCATGTCCATATCTTTTTTATTACATCATTTTCCTCAGGAATTCCTTTATCTTTGCACTTTTGAGCAACGGGTAATCTTGCTGCTGTAATCACGTGTGTCATTAAACAGATCTCCCCTTTGTCGTATTTTTCTGTTATAATTCCAGGCAGGAAAAATAATTCCAAGTAGCAAAAGTTAGGTGCACTTAACAAACGTGTTTCTAACTTAAGAACTGTAGTGAACCATGGCAAGAAAAGTAAAAACTTGGGGGCAAAAACTCACTTAATAAATGTCTCATTTAGTGACCAAAAATTTTGGGCTCCACTGTGGTTTGTAGGTCATACTACCTGGGTTGATGCTTGAAAACCAAACAACAAACAAACAAACAATAAACAACAACAAACAAACAATAAACAACAACAAACAAACAATAAACAACAAACAAACAATAAATAATAAACAACAAACAAACAAACAATAAACAACAACAAACAACAAACAATAAACAACAACAAACAACAACAAACAATAAACAACAACAAATAACAAACAAACAACAAACAAACAATAAACAAACAATAAACAACAAACAAACAAACAATAAACAACAACAAACAAACAAAAAACAACAAAAAACAAACAATAAACAACAACAAACAACAAACAACAAACAAACAACAAACAAACAAACAATAAACAAACAAACAAACAATAAACAATTTATTTATTGTTTGTTTGTTTGTTGTTGTTTACTGTTTGTTTGTTTGTTGTTGTGTTTTTGTTTGTTGTTGTTTATTGTTTGTTGTGTTTGTTGTGTTTGTTTGTTTGTTGTTTGTTGTTTGTTTGTGTTTGTTTGTTGTTTGTTTGTTTGTTTATTGCTTGTTTGTTGTTGTTTATTGTTTGTTTATTGTTTGTTTATTGTTTGTTTATTGTTTGTTGTTTGTTTGTTGTTTGTTTGTTTGTTTGTTGTTTGAACTTTGACCCTTTGACCTTTTGACTTTTGACCTTTGACCTTGACCCTTGACTTTTGACCTTGACAAAGGTCAAGGTCAAAGGTCGTCATCCTCTGGCTCCATCTCTGGCTCTATCATCTCATTGCTCTATCATCCCCTGGCTCTATCATCCTCTGGCTCCATCATCTCTGGCTCTATCATCCCCTGGCTCTATCATCTTTGACCTTGACCTTTTAACCTTGACCTTTGACCTTTTGACCTTTTGACCTTCTGACCTTTGACCTTGACCTCCGGCTCTATCATCCCCTGGCTCCATCATCTCCAGCTCTATCATCTCATGGCTCTATCATCCTCTGGCTCCATCATCCCCTGGCTCTATCATCTTTGACCTTGACCTTGACCTTTTAACCTTGACCTTTGACTTTGACCTTTGACCTTGACCTTTTGACCTTGACCTTTCACCTTTGGCCTTGACCTTTTGACCTTTGACCTTTGGACAACAAAAACAACAAACAAACAAACAATAAACAACAACAAACAACAAACAATAAACAACAAACAAATAAACAATAAACAACAAACAACAAACAAATAACAAACAAATAACAAACAAACAAATAAACAACAAACAATAAACAACAACAAACAAACAACAAACAAACAACAAACAAACAATTTATTTATTGTTTGTTGTTGTTTATTGTTTGTTTGTTGTGTTTGTTGTTTATTGTTTGTTTGTTTATTGTTTCTTGTTGTTGTTTATTGCTGTTTGTTTGTTATCTGGCTCCATCTCTGGCTCTATCATCTCATTGCTCTATCATCCCCTGGCTCCATCATCTCCAGCTCTATCATCCTCTGGCTCCATCATCTCTGGCTCTATCATCCCCTGGCTCTATCATCTTTGACCTTGACCTTTTAACCTTGACCTTTGACCTTTTGACCTTGACCTTTGACCTTTTGACCTTGACCTCCGGCTCTATCATCCCCTGGCTCCATCATCTCCGTCTCTATCATCTCATGGCTCTATCATCCTCTAGCTCCATCATCTCTGGCTCTATCATCTTTGACTTTGACCTTTGACAGTTTGACCTTTGACCTTGACCTTTGACCTTTTAACCTTTGAATCTTTGAACTTGACCTTTTGACTTTTGACCTTGACCTCCGGCTCTATCATCCTCTGGCTCCATCATCTCTGGCTCTATCATCCCCTGGCTCTATCATCTTTGACCTTAACCTTGACCTTGACCTTTGACCTTGACTTTGACCTTTTGACCTTGACCTCCAGCTCTATCATCCCCTAGCTCCATCATCTCCAGCTCTATCATCTCATGGCTCTATCATCCTCTGGCTCCATCATCTCTGGCTCTATCATCCCCTGGCTCTATCATCTTTGACCTTGACCTTTCAACCTTGACCTTTGACCTTTTAACCTTTGAACTTGACCTTTTGACCTTTGACCTTGACCTTTTGACCTTTGAACTTGACCTTTTGACCTTTGACTTTTTGACAACAAAAACAACAAACAACAAACAATAAACAACAACAAACAAATAACAAACAATAAACAACAAACAACAAACAAATAACAAACAAACAATAAACAACAAACAAACAATAAACAACAAACAATAAACAACAAACAAACAATAAACAACAACAAACAAACAATAAACAACAAACAAAAAACAAACAAACAACAAATAACAAACAATAAACAAACAATAAACAAACAATAAACAAACAAACAATAAACAATTTATTTATTGTTTGTTTGTTGTTGTTTATTGTTTGTTTGTTTGTTGTGTTTGTTGTGTTTGTTTGTTGTTTATTGTTTGTTTGTTGTTTATTGTTTGTTTGTTGTTGTTTATTGCTGTTTGTTTGTTTTTATCTGGCTCCATCTCTGGCTCTATCATCTCATTGCTCTATCATCCCCTGGCTCCATCATCTCCAGCTCTATCATCTCATGGCTCTACCATCCTCTGGCTCCATCATCTCTGGCTCTATCATCCCCTGGCTCTATCATCTTTGACCTTGACCTTTTAACCTTTACCTTTGACCTTTTGACCTTGACCTTTGACCTTTTGACCTTGACCTCCAGCTCTATCATCCCCTGGCTCCATCATCTCCGTCTCTATCATCTCATGGCTCTATCATCCTCTAGCTCCATCATCTCTGGCTCTATCATCTTTGACTTTGACCTTTGACAGTTTGACCTTTGACCTTGACCTTTGATCTTTTGATCTTTGATCTTTTGAACTTTGACCTTGACCTTTGACCTTTGACCTTTTGACCTTGACCTTTGACCTCCGGCTCTATCATCCCCTGGCTCCATCATATCCAGCTCTATCATCTCATGGCTCTATCATCCTCTGGCTCCATCATCTCTTGCTCTATCATCCCCTGGCTCTATCATCTTTGACCTTGACCTTGACCTTTTGACCTTGACCTTTTGACCTTGACCTCCAGCTCTATCATCCCCTAGCTCCATCATCTCCAGCTCTATCATCTCATGGCTCTATCATCCTCTGGCTCCATCATCTCTGGCTCTATCATCCCCTGGCTCTATCATCTTTGACCTTGACCTTTTAACCTTGACCTTTGACCTTTTGACCTTGACCTTTTAACCTTTGAACTTGACCTTTTGACCTTTGACCTTGACCTCCGGCTCTATCATCCCCTTTTATTAACACGCTCTGATGCTAAGGAGTTCTGCTCCCCCTCCCCACCTGAAAAGAAATCTGTTCCAAATGCAAAACACAAGCCGAGGAGAGGAGTTTCAGTTTCGCAGCACCAAGCAGCTTTAGTACAGAACAGTTGAGCTAAGCCACACCCAGGCTCCTTGCTGTCTCCTTTAGTCACACAGCAAATACTCTTTCAGTTTCCAAACAGTCCTCAGCTCTCTCTCTCACACGGACAGGACGCTAGCATACGAATACTGATGGATGCTGGTAGGCAGAGGTAGAATTTTCCCCCCTTTATTTCCTCCCCCAAAACTAAGCCTGAACATATCAAAACACGGGTATCCAGCTACTATATACTGTATGTATATAAAAGGCAAGTTCTCACGCTGAGGACTAGAAGCTTGAAATCAATACAGAGTGTAACAGGGAGGCTGTGTAAAAAAACTATGCAATATATATACGGCCTTTGTCTTTCCTAGCACAGCAATTTCGCTTGCATAGTTTCTTACATGGCCTCCCCATTACACTCTGTATTGGTTTCAAGCTCCTAGTCCTCAGTGTGAAAACCTGCCTTTTCTCTCCTCCCTGGTATATACAAATTTGTCTGTTTACTTTTGTACGTCCTCCAGTTTCTGACAAAGTCTTTCCATGTGCGTCTAGTTGGGGTGTGTGTGTGTGTCTATGTCTCTGTTTTGTGTGTGTTATGTGTGTATATGTGTTTCCTCTTCTCTCAATTGTGTATAGGTCTGTCTCTCATCTTTCCTGGCACAGGCAGCCACTTTTTGCTTGCCTAGTTTCTTACAAGGCCTTGCCAATTCAAGCTTCTAGTCCTGACTAAGAAACCCTATTGAACGGCGAGAGTTTCTTCCCTATCTCTGCTGCTTAATCAGTCCCCTTTTGACATCTTCTCCTCTTCTGTTGAGTCATGCCCTCCCAACTTTCTTCCTTGACTTCAAATCCACGTTCAAGTTTTATCTCTTAAAATGTCCTTGGGTTCTTTCTTTATCCAAACACCTCCTATATCACTCCTTTAACTTCTTCCCTGCTTTCCTCTGTTCCAGATTCGAAACCCTTGTCCAGGGATTACAAAATCTCACCAAGTTAATTTTTAAGGAACTGGAGCAACACAGGAAATGAACCAGCATAAACACAGAATTGCTGAATCAAAGCTCTCCGTAGCTTAAGAGACAGGAAAACAAAAGATAAGGAACATTTTCCCATTTTTTTCCCCAGCAAACCTGAACTCCAAAAACAGGTTTTGTCATCCAAACCAGTTGTTATCCAATGAAGGAATGAATTTTATGAATTCTTAAAGTTGTATTAAGTAAATTATTAAAAACATTGGACCTGGTGTAATCGTCCCGCCAATCCTGTTTGTCATACAGATTATGGCATAGAATAAATATTTTATATACATTTATACATCTCTACATTTATACAATATTTTCCAATTCTAATCATCTGTTCTGCCACCCCTATTCTCTTTTGATTCTAGATGCTTCCTTTTCCCCCCCACCATTGATAGAATTTATCTCATACTTTATAGTATTCTATCTCATCTTTATCTTTCATTTCCAAGGTAAGTCTATCCATCTCAGCGCATGTCCATATCTTTTTTATTACATCATTTTCCTCAGGAATTCCTTTATCTTTGCACTTTTGAGCAACGGGTAATCTTGCTGCTGTAATCACGTGTGTTATTAAACAGATCTCCCCTTTGTCGTATTTTTCTGTTATAATTCCAGGCAGGAAAAATAATTCCAAGTAGCAAAAGCTAGGTGCACTTAACAAACGTGTTTCTAACTTAAGAACTAGTGAACCATGGCAAGAAAAGTAAAAACTTGGGGGCAAAAACTCACTTAATAAATGTCTCATTTAGTGACCAAACATTTTGGGCTCCACTGTGGTTTGTAGGTCGTACTACCTGGGTTGATGCTTGAAAACCAAACAACAAACAAACAATAAACAACAACAAACAAACAAACAACAAACAACAACAAACAAACAATAAACAATAACAAACAACAAACAAACAAATAACAAACAATAAACAACAAACAAATAACAAAAAATAAACAACAAACAAACAAACAATAAACAACAACAAACAAATAACAAACAAACAAACAATAAACAACAACAAACAAACAAACAATAAACAACAACAAACAAATAACAAACAAACAAACAATAAACAACAACAAACAAACAATAAACAACAACAAACAAACAAACAAACAATAAACAACAACAAACAAAAAACAACAAACAAACAACAAACAAATAACAAACAACAAACAATCAACAAACAAACAAACAAACAATAAACTATTTATTGTTTGTTTGTTGTTGTTTATTGTTTGTTTGTTTGTTTTTGTTTGTTTGTTGTTTATCATTTGTTTGTTTGTTGTGTTTGTTTGTTTGTTTGTTTTTGTTTATTGTTTGTTTGTTGTTTGTTTGTTATTGTTTATTGTTTATTTGTTTGTTGTTTATTGTTTGTTGTTGTTTATTGTTTGTTTGTTGTTTGTTTGTTATTTGTTTGTTGTTGTTTATTGTTTGTTATTTGTTTGTTGTTTATTGTTTGTTTATTGTTTGTTTATTGTTTGTTTGTTGTTTGTTGTTTGTTTATTTGTTTGTTGTTTGTTTGTTGTTTGTTTGTTGTTGTTTATGTTTGTTTGTTTGTTGTTGTTTATTGTTTGTTTTTTATTGTTTGTTTCTATCATCTCATGGCTCTATCATCCTCTGGCTCCATCATCTCTGGCTCTATCATCTTTGACCTTGACCTTTTAACCTTGACCTTTGACCTTTGACCTTGACCTTTTACCCTTGACCTTTTACCCTTGACCTTTGACCTTTTGACCTTGACCTTTGACCTTTTGACCTTGACCTCCGGCTCTATCATCCCCTGGCTCCATCATCTCCGTCTCTATCATCTCATGGCTCTATCATCCTCTAGCTCCATCATCTCTGGCTCTATCATCTTTGACTTTGACCTTTGACAGTTTGACCTTTGACCTTGACCTTTGATCTTTTGAACTTTGACCTTGACCTTTGATGTTTGACCTTTTGACCTTGACCTTTGACCTCCGGCTCTATCATCCCCTGGCTCCATCATCTCCAGCTCTATCATCTCATGGCTCTATCATCCTCTGGCTCCATCATCTCTGGCTCTATCATCCCCTGGCTCTATCATCTTTGACCTTGACCTTTTAACCTTGACCTTTGACCTTTTAACCTTTGAACTTGACATTTTGACCTTTGACCTTTTGACCTTGACCTCCGGCTCTATCATCCCCTGGCTCCATCATCTCTAGCTCTATCATCTCATGGCTCTATCATCCTCTGGCTCCATCATCTCTGGCTCTATCATCCCTGGCTCTATCATCTTTGACCTTGACCTTTTGACCTTGACCTCCAGCTGTATCATCCCCTAGCTCCATCATCTCCAGCTCTATCATCTCATGGCTCTATCATCCTCTGGCTCCATCATCTCTGGCTCTATCATCCCTGGCTCTATCATCTTTGACCTTGACCTTTTGACCTTGACCTTGACCTTTGACTTTGACCTTTGACCTTGACCTTGACCTCGAGCTCTATCATCCCCTAGCTCCATCATCTCCAGCTCTATCATCTCATGGCTCTATCATCCTCTGGCTCCATCATCTCTGGCTCTATCATCCCTGGCTCTATCATCTTCGGCCTTGACCTTTTGACCTTGACCTTTGACCTTTTGACCTTGACCTTTGACCTTGACCTCCAACTCTATCATCCCCTAGCTCCATCATCTCATGGCTCTATCATCCTCTGGCTCCATCATCTCTGGCTCCATCATCTCTGGCTCTATCATCTTTGACCTTGACCTTTTGACCTTGACTTTGACCTTTGAACTTTTGACCTTTGAACTTTTGAACTTTGACCTTTTGAACTTTGACTTTTGACCTTTTGACCTTGACCTTTTGACCTTGACCTTTTGATCTTTGACCTTGTTGTTTGTTTGTTGTGTTTGTTGTTTGTTTGTTTGTTGTTTATTGTTTGTTTGTTTGTTTGTTTGTTGTTTGTTTGTTTATTGTTTGTTTATTGTTTGTTATTTGTTGATTGTTTGTTTGTTTGTTGTTTGTTTGTTGTTTGTTTGTTGTTGTTTATTGTTTGTTTGTTTGTTTGTTCTCCCAACTATGTGTATTTATATATAAAGCAAGTATATCTATATAAGTGTATATATATATAAAAGCGAAAGACCACTCATGCATCATCACAAAAATCTCCAGAACCGTAAAGCCTACAAACTTGAAATTTGCCATGTATGTTCCTCTTGGCTTCTAGGGGCTCACGAAGATAGGATTTTTCGAAATGACCATCAGAGCATTAGTATTTCCTGTATTGTTTTTATTAACACGCTCTGATGCTAAGGAGTTCTGCTCCCCCTCCCCACCTGAAAAGAAATCTGTTCCAAATGCAAAACACAAGCCGAGGAGAGGAGTTTCAGTTTCGCAGCACCAAGCAGCTTTAGTACAGAACAGTTGAGCTAAGCCACACCCAGGCTCCTTGCTGTCTCCTTCTTTAGTCACACAGCAAATACTCTTTCAGTTTCCAAACAGTCCTCAGCTCTCTCTCTCACACGGACAGGACGCTAGCATATGAATACTGATGGATGCTGGTAGGCAGAGGTAGAATTTTCCCCCCTTTATTTTCCTCCCCCAAAACTAAGCCTGAACATATCAAAACACGGGTATCCAGCTACTATATACTGTATGTATATAAAAGGCAAGTTCTCACGCTGAATCTTTTGATTCTAGATGCTTCCTTTTCCCCCCCACCATTGATAGAATTTATCTCATACTTTATAGTATTCTATCTCATCTTTATCTTTCATTTCCAAGGTAAGTCTATCCATCTCAGCGCATGTCCATATCTTTTTTATTACATCATTTTCCTCAGGAATTCCTTTATCTTTGCACTTTTGAGCAACGGGTAATCTTGCTGCTGTAATCACGTGTGTTATTAAACAGATCTCCCCTTTGTCGTATTTTTCTGTTATAATTCCAGGCAGGAAAAATAATTCCAAGTAGCAAAAGTTAGGTGCACTTAACAAACGTGTTTCTAACTTAAGAACTGGAGTGAACCATGGCAAGAAAAGTAAAAACTTGGGGGCAAAAACTCACTTAATAAATGTCTCATTTAGTGACCAAAAATTTTGGGCTCCACTGTGGTTTGTAGGTCATACTACCTGGGTTGATGCTTGAAAACCAAACAACAAACAAACAAACAATAAACAACAACAAACAAACAATAAACAACAACAAACAAACAATAAACAACAACAAACAAACAAACAACAAACAAATAATAAATAATAAACAACAAACAAACAATAAACAACAACAAACAAATAACAAACAATAAACAACAACAAACAAACAAACAATAAACAACAACAAACAAATAACAAACAATAAACAAACAAATAAACAAATAACAAACAAACAATAAACAAACAAATAAATAAACAACAACAAACAAACAACAAACAAACAAACAATAAACAACAAACAAACACAACAAACAAACAATAAACAACAACAAACAAACAAACAATAAACAACAAACAAATAAACAACAACAAACAACAAACAATAAACAACAAACAATAAACAACAACAAACAACAAACAAACAACAAACAACAACAAACAAACAACAAACAAACAAACAAACAACAAACAAACAAACAATAAACAACAAACAACAAACAAACAACAAACAAACAATAAACAACAACAAATAACAAACAATAAACAACAACAAACAAACAATAAACAACAAGAACAAACAAACAAACAATAAACAAACAAACAAACAATCTACTAGAATTCCACTTCAGAACCATGAAGCGCGTGTACTTTCAGGATTTAGAAATTCAGATCCAAAGCTGGTACTCCTATTCTAACAGATTCACAGAGATGGAAGGGACCTTGTAGGTCATCTAGTCTAACCCCCTCGCCCAAGTAGGAGACGCTGCACTATTTCTGCAGTCCAATCTCTTATTGAAAGCCTCCAATTCTGGAAAAGGAAGCTGCATTTAGTGCATGAAATGGTTGCAAGAAAAAACTGGAGGCAAGGTCCCATCATCCCCTTTCAAACTGCCAGGAATTGGTCTCCTTAAGGGAGACTTATGAAGTTGAAAGGCTGAATGACATCTAAGGAAATCTCTGGAGGAATTTGTCTGCTTTGGCCCTGAGTGTCTATCTATGTAAACACAACCAAAGTTAAAAAGGAATGAGGGAAAAAGTAAATATAATGCAATTTGTTTTAGACCTCAAATAGCTGGGAGGTTCCTTTGAGATTTGCAGTTGGATCTGTTTTTCTTTTCTTCCCCAAAAAACTTGCTGTTTTTCCCCCGAGGATTTCCTTCCCCAGGACTAGCCTCTTGTATGGTTTGTTTTGAATTGGGACTTACGGATAACAAATAAAAAAAAAAGACTCAAAAAAGCAAATTTGAGATTGTTTATGAGAATTGCAGCAAGATTGTGCTGGAGGCAAAAGGATGGAACAATGAGGATAGGCCCAGAGTGGAAGAATAGATAGTAGACATGGTGAAACGGGCCTGCTTGATCAGAGAATAAATACCAAAATATTTCTTTTTTTTTTGAAAGATGGGGAGATTTGCTGAAAGAAAAACAAAAGGTGTTCATAATTTACGGATTTGAAAACAAACAAAGGTATTAATTGTGAACCTCAATGCTAAATTTTAATTTTAATTGCAGGCTGCCCAGAATTGTTTGTCAGAGTAAGTTGGGTGTCATATAAATTGAGCACATGAATAAATAAATGAAGATGAGAAGGGACTTGAAAAACACTCAGGAGAAAAGAGAGACAATAATAATATAATTTTGGGAAGCTGGGGTGATAGAATTGAAAAGATTTTCATGCCCTGGTTGACCATCTTCTTGGTTTTTGATTTTTAACTTTCTATTCTAACTTTATTTATTTTTTAACCCTTTGAAACTTTTTCTACTGTATAAAGCAACACTTCTCCCCTTCGTTTATTTAATGTACAAGTCAGATGGGCGGCCCTGGAATTTAATAAGTAAAAATAACTGAAGAATGTTGACCAAAAAAAGGACCAGAAATCATCTATATGTCTCTTAATTTTCTTAATTTTCCCCCTCCCCTTTGGGGTTTGTTATCACTAAATAAAAATGGACCATAAATCTCATCACTAGAGGCTTTCCACAAGAGACAGACATTTCTGGAGGGATGGAGTTCCACTAGTGGATTGTTCTCACTGGAAGGATCGCTTCTCCCCTTTGATTACTGTCCATCCGTTCTTTCTTCTCCTGCCTTCTGGTGCTTTGAAACCTTCTTATTCAAGATTTATGGGATGCTTCTTTCCTTTTTCATGCACGTGCTAGTTCTTTCAAGGCCATCTCTCTCATTTGCCTAGGATGATATGAGGTTTCCTGCCTTGAGGAGCGGGTTGGACTGGAAGACCTCCAAAGGTCTCTTCCAACTCTGTTCTTCTGCTATTTCTCCCTTAACCACCTGGGTTATTTGTAAAGCTGTATACTTCTATTGTTTTGTATCTATGGATATTCTCAGTCATCCAGGTCAAAATAGTGCACAGATTTTGGGGGGTAGTGGACGCCTTTCCTTTGCTTCCCCTCTCTCTTCCTTCCTTTTCCTTTTCTCGTGCTCTTTTCCTTCCTTCCTCCCTCCTTTCCTTCCTATCTTCCTTCCTTCTTCCTTCCTCCCTTCCTCCTTCCCTCCCTCCCTTCCTATCTTCCTTCCTTCCTTCCTTCTTCCGTCCCTTCCTTCCTATCTTCCTTCCTTCCTTCCTATTTACCTTTCTTTCTTCCTCCCTCCCTCCCTCTCTTCCTTCTGGTTACAATGCAGTACTGCAGGCTAGCTCACTGTCAGCAGTTCGATCCTGACTGGCTCAAGGTTAACTCAGCCTTCCTTCCTTCCTTCCTTCCTTCCTTCCTTCCTTCCTTCCTTCCTTCCTTCCTTCCTTCCTTCCTTCCTTCCTTCCCATCTTCCTCCCTCCCTCCCTATCTTCCTTCCTCCCTCCCTCCCTCCCTCTCCTTCCTTCTTTCCTTTCCTTCCTTCCTTCCTTCCTCTCCCTCCTCCTTCCTTCCTTCCTCCCTCTCCTTCCTTCCTTCCTTCCTTCCTTCCTTCCTTCCTTCCTTCCTTCCTCCCTCTCCTTCCTTCCTTCCTTCCTTCCTTCCTCCTTCCTTCCTTCCTCCTTCCCTTCCTATCTTCCTTCCTTCCCATCTTCCTCCCTCCCCCCCATCTTCCTTCTTTCCTTCCTATCTACCTTCCTTCCTTCCTTCCTCCCTCTCCTTCCTTCTTTCCTTCCTTCCTTCCTCCCTCCCTCCCTCCCTCCCTCTCCTTCCTTCTTTCCTTTCCTTCCTTCCTCTCTCCCTCTTCCTTCCTTCCTTCCTTCCTTCCTTCCTTCCTTCCTTCCTTCCTTCCTTCCTCCTTCCCTTTCTATCTTCCTTCCTTCCCATCTTCCTCCCTCCCTCCCTATCTTCCTTCCTCCCTCCCTCCCTCCCTCCCTCCCTATCTTCCTTCTTTCCTTCCTATCTACCTTTCTTCCTTCCTCCCTCCCTCCCTCTCTTCCTTCTGGTTACAATGCAGTACTGCAGGCTAGTTCACTGTCAGCAGTTCGATCCTGACTGGCTCAAGGTTAACTCAGCCTGCCTGCCTGCCCTCCCTCCCTCCCTCCTTCCTTCCTTCCTTCCTTCCTCCCTCCCTCCCGAAACTGTACAGATTCTCTTCTCCAGCTGCGGGTCGGACTAAAGACCTCCCAGCTCCAACGCTGCGATGCTGCGATGTCTTTGAAAAAAAAAAAAAAAAAAAAACAGGACCGGGCGCCTATAAGGTCATAAAGCCCACGGCGGAGGGAAAGCCGGGGTGAAGGGCCCCCTTGCCGCGTCTCCTCCGAAGCCCAGCCAAGCCCACCATCCCCCCCCCCGGGGAACCTTAGGATGGAGAGGGGCGGGATCCTACCCGTTCTCGCTGATCCCGTCGGTCAGGTTGGCCCAAGCGACGGCGGCCGGTGCCCAGCCTTGGACGACTTTCAGTTCCGCCGACCACGGGTCCAGCAGCACCGAGCAGCCGCGCGTGGGTTGCAACCCACCCGCCTCGGGGAAGCGCAGGGGAGAAAAAGAAGCGGAGAGCGCTCGCCGGAGCAGCAGAAGCGGCAGGAGGATTCGCCACCAGAGCCCGAGCGCCATGGCCGGTCCGTCCGAGAGCGGTGTCTTCCTCCTCCCCGGGTGCGGGACGAAGGCCAAGCCGGCTGGCGTAGGCTCTGATGCAGCCGGAGGAGGAGGAGTCGTCCCACTGCCCCCCTCCGCCCGCCGCCGGGCAACCCGAGCTGCCCTCCAGCCGTGCGCTTCCAACCAGCGCCCCGCGAGGGAGCTCCGAGCTCAGGGGGAAGCCTTGCCGGGTGAAATCGGAGGGTTGCGGAGCGAAACTTGCAAGGATATAGATTTCAGCATAGAGCTGGAAGGGACTTTGGAGGTCTTCTAGTCCAGCCCCTTTGTTAAGACCCTTTCAGACAAGGGACTTTCCAGTTCTCTTCTTCAAAACCTCCAGGGATGGAGCCACTTACAGCTTCTGGTGGCAAGCCGTTCCACGGGTGAACTGTCCTCCCTATGAGAAAGTTGCTCCTAAATTCCAGGTTGCTTCTCTCCTTGGGTTAGTTTCCATCCGTTTGCTTCTTGTCTGGCCTTCTGGGGCTCTGGACAATAGGTTGACCCACCCACCCCCACCCACCCCCGGGCAGCGCCTCAAATATTAAAATACTGCTATCGTGTCCCCCTCCTCCAGTCCTTCTTTTCTCTAGAGCAGAAGTCTCCAACCTTGGGCCCTTGAAGCCTGGAGGACTTCGACTCCCAGAATTCCCCAGCCAGCTGGCTGGGGAATTCTGGGAGTTGAAGTCCTCCAGGCTTCAAGGGCCCAAGGTTGGAGACCTCTGCTCTAGACTAACCAGAGGTGAGATTCAGCCGGTTTGGACCAAGTTCTGGAGAACCCGGTAGCAGAAAGTTCTCATTTATTTATTTGCTTGTTTATTTATTTATTTAAATTGAATTGAATTGAATTGAATTGAATATTTAATTTTGTCAAAAGCTTACACTGCAATAGAAACAAGAATAAACATCTAGAAATAGGAACTAATAGTTGGGGACAATAGGACAGGGATGGTAGGCACGGTTGTGCGCTTATGCACGCCCCTCCCTTACCGACCTCTTAAGAATGGGGTGAGGTCAATTTGAGAGGTTAGTTTGAGGGTAAAGGAGTGAGGGGTTTGAGCAGGTGACAACAGAATCAAGTAGTGAGCTCCAGACATTGACCGCTCTGTTCCTGAAATCGTACTTTATTTGTATTTATTGGTTCGTATTTGTCTTGAAGGTTTGGATGGGAGACCAAGTGGAGATCCCATAGCTATAACCAGTTGCAGAAAAAGCAACAACCTTCCCCCAAAGACAGCAACTCCATTCCTCCTTAATATTACTGCCAAGAAAACCGCCTTACGCAGCATCCCATGGTCAGATGAACACAATTCACAAAGTTTTGGACAATGTTTTCTTCCAGCTCATCGTGAACAAGGAGTTCAGTTCATGATTGCCATATTCGCTTAACAACTCTGCCCCCCCCCCCCCCCAAAAAAAAAATTCTTAAAATCAGGTTGGTCACATTATTTAGGCTTAGCTATTGGTGTGACTTTTGCCTGTAATTCTGGGCTGATGGGTTGAGGACTGCCTATTGCTGTGAATTAAGGCTGTCACGTTTAAACAAGGACCACTTGTTTGGGGCTGAAGGTTTCAGACTTCCTTCTGTTTCAGCAAAAAGAGAGAAAACAGTGGTTTTTTGGTGTTTTTTTTTTTCCTGACTATACAGTAAGGGACAGTTGGGCGTGAACTCAGTGCCCGGGTGTCTCAGTTCAGTGGCTCCCTGGACCTGGAGCATGTGATCCTAAAAAAGCAATTAAATCAGATCCAACACTGACCTTTTAAGCTCTTAAGGCTTTTATATCCCTGGCCAGGTCACATCGTGGTGTCTGCCCAAAGAGCTTTTATCCTAGAGAGAGAGAGAGAGAGAGAAGGACAGAGAGCAAAAAACAAAATATGGAATTACAGAGTTGGAAGGGACCTTGGAGGTCATCTTGTCCAACCCCTCCCTGCTTGAGGCATTCCAGACAAAGGGCAGTTCAGTCTCTTCTTCAAAACCTCCAGGGATGGAGCAGCCAATTCTGGAGGCAAAAGGCTCCACTGGTTAATTGTTCTTCTCGTGGTCTACATTCTAAGTTGGATCTGAGTCAGAAGGGACCTTGGAAGCCTTCTAGTCCAACCCCTGTTCAAGCAGGAAACATTTCTGACAAACGGTTGGTTGTCCAATCTCTTCCAGAAAACCTCCAATGATGGAGCCCCCTCAATGTCTGGGGGCAAGCTGTTCTGCTGGTGAATTGTTTTTATTGTCAGGAAATCTCTCCTTAGTTCTAGCTTGGATCTCCCTTTTATATCTCTTATTATCATCCTCCCCCCATTGCTTCTTCTTGCTTTGGAGAGTGACAGACCCTCTAATATTGGAAGACTGTTATTATATCACCCCTAGCAGAGGTGGTATTCAGCCAGTTCTAACCAGCTCCGGAAAACCAGTAGCCGAAATTTTGAGTAGTTTTGAGAAACGGCCAATGCCGCCTCTGACTGGCCCCAGCAACCCCATCAATTCCCTGCCTCCCATTGAGTCCCAGCTGGGAAAAGGGGAAAAGAATAGAATAGAGAAGGGAATAGAATAAGAATAAAAATAGAATAGAATAGAAAATATGGAATAGAATAGAATAGAATAGAATAGAATAGAATAGAATAGAATAGAATAGAATAGAATAGAATAGAATAGAATAGAATTCTTTATTGGCCAAGTGTGATTGGACACAAGGAATTTGTCTTTGGTGCAAATGCTCTCAGTGTACATAAAAGGAAAGCTACATTCCTCAAGTATCAAGAATCATCAGAAACAACACTTAGTAATAGTCATAGGATACAATTAGAGTAGAAATAGAATGGAATGGAATAGAATGGAATAGAATGGAATAGAACAGAATAGAATAGAATTCTTTATTGGCCAAGTGTGATTGGACACACAAGGAATTTGTCTTTGGTGCAAATGCTCTCAGTGCACATAAAAGAAAAGCTACATTTGTCAAGAGTCAAGAATCATCAGGTACGATACTGAATGATAATCATAAGGTACAAATAAGCAATCAAATCCTACTAGGAAACAGTCAGTATAAATCCTAAGGATACAAGCGACAAAGTTACAGTTATACAGTCCCAAGGGGGAGGGGATGGGTGATAAGGAGTGATGAGAAGATTAATAGCAGTGCAGAGTTTGCAAAAAGGTGGACCGTGTTGAGGGAATTACTTGTTTAGCAGAGTGATGGCGTTGGGGGGGGGGGGGACTGTCCTTGTGTCTAGTTGCTCTGGTGTGCAGGGCTCTGTAGCCTCGTTTTGAGGGAAGGACTTAAAACGGTTTGTGTCCGGGATGTGAGGGGTCTGTAAATCCGGGTCTCATTTTTGTTTTGTTTTGTTTTGTTTTTTTTATTAAAAGCTTTTGGAGGGGGACCTTCAAAGAGTCAAACCAGTTCATCGCCTCTTGTCCCTCGACTTCGCTGGCCTGGCTGAACTCCTTCACCTTATCTGGCCAGCCAGCCACCCGCCAGCCTGCCCTCCCCACTCCCTTTTCCTGGGGTGACGCGAGGTCAGAGGGGCTGCTGGCTTCGGCAATTGCAACCAGGCAGGAAAAGGGCGTGGGAGAACCGGCCTTCCAGGAGCGCATCCCGGCTGCAACCTCTCTCGCAAAGCCAAAGGGGAGGCGCGTGGGAGCCAAAAGGAGGGCATCGCGTGTGCGTGGGAGCTCCGAGCCCTGCTTGTCAAGCAGCCGCCAGGGCCTTGTCTCTTTAAGCCCGCAGCCGGGGCGGTGACAAGAAGGCGGGCTTGTGGGCTCCTCTGTCCCAGGCTTGAGAAAAGAGGAGCGGAAGGCGCAAGGTTAAAGTCCCAGGTGGCGCCAGGTTCCAGTTCGGCGGCTGCTGCTGCTGCTGCGCACGCCAGGTGAGTCGGGGCAGGTGCGGCTTGGCCGCCGGCAGGTATAAGAGAAGGCGGCGGAGGCGATTCCCCACCCTCCCACCCCCGGATTGGGGCTTCCGGACCGGGAACGAAAGAAGGAAGAGAGAAAGAAAGAACAAGGGAGGGGGGAAAAATGGTTGTTTACAGGCTTCGCGTTCCCGGGTGGCGTGATGGGCCGATCGTGAGGACGGGGAGCGCGCGCGCGTGTGTGTGTGTGGGGTTTCCCCCCCCCTCGCGTGGAGGCTTCTCTGCGCGCTTTTCAGCGGAGAGCTGGAGGAGCTGAGTTCAAATCCCGACCGTATCCCAGGGCTACACGTGTCCTCCGACCTCACCCTGTCAAGCCTGTTTTTGGAGATCAGTGTCCTTTTAGCCCAATTGGCAGGGCTCCATTCCAAGCAAGGAGGTGGGTTGAGTCCTGGTGGACAATCGCTTCAATAGGAGCCGGTTCTTAGGCTGCCATAAACAGAAGGATGGAATCGAGATCAGGTGGTTAATGTCCCTTGGTAATAAGGCCACGCTTGGAAATACTGCATCCAGTTTTGGTTGCTGCAATGTAAAAAAAAAAAAAGACATTGAGACTGGAGAAAGAGTGCAGAGAAGATCAACCAAGAGGATTAGGGGACTGGTGGCTAAAACGTATAAAGAACGGTTGCAGGAACTGGGTATGTCTAGTCTGATGAAAAGAAGGACTAGGGGTGACAGGATAGCAGGCTTCCAATATCTCAGGGGCTGCCCCAAAGAAGAGGGAGTCAAGCTATTCTCCAAAGCACCTGAAGGCAGGACAAGAAGCAACGGATGGAAACTCATCAAGGAGAGAAGCAACCTGGAACGAAGAAAAAGAAAATTCTTGCCAACGAGAACAAGTAATCAGTGGAACAACTTGCCTCCAGAACAGAATGAAATGGAATGGAATAGAATGGAGTAGAATGAAGTTGGAGTAAGAATAAGAATAGAATTGAATTCTTTATTGGCCAAGTGTGATCGGACACACAAGGAATTTGTCTTGGTGCAAATGCTCTCAGTGCACATAAAAGAAAAGCTACATTTGTCAAGAGTCAAGAATCATAAGATCCAACACTTAAGGATAGTCATAGAGTACAAATAAGCCATCAAATCATACCAGAAAACAGTCCATATAAATTGTAAGGATGCAAGTGACAAAGTCACAGCCATACAGTCCCAAGTGGGAGGGGATGGGGGATAAGGAGTGATGAGAAGATTAATAGCAATAGTAGTGCAGACTTTGTAAATAGTTGGGACAGTGTGGAGGGAAGTTGCAAACGCTCCAACCCTGGAAGTTTTTAAGAAGAGATTGGACAATCATCTGTCTGAAATAGTCTAGGGTTTTCTGCTTCAGCGGGGGGTTAGACTTGAGGAC
Organism: Hydrophis major; assembly: GCA_033807585.1. NCBI lineage: Eukaryota > Metazoa > Chordata > Lepidosauria > Squamata > Elapidae > Hydrophis > Hydrophis major. Next base: position 4,418,738 of record CM066339.1, on the reverse strand, counting down.
CGCTAAGATTCCTTCCAACTTTGTTATTCTATTCTAAATTTGCTGGATGACTTGGAGGCGAGGGCAGCCTGTTGCTTGGCCTACCTTAAAAGTTGTGAGGATGAAACGAGAAGGTAGCAGGCTAGATGGAGCCCGAAGGACATGATCAAAGGTCTTGGGCATTCATGCCACCTTGGAATGCCTTAAACAGATGAAGTATTCCCTCAGCCTAAGAATTCAGGTAGTCTTTGACTTACAATGGTTCGTTAAGTGACCCTTTGAAGTTCCAACGGTACTGAAATAAAGGGACTTATGACCATTTTTTTCACACTTAGGACCGTTGCAGCATTCCCCAGGGTCATGTAATCAACATTCAGATGCTTGGCAACTGACTGGTATTTATGACGGTTGGGTTTTAGTGGGTAAATATTTGTTTTCTGTTTATATCTCCCCGTTCTTATTTTGTAAGCAAGACAAAGTGGCGAACATACCTAATGCACTTTCCTCCTCCTAGTTTCCCTACCACTACTACAACAACCCTGTGAAGTGCTAAGGGAGAGGGGATTGGCCCCCAAAGTCACCCAGCTGGCATTCATGCCTAGGACAGAACTAGAATTCACAGCCTCCTGTTTTTTAGACTGGTGTCCTTACTAGAAGACTAAACTGGCCTACTTTGTGTAAACTTACCTGTAAGAGCCTCTTTGGTCTAGTGGTTAGGGCACCAGGCTAGAAAGCAAGAGGTGTTGATTTCAATTCCTGCTTGAGCCATGAAAATCACCTGGTTGACCTTTGGCCAGTCCTTCTCTCTCAGCCTAATCCCCTGCAACAGGTTATTATGGGGTACAAATAAAAGGAGGAAGGTATGTTGATATGCCACCTTTACTTGTAAAAATAATAAAGGCAGGTTATAAATAAATAAAGTCCACTGTATAAGCTTGGCATATATTTTGTGGATATATAAGCTCAGAAAGTAACCCCACCCAGTACCTACATACTTTAGCTGTCTTTAGCTGCCTTTAGACTTTGCTTCTTAATAGAATTATAGCCCCTGAATCGAATTCTAAACCCATCTAGAGTCAATTAAACTAATGGCCCTCTTTGCATTTCATTTTTGCACTCTGCAAGTGTATTAGATAGTTTGTCATTGTCAGATTCCCCATCCCTTGGGCCCATGGAAGGACAGTATTTAGGAATCAGAAAATTTCCACCAGCAGTCCCAGTGGTAGGAATGACACGGGGTGGGATATAGATCGAAGCCTGACAGGATTCAATAGTTAGACCTCTGGATTCATGAGTTTCTGGATTCCCTTTGATTCAGAGTTTTTGAAAGCTGCTCCTTTAAGAATTGTGTAAAAGGAAAAGAGGGCAAGATAGATTTATGAATAAACTTCAGGGTAATTGATATGACACCTTCTCTGGCTGTTCCTGTTTTAAAACAGGAATTAACCAGGAAATATTGCTTGATTAATATCCAGAAAGCCAGAGAAGCGTTCTCATTTCTTCTGAGGCTGTTATTCAGAACGTGTCTGGCTGGTTTAGCAAGCAGCTTGCAATAATGATTTACCTAAAAAAAAAATTATTGGGATCTTCCAAAGGAGGTGAGAATGAAGAAATTCCTCAAGGCAATTTACTAATTTTTATATCAGCAAAACAAGGGCTGTGTTAAATAATTACTTGCAAGGTTGTTTTTCTTGCACCCATTCCAGTTTGGTGCAGTTGTCTAACTAACAACAAACAGAAAATAGGCTCAGAATTTGCGGAATGTGGAAAAAGATTTGCAGGTTTCAATGAGAGACTCATAATGTGGTGGACTAAAAAGGTAAAATTTTCTCTGTCAGGGCATGGTGTTCATATTTTTTGGCTGAGGGAATCTGTGATCCTAAGACAATTCCCATGGTCATATGGCCAGTGTGGCTATATGCCAGAGGCTCAAGGAATGCTATTACTTCCCACTGAAGTGGTACCTATTTATCTACTCACAGTTGCATGCTTTTGAACTGCTAAGTGGGCAGGAGCTGAGCTGGAGCAAGTAACAGGAGCTCACCCCATTGTGTGGAGCTCGGGTCTCAAACCCGGTCTACCAGCTCTCCACCTGACAAGCCCAGCAATCTTTAACCACTGAGCCATCATGCCTCGTGTAATGTTAGTAGCAGACTAAGGCCCACCAATTTCATGCCTTCCATATGTGTGAATGTTGGGACTACAACTCTTGACTGAGCTGGTTGTAATCCCAGGACACATGGCAAAAAGTTTGAGACTAAAGACTTGGCTAAAGAATTCTGGGAGTTGAAGTTGCCACACTTAAACAATAACCCAAGGGCTCACAGGTTGTCTAGCATCAATCATACCTATTGCATATGGGAAGGAAAAATTTAATCCGTGCCCACTCACCTTTTACTTTATAAGATTTTTTTACCCATTTTTTCCCAGGGATATAGGAGCACCAGGGTGGCTGTGAGAGGCTCCAAAAGATCCCCAGGAAAATCAGAGATCTCTGTCCAGAAAAATGCAGTGCTAGGAACCTCTAAGATCCCGTGCAAAACCTTCAAACTACCAGGCCCCCCTGATCAAGGATCCATGATTGAAGAAGACAAAGACCACTCAAAGGGGTGAGAAGGAACTTTCTAGAACAAATTTTACACCTCCGTTGCAATGTATACAGGTAGTTCTTCACTTACACCCATCCGTTTAGTAACAGTGTGAATGTTGGCCCCGAACAACACTGAGAAAAGTGACTTATGTCTGTTTTCACACAACCAAGTCCCGTTGCCTTCTGAAAAAGCACCTTTGGGACAGTGGTGAGATTCCAAAAAATTCACTGCCAGTTCTGTGGCCGTGGCTTGGTGGGCGTGGCAGGGGAAGGATACTGCAAAATCCCCCTTCCCTCCCCACCCCACTAACCTGCTTTCCAGCTCCATTCTCCTGGGCAGGGCAACCAAAGGAGACCCAGAAGATCAGTTCTGGACGTGGCTTGATGGGCGTGGTGTTCTGTGGGTGTGGCTTGGTGTCTTGGTGGGCGTGGCAGGAGAAGGATACTGCAAAATCCCCCTTCCCTCCCCACCCCACTAACCTGCTTTCCAGCTCCATTCTCCTGGGCAGGGCAACCAAAGGAGACCCAGAAGATCAGTTCTGGGCGTGGCTTGATGGGCGTGATGTTCTGTGGGTGTGGCTTGGTGTCTTGGTGGGCGTGGCAGGGGAAGGATACTGCAAAATCCCCATTCCCTCCCTCCCACACTAACCTGCTTCCCAGCTCCGTTCTCCTGGGCAGGGCAACCAAAGGAGACCCAGAAGATCAGTTCTGGGCGTGGCTTGATGGGCGTGGTGTTCTGTGGGTGTGGCTTGGTGTCTTGGTGGGCGTGGCAGGGGAAGGATACTGCAAAATCCCCATTCCCTCCCTCCCACACTAACCTGCTTCCCAGCTCCGTTCTCCTGGGCAGGGCAACCAAAGGAGACCCAGCTGGTCAGCTGGGACTCAATGGGAGGCAGAGAAGAGATGGGGTTGGCGGGGCCAGTCAGAGGTGGCATTGGCCGGTTCTCCAAACTACCCAAAATTTCTGCTACCAGTCCTACAGAACCGGTCAGAACCTGCTGAATACCACCTCTGCTTGGGACAACCGTGACCTGGATTGACTGAGAATCTCCAAGCTCTGTGTATTTTTATTATTATATTTTAATCGATTGCATTTTCATGTCCTTTTTTTTTTAAATGGGTTGCCTTTTATGTTTCCACCAGCCTGAACTTCCTTTGGCTTCCACAATTAATCCAGGGAATGACTGGATTTGTGGATGTTGTGGATGTTCCAACACTGGATGTTTTTAAGAAAAGATTGGACAACCGTCTGTCTGAAATGGTTTAGGGCAGGGGTCTCCAACCTTGGCCCCTGGAAGCCTGGCGGACTTCAACTCCCAGAATTCCACAGCCAGCTTTGCTGGCTGTGGAACTCTGGGAGTTGAAGTCCGCCAGGCTTCCAGGAGCCAAGGTTGGAGACCCCTGGTTTAGGGCTTCCTGCCAGAGCAGGGGGTTGGACTAGAAGACCTCCAAGGTCCCTTCCAACTCCGTTATTCTACATCCTGCTTGATTCTCTCTTTTCCTCCTACAAAGGGGATGTCGTCGTAACTTCTTCCCCAACTTTCTGCTGAGTTCACTTCTCCATTTCCCTCAACGGCTGGAGTTTGCAAAATTGGCTGGTGGTTGGACTTCTTCCCGCTGCCGCCTCTTTTGATCTTGCCACGCCCGATGCCGTGATGTGCGATCCTGGCCCCTAGACGGTGGTCTCAAGGAATGACGAGGCAAATTTCTTGGCTGGGCCTTATGCAAACTCTCTGGGTTCTATGTGCGGCCTTCCTGCTGGTCGGGGAGATGGATGCGGTAGGGCCTTCCGTTGGACGATGGAACGCCAAGCTCCCAGCATCCTTCTCTGCAGATGGTCATGGGCGAATTTCTGGAACCCAGAGCTCAAACGTGGACGTAAGTGGCCCAAAAGTTAGAAATATTGCTTCTCTTCAGTGATGGGATTCAAAAACATTTTTTTTACTACCAGTTTGTGGGCGTGGCTTGGTGGGCGTGGTGTGGCTTGGTGGGCGTGGCTTGGTGGATGTGGCAGGGGAAGGATACTGCAAAATGCCCATTCCCTCCCCACTCCTGGGGGAAAAATGACTGCAAAATCTCCATTCCCTTCCCCATCCCACTAACCTGCTTTCCAGCTCCGTTCTCCTGTGCAGGGCAACCAAAGAAGACCCAGCCAATCAGCTGTGGGCGTGGCTTGGTGGGCGTGGCAGGGGGAGGATACTGCAAAATCCCCATTCCCTCCCCACTCCTGGGGGAAAAATGACTGTAAAATCCCCATTCCCTTCCCCATCCCACTAACCTGCTTTCCAGCTCTGTTCTCCTGTGCAGGGCAACCAAAGAAGAACCCAGCCAATTGGCTGAGACTTAGGATGCAGAGAATAGATGGGTGGGGGGTGGGGGGGGGCAATCAGAGGTGGTATTGGCCGGTTCTCCGAACTACTCAAAATTTCCGCTACCGGTTCTGGAGAATGGGTCCGAACCGGCTGAATCCCACCTCTGGACCAAACCCTATGCCTCTTTACAAACTCCATGAGAAAGATTTGGAGTTGATCATGTAGTTGTGGCACCTCGCCCCTTTTCTAGAATATCTGGATGTGCCTCATAATTTATCGCCTTGATTTTCTCGACTGTAACCGGCTTGTTCTGGGATAATCGGGAAGGACTTTCTTGGTCCTACAACTTGAATGGCGCTTAGAATGTAGAATCCAGCCACCCACTTCATAATAGGTGGCATGACCTATGATGGAGATGCAACTACTAGTTTCTCTCCTGGCTTCTTCTGGGAACTTCTGGGAATCATTGGTGAGGAAGGATCCACATGCAGGAGAGGTCAGATGTGGGTTGGCTTTACCAGTTGACCATGATCGATGGTCCTCATGGATCCTTCCTTTCATCTTCAGAGTGTTGAGTGATAAGTGGTGCAGTGGCCTAGAGGTGACACTCTCGTCTCACACTCAGGAAGAAGCTGTGAGTTCGATCGTGGGTAGAGGCTCTCTCTCTCTCTCTCTCTCCTCTCTCTCTCTCAATAAAGGAGGGAGGGGTGTTTAAAAATGGTGGCACCACTCCTTAAACCTGGAAATAGAGTAGAGCCAACAATACTTGGCTCCATTTGCTGAGAAAGTTATAATTTGAATAGAAGTCAAGTGTTTTGCAGTATTTGCAAAGCCAGAACGGAGAATTGCGTGCCCAAATTCCTAAGTTCTACTTTTCTATCCCTTAACCATCTCTCATTGCTCACCCCTTTGTAACCAATCAGGATTAGACAAGATCCATTTTCATAACGGTCAGTCCAAGTGTAGTTTGTTATGCAACCCTCTCCTTCTTTCTTCCGGCTGGGTGACCTTGAGGCAGCTTCTTGAGAAAGTTCAGTTTCTACTTTCTATTTCCCAAGGGTTCCCCCTTCATTCATCCTGCTCACCGTTCATGGCAGCCTGTCACCGCCTAACAGCGAAGCGCAAACAAGCATAAGGCGGCAGCTGTCAGATCGTAACCAGGCTGCTCCCATGGAATCTCCCTTCTGTTAATCCTGCTTTCTTACTTCCTTGGTCTCCACTCTAGTGCAGAGAAGTAGGAAAACAGAATCAGTCGGACCGTTGTTCCTTCATCCGGCATAATCCGAACTGCAAGATGGACAGTGGCTTCCTCAACTACCTCAACGGAGCTTTCTGCATCTTCCCAGCTGCTCTGCAACCTTTGGCCATAACCCTTTATGTAAGAATCTCAGTAAGAAAGAAGACTTCTCCATTTTCTTTTCTCTCCTTGGACGGTTCTTTTCTCCCCTCTCCTTCGAGATTTTTAAGAAGTTCCTGTTGCCCCAGAAAATTTGGGTACTTTTACCTGCCATGCAATGGACCATACCAGATAGCTGGAATTAGTGGTGGGATTCAAAAAAAATGTTTACTACCCATTCGGTGGGTGTGACTTGGCGGGCGCATTTTGTAATGTGTGTGCAAATGGGCGCTATTTGTGAATTAATCCCCTTGGAAGCTAATGGCTATGTTATCTGATTTCCTCCACGGCTCTCCCTTGCAAGCGCTGACTGGGTTGCTTATATAGCTTGCCACACTTTTACAAGGTGTGAAATGCTCTTGGCTGAATGCCCAGAAGTTCAATTAAGCCTATTAAGAGCTTTCTCTTTCTGCTTGTCTTTCTGAGGTAATTGGAGGCTCTCTGAGCTCCCCAGAGTCTTAGCTAGGGGCGCTCCCAAGCCCCTGCTAGCCCCCAGCAACCCACCCCTGGTCTCAAATCATCTGGGGCAGGACATGCCTGGTTGGGAAGCTTGGATAATGTTTTTCCACCTCCTGTTTTACAGCAAATGCCCTTGTCTTTGGTTTCTTGTAGGTCCTTTGGCTTTTCTACCTCTTCGTTATCCTTGGGGTCACGGCTGAGAAATTGTGAGTGGTAAATCCAGAATCCAAATCCCACTTTCGGAGCCAAAGGCTTTTTTCAGATAGGACCTTCTGGCTCAGAAACTATTTTCTCCTCTCGTGTGCAAAACATGGATTGGGGTTGAAGAATAGACACCATGGCTGTCTATCAGCCCTCCGATGGAGAGTCAATAGCCCCCAGGTCTGGAGGTGGCTGATGAGGAAGAGGAGGAACAACTGGGCCCAGTGCCTGACGTACGAATGCGCAGAAGGGAGAGGAGAGCAGTGGAAATCTATGGGCCGGTCCTTGGGATGGAAGAGCCAAGACCTCCGTTATTTTGTTATTAGTCTTTAAGTGAGAAGTTATCTGCAGGAGACAAGACAGGGAGGGACAGCGATGAGAAGGGAAGTAGCATTTCAGAAATGTTTAATCGTTCTCTTTCTTTCTCCTTCTAGCTTCTGCCCTAACTTATCGGCCATCTCCACCAAGCTGCGTCTGGCTCATAATGTGGCAGTATCCTTTCGTAGGGCCCCGCTCCATCCTGTCCTTTGGGGGGGGGTGTCACAAAGTGGGTGATGAAAGAGAAGGTCCCAGAAGGACAAACCCATAAAATGGAGAAGGTGGACCAGGGAGGATAAGAGTTGGGTGGAGAATTTGGGTACAGTCAGGAAGGGTTGGTGAAAATGTTGCAGCCTTGAAAATGGCAATGGAAACCACTTTGAATTAAATGATTGATGATGAAGATAATGATGAGTATTATCATCATCATCAGATGTTTGAGCAAACCCCAAAGGACAAATATATTTCAAAAGAGGCTAGCTTTCTTTTCCTCCCAGGCAAACCATACGCCAATTCTGTGAGTGAAAACAATCGATGGAACCACTTGCCTTCGGAAGCTGTGGGTGCTTCAACACTGGAGGTTTTGAAGAAGAGTTTGGACAGCCATTTATCCATAGGATCACCTGCTCTAGCAGGGGGTTGGACTAAATGACCCCCCCCCAAAAAAAGTCCCTTCCAAATTGTTCTATACTAGCTGGATACCTGTGCTTCGCTACGAAACGATGTGATCAGGCTTAGTTTTTTGTGGAGGAAAATAAGGGGGGGAAAAATTCTTCCTCTGTCTACCAGCATCCATCAGTATTCATCTGGCTAGCATCCTGTCAGTGTGCGAGAGAGTTGAGGGCTGTTTGGAAAGTGAAACAGTATTTGCTGTGTGAGCAAGGAGAACAGCAAGGAGCCTGGATGTGGCTTAGCTCAACTATTCTGTACTAAAACTGCTTGCTGCTGTGAAAACAAACTGAAACTCCTCTCCTTGGCTTGTGTTTTGCATTTGGAAGAGATTTCTTTTCAGGTGGGGAGGGGGAGTAGAACTCCTTAGCATTAAAGCGTGTTAATAATAATAATATAGGAAATACTAACACTCTGATGGTCATTTCAAAAAATTCTTTCTTAGTGAACCCCTGGAAGCCAAGAGGAACATAGGTGCCAAATTTCAAGTGTAGGTTTTACGGTTCTGGAGATTTTGGGATGATGCATGAATGATTTTTGCTTTTATATATAGAGAGTGTAATAAGCTTTATGGCAAGTAATCAGCTCTCTGACTTTGCTGGCACTGGGGACATACAGGCCAGCAGAATCATGGAATGAAGCCCACTCCTGTACAGACCAGCAGTGGTCGTGGTACCTCTTCTTTCCTTAGCCCTTCCTCCATGGTGTCACCTTTCTGGCTTTTGGAAACGGAGCACCTGATATCTTCAGCGCGGTGGTTGCGTTCTCTGATCCCCGCACGGCTGGGCTAGCCATCGGAGCTCTCTTTGGTAAGAATGACAGAGGGAATGGCCGGGTTTGTGTCCTGTCTCAAACCAAGGTGTGTTTGAACTCTTGTGTCACGTACCAAGAATGGGGGACCGGGCCTTTAGTCAGAGTCAAGAAGATATATTGCTCAAGGCTGAACCCAAGAATCTAGTCAACTGATTTCAATGGGAGATAAGAGTCAGTGAAAGTCAAGAGGACTCGGATTTAGACATTCTCTGGGGGTGTAATGATTCTAGGCTGATGACTCACTTAATTCTGCTCCTCTAGCTCTGCTTATTGTTCTATGCTATAGTTGATTAGATAATCAACTATAATTTAATTTATATAAGTTGATTGCAGGGAGTACGATTTCAGCAACAGAGTGCTCAATGTCTGGAACTCACTACCTGACTCTGTTGTCACCTGCTCAAACCCCTCACTCCTTTACCCTCAAACTAACCTCTGTTGACCTCACCCCATTCCCAAGAGGTCTGTAAGGGGTGTGCATAAACGCACAATTGTGCCTACTGTCCCTGTCCTATTCTCCCCAATTATTCATACCTATTTCATGTATTTATACTTATGTTTATTCTTATTTCTATTATATTGTAAGCATTTGACAAATCAAATAAATAAACAAATAAGCTACCATTGACCTAGTTGCTCAGATTGGCAGGGTGCAAGGCCTGTTTTCAATTCAGTACGCTGTCAAGTAAGTACCTACGGAGCTTAATCTAACGCATGGCCAAAACATTCCTTGCTGTATTCCCTTTGGGATAACCTTTATTGTCATTTTTTATTGTGAGCACACTGGCCCACATTAAAAATGAAATTCTGTTGCCTGCTCTCAAAAGAAAGTATAGATCTACCCATACATGTATATAACACACATATACATGTTATATACATCTATCTATCTCAATTCTCTCTCTCTGTCTCTCTCTCTCACACACACATATATCTCTCTCTCCCTCCCTCCCTATCTATCATCTATCTAACAATTATCTGAGATCATTCTCCACTTCCATTCCTCCTTTGGACCCAGATTTCTCTTATCAGACCCTTGTCTCAGCTGAAGTTTTTCCTCCTGTCCCCCAAGGCCATTCTCACATCCCATCAGAGTATATATGGCTGAGAGAAAGGAAGGAAGGAAGGAGGGAGGGAGGGAGGGAGGGAAGGAAGGAAGGAAGGAAGGAAGGAAGGAAGGAAGGAAGGAAGGAAGGAAGGAAGGAAGGAAAGAAACCCTCCACCCACCTTGTCTTTTTGTTTTTTTACTAGGTGCTGGCATCTTCGTCACCACGATAGTCGCTGGTGGCATAGCCCTTGTTAGGCCTTTCACTGCCGCTTCTCGTCCCTTCCTACGGGATGCCATCTTCTACATGGTTGCAGTGTTCCTGACTTTTGTGGCTCTCTATTTTGAACAGGTCACTTTGCCCGAAGCTCTGAGTAGGTATTCGGAGGCAAAGGGAGGGGGGGAACGGGGGCCCTGAAAAAAATTCTTGTTGGGAGGTAAGACAATCCCTCTTCAGGTTTTACTTGATTTTGACCAACACGGATAGGTAAAATAAGGTAAAGGTTCCTCTCGCACATAATACGTGCTAGTTGTTTCCGGCTCTAGGGGATGGCGCTCATCTCCGTTCCAAAGCCGAAGAAGAGCCAGCACTGTCCGAAGACGTCTCCGTGGTCACATGGCCAGCAGAACTAAACGCCTTTGAAGGCGCACGGAACGCTGTTCCCTTCCCACCAAAGGGGCTCCCTATTTTTCTACTTGCATTTTGTACGTGCTTTCGAACTGCTAGTTTGGCAGAAGCTGGGACGAGCAACGGGAGCTCACGCAGTTATGCGGCGCTAGGGATTCGAACTGCTAAACTGCCGACCTCTCTGATGGACAAGCTCAGCTTCTCAGCCACGGAGCTACCGCGTTCCTAGAATACTTAACCTCATACAATGCTTTTACTAGAGCTGGCTTCTTTTCTTACTACAGAAACTCATTAGGCAGGAGCTTTTTAATTTATTTGAAATTGATTTAATATATATGAAATGGATTCATTAGCTTGTACACTGAACCGGAGAGGGCCTGATGAGCAGAGAAGACAACGTTAACTGCTGTGATGTCTCTCATTCACAGGTTTCCTTGGGCTTTACATCTTCTATGTCTTGACTGTGGTGGTTTCAACTTGGCTTCATAAGAGACAGCGCAGGGAAAGATCAGCCCCATCCAGCCTTCCAGAACCAGGTGAGGGATGGTGTATCTGTAGGCCAGAGATGGAGTGGACTCCAAGATGTTTAATAGTCCAGGTCCCATGAGCTCCAAACCAACATGATCAAAGATCAGGAAAGATGTCAGTTGGCTTCAGCTTCCTTCTGAGGAACCTATCTCTTCTACAAGAAGGGTTTGTGTTTTGAATGGAGAAGGACAGGAATTTAGCTGGTGACAACTACTGGTACAAAGTGACCTGCTAGGAAATAATTAGAGGACAATTAACTAAGATGAGTGTTGCAGTGACCTAGAGGTGAAGCTCTCATCTCACAATCAGCAGGCTGTGAGTTCGATGGTAGGTAGAGGCAAGATATTTCTCTGGGCACGTTAAGAATATGTCTGCTGAAAAAAAAAAAAAAAAAAAACCTCTGCACTGGCGACAGGTAGAACATCCGGCCAGTAAACTCACAACTCTATTCAGTTGCCTAGACTCCACCCAACAAGGGATTATGGGGTCATGAAAAGAAGATGGTGAATCTGAGATGCCAGAGCAAATTGTGCGAGACAAACTTCCTTCAATATTCCATCATCTTGCTCTACATCGTCACCTGAAGCTCAAGATTTGCATTGTACGAATATGACAAACCTGTTTTCTCCCTCCCTCTCTCTCTCTCCCTCTCTCTCACTCCAGAGTTTTCAACGGATTCCGAAGAAGGTGACAATGCAATTGTGAATGGAGGTAAGGCATGCTCCATTTCCCAAGCACAAAGATGGCTGACAATTGATGTTAGTTGTTTGTGAGGCCTACCATGCTCTTCCCTTACAAGTCTCAAGCCAAAATGCTTCCAGTGAACCAAGTTGAGAGGTTTCCTTGTTTCCTGAGGATCTTCAGAAAGGATTGGGAACAAAGTCCCCATTCTGCTTGAATGTTTCTGTTTGCCTGAAAATACAACCTACCCTGAAAGCCGCTTGATTTTTACATGTGTGCCCAATCCTACCCCTAAAATAAGCCCCAACCACACCAGAGTGGATGGATAAAAATTAAGCTAGGGTGGTGGTGGAGCTGCGCTAGTACTTACCTTTGAACCGTTGCAGCCAGGCTTAGCGCATCCCGACACCTGCCTTGCCGTCCCATTTCTTCTGCAAGGCTGGCAAGGCCTCTGGAGCTGATAACAAAGCTCTGGATTGATCCTGAGTTACCGGCTGTTAGTGGCTCTTCAAGAAAGCCTTGCCGGCTACAGAAGAAGAAGTTCCTGAATGCCTCTGACAGCGCAAAGGAGACCTGGTGCCTTTCTTTGGTGGCAAAAATAAAAAAAATAAGACAGGGTCTTATTTTCGGGGAAATACGGTAGAAGCCCAGGAGCCTGTGAGGTCTAGCCCCCCATCTTATAGACACAAAGCCAGCTGGGTGACTTTGGATCCATCCTTATACTCTCTCGACCCTAAAATGGAAATAACCAACCATTTCTATCCCGGCTTGGAAAAGTGCAGTAACAAATCTTGGCGATTGCCAATTGTTATGATTGGCTTGAAGGCCCCAAGAAATGTAAGAGAGATGAGATGTCTTTTAGAGCTTCTTGTTCCTTTCGCTTGTACAGAGGGAGAATATCAACCGCTGTTGCCCTTGGAGGAGACGACGTTCCGGATTCTGACTCAGTCCATCAACCCTCTGGATTATAGGAAGTGGAGGAGGAAACCCTGCTATTGGAAACTGCTCAAGGCATGCAAGGTGAAAGCTACATCTTTCATATAATAATATATATATTGAGCTATATATGAATCTCTCTCTCTCTCTACCTACCTACTTACCTACCTATTCATATATACCCATGCTTCACTATGAAACTATGTGGCTGGGCTTAGTTATTGGGGAGGAAAATAAGGGGAAAAATTATGCCTCTGCCTACCAGCATCCATCAATATTCATCTGGCTAGCGTCCTGCCAGTGGACTGTTTGGAAACTGAAAGAGTATTTGCTGTTTGGGCAGGGAGACAGCAGGGAGCCTGGATGTGGCTTAGCTCAATTGTTCTGTACTCAAGCTGCTTGGTGCTGTGAAACTAAAACTCTTCTCCTCTGCTTGTGTTTTGTCATTTGGAACAGATTTCTTTTCCCTATCGTTTCTTCCCATAATTTTTCATTCCCGAACCAACATTATTTCTGCTGAGTGGACATTTAAGAGAGTGGTTTTAAAGGTCGGGGCTCTTCCTGTTGCATCTCTGCAAAGCACTAGACCGACAAGTTCTATTGTCCTTGAAGCCAAAAGAGCTCGTGACTTCTCTTTGTCTTCCTTCTAGAAGAAACACATGAGGAATACGGGGGAGGTTTGGGCGTGCCAACAGACACACAGAATAGTCGTTCCACATTTGTTGGTCATAAAGAATGCAGCTCCTTGTGGTTTCCAAGGCGTAAAGTTACAGGCAGCGCCGAGACCCCTTCGTAATTCTTGTGGCAATGATGCTGGTGACTCAATCCGAGACACAAGGAACGGCGACATTTCATAAGTGCCAGTTTGGTCGAGTGGTTAAGGCACCCCAGGCTAGAAAGCGAGAGACCGTGAGCTCGAATCCCACCTTGCTCTCTCGGTGATGTTAAGAGGGTTCTTAGCGGTCCCTGGATTAGGCTATTGTTTCATGTTTGATTGTCTGAGCTGGGGATTCCTTGAGAAGCTGCTTGTATGTAAACAGAAGGTGAATTTCACTCCCTTCAGGCACTGATGACGTAACCTAGTTTGGTAATGAAACGTCTGCAAAAAACCAACCAACCTCAGAGAGCACCAAAGACCCCACAGTCATCGTCGTTATCCTCCTCCTCCTTCTCCTCCTCCTCCTCCTCCTCCTCCTCCTCCTCTTTCCTTCCTCCTCCTTCTCCTCCTCCTCCTTTTTCCCTCCTCCTCATTCTCCCAACCCCCCTGCCTTCTAACACCGATGATGTTACCTACTAGGATCATGAAACATCTGTAAGAAAATAACCAACCTCAGAGAGCACCAAGGACCCCACAGCCGTCATCCTCCTCCTCCTCTTCCTCCTCCTCCTCTCTTTTTTCCTCCACTCTACAACCCCCATTTTTTTCTAGCACTGGTGATGTTACCTAGTTTGGTAATGAAACGTCTGCAAAAAAACAACCAAGCTCAGAGAGCACCAAGGACCCCTGAAAAGCTTCCAGATTTTTTTCTTCTTCTCACCAATAAGACCCTGTCTAACCAAGGGTTAAGGCACCAAGTTCAAAAACCAGGAAACCACGAGTTCTAGTCCCTCTTTCTATAGAAGTGCAGGACAATCTCTAGTCTGGAAAACTGGCTGATAGCTTCTTCTTTTCCTACAGCTTCCTGTGGAGCTGATCCTTTTACTGACAGTACCTATTGTTGACCTTGACCGGGACGATCAAAACTGGAAAAGGCCTCTGAATTGTTTGCATCTGATCACCGGCCCTCTCATCTGCGTTCTCGCCCTGAAATCTGGAACCTGTAAGTTCCCACCTTTCCCTTCACCAATTGGGCTGTGTAATTTGGAAGGTGGCGAAAAGTGAGCAGGAGGAAGGACCTCTCTTGATCTCAAACACCCCCCCCCCTCCCTTGGTGTATAAATCGTCTCCATTTCACTCTCCAGTACTCCCAGTTAGAAGTGGGGGGGCATTACAGCTGTGAGAACAGGAAAAGAGACTGAAGGATGAGTAGGATGGGGGTGATGATGTAAAAGCAAGGGGTCTTCAAACTTGGCAAGTTTAGGACTTGTGGACTTCAACTCCCAGAATTCCTGAATTAACATGAGTGGAGGAGGACTTCTGGGAGTTGAAGTCCACAAGTCTTAAAGTTGTCAAGTTTGAAGACCCCTGAAATAGATTAGATAGAGAAAAGAGAGGTAGAATAGATAGAGAGAAAGAGTGAGATCGAATAGATAGAGGGAAGAGAGAAAGATAGAATAGATAGATAGAATAGATAGAGAAAGAGAGGTACAATAGATAGAAAAAGAGAGATGGAATAGATAGATAGAGTAGATCAAGGGTCTTCAAACTTGGCAAGTTTAAGACTTGTGGGCTTTCAACTCCCAGAATTCCTGAGCTAACATGACTGGAGGGGGAATTCTGGGAGTGTGCAGTGTTCTGTAGCTTTGTTTTGAGGGAAGGAGTTGAAACAATTTATGTTCAGGATGTGAGGGGTCTGTAGATATTTTCACAGCCCTCTTTTTGACTCGTGCAATATATGCGTCCTCCATGGAAGGCAGGTCGGTAGCCATTGTTCTTTTCTGCAGCCCTAATTCCTCTCTGGAGTCTGTGTCTGTCTTGTTGGGTTGCAGAACCAAACCAGGCAGTGATAGTGGTGCAGATGACAGACTCCATCATTCCTCTGACAGGCGCCTTCCAATATCTGTGTTGCAGATGGTCTTTACAAGCTCCAGGGAGTCTTCCCAGTTTGGGGTCTCGTGGTCCTGGTGGGAGCTACTTTGGCGGCTATTCTCTTTTGCGTCACCAGGAATGAAGAACCGCCCAGGTGCCACTTTGTGAGTCTTGGGGGAAAACTTGCGCTAGCACTTTAGATGCGGTCGGAATTGTGGAATCCGGTCTAGACATTCCCCACCTTCAGCTTCTGAAATTGACAAACCCTTCTACGGCTGATGTAGGAAGCAATCACACCTATGATTCCCACAAAGATGAAAGGCCAAGCCTAAGCTGAGGATGTGGAAAGAATGTGGAAAGTAGGTCTTAACCAATGACCACTCCACCCTTTCCCAATGACAGCCTCCTCCAGATGTGTGGCACGTATCAAAAGTATAAAGAATGGAAACAGAAATGGAGAACTGGTGAACAAATGATATAGATGTAGAATAGCAGAGTTGGAAGGGACCTTGGAGGTCTTCTAGTCCAACCCCCTGCTTAGGCAGGAAACCCTACACTACTTCAGACAAATGGTTATCCAACATCTTTTTAAAAATTTCCAGTGTTGGAGCATTTACAACTTCTGAAGGCAACTTCTGTTCCACTGATTAATTGTTCTGACTGTCAGGAAATTTCTCCTTAGTTCTAAGTTGCTTCTCTCCTTGATTACTTTCTACCCATTGCTTGGAATTTGAATTATTTGTCCAAGAGATTCATCGTAGCCAAACTGGACTTCTTTTTATTTTCATGGAGAATTCCTTGAAGTCGCACTTGGACTATTACATCCAGTTCTGGTCACCACAACACAAAAAAGACATTGAGACTTCAAACTTGGCAAGTTTAAGACTTGTGGACTTCAACTCCCAGAATTCCTGAGCTAACATGACTGGAGGAGGAATTCTGGGAGTTGAAGTCTACAAGTCTTAAAGCTCTCAAGTTTGAAGACCCCTGCTCTAGGAAGTGAGCAGAGAAGAACAATGATTAAAAGATTGGAGGGTAAAACCTATGATGAATGGTTGAGGGAGCTAGGTATGTCTAACCTATCAAAGAGAAGATTATGGGAGATAATGACCGTTTTCCAGTGTTTGAGGGGCTGTCACAGAGAAGAGAGGGTCAATTTATTCTCCAAAGCAGGGCAGGAGAAGAAGTATTGGGTGGAAGATAATTCAAGAGAGATCCAACCAAGAACTGAGGAGAAATTTCCTGAGAAGGAGAACAATGAATCAATGGAACGGTTTGCCTTCAGAAGTTCTAGGTGCTCCATCACTGGAGGTTTTCAGAAATAGGCAGGACAACCATTTGACCTGGTGGTATAAGATTTCCTGCCTTGAGCAGGGGGTTAAGTTAGAAGACCTTGAGGTCCCTTCCAGCCCAATGATTTTTTTTTTTTAAATTAGCAGGTAATCCAGTCAACTCTTCTTCCAGCTTAGAGCAAGAATAAATGAACTTCCCTAATTGTGGTTGGTCACAGTGACTGCTCCCTACAGCAAAATATTTGGAGACTTTTGGTCTTGGAAGGGAGATTTTGTGTAATAAAAAAATATTTGCTTCATTTCTCTGGGGAGAAATGAAAAGTGAACAATTTGTATTTTGCCCACGTCAACGGCTACTTTTTCAGTTCCTTTTCTGGAGCTCCATGCTAGGATGTGGGAAACATTTTGACTAGAAGTATTCTCAGATGCAAAGATCCCATTTTAAATGCAAAACGGGCACTTCTGAGCATTTGTTTTCAGCCCAAAACCGCTCTCTTTTGAGTTTGGGATCCTTCCCTTCTGCTCAAAACACACAATTGTTTTTTTTTTCCCCTGGATCCAAATGAGATATTTGGAATTTTAAAGTAGTTCAGACTGAAATTTTCTTCTCCCCGGCAGTTCCTCTCTGATCTCATAGTTATGCTGCAGTTAACTTACCCGCTCTCTTAAAAAATGTGAATGCAACAATAGAAGGGATTGTGCAACCACCTGGATCTAGTCCAAGATTCCCTAAGGGGATCTTTCTCAATCCAGTTACGTGGACTTCAGCTCCCAGAATCCTTAGCACTAGCCACACTTTGTCCATACATCTGGAGGATGCTTAGGTTCAGGGAAGCTGTAGGAAGCCATAATGTGTGTTTTTAAGTGTATTTATTGTCAGTTAGCATGATAAACCACTGCTTCCTGTTGGCCTGGCTCTTTGCAGCTGTGGCTTAAAATGACGCATGTCATGTGTGAAGGGGCGAGAACATGATTTCTGGAAGGTTTTCTGTTGATTTTGTTTTTATGTCCTTCCCAGTCTCCAGAGGTTCAGGAGAAAATATGTTTCAGAGAGACTGAGCAGGAGCAAAAGGGAAGGGAAGGGAAGGGAAGGGAAGGGAAGGGAAGGGAAGGGAAGGAAGGAAGGAAGGAAGGAAGGAAGGAAGGAAGGAAGGAAGGAAGGAAAAGTAGGGAAAGAAAGAAAGAAAAGAAAGGGAAAGAAGAATGACTTAGTTTATGCTAATTGTTAAGGCATCAGGCTAAAAAGAAAGAGAGAGAGACAAGAAGGAAGGGAAAGAAAGAAAAGGAAGGGAGAGAAAGAAAGAAAAAAAAACTAACTTAGTTTGTGCTAATGGTTAAGGAATCAGGCTAAAAAGAAAGAGAGAAAAGGAAGGGAAAGAAAGAAAGAAAGAAAGAAAGAAAGAAAGAAAGAAAGAAAGAAAGAAAGAAAGAAAGAAAGAAAGAAAGAAACAAACAAACAAACTTAGTTTGCTCTAATGGTTAAGACATCAGGCTAAAAACCGACAGGCTTTGAGTTCTAAGCTCACCTTGGACATGAAAGCCAGCTGGGTCACTCTCAGCCCAACCCACCTCACAGGGTTGGTATTGCAGGGAAAACAGGAGGAAGAAGGCGTACTGGGTGTGCTTGCCACCTTAAATTATTTTAAAAAATAAAGGTGGAAAAAAAATTAGGGAAAGGGAAGGAAAGTAAGAAGCGGAAGAGATAAGAGAGAGGTAGAGATATAGTACATAGATGAAATATAGAAGACAAAGAGGTAAAGAGAGAGAGAAAAGGGGAAGGGAAAGGAAAGGGGAGATGAGGGGAGGAGAGACGAGAGGAAGGGAAAGGGAGGAAAGAAGGAAAGGGAGGAGGGAAAGGGAAGGAAAGGGAAGGGAAGGAAGAAAGATAAGAGAGAGAGGGAAGAGAAGGAAAGAGAAAGGAAGGAAAGGGAAGAAGGAAAGGAAAGGGGAGACGAGGAGAGGAAGGGAAAGGGAGAAAAGAAGGAAAGGAAGGAGGGAAGTGAGAAGAGGAAAGAGGAAAGGGAAGGAAAGGAAAGAAAGGAAACGAAAGGGAAAAAAGGAAAGGGAAGGGAAGGAGGAAAAGGGAGGGGAAGGGAAGGAAAGGAAAGGAAAGAAAGGAAAAGAAAGAAAAGGAAAGAAAAAAAGGAAAGGAAAGGGAAGGGAAGGAGGAAAATGGAAGGGAAGGGAAGGAAAGGAAAGGAAAGGAAAGGAACGAAAAGAAAGGAAAGGAAAGGAAAGAAAAAAAGGAAAGGGAATGGAAGGGAAGGAGGAAAATGGAAGGGAAGGGAAGGAAAGGAAAGGAAAGGAAAGAAACGAAAAGAAAGGAAAGGAAAGAAAAAAAGGAAAGGGAAGGGAAGGGAAGGGAAGGGAAGGAGGAAAATGGAAGGGAAGGGAAGGAAAGGAAAGGAAAAGAAAGGAAAGAAACGAAAAGAAAGGAAAGGAAAGGAAAGGAAAGGAAAGGAAAGGAAAGGAAAGGTAAGAAAAAAGGAAAGGAAAGGGAAGGGAAGGAGGAAAAGGGAGGGGAAGGGAAGGAAAGGAAATAAAGGAAAAGAAAAGAAAGGAAAGGAAAGAAAAAAGAAAAGGGAAGGGAAGGAAAGGAGAGGAGAGGAAAGGGAAGGGAAGGGAAGGAAAGCAGGGGAAGGGAAGGGAAGGAAGAAGGGAAGGGAAGGAAAGTAGGGGAAGGAAAGGAAAGGAGAGGAAAGGAAAAGCTTGAAATGACTTTGCTGGGCTGCAAGACCGACCCCAGCTTATACCATAGTCCAGGCTAAAACAAAACCACGATTTAATGGGACGAGTGCATTCATTGCTCTCTCTCCTTTGGCTTCCCTTTGGCCACAGCTGTTTGCCTTCCTGGGGTTCTTTGTCAGTGCCATGTGGATCAATGCGGCGGCCACAGAAGTGGTGAACATCCTCCAGACATTGGGCATCACCTTCCACCTGAGCAACACAGTCTTGGGCTTAACGCTGCTCGCCTGGGGAAACAGCATCGGGGGTAAGTTGAACAAGCCATGGCATTTAATTTCGTGGTACGAGGTGCAATGGGGCAATAAACTAAACTCAAGCAAACCTGTATTCAGGAAGTGAATGCTCTTATGCTGAGCTTGTCTTCTCTTTCCCCCAACAGACATGTTCTCCGACTTAACGATGGCACGACAAGGTTATCCCAGGATGGCTTTTTCAGCCTGTTTCGGGGGTATCATCTTCAGTATCCTTTCAGCAGAATTGGCAGGGCTCAATTCCAAGCAAGAAGGTCGGTTGAGTCCAGGGGTGGGATTCAATTTTTTTTAACAACCGGTTCTGTGGGTGTGGCTTAGGTGGTGGGCGTGGCTTGGTGGTCATGGGACTGGGTGGACGTGTCTTGGTGGTCATGTTATTGGCTGGGCGTGGCCAACTCAATATCACTCACATCGAGGCACGCATCTCCTCGCCTGGCCTCTCGTGACTATGGGGATGCTGCAACAGTCGTAAGTGTGAAAAATGGTCATAAGTCACTTTTTTCAGTGCCACTGTAACTTTGAATGGTCCCTCCACACAAGCAAAGTACCAGCAAAGGAGAGGAAAAAAACTCCAGAGAAGTTCCTGAGACAGGAAGTCTAGTCCTGCCGAGAATGTAATAAGGGTTAACGGAGAGGCAGTTTCTGTAAGCAACACCAGAATGTTTCCTTCCTGCCTTCCTTACAGGATTAGGCCAGTCATTTCTTCTAACAATCGGTTCTCCCAACTGCTTAGAATGTTAACAACCGGTTCTAGCAAATAGGACCAAACTGGTAGAATCCCACCCCTGGTTGAGTCCTAGTAGTAGGAGCCAGCTGTGTGCTGCAGCTGCCAAAAAAGCCAACGCTGTTCTGGACTGCATAAACAGAAGGATAGAACCAAGACCACCTGAAGTGTTAATACCACTTTATAAGGCCTTAGGTAATAAGGCCATACTTGGAAATACGGCATCCAGTTTTGGTCGTCATGATATGAAAAAGATGTTGAGACTCTGGAAAGACTGCAGAGAAGAGCAACCAAGAGGATAAGGGGACTGGAGGCTAAAACATATGATGAACAGTTGCAGGAACTGGGTATGTCTAGCTTGATGAAAAGAAAGATTAGGGGAGACAGGATAGCAGTCTTCCAATATCTGAGGGGCTGCCCCAAAGAAGAGGGAGTCAAGCTCTTCTCCAAAGCACCAGAAGGCAGGACAAGAAGCAACGGATGGAAAGTAACCAAGGAGAGAAGCAACTTAGAACTAAGGAGAAATTTCCTGACAGTTAAAACAACCAGTGGAACCACTTGCCTCCAGAAGTTGTAAATGCTCCAACTCTGGAAGTTTTTAAGAAGAGATTGGATAACCATTTGTCTGAAGTGGTGTAGGGTTTCCTGCCTAGGCAAGGGGTGGGACTAGAAGACCTCCAGGGTCCCTTCCAAGTTTGTTATTCTATTCTAATTACAGTCCTAACTCAAGGACTTCTTGAATATGAAACCTTTCAGCCCCAAATGCTATTTTTGCAGGCGGAAGATTCCTTGTCCAAAACCCAACATTTTGCATCTTGTTTCTAACCCAACCATAACTTTGCATCCATTTCATAGCTGGAAGTTTTCAGCTATTTGAAAATAATAATAATAACAACAATAATAATAGCAACAGCAATAACAACAATACATTCAATTCCCAACCCAATCATCAATTAATAATAGTTTCAGCATTCAACCCTCTCCAAATCAGCCTGTTCCAAAACTGGTTGTGGAATCTTTTTTCCTGAACTCTCGTCCCAGATATGCTTGTCGGCGTCGGGCTGGGCTGCCTTTTGCAAATGTCGAGCAGCAAATGGGTAGTGAGGGTACGGAACATCTATATGTCATGTTGTGTATTTTATTTCTTTGCTTCCTTTATTTCCCCTTGGCCCTTCTGGAGAGGGGAAAGCAGATGAGTGATATTTTTTTTTCCTGTCTAAATAGAAAATGGGGAATATTGCTGCAGCTGGAAGGCAGCTGGCTCTAATGCAGGAAGTGCAAACTGAGATATACCAAGAGGGGAGAATGTATGTAGCTGAAGGTTGAAATGAGAGGTCTTTGGTGCTCTCTCAGCTTGGCTTTTCTTGCAGACGTTTCATTACCATACTAGGTAACATCATCAGTGTTAGAAGGGAGTGGGGTTGGCAAGGAGGAGGAGGGAGGAGGAGGAGGAGTTGGAGACTTTCCCCGCACACTTCAAAAGGGTCAACTAGATGAAGCTTGAAACTTTTCCTCCACTCAAAGTATTTAGTAAAGCTGTATTACTATTCTTCTCATCTTTCCTATTACCTATTTCCTTTTCTACTTACGACTATAACTTTGTTGCTTGCATGTTTACAAATTATATTGATTTATTTAGTTTCCTAATAGGATGTATCTTGATTGCTTATTTAGCATCCCATGACTATCGCTAAGTGTTGTATTTTACTATTTATGATGATTGTATTTTTATGATGACTATAATCATGATTTATCACTAATACCTTTTATGTACAGTGAGAGCTTATGCACCAGAGACAAGTTCCTTGTGTGTCCAATCACACTTGGCCAATAAAAGAATTCTCTTTTCTTCTCTTCTCTTCCGTACTCTACTCTATTCTATATTCTCTTGTCTTTTCTCTTCTTCTCTTCTCTTCTCTTACCTACTCTATTCCCTCTCCTCTCCTCTCGCTGTTGCCTTCTCTTCTCTTCTCTTCCCTTCCCTTCCCTTCCCTTCTATTCTATTCCCTACTCTCCTCTCCTCTCCTCTATTCCCTATTCTACTCTCCTCTATTCATTATTTGCTCTTTTTCTCCTCCTTTGCAGCTCGAGCCGGACGACCTCTTGGTATGGATTCTAGCAGGTGCCCTGGGCCTCAGCCTGGTCATTTCTTTCCTTTCAGTGCCCGCCCAGTGCTTCCATCTGGGCCCAATGTATGGCTATTGCCTCATAGCCTACTACGTGGTCTTTCTAACCATCGCGCTGCTGACCGAGTTTGGGGTGATCCGAATTTCCACCTTCTGAATGAAAGCGTCTCCTCTGAAGTTCTCACCCACATCTCCCAAAGTTGGACTTGCTCTCGACCCTGTCATTTACTTGAAGACGGTGCCTTTGGGGACAAAGACTTGCTGGCGATGTCTAAAATAGGTACCCAGGTTGGATGCTGGCCACGGTGCAAAGGATGATCGGTGAAAACTGGTCACCATGGCTGTGGCCGACATGCATCAAGCCAGCTGTTCCACATCCTTTCGATGCGATTTGGGGATTTTAGAACCAAATCTAGGATTACAGGACATGTGGGACATTGTTTGTCCCAATGCCCCAACCCGCCATCCCCATCAGTGTTAGCTTTTCCAAGGGAAAATCCTTGTTTGATCACAATATTTTTTTTTAAAGGTATCCTTTTAAAGAAACGAGTTTTGTTAGAAGTATTTTTTTGGGGGGGGGTGTTCCTGAATTGAAGCTTGAATGCATCCCTCAGGTATCTATACAATTTTTCATCCATTGTGACCTCTGTTTGGTAGCAGGGGTGTCTCCGTCATTCATTCATTCATTCATTCATTCATATATATATATATATTCCAACCAATCAGAACACAGCCAAACCCTCAACCAATCAGAACACACCCCCACCCAATCAGAACACAGCCAAGCCCCCACCCAATCAAGTCACACCCCCACTAGCAGTTAAAAGGAAGCAGCAGCTGCAAGCTCACATCACTCTGAGAAGCACAGAGCTGAAGACCAAGCCTGAAGATGATGAATGAGACTTCATCGAAACGTTGCCTAGATACTTCCAATCTTACGCAGGAGAAAACCCGAATAACCAAAGATACACATACAAATATCCACGAGAACCTCAGAAAATATATATATATATATATAGGTTTGAATCCCTAGCACCACGTCATGGAGTGAGCCCCTGTTTTGTGTCCCAGCTTCTGCCAACCTAGCAGTTTGAAAGCACGTAAAAAAAATACAAGTAGAAAAATAGGGGCCACTTTGGTGGGAAGGTAACAGCGTTCCGTACGCCTTCAAAGGCATTTAGTCCTGCCGGCAACATGACCATGGAGACGTCTTCGGACAGTGCTGGTTCTTCGACTTTGCAACGGAGATGATTATCCAGAAAAAAAGAACCACAGAAGAAAACTCCCTTGCTCATGACTGGAATCTGAATGTTGACTTTTAGCTACAAATGGCCTTATCCGTTCCTAAGAGAAGCCTACTGTAGATTTGCTGCTGAATTAATACATAGCAAAACCATGACATGAAAGGACAGTGGAATAATTGACAGCTGCCTGTGAAAAAGAGATAACCTGGGTGTGTTCACTAGCAAGCTTCTCTACCTTATTGGGTTGACCTACTTCCAAAATTTATATGGCTCCACAGACTTGCAAATCAGCTAAACAGATTGGGTTTCTCCAACACTACTAAAGTTAGGATTAAAAACCATTAAGATTGGAGTGAGGGATGAATGAAACTGCTAGGTTTGTAACTGACCAGGGAAAGCGTGCTTTGTGGACATAGCCATCATTGTTGAAAAAGGGATATGGTTTGCAAGCTTGTGACCAAGAATGGGTAACTTTTGTTGTCTCTGAAGGCAGGGCTCGAAATCCTTCCAGACCTGTAAGGTCCTTGGTGCTCTCTGAGTTTTATGGTTTTCTTGCAGATGTTGCATTACCCAACTAAGTAATGTCATCAGTGCTAGGAGGGAGAGGGGTTGGTGGAGAGGAGAAGGACTGAAAGGTCCTTAGTGCTCTCTGAGCTTGGTTGTTTTCTCGTAGACATTTCATTACCCAACTAGGGGACATCATCAGTGCTAGAAGGGAATGGAGGAGGAGGAGGAGGAGGAAAAGAAGACTTGTAGACATTTCATTAGCCAACTAGGTAACATCATCAGTGCTAGAAGAGAGTTGGGTTTGCTCTTATTTTGCCATGTCAGCCACTAGTATATAAAAATATAAGAGCAAATCCTTCTAGCCTTGATATGGTACCTAGTTGGGTAATTGTCTATGGAGGTTCTTAAGTCATCCAGGATCTGGTTGTGCCAAAAATGCTTTTTCAAAAAGCATCTGGACTTTATTTTTTTCTTGAAGACATTTCGCTTCTGATCCATTCTTCAGTTCTGATTGAGAGTCAGAACTGAAGTCAGAACTGAAGAAGCTTCTTGGATGAGGGGTGAAATGATTTCAAGGAAAAAAAAAAGTCCCATTGCCTTTTGAAAAAAGCGCTTATGAGACGACTTGGGTAATGTCTGCAAGAAAACCACTAAGCTCAGAGACCACCAAGCACCCTGCCATTCAGCCCTGAGCTACAATATTCTCTTCTACCGGTACCTTCCAGACCTGTTAATCAGAATAAGAAAAAAAAAGAAGTGTGTTTGGGTGCAAAATGCATTGCAAATATGCAACTTTGATGACCATTTTTTTGTTCTTGGTTCCTCTTCCTTTCCTATTTTTCTGATGTCCTTGAACAAAGTTTTTAGTTTGCGCTTCCTGTTTCCTTTCTCTTTTTTATTTTTGGAGTGGGTAAGCAAATAGGATATCTATATGTAATATGATATTGCTCCATATGTGCTCCAAACCAGTGGCTTGTTTGCAGGAAAGTCCTGGCTGAACAATCTTTTTAAAATTTATTTTGTCTATTTCTCTGCTAAGTAAATCACAGTGACTAAAACATGCACTCTGACATACATAACAAATAACGACAGACTGATTTTTTTCAGATATATCCACCCGGCTGTGCACTAATATATATATAGGGTATAATATGTTCTTCTCAACTTTTTCCTTTTTTTCTTTCTTTTTTCTTTCTTTCTTTCCTCTTCTTTTCTTCTTCTTTTTCTTCCTTCCTTCCATCTTCCTCTTCCTTCCTTCCTTTTTCCTTTTCTTTCCTTCCCTTCCTCCCTTCTTTTTCTTCCTTTTGCCTTTTTTCTTTTCCTTCTTTTCCTTCCTTTTTCTTTTCCTTCCTTCCTTTTTTCTCCTTCCTTCCTTCCTTCCCTTTCCTTTTTCTTTCTTTCTGCCTTTCGCTGTTCCTCTTGTCTTTTGTCACTTAAACCCAGTAGATTTCAATCTGCCTAAATCAGCAATTACACAGACTGGGTGTTGACCAAGTCAAATACGGTTTATGCAGTTGTTGGGAAGTGGCTGGCTCTTAAGATTGACTTCACAATCCACACATCTGCTAGAAGAAGAAATATTGAAGCAGGCTTCTTTCTTAGGTTTCTCTTTAACCAAGAGGTTGTCCAATCTCTTCTTAAATACCTCAAGTGTTGGAGCATTTACAACTTCTGGAGGCAAGTTGTTCCACTGATTAATTGTTCTAACTCTCAGGAAATTTCTCCTTAATTCTAAATTGCTTCTCTGCTTGATTAGTTTCCACCCATTGCTTCTTGTCCTGCCTTCATATGTTTTGGAGAATAAGGGAGAAGTTAAGGAATGGTGGCCCAGGTCTATAGCTTTGTTCATTTCTGTAAATACTTTTAACTTCCGTTGAGCTTGTCTGTGCTTAATGATCTACCTCAAAGAGCCCAAGTGCTGTAATTTACCTTCCCATGTTGTTGTTAAGAAGATGTCAACAGAAGTAATAAAGAGCTTCAATCAATTGCAGGGTTTGTGTGAAACAACTCCCAATAGTTTGAGGTTTTCTTTAATTTGTCCAGCTGTACACAAAATCTATCCAGGATCCTCTTTGGAAATTTACTCATCAAATATGTAATTGAATAGTCTGGGAAAAGGAGGAATTTTGAGTTAGGATTGATTTGAATGTACAGGTAATCCTTGACTTAACTACACAATTGAACCCAAAATCTCCATCGCTAAGCAAGAGTTGTTACAAGTGAGTTTTCCCCTTATTTTATGACCTTCCTTGCCAGTTCTTAAATAAATCGCTGCCATTTTTAACTTAGCCACACGGGACCCCCAGGATAGTCTGTCATAAATACGAGTCAGTTGCCAAGAATCCGAATTTTGAGCCCTTGACCGTGGGAATTCTGCAACTGTCGTTAAGTGTGAAAAGCAGACATAAATTACCATTTTCGGTGCCGTCGTAACACATCAAATGTGTCAGGATTCTGGCAGTTCCCTCAATTAAATCATGAGTCTCAAGCCAGACTTCCAAAACTTCAAAAGGATTTATTGGGAGTTAACATGTCCGGCCCTGCCTGGGGTGTAGCTGACTCTGAGACACATCATTCATTGTCACCCTTGACCCTAGTTCTCCCCCCACCCTCTGGACGTATCATAATTCATATTCTCCAATGGGACACATCCATAGCCAAGAGTCATCAATCATTCTCCAATTAGAATTTTGTGCGGCAGAAATTTCGGCCACCTGGTTACTATCTTTCAAAACATTTATGGAGTGCACTTTCAGTTTCCAAGCTGCCACACTACTCGCCTCTCCTTTTCTGTCTAAAAAGACCATAGAAATATTTTATGAGTTGACAGAATGGTTACTAAACGAATGATTTTAAGTTGAAATCTACCTGCCTGTATACCCTTAATATATAAAAAGAGAGATGCAGAAAAAGGGGTTAAAGAGGTTTATTAAATGTTCTGTAAACACCTATATAATACTGTTTCAGACATATCGTTATATCGGTCATACAAACTTCCCCGTATCCAAAACCCACCGTGTCTTTCATATCATAATCCCCTGTGAATGATTGTCTTTGGAGGTTAGAGCAGAGAAAAAAAAATTAATTAGGAAGGAACATCCCTGCTTTTTTCTGAAGTTTGTTTTCCTTCCAAGAGGCTCCAAAACAACAACAACAACAACAACAACCCCAAAACTTTCTGGAGTTGTTTCTAGCTTATATCCTAAACGAGAATAAAAATAACAAAAACTTGAAAAAAAAAAAATGACCCCATTTTACTCAGTATGGGGTGGGTTTCCAGTATCTCTTATGCCCCACAGAGGAAGGAAATCTGAAATTATATCCTTTTTCATTTACTATCCAGGCTGATGGAAGGAAAAAAAAAAGGAATTTAGTGCTTATTTGTGACCCAAGTGTAGCGCCTCAAAACCTGGAATACGTTTTCTTCCCATTTTTAGTGTTTGAAATACTAAAATTAAGCTTGGCAGTGTTCAATCTTGCTTGATGCTCACTGGAAAGGCTATTGCTATCAATCAGTGTTTCTCAAAGCTTATCAAATTTGAAAATGCGTGGACTTCAATTTCCAGCATTCCCCAGCCAGCATATACATTCTCAAGATTGAGAAACTAATTGCTCTAGATTTTGACATTATGGACCTTAGCCAAAAAATGGTGCGAATGATGGGCTAGAGATGGTACCAAGCAGATTCTCATTAACAAGCCTAAGTGTGCATAGCATGTAAAATGTACCAAATCTGGGCCTTGCATGTACAAAATCTGGGCCGTTGACTGACAAGCAAGAAAACTCCAAATTATAAAGGTGGTCAGCCTTCATTTCCATTTAGTGATGCCAGCAAAACGGTCAGTAAACCAGATTAAGGACCACCCAAACTCCAGTTTAAAAACAAACAGAATGTACAAAGCTGCCTGTTGCTTCAAATCCAAACTCTGGTTTGGAGTTGTTGTGCATCCTGTAAACTCTAACAGCTCCATCCCAGAAGCTGGTCCTTCCTTGGTTGTGCGTTGTCACCACACAATCCCAGGAAAATGTGTGTTCCAGTTGGGGTACATAAAGTGCTTTCTGTAAGCACACGCAGTCAGCACTTCCCTGTTTTAAAATTTTACTTCCCAGGGAAAGAGCAATTATTTTGCAAGCCCTGGGAAAAAAACCTTGTCCCACACAAATAGGGGAGATTTAGAAATCCCTACCCATTCTGGGTAGGACCTCGAGACAACAGTCAGCTCTTTCAATATAGCAGTGATAGAGACCGCAAATGAGGTCCTGGGGAAACACCAACGTCCCAAAAAACCGTGGGTCACAAGTGAACTCCTAGGTCTATGTAACAAAAGACGGGAACTAAAGAAAAAGAAAAGCGATCCAGATGGAGCTCAGAAGTACAGGGAAGCTAACAACAAAGTAAAAAAGGGGATGAAAAAGGCAAAGGAAAATTGGATAGAGGACCAGTGTAAAGACATCGAGGTAAACTTGAAGAGAAATAACACCAAGAAAGCATACCAAATGGTTAAAAGCCTCACCACACAGAAACAAGGGAGACCCTCGAGCATACAGAGCAAATCAGGCAAAACACTCACTGAGGAAAGAGAGGTGATGGACAGATGGACAGAATACTGCGCTGAACTGTACAACCATCAGCACAATGGAGACACTACAGTATTGCAGGGCCCACGGACAAGTCCAGATGATGCCTGCCATCCAATACTACGTGAGGAAGTCGAAGCAGCAATAAAGGCACTTAAACAAGGGAAGTCAGCGGGAATTGACAACATACCTGCAGAACTGATTCAGGAAGGAGGAGAGGCAGTGATCACCATCCTCACTGTCATCTGCAACAAGATCTGGACCACTGGAGTATGGCCAGTCCCCTGGACTCAATCATTAATTATAACCCTGCCCAAGAAGGGGAATCTTCAGTTGTGTCAGAATTATCGTACCATCAGCTTAATCAGCCACCCAAGCAAAGTCATGCTAAAAATCATTCTTAACAGACTGAAACCACAAGCAGAGACTATCATTGCAGAAGAACAAGTGGGTTTCAGAGCAGGACGGAGCACTATTGAGCAAATATTCAACCTGAGAGTGATCTGTGAGAAATATCTCCAACACCAACAGGACTTATACCACGTTTTCGTTGATTTCAAAAAGGCTTTTGACAGGGTGTGGCATGCAGCCTTGTGGTCTACCATGAGGAAATATAACATCAACGATAACCTTGTCAGAGTGATAGAACAACTTTATGAGAAAGCCACAAGCGCCGTCCTCCTGAACGGCAGCAAAGGTAACTGGTTCCGGACGAGTGTAGGAGTGCGTCAAGGATGTTTGCTTTCCCCCACACTGTTTAATGTATTCCTCGAACGGATCATGGAAGATGCCTTGGAAGACCACGAAAGCACAGTTTCCATCGGTGGTAGAACCATCACCAACCTGCGATTCGCAGATGACATCGATGGCCTGGCAGGAAATGAGGATGAACTATTGAGCCTTGTCCAACACTTAGATAAAGTGGCTTCAGCGTACGGCATGGAGATCAATGCCGAGAAAACCAAGCTGATGACGAACAGTACCCAAGGTATCTCCTCAGACATCAGAGTCAGCGGAACACCCCTAGAGACAGTAAAAAATTTCAAATATCTTGGGTCCATCATTTCCGATGAAGGCTCAAAACCAGAAGTAATGGCAAGGATAGCACAAACAACAGCTGCGCTTTCGAAGCTCCAAACTATTTGGAAAGATAAGAACATCAGTCTGCGCTCAAGGATCCACCTAATGTGCTCCCTCGCAATATCAATCTTTTTATATGCCTGCGAAACCTGGACACTCAATGCGGATTTACAAAGAAGAATCCTTGCAACAGAAATGAGATGCTACCGAAAGATCCTTGGCATCCACTACACAGACCATGTGACAAATGAAGAGGTCCTAAATAAAATACAACAGGCAATAGGACCACACGACAACCTTCTTACTGTCGTCAAGAAACGGAAACTGAGATGGTACGGACACGTGTCTCGCTCTACTGGCCTCGCAAAGACCATCATGCAAGGGACGGTAAGAGGAAGCCGCAAACGGGGAAGACAACGAAGGAGATGGGAGGATGATATCCATGATTGGACAGGCTTGAACCTGGCAGCATCCCAGAGAGCAGTGGAGGACAGAGACGGATGGAGAAGCGTGGTGGTTAAATCTTCGCAGGCGCCCCAACGACCTCAAAAGAGGTCACGGGATAGGTGAAGGTGAAGAAGACCCATTCTGAAATCCCATTTTTGCTTGGAAGCCAGAACTTTGCAAATCCCCTAATGAATGTTGTCTATCTGTAGGTTGTTGGTTTTTTTCCTTCAACCTAACCCTTTTTTAAAAGAATTAACAAACTTGATTGATACAGCAAGAAGGAATGCCTTCCCCGAACTGACAGCATAATGCCCTCTTGAACCAAAAGTAGTTTTTTTTTAAGATAGCCCTTTTCTCTCCTTAAAGGTTGTTAAGCTTTCCTTTTTCAACCTGGAGGAACTCCAGATGGGCTGGACTTCAACTCCCAGTGTCGCCCCACAGCCCAGGAATTCTGGGAGTTGAAGTCCACAGATGGAAGTCACCTGAATTATGAATATCTACTACCTTATAAAACATTTGCATTCTTTTTAGGAAGAAAACAGGGATCATGGGTGCAGGAACTCTTATTTTCTCCACTGGGTGTCCTCTCATAGTGTTAAGACTACAACAGCAATCTTCCACAGCCATTAACGTAGCTCAGGCTTTGTTTGGTTTTTTTGAAGATTTGAAGAGCATTGGAAGATGCCGTCACAGAACTGAGCTGTTTAGGAAAAGAGCATGTCATTTATGTGACTGTTTATCTCAAACCCATCCCCTTCTTCCGAGCAAAATAAACTCCTCTCCAACAACTGGAAAATAATTTAGTTCGCTCAAAGCCAACTTTTCTCCATGGATTTATTTAGCATGGAAATAAGCCTGTTGTTTTTAAAAATGAAGAACTATGCCAGAGAGTGAGCAGACGTGAGAAAACAAATTCCTAATTATTCAAGGTTTCCCATCCTAAATTTACAAAAGGGACAAGAACCAAAAAAAGGGGGGAAGAGGGAGACCCCTGTCTTTTTTGCTTATAATTTGGGGGGGTGGGAAGCAAATTCTGTTTACCATTTGCTAATTAGCAACCGAGATTAACACAGGGAGACAAACCTTAATGCTTCTTTGCCTATTGTGTGTTGCCAAAGCAAGGAAGGCACGACAAAGACACAATCTACTTGTTGGTTTCTCTCGTTGGACAGCTTCCGAAGAGATCCCAAGCTCGGTATAACCGACGAAGGAATTTTTACAGAAGCGAACCCCCAATAAAACCTGATAAGAAACTCTGATCCCGCGATCACTTTCGTCTTTTCTGTGAAGAGAATTATTGCTTTTCTATCATGCCTAGTGGCATAGGGGCTTCAGGCCTTAATGCAATGCCTATTGGCAGTGTTTTAGGAGTTAATGACAACTGGCAGGACTGGTTCAGGATTTAATTCAACACCTACTGGCCCGTCGTCACTGTTCATAGCTTTGGGTAGATGCCACTGCAAACATCCACAATGACGGGATGACGTTTGTGAGCAGAATGGAGTCTTAAACCTGTCCAGGATCTCCCTGAACCAAAAACTCATTTCTGTTCAGTTGGTCCTGGGTTCTGCCTGCCTGGGTACCTTGCTACATTTGGGTAAAAACTGCCAAGTGGATCACTGGAGTGCTAGCAGTCCTTACAGATGCTGTACAACGAAAAATAAAGGGGTGGTGTCAAAGTTGCATTACTTCACTGCATTTTGTGCATCATGGAGACAAGAGAGCAAGCGATGTAGTGGATGCTTGGCAGCCTCACCTGCCTTTTTGCCACTTCTAGCCAATCTTGACTGCTGGGGGAAGATGGCATGATGGCCATGCCAGGATGGGCATCTTGTATTTTCGCCTGCTTGGCCGTCATTGGCAAACGGGGCCGGTTTTCAGCCGTCTATGCCAACTCCCATCCCAGCCTTTTGCCACAGCAACCACAAGGACAAAATGGACAGGTTATCTACCCCCCCCCAAAAAAGGGGGGGCAGGAAAAACTTTGCACAAATTTCCCATTGCCATAACTGCAAGGTTTAACAGTCCTTCCAGACACATCCGATGCTCGATGCCTAAAAACAACAGGAAACGACCATTAGAAAAAAAATAGTAATAATAAAAATGGCCAACTTCTCTCTCGCAAGATCTCAGCCTCCTGGCTGGAGATCTCAAAGATCTCGGGACCGTTAAAGGAAAATCTGGTTGAGGGGAAGCTGTAGAGATCACCGTGCCGCCAAGCCCAGGTTGAATGCATAGGAGAACTGGCTTTTTTTGATAAGCCAAAGTTTAAATGATGGTTTGTGAACGCTGGCGGAGGGCAGGAGGGTGGAAGGCCTGGTGGGACAGCTCCTCGCCTTCGTGCCAAGGAAGCTCTCGTTCCTCTCTTCTGGAATGTTCTTCGTACCACTCCTGAGAATGGAAGACAGGCGTCACTGCGCTAAACCACCACAAGAGTGCCCACCCCTCGGGAAAAATGAAACAGGAGAGCCATGATATCAGGCAGACGGACCCCAAAAATGTTTGTGGCAGCCAAGCCAGGAATTAGAATAATGCAGGATACAGAGTAACAGAGCTGGAAGGGACCTTGGAGGTCTTCTAGTCCAACCCTTGCTCAAGCAGGAAATCCTTTTTACCCTTTCAGACAAATGATTATCCAATTTCTTAAAAAAAATTCCACTGAAGGACCATCCATAATTTCCAGTTAAGTCCTATCCTATCTTATTCTATCCTGTCCTATCCATCCCTATTCCCTTCTCTTCCCTCTCCTCCCCACTCCCCTCCCCCCCTTCCCTTCTATTCCCTTCCAATACATTCCATTCCGTTTTCCTATTTTATTCTATTATTCCTATTCAATTCTATTCCTATTTCTACTCCATTCCATTCCAATTCATTCCATTCCATATTTTCTATTCTACTCTGTCCTGTCCTATCCTATCCTATCCTATCCTATCCTATCCCATTCCATTCCATTCTCTTTCCTATTCTATTCCATTCCTTTCCATTTCATTCCATTCTCTTTCCTATTCTATTCTATTCTATTCTATTCTATTCTATTCTATTCTATTC
Source organism: Hydrophis major (assembly GCA_033807585.1). NCBI lineage: Eukaryota > Metazoa > Chordata > Lepidosauria > Squamata > Elapidae > Hydrophis > Hydrophis major. Next base: position 4,385,452 of record CM066339.1, on the reverse strand, counting down.
TATTCCTTATTCTATTCTCCCATTTCTATTCCATTCCAATTGATTCCATTCCATATTTTCTATCCTATCCTAGCCTATCCTAATCCCTATCCCTATCCCTATTCTATTCCTATTTCCATTCCATTCCATATTCATTCCATTCCATATATCCTATGCTGTTCCATCCCATCCCATCCCATCGCAGGCAGTCCATGTAGCCATCTTGGTACCCAAATACATAGACTCCTCTTCAGTTCCCCACCCCAAAATTATGGGCCAAAGCAACCTCTGTGCCACTGATCTCCAGAGAGAGCTCCAGGCCTTACCGCCTCCCCAGCTCGCGCCAACCTACCTGTATCTCCTCTTCGTACATTTTCATACTTAAATCACTTTTGGTCCTCGATCGGCGGCCCAGGAACAGCATGGCGGCTTGCTAGAGCCGTGGGAGATATAAAACGGTGAGACGGACACTTCGCCTCAGCTAGATAGGAGGGTGTTTTATTTTCTATCCTGAGTCCCCCCAGTCTCATCCACTCACCCGGTGCCGGTCCATCTGGGAAACAATTTTGAGGAGTTGACTAGCTGCCAAGTTGTCACCTTGCCTCCCGTAGGTCTCGGCGAGGCCCCTGACTTCTTCCTTGGAGACCTCCTGCTCAAAGATGATCCCGCTGTCTTCTGCTGGAGGGGAAGTAAAACAACAACAACCAGGAATCTTGGAGTAACAGGAAGAGAATAAGCTACCCAAAACGTCCAGATCTGGTGTTTTGCTAGTCAGCATTCCCTGGAACGCCTATGGACATGCTCCATCATCCAGGTGATAGTTGTCCCAAAGGTGTTTTTTTTAACCCCCCCAAGAGGCAAGTGATTTCCTTATTTTTTTCATTGAAGATGTTTCCCTTCTCAGCTCTGGCTGGGATGAGTGGGGAAGGGAAGGATTTATCCTGCCAGCTTTGGAAGCCATATTGAGATTCCAGATGCTTCCACGCTGCCTGGGGAAATGGGAGGGGGGCAATTTCTTGGAGTGCATGTGGTTAGACATAACAACGTTCCTTTTTCAAGTCAAGGTCAAGTCAAGGTTATTCTGTGCATAAGTGAGAGGAAGTGTCAGTTGGTGCTCCATTCAAATTCCAAGAAAGACACTCTTAGACTCCATTGTTATAGCGAAAAGAAACTGGAAATCAAGTGGTAGTATCAAAAGGATTCTAGATCTGAGGATTTATGCACGAAAAACCCATATACAAAGTGATGGCAATGTTCCCACCCACAAGAGTTCAAACAGTCCAGCCAATCGAAGATGTGTATAGTGTCATGTGGGGCATCTTCAGGTGGTGATGCAGACATCTGGCTGTTGACCTTTGGCCTGGTTTGATAAAGAGCTATAGTTGCACAGTAAGCAAGCAAGGAAGCATAAACAATGAAGTTTCCCCCCAAGTTATACAGTTCATTCTCTAAAACCTCCAGCATACTTCCCACCCCCACAAAGCCCAATTGATTCACCCTCCTTCCCCATTACTATGGCAGCCAAAAGATGCGAAAGAAAGGAAAGGAGTCTTGAAAGTTGACAGGAAGTCTCAAGTTGGGATGGATGGTGATTGGGGCATGTGATGGGATGATGGGTGCAGGGAGTGGATTTGTAGGTTTTACTTATTGCAAGGAAGCCCTTTCAGATTCGGGATCCCCCAGATGTGCCAGTTTACTATCCAATTAAAACAGAACTTTTTAGAAGCCAAATGTCTTCTAAGAAAAACAAAGCTTTTTCTTGAAAAAAAGCACCTTTGGGACACTCCCTGGAATTCTTTCCCAACAGCTTCTTTTGTTTTTCTAGAGTAAAATCATTCCAGATGTTCCCTAGATCCTCGACTCTAATCTAAGCCTACCAGGGAGGAAGACGGATAGGAAGGATGATGATATGATACAGCAGCGAGCAAAATATTTCCCACGCACCTTCTGAATCCTGATTCTTGCGGGCATAATTCATGCGGAACACAAACGCTTCCAGTATAAAAGCAACTATAATTGTCATCACCACCTGGGGGGGGGAGGGGGGAAATAAAAGTATTTTATAGGATGTACAGGAATCTTCCTTAATTATCTTTTTTTCCCCTATCTGTATTGCTCTTTGCACTTTCCCTTATCTTTTTTCTTAACTTTTCTTTACATATTCTCACATTTTTTTTCTTTTACTTCCATCAAAGTTTCCAATAAAAACATACAAAACAAACGAACGACACAGACACAAAAAGGATATGATTGCAACCGTCATCTAAATGTGGATCTCATGACGTAAGGATCTTTTTTGATTAACTCACCATGGTCACAATGTAGAAAATCATGAAATAAAGACGACTCCAGTGAGACGTTTCTGAGGTCACCCCTTCCTTAAAAAAACAGGAAAATGAAATCTCTAAACGGTTGGTGGTGGATGGAAACCATAAAGGCACTTTCCCAATACTCTAGCATCTAAAATATCATCCATCCATCCATCCATCCAATGCATTTATATATCTATCTGTATCATCCATCCATCTATCTATCCATCCATCCACCTACCTATTTATATCTTTCTCGGTCTCTCTCATCTATACCTATCTGTATCTATCTATCCTAATCTATTCAAATCTCTCTCCAATTGTCTGTCTGTCTGTCTGTCTGTCTGTCTCTGTCTGTCTATCTATCTATCTATCTATCTATCTATCTATCTATCTATCTATCTATCTATCTATCTATTATCTCTCTCTCTCTCTCTCTCTATCTATCATATATCCCCTCTCCCCCCTCTGCATTTTCTTTGCTATCAGTAGTGCTCTAAGTGTTGTGGCCAGCCTTGGACAGTGAGGAGGTTGCGGGGGGGGGGGGGGGTAATATGGACCAGTCCTGGAGTCTGGGGAAGGCTCTGACGAGGGGTCTGAGTCGGAGGCAGAGATGGGGCCAGGGCCTTCTGACAGTTATCAGCTGCCTTTGGAGTCAGAGATCAGTGGGGCAGAAGAAGAGCTGGAGCCTGTTCTGTATGCGCATGCGCAAAGCTGCTAGAAGAAGGGAACAGCTAAGAAATAAGGGTTGACTCGGGAGTAAGGGCACAGGTGGATGGTGAATGGCGCCTCCCATAGGGAATAAAGAGGAGCAAAAGGGGGGGAGTGGGGTTTTGCAGGAGACAATAAGTTCAATTCATGAGGATGAAGATCTCTTCCTGACTTCTTGCCAAGTTATTGCTGCTACAGCGTGGCGTTTGGAAGCTATCGGCCCGGCAACTCTCCATGCTTGACAAAGGTCTGTAATAGTGAAATCTCATGAAAGACTGTCGGCCGAGACTTTGCTGGAGAGGAATTCACTTTAACCTAAATAAAAGGGGTTTTATCGGGACAAAGAATCGGCTTCATGATCTTGGGAAGGTCTCGGTCAGAACACTAATCATTCCGCCCTTTGGCTTATTCATTGCAATATTGTGGAACCGAAAGGACCCAAAAGATGGTGGTTATTTAGGTTGACATGCAATTACCCCAACACACAAGGGGGTTTTCTGTAGACTTACCATGATGATGTACCAATCGTTGACGACCGTTAACTCAAAGAGGGTCACTGCATTAAAAATAGTAAAGGGAAAGAGATCAGAAACAGGGAACAATTCAAGGACCCCTGAAGGTCATTCGCAAACTTCAAGTGGTAGTAAAAGGGCCCTGGTGGTCCAGTGGTTAGAATGCATTATTGCAGGCTAATTCTGCCCCCTGGCAGCAGTTCGATCCTGACCGGCTCAAGGTCGACTCAGCCTTCCATCCTTCCAAGGTGGGTAAAATGAGGACCCAGATTGTTGGGGGGCAAGAGGCTGACTCTGTAAACCGCTTAGAGAGGGCTGGAAAGCATTGTGAAGTGGTATATAAGTCTAAATGCTATTGCTATCTATCTATGTCTATCTCTGCCTGTCTGTCAGTCTTTCTATGTCTTCTGTGCCTGTCTACCTACCTACCTATCTCTATCTATCTATCTGTCTGTCTCAGTTTTTCTGTGCCGGCCTGCCTACATTCTTGCTTGCTTCCTTGTTATCTATCTACCTACCTACCTACCTACCTACCTAACCTATCTATACAGGATTGCAGGCTGACTCTGCCCACACCCTGGAGTTCGATCCTGACCAGCTCAAGGTTGACTCCATTCTTCTGAGGTGGGTAAAATGAGGAGTCAGATTGATGGGGGAAATAGGCTGACGCTGTAAAACCATTTAAAGAGGGCTACTGTGAAGAGGTATATAAGTCTAAGCGCTACTGCGATTGTTTTTGGGGGAAGTTTCTATTGCTTTTATCATTTTAAAACATTTTTTAAAGTGATTGGACTGTAATAGATTCTTGGCATCATAAGCCTTCCCTGTGTCTTTGACCGAGACGGGCGGCTATAGAAGCAGAAGAAAAGAAAGAAAGAAAGAAAGAAAGAAAGAAAGAAAGAAAGAAAGAAAGAAAGAAAGAAAGAAAGAAAGAAAGAAAGAAAGAAAGAAAAGAAAAGAAAAGAAAAGAAAAGAAAAGAAAAGAAAGCAGAGAATGTCTGTCCCACAGACCTGCAAGTTGATGTTTGAAAAAGGAGGGTGGGTGTTTGGGCTGGAGCTCTTACCGAAACTGTTCAAAATGTTGTCGAAGTTGTTGAGATAGTAGTAGCCTTGGTCCACCACAGTCTTGTTCCCAATGGTGCGGTTGACCCAACGAAAAGCATCAGCCACCGTGCTGGTGCTGGATGAGAAAAGAACGAACAAACGAACAGAGATAGAGAGAGAGGTGGCCCCGGGTTCAAAAATCTATTTCTACAATGGTCAGATAAAAGACTGCACAGCGGGACCCTCCCAAGTTTCTTGGGCTGTAAAGAAGCCAGGGTGTCAACTCATAAAACATTCCTCTGCCTATACCACCCAGTTCAGAGAGCACCAAGGACACCAGACCACAAGATGTTGTTGAAAACTAGTTCCTATCATCTCTGGCTGAGATTTTTTAAAAAAAGTTAGCAGCTAAGCAACTCAGCAAAACAGAGGTTGACACTTCAGTTTTAATATAGCAAGCTACACTGATCTATGGGCAAATTGAATTGATGTATATATTTTCAGAGAGAAGGAACTTGGAGATACTTACTTACAACAGTTTGGATAGAGTTTGCCAGAGAAGAATTCCATGCCAATAATGGCAAAGCAGTAGTAGAAGATGAGTAAAGTTAGGCCTAGGCTAGGAGAGAAAGGAAAAGGATTTGGAAAAGTACAATTCAACAAAGGTGGCCTTTTAACACAGTGGGAAGGGACCCTGGAGGTCTTCTAGTCCAACCCGCTGCTCAAGCAGGAAACCTTATATCATCCTGGACAAATGGCTGCCCAGTCTCTTCTTGAAAACCTCCAGGGATGGAGGCAAATTGTTTCACTGGTTGATTGTTCTCACTGTTAGGAAAGTTCTCCTAGGTTGCTTCTCTCCTAGATTGGTTTACATCCGTTGCTTGTTGTCCTGTCCTCTGGTGCTTTGGATATTAAGTCAACCTTCTCTACTTTGCATCAGCCCCTCAGATATTGGATGACTGCTATCATGTCACCCCTAGTATGCATGTATATAGTCTTTTCCCAAAAATAAGCACTAGCACTTTTGTTGGAGGCCCCCCAAAATTATAGAGACTGGGTTTTATTTTGGGGGAAACACGGTATCCATTTGTACCTCTATAACTGTCTGGTTTGGTTCTGCAACCCAACAGGACAGACACAGACTTCAGAGAGGAATTAGGACTGCAGAAAAAACAATTACTACCAACCTGCCTTCCATGTAGGACCTGTATATTGCACGAATCAAAAAGAGGGCTGTGAAAATATCTACAGACCCCTCACATCCTGGACATAAACTGTTTCAACTCCTACCCTCAAAACGACGCTATAGAGCCCTGCACACCAGAACAACTGGACACAGGGACAGTGTTTTCCTGAAAGCCATCCCTCTGCTAAACAAGAATTCCCTCAATGCTGTCCAACTATTTACAAAGTCTGCACTACTATCACTACTCATCTTCTCATCACTCCTGATCACCCATCCACTCCCACTTGTGACTGTATGACTGTAACTTTGTCGCTTGTATCCTTACGATTTATATTGACTGTTTCCTAGTGTGACTTGATGGCTTATTGTACCCTATGACTATCATTAAGAGTTGCACCTGATGATTCTTGACTCTTAACAAATGTATTTTTTTTCTTTTATGTACACTGAGAGCATTTGTACCAAGACAAATTCCTTGTGTGTCCAATCTTACTTGGTCAATAAAGAATTCTATTCTATTCTATAGCATATCAATATATGTGTTGTGTATGTGTACACTTTTGAAAGCCGGGCACATAATTTCATTTTTAATGTGTGCCAGAGTGAGTCCCACGGGAAAAAAATGGCAATGAAGGTTACCTTATCTATTTTATCCTAGGCCTTATCTTCTTTTGATTAGACAGTCCCACTTCCTGCAGCCATTCAACCCTCACAACTGCCCAAGCTGGAGACTTTCTATCATTCTGGATAAATGGCTGTCAAATCTCTTCTTAAAAACGTCCAGTGGTGGAGCACTAGGTCGCACAATGAGGATATTGATGGGAGTTCTAGTCCTGCAACTTTTAATAAAAACATGTAGATTTCCATCCCCCAGCAGCCAATCCAGGCAGGAACCTTTCATTCTCTCTCTACCTGGCCATCCTTGGAAGAAGTTCAAACATCGTATCCAAGACATTCCGGTAGCGTTTCTTCAATTTAAACAGCCTGCAATAAGAGAAAGGAAACAAAAATAATAATAATAATGCATGACTCTCTAGAGAGAAGTGTTTTCCAACCTCGGCAACTTGAAAATATGTGCACTTTCAAAACTCCTCAGTCAGCCTGCTTTAAGATGGGAGGTCTTGTATTCCCAGAATTCTCCAGGTAGCATGCTTTAAGGTATGTGGGCTTCAATCTTGAGAAGGAATAGAAAGCTGTTGCATCATAACAGGAGGAGGCGGAGGAGAGCAGGAAGAGAAGGAGGAGGAGGAAAGTAGGAAGAAGAGGAGAAGTAGGAGGAGGAGAATACGAAGAGGAGGAGGAGAAGGGGGAGGAAGAGGAGGAAGAGGAAGAGGAAGAAGATTCCTTGCAACTTGGGGTCAAAGAACAAAGGATTTTGGGACTTGTAGTTTCTCAATAGCTAGAATACACACACACACACACCCCACACACACCGATCTACAGGGATCTGGTACCCATCCCGCATCTTCACCTGAGTAACTGCAGAGGCCGCAGCACAACAATGAAGTAGAAGGGTTCCATGTCGAACGCCAGTGTCAGGAGACCCAAAAACGCGAACAAAGTGACGGCAAAATCAAAACTGGGGGGAAAAAAGGCGCAAGAGAGAGAAGTGGATTTTTTGGGGGCGGCATCTTACAAGTCCTCAATGTGAAACCCCTTAAGTGGGGAGATACTTACAGATTCCAGCCAGACGAGAGATACTCTTTCGGCCCCAGGCCAGTAACCTTCAACAGCACCTCGACCCCATAGACTGTCAACGCAGAAGGGAAAGTGCTGGGATCGTGGTTTTTTTAATCGCTGTACAATTTCTATTAAGGTTTATTTTGCACATGTATTTATGCATTTGCAAGAAACCATCAAAGACCCTGCAATTCAACCCTGAACTACAGATATTCTCTCTTCTATCAGTACCCCAATGTATTATTGTCATTTAATGACCCTGTAATCCTTTGCGGGGTGGAGTCGGGGCAAATGAAAGGACCTGAGTGTTTACTGGCCGGATGCCCTTCCTGTCACCAGGGTGGAGTTTTGTTCAGCAGATATATTCTCATTGCGTCCAGAGAGAGAAATATCTGCCTCTACCCAGGATCAAACTCATGGCCTCCTGATTGTGAGGCCAGACTTCCACCTCCAGGCCACCGTACCCCAATGTATTGTACTCCATTTATTTTTTCCTTCCAATGTCTCCACATTTTTATTCTTTAAAGATGCCTCCAGGCGCCATCTTGGAAGCCAAAGTTCAGGGGTGGGAATTCAATGTTTTTAACAACTGGTTCTGTGGGCATGGCCTAGTTGGTGGGCGTGGCTTGATGGTCATGTCACTGGCTGGGCGTGGCCAACTCAACATCCCTCACATGGAGGCACGCTTCTCCTCACCTGGCCTCTCATGACTGTGGGGATGCTGCAACAGTCGTAAGTGTGAAAAATGGTCCTAAGTCACTTTTTTTCAATGCCATTGTAACTTTGAATGGTCACTCCACACAAGCAAAGTACCAGCAAAGGAGGGGGAAAAAACTCCAGAGACATTCCTGAGACAGGAAGTCCAGTCCTGCCGAGAATGTAATCAGGGTTAACGGAGAGGCAGTTTCTGTAAGCAACACCAGAATGTTTCCTTCCTGCCTTCCTTACAGGATTAGCCCAGTTATTTCTTCTAACAACCAGTTCTCCCAACTGCTTAGAATGTTAACAACCGGTTCTAGCGAATCGGGGCGAACTGGTAGACTCCCACCCCTGCCAAAGTTGCTAAAGTACTTACTTGTGAGGAACATGATGTAACTCCAGGGGACGTCTCGAGAAAAGATTCCGTCTGAAAAAGGAACAGCAGGGAGTTTCAGAGAACAACTGAAAACCGGTCAGAAGGAAGGGAAGGTGGACTCAGTCAGCAGACATTACGTTGTGTCGTACCTCGCAACATGAAGGTTTCCACTAGAATCCAGAGTCCATTCACGGCCACCAAAATATCTGCAAGACACAATGGAAAACGAGTGTTTTTAAACAAAACCCTCAGAGGGACCAACATGCGTTGGTGAGATGCTCCGGTGGAATCCAACCTTTGGGTCAATGGGCCTTCCGCAACGTTTACCCTCCTCCCCAACATTTAAGGCTCATGCTGCAGCTGACGTCAGATTAATTCCCGTCAAGACAATCCTTGCCTTTGTTGGGTTTCCAATTGAAAAGCGACAGCACAAAAGGATGAAGTGGCCAAAGGGGAAAAAAAAAAATACAACGCTTTGAGGTTCACTCTTCGGGATTAAGCTTGGACATTTCGATCGGCTGGAGCAACCTGGATTTGTTGCAACTCGGGACTGAAATTGCCTGGGCAGGGATCGACTGCGGTGGAATGTAGCCTGGATTCCCAGGAGGGAGGGGCTGCACTCCTGGAGGACCAAAGGACAGCACAGCTTAGAGAGTTTGTGTGTGAGAAAGGAGGCGAAGACGGCTCCTCCTTAGTAGTTCCCAAAGGGTATGTTCAACATTGCATGTGGTCTGCTTCAGTTTGGCAAGATTTCTGTCTACAGGTGAGGAACCATAAAAGACAACGACTTGGAAGTACGGGTACTCCTTGGCTTACGACCACAATTGAGCGAGCCCAAAGTTTCTGCTGCTAATTTTGATCTTGTGACCACTGGGGTTGCTGCAACGGTCGTTAAGTGTGAAAAACGGTCATAGGTCACTTTTTTTCAGTGCTGTTGTAACTTCAGTCACTAAGTGAACTCTTGTAAGTTGAGGGCTACCTCTAACCTATGGGTGTCAGGATTCCGGCAGTTACCCCCAATTAAATCACGGGTCTCGAGCCAAACTTCCATCAGTTCAAAAAGATTTATTGGGAGTTAACTGCCTGGGAGTCGCCAACTCTGAGACACATCATTCATTGTCACCCTTGACCCTAGTTTTCCCCCCACCCCCTGGGTGTATCATAATTCATATTCTCCAACGGGACACATCCACAGCCCAGAGTCATCAATCATGCTCTCCAGTTAGAATTTTGCTCGGCAGAAACTTCGGTTACCTTGTTACCATCTTTGAAAAACTATTTATGGAATGCGCTTTCGATTTCCAAGCTGCCGCACTGCTCCCCACCCCCCTCCCTTTCTGTTGGCCACTCTAAAAAGACCCTAGAAATATTTTTTATGAGTTGACATTGGGTCTTTCTTGATTCTGGGAGCCTAGTGATGTCCACTTTGAAGTCGATCAGCATATTGGTAAAATGAAACTCCACTTAATAACATGGTATAATTCTATCAGTTAGCCCCTCACCCTCTACCCCAAACAGAGTGAAGAGGGACTTACACATGCCATACTGGAAAGCCCGAGAATTTACTAATATGTTAATGCCTGTTGAAAGGAAGAAGAGACAAGGCAAAAGAATTAAATGCCGCTTTTTTCCTTTTTTTTTTTGGATATCCTTCTTCACGTTTTCTTGGAAATACCCCAGGCTGCTATCTTCTCCCTTTTTCTCTTTGCCTTATTCTGCAAAGCCCCCGAGGGCAGGACAAGAAGTAATGGATGGAAACATATCAAGAAGGGAATCCCAACCTAGAAATAGAGAAGAATTTCCGGACCGAGAGAACCATTCATCACCGGGATGGCTTCTCTCCAGGAGTTGTGAGTTCTCCATCCCAGGAAGAGACTGGAACCACCCTTTGTCAGGAATGGTAGAGGGGGCCTTGCTTGGGCAGGGGGTTGGACTAGAAGACCTCCAAGGTCCCCTCCAGCCCTGTGATTCTATAGTTCTATAGAGTTTTTTCACCTTTAAAAATGAGGAAAGCTGTCCCTGGAAGATCATCAAACCAATGCTCTCTGTTCCTTTTGGCCTGGAAAAGAAAGAAAGCAAACCTCAGTCAGCTTTGGTTCATTTTCATGACTGGGCTGGAAGATCTTTAAGATCCCTTCTCCCCCTCCAGGATTGATTCCTTCCTTCCTTCCTTCTTCCTCCTTTCCGTCCTTCCTTCCTTCCCTTATTTCTTGCTTTGTTCCTCCCTTTCCTTCCTCCCTCTCTCTCACCCCTTCCTTCTCCTTCCTTCCTTCCCTTATTTCTTGCTTTGTTCCTCCCTTTCCTTCCTCCCTCTCTCTCACCCCTTCCTTCCTTTCCTTCTTCCTCCCTTCTCCCTTCCCTCCTCTTTCTTCCTTTTCCTTCCCTCTATCCTTCTTTCCTCCCTCCCTCTTTTCCCTCCTCTCTCCTTCCTTCCCCTATTTCTTCCTTCGTCCCTCCCTTCCTCTTTTCCCTCCTTCCTTCCTTCCTTCCTTCCTTCCTTCCTTCCTTCCTTCCTTCCTTCCTTCCTTCCTTCCTTCCTTCTTCCCTCCCTCTCCCCCACCCCTTCCATCCATCCATCCATCCATAAATCTCCCCAGCGTTTGTTCTCCACAAGCGTGTCCCTTTTGTTCTTCCTCATCCTAGGACAGAGGTCTCCAAACTCGGCAACTTTTAAGACTGGTGGATGTCAACTCCCAGAAATTCTCCAGCCAGCTATGTTATGCTGGCTAGAGAATTCTGGGAGTTGAAGTCCACAAGACTTACAAGTTGCCAAGTTTGGGGACCTCTGCCCTAGGGGCTCACTTCCCATCCAGCACCCCTAAACCAAAGACACCCAAAACAGCCCCAAACTGACGACTTACCTTCCATTTCAAACCAGCCACTTCGTAGAAACTGTGCATATCCTTCAAACTGAAACAAAGAGGTGTGTATGTGTGTGTGTGACTTTTCTACCCACGTTCCATTCTCCCGTTCAAACACGTCTTCAGATTTTGCCAACTGGATCCCCAAACCCACCCCCTACCCCCCAGTTCAAGAATGAAAGGGGTCAGTCCCAGATTTAAAAGTCTGAGCAAAAGTTTGCAACAACCCATGTCACCTGAGGCGTTTCTGCACGCCGATTCAGCTGGGAGAGAGAGAGAGATAAAAATAGCAATTGTTGCATGACTAGATGTGCTGATGAGAGCTTGCAAAAAAAAAAGAAAGGGAAGCAAATCATCTTCCAAGCAAAGATTTTGTTCCTTTTGTAAGAGCATTTCACTGCTAGGAAAAAAAAAAAAAAAGATCCTTACTATAAAACATGTTAAACGCTTGGCATGCAAGACTCCTAAATGCTTACACTGTCATTAGAATGCGTTCACACACACACACACACACACACACACACACACACACTGGGAGTCGAGGGTTTTTCTTCCCTAAGGGATCAGACTAGGGCAGGTCTGACACCTAAGTTTTGAAATTTGTAATTTGTTTGAGGAAATTTGTAATTTGTTTGAGGAAATTTGTAATTTGTTTGGGGAAAAGAAAGCTTCCGATTCTTTCCATCTTCTTCCATGGGGCAGGGAAAAAAACAAAACAAAAATCCATGTCCATCCTTACCTGACCAAAGGGCTGTTGCTTTGACTCAGTGCTTTGAAAGTCAGATAACGGTCTCGAACACTCATCCGGGGTGCATAGAAGTGCATCAGGCCATCAAATTGCTTGAAAGCAATCCCAGAGGGATTCTAGAGACAAAAGAAGGAAGTTACATGGAGGATGTACAGCCTCACAATAGTTTGTTTATCGACGTTACAACGGCCCTGACCGTTTTTCACACCTATGACCCTTGCACCCTGGCCACCTGATTGAAAATTCGGACACTACTCTATCCAGGACCACCTACCTGTTTGCTAACCAGCAGGCGGTAGGCATGCTGGACAGCCGTGCGCTTGTGAAGCAAGAGTGACCGGAACTTCATTTTTTCAATGTCACTGAAGGTGTCAAAAACGACAGCCAGGAGCTACAGGAGGGAAGAAAAGGTGAAGCAAAAATCAAGAACAATCTCAAACTGACAGGAGGGAAGTTCCAAAGCCAGGTTAGAAGGCATGACTCCACAGGGAAGAGTAGTGGAAAGTTGGAAGCAGCCTCCAGCGGAGGTAATAGGTGAATTATGAGTTCACGGTAGGACTGTAACTTTTCCGCTTGTATCCTTACGATTTATACGGACTGTTTCCTAGTATGATCTGATTGCTTATTGTACCCTAAGACTATTATTAAGTGTTGGATCTTATGATTCTTGACTCTTGACAAATGTATCTTTTCTTTTATGTACACAGAGAGCATTTTATTTTATATTGCCGCCTATTCGCCTACGGCAACTCAAGGCAGCTTACACAATGTAAAACCATATTTAAAATAAAAAATAAAAACAATAAAAACTAACAAAAAGAATCAAATAAATTAGTACAGTACAATAGAACAAAATGTGGGAAAACAAAACAAAACAACAAAAAATCAAAAATTTGCACCAAGATAAATTCCTTGTGTATCCAATCACACTTGGCCAATAAAGAATTCTGAAATATGTAATCGACGCATGATTGAAATGGAATGGAATTTTTGTATGGATGGATGGATGGATGGATGTACGGATGGATGTATGTTATTTAGGTTTCTTTGGGTATTTTCCCACGTCTTAATATTTGTGCTTTTTATTGTGGAGACGTTTCGGCAGAATCTCTTGAAATCAGGAGAAAAATCACAAAAGGCTGGAGATTCTACTTACCAAATTCATAATGAAATACAACTCGATTGAAAGATAGACAATGAAAAAGACACAGGACCACGGGTTCCGGGAATAAGAAGGCATCATCACATCGGGAAAACTGTTCCAAAAGAGAGATGAAAAGAGAAGCAAGCTGGAATTAAGGAGAAACTTCCTACCAGTAAGGACAATGACTAAGAATGAACCAAGAATGAAAAGAATAGAAGGAAATAAAGAAGGAAATAGAATAGAATAAGAATTTAGAATAGAATAGAACCGAAAATGAATAGAATAGAATAGGAGAAAGAAGGAAATAGAATAAGAATTTAAAATAGAATAGAATAGAACCGAAAATGAATAGAATAGAATAGATAAGGAAATAGAATAGAATTTAGAATTTAGAATAGAATAGAATAGAACCAAAAATGAATAGAATAGATAAAGAAGGAAAGAGAATATAATAAGAATTTAGAATTTAGAATAGAATAGAACCAAGAATGAATAGAATAGAATAAAGGAAACAGAAGAATTTAGAATAGAATAGAACCGAAAATGAATAGAATAGAATAGGAGAAAGAAGGAAATAGAATAAGAATTTAAAATAGAATAGAATAGAACCGAAAATGAATAGAATAGAACAGAGAAAGAAGGAAATAGAATAGAATAAGAATTTAGAATAGAATAGAACCAAAAATGAATAGAATAGAATAGATAAGGAAATAGAATAGAATTTAGAATTTAGAATAGAATAGAACCAAAAATGAATAGAATAGATAAAGAAGGAAAGAGAATATAATAAGAATTTAGAATTTAGAATAGAATAGAACCAAGAATGAATAGAATAGAATAAAGGAAACAGAAGAATTTAGAATAGAATAGAATAGAATAGAACCAAAAATGAATAGAATAGATAGAGAAAGAAGGAAGGAAAGAGAATAGAATAAGAATTTAGAATAGAATAGAACCAAGAATGAATAGAATAGAATAAAGAAGGAAATAGAAGAATTTAGAATAGAATAGAATAAAAATTGAGAATAGAATAGAATAAGAATTGGAAGGTACCTCTGGAGGTCTTCTAGTCCAACCCCCTGCTTAAGCAAGAAACCCTACACCAGACAAAACCCATGGAATTGCTTTGCTACCAGAAGTTGTGGGTGGTCCATCCCTGGAGGCTTTTAAGAAGAGACTGGACAGCCAGTTGTCTGGAATAGTATAGGGTCCCCTGTTTGAGCATGGGGTTAGACTAGAAGACCTCCAGGGTCCCCCTTCCAACTCTTCTGTTACTCTGATTCAGGAGAGAGGACATCATCCACCCTCTTTCAAATAAAGATGCTTTAATAGGAGCTGCTGGAAAAATAACGCGGGTCGTTTTCCTCTGCCTTCCCACCTCTTGCTATTTACCTCTCGTTGCAGCTCTTCAAGAACCCAAGACTTACTTGGCCGTAGTGAGAAGAACGAAAAGATTCATCAGGCTGCTCTCCAAAGTGTTGAAATACTGCAAAAAGAATGAAAAGGCATGGAGGAGAAAAGAAAATGAAACAGTAGCCTCCAAATTGACAAATTCAGAAGGATTTCGTGGCCTGAAAGGATCTCAAATGCCTTTAGCAATAATAGTAAGTCTTAAGTTTTCCTTGTTTCAGGAAAAAGCAATGAACCTGAAAACTCCTGGCTGCAATTTCCCTGGCTTAGCAGGTTACAAGCACGTCACCAGTTTCTTTTTCGCAAAACAGTTAAGCAAAACGATAAGAATTGGTGTTTCAAATCCTGCCTGGGTGACACATTTCTTTATATAAAAAGAGGGAAGGAAATGGAGCCAAACTGAGAACCACAACTGCTTGACATCACAGCTAATCCAGAACTGTCTGCACAGCACTGGAATTCACTGAAACGTCACCAAAAGTTGTTTAAAAGTAAGATTTGTGATGGTGCCCAAGAACAGTCAAAGAGTGTATGATTTTACTTACAGGGTCCGATTTGTTTGGCGAGAAGAGATAAAATCCTAGAACAAGAGAAGAAAGAACAGAGAAAGATCAAACAAATTACCTCTATAAAGTGTTACCGAAAAAAAGGAGAATATTTGTAGCTCAGGGTTGTCTTCTTGTCAGAAGTCTTAAAAGTTGCAAGTTTTGGAGAACCCTGAGCTAGACAAATTATGCAAGGCAGAGCCAACAATTCCCACATTTTATATTGCTTTATTCTCCATTTTTCCAAACACGAGGGAGTCCTCATTTCAAACATGAGGGGTCCTTGGTGCTGAGATCGTTTTCTTGCACGACCCAAACTAGGTAACATAATTCATCCTAGAAAAGTCGGTGCAAAACTTGCCTAACCAAATTTTTCATTTAGCAACAGAAATCCTGGGCTAGATAGATAGATAGAAGTCCAGAACTACCTGCATTGAATAATCTCTCCTGAAAAGATTTTGCTTTTATCTCTGTTTGGTGTTTGTTTACTTAGAACAAGGTTTGGGACAGAACGACGACTTCTCAATACACGTTTCGTCCAGATCTCTTTTACTACAAATGTTTCTGCCTTTCTTGAAAGTGTTTCGCTTTAAACAAACGAATAGAATGGTGAAAAAAATTCATACCCAGAATCGCAAAGATGACCATGAAGAAAAGCAAAAGGAGGAGAATGTCAATGAAGGGAGGTAGAGACTGGAAAATCTGACGTAGGTTTCTAGAAAACACAAGGCAAAAAAAAAACAAAACAGCAGCTCTTTGAAAGAAAATTCTCTCTCCGCGTCGATTATTATTCCATGCCTTAAAAACATTGAGTGAGGTGCCAAAAAATTAAAACTGCACCATTGTTTAAAGTTTCCCTTGCAAACAAATACATTTTAGAACAAATTTTTGGACAAAGAAACTTGACTAGACAATTTGCTAACCTTTAAAAAATAAAATAAAAAATAAAAAAAGGAGGGGGAAAATTCCATTGACCAATGTGGCAAGGAAGTTTGTAAAATGAGGCGAAATTCACTTAGCAAAATGTCACGTTCAGCGATGGAAACTTCGGCCGCAATCCTTTGACAGATGATCTGATTCGCTTAACAAACACGCTGCTAACTTAACAACCGCGGGGCTTCACTTTGCGATGGGAGGCAAGAAAGGTTGTACAATGGGGCTCACAACTCGCATATCAAAATGCCACATTTAGCGATGGAAGTTTCGGGTGGCGTCTTGGCTGTATGTCAAAGGGCTTCCCTGTATTTTGAGACCTCTTATGGAGGAGCTGTCTTCGCCCTCTTTCTCTCACACACGTATCGTATCTGGGCTGGGTTGCCTCTTACTTTTCTGGAATGCAACCCTTCCCTTCTGGGGAATTTATTGCCCAAGGAAAAATTCAGATTACAAACGTGTTTGGCATCCATAATTTCAGTGGTGGTGTACAAGCTAACCTCCAGTTAGGCTGTCAGGATTCCGGCAGTTACCCCCAATTAATTCATGAGTCTTGAGCCAAACTTCCAAAACTTCAAAAGGATTTATTGGGAGTTAACATGCTGGCACTGCCTGGGTGTAGCCGACTCTGAGACACTTCATTCATTGTCACCCTTGACCCTGGTTTTACCCTCACCTCCTGGATGTATCCTAAGTCATATTCTCCAATGAGAGACATCCATAGCCCAGAGTCATCAATCATGTTCTCCAGTTAGAATTTTGCACAGCAGAAACTTCAGTCACTTAGTTACTATCTTTGAAAAAACTATTTATGGAATGCACTTTCAATTTCCAAGCTGCTGCACTGCTCCCTTTTCTGTTGGAAAACTCTAAAACAGCCATAGAAGTGTTGTATGAGTTGACGGGAGCCTTTGGGACTTGACTCAAATCAACCCTTTACACAATTCTTTGCCGAAAAGCAAGCGAAAAGAGAAATGCTGGTCAAGAGGATTATCGCACCAGCCTGGTCGGAGACAACCTAACCTGTTACCTTCTCACAGCTCCACAATAACGACAATCCACCAGGAAGATGCACCGCAAGGCTCGCGTGATGCGGAGGTGGGATGTCTGACGCACCAACACCACGACCGCTTCTACAAACTGCAGGAAGAGGACGCAGGTCTGCAGGAGGAGGAGAAGATCAGAGAAAGGCATCGGGTGCGGTGGAATGCAGCCTGGATTCCCAAGAGGGAGGGAGGGGAGGGGCTGCATTCCAGAGGGGGCGGGGCTTAAATCACTTGGATGGGAGGAAGAGAATGAAGCAATTCTCAAGTGGACACAGGTAGCCTTCAACTTACAAAGATCGTTTAGCGACCCGTTCCAAGTTACGGCACTGAAAAAAGTGATATGTGACCATTTTTCACACTTAGCCACCGTTGCAGCATTCCCCAGGGTCACGGGATCAAAATTCAGGCGCCTGGCCACTGGCTCATATTTATGACAGGGATTACGTAATCCTCTTTGGTGAGCTTTTGCCCAGCCAAGTCAACGGAGAAGCCAAATTTGCTTCATGACCTCGTGATCCACTTAGTAACGGCCGCGATTGGCTTAACCACTGCAGATGTTAGACGATTAGCACGGTTCTTACATGTATCTGGTTTTTCCCATCGATGTTGCTTCTCAGAAGGTGGCAGAAAGGGGATCAGGTGAGCCCGGGATACTACGACCGTCATAAATACAAGTCAAGTTTGCCTGAATTTTGATCATGTGACCCTGGGGATATCACAGCGGCCATTAAGGGATTCAATTTCAGCTATTCACTTAACCAACATGGCAAGTAAAGTCCTAAAGCAAGACAAAACTCACTTTTCAAATTTCTCACTTACTTAGCCACATAACTTTTGGGTTCCGTTGTCTCTCTCTTTCTGTCTGTCTCTCTCACACACTCTTTCTGTCTCTCTCTCCTTGTCTCTCTTGTTCTGTCTCTCTGTCTCTTTCTCTCTCTCTCTCTTTCTGTCTCTCTCTCCATCTTTCTCTGTGTATGTGTCTCTCTCTCTTTCTCAGTCTCTTTCTCTCTGTTTCTCTCTTTTTCTCTCTCTCTCTCTATGTCTCTCTGTCGGACAAAACTCACTTTGAAAATTTCTCACTTACATAACTTTTGGGCTCCATCGTCTCTCTCTCTCTCTTTCTGTGTCTCTTTGTCTTTCTCTCTCTCTCTCTCTTTCTGTCTGTCTCTCTCACACACTCTTTCTCTGTCTTTCTTTGTCTCTCTCCTTGTCTCTCTCGTTCTGTCTCTCTCTCTCTTTCTCCCTCTCTCTCCATCTTTCTCTCTCTCTGTGTGTGTCTCTCTCTCTGTCTCTCTGTCTCTGTTTCTCTCTCTCTCTCTCACACACACACACTCTCTCTGTCTCTCTCTCCCCTCCGCAGGAAACAATAATAAACCTGACTGGGATATATTTCCAGGTAAAAATACCAGCTGAATACTTGTTAGGTAGGTAAGTCCTTACCTTGACCATGGTTCTTTTGTGCCGGATATAGGTATGGCAGCCCAGCCATCTTAATTTCATGGAGAGCTCAAACAACACAATGGTCAAGGCAAACAGCTCCAAGGTGGCGTGGACCTAAAACCAGATGGGGGAAGAGTGAGAGGGGAGGATCCACGTTCCTCAGCTCGTTTGTAAAAAAAACCCAAACAGCTCCTGCCTTTGGGGAAGGGGGGGGAGAGGTTAGACTAGAAGATCTCTGAGGAACCCTTCCAGCCTTGGGATTCTGCATTCTACATCAGGGGCTCTCCAAACTTAAAGACCACTCTAAGAGTTGAATACCTCATTCCCACCACCTGTCCGGATTCCAGCAGTTCCCCCAATTCAATCATGAGTCTCGAGCCAAACTTCTAAAACTTCAAAAGGATTTCTTGGGAGTTCATATGCCGGCACTGCCTGGATGTAGCCGACTCTGAGACACATCGTTCATTGTCACATTTGACCCTGGTTTTGCCCCCATCCCTTGGGTGTATCGTAATTCATATTCTCCAATGGGACACATCCATAGCCAAGAATCATCGATCATGTTCTCCTGTTAGATATTTATGAGGCAGAAACTTCAGTCACTTTGAAACTATCTTTGAAAAACTATTTATGGAATGCACTTTTGATTTCCAAGCTGCCGCACTGCTCTTTCCAAACCCCTTCCCCCCCCTCCCTTTCTGTTGCCAACTCTAACAAGACCGTATTTTATGAGTTGACACCGCCTTGTCTTCGACCTTACTCGTGCAGTAGGCTGTACTGCTACTATCCTTCTCATCTTCCGCCTCTCTCATCTACTTATCCTTCCTACTCCCTTTCTCCTAGTGGTATCTTACGATTTATCACTTGTTGTTTGTATCTTGTGGTGAACGGATTTGTAAGTAAGATTTATGATCTGTGACCTATCCCTTGTTTGTTATGTGTGCACACTGCGAGCTTACGAACCGGAGACAAATCCCGTGTGTGTCCAACCACACTTGGCCAATAAAGAATTCAATTCTACTCCCAGAATTCCTCATGACGGCCTCAGGAATTCTGGGAATTGAAGTCCACAAGTCTTAAAAAGCAAATTTGGAGAATCCTGACCTACGCGACAACCCAACCTACGAAAAACTACAAACAGCCCCAACCTCATTCCAGCTAAACGGAGTGTGTAGTTGGAAGTCCTTCGTCACCCACCCCAACCTTCTCCAAGAGGTTGGGAGTTTCCTTTGTTTCTGGGGAGGAAGCCTCACATAATGTCTTGTCCCCGGATCCTCCCGGGCCCCCTCCCCCAGGAACTACATACGTAAATGCCCAGGCGAAATATGGCAACCGCGGGGGCTTCGCAGAGTGACAGCAACAAGAGCGAGACAGCGGTGGTTAGTTCCATCAAATAGAAGAGGTGGTTGTGGACAAAGAGATAGGAAGCCAGAGCTTTGGGGTCCTTGGGATGGGTGACGAATTTATCATTGTTCTCGCCTTCCTGGAATGTATAAGGGGAGAAAAAGGAAGAAAAATGACATAACTATGGCCCAAACCGCAAACACAGGCGGTCCCCGACTTACAATAGAGCCTTACATTTTCTGTTGCTAAGCGAGACGTTCAAAGCATTGTGCCTCATTTTACAGCCTTTCTGTCCACAGTTGTTGGGATGTGTATCTTATAAACAATTGTAGTTATGATTTATGATCTACTAGCAGAGTACCCCGTGCTTCGCTACGAAACTATGTGGCCGGGCTTAGTATTTGGAGAGGAAAATAAAGGGAAAAATTCTGCCTCTGCCTACCAGCATCCACCGGTATTCATCTGGCTAGTGTCCTGTCAGTGTGTGAGAGAGTTGAGGGCTGTTTGGAAACTGAAGCAGCATTTGCTGTGTGAGCAAGGAGGAGACAGCAAGGAGCCTGGACGTGGCTTAGCTGAACTGTTCTGGAGTAAAGCTGGTTGGTGCTGTGAAACCAAAACTGAACCTCCTCTCCTCTGCTTGTGTTTTGCATTTGGAAGAGATTTCTTTTCAGGTGGGGAGGGGGAGTAGAACTCCTTAGCATCAGAGCATGTTAATAATAATAATATAGGAAATACTAATAGCTCTGATGGTCATTTTGAAAAATCCTTTATTAGTGAGCCTCTAGAAGCCAAGAGGAACATAGGTGCAAATTTCAAGTTTGTAGGCTTTATGGTTCTGGAGATTTTGTGATGATGCATGAATGGTATTTCGCTTATATATGACCTATCCCTTTGTTATTTGTATGTGTGTACACTACGAGCCTATGCACCCGAGACAAATCCCTTGTGTGTCCAGCCACACTTGGCCAATAAAGAATTCAATTCAGCTCCCAGAATGCCTCACACCGGCCTCGGGAATTCTGGGAGTTGAAGTCCGCAAGTCTTTAAAAAAGTGGCCAGAATTGGAGAATCCTGGTCTACCCAACAAACCAACCTACAATCAACCCAAACTCGTTTCCGCTAAACTGAGTGTGTGACAGGAAGCTGTTCGCTCGCCCATCCCAACCTTCTCCAAGAGGTGGAAAATCTATCGTTCTCGCCTTCAACTCCCAGAATTCTTAGCGCCTGCTCTTCAGGCTGGGGGATTCTGGGACCCCACCCGTAATCCCATTTTACCTCCCCTGGTTCCCCCACAAGACGTAACGCAAAAATTACGGCCCACCTGTAGATAAATTGCAGCTTCCTGGTAATTCATTTCCCAAGTTCGTCTTCCGTGATCCCACGGAGACCGTCGCTCTCCCGTCGCTGGGCTGGACATATCGCGGATGTTGTCATAATTGACGCCATCTTAATGG
This sequence comes from Hydrophis major, assembly GCA_033807585.1. Taxonomy (NCBI): domain Eukaryota; kingdom Metazoa; phylum Chordata; class Lepidosauria; order Squamata; family Elapidae; genus Hydrophis; species Hydrophis major. Next base: position 4,364,031 of record CM066339.1, on the reverse strand, counting down.
AAAACGGGGAGGAAAGATTGTATACTCTAGGCAACTCCATTTTTGGCCTCTTTGCTCCTAAGACCTCCTCTTCCCAAGGAAGGCGAGACCTTCTTAAGGTTAAAATTGTGCTGGAGGCGTTTGAGCGAGAAGTTTGTGTCCCCGGAAACTTGTCAAGTTCCTAGACCTCATGAGGTCGGCTGTGCTGAATTCTCAGAGACCAACCATGTTGTGAAGGGGAGCTCTGTTTATGTTGAGTGCAGCACAATCAAAATAAAATTAAAAAAAAAATGCTAAAAGTTACAGTTAAGGTTCATTTCTGTTTCTTAAAAATGTCTTGGCATTTTGTGTTTGCCACCCTGGTAGCCACTTTGATTCCTCTTTTGTTCCCAAAGACATTTTAAACTCAAAAACATTCGGCTGTGTTTATTTTCTCTTTTGAAGGAAAACGTTAATTAACTTTGGTCAACAAATCAGGGGACTGGAGGCTAAAGCATACTATAAGAACGGTTGTGTTCTGACCCAAAACTTGTTCCAAGGAAACAAACACAAAACAAAAGTAACAGAAAAACCTTTTAATGATTCTTTACCAATTCTGTTCCTTCATGGTTAAAAGGCTGTTTCAAATTAATTATCTCTGATAAGAATGAGCCGTGCCAAGGTGGTGCAAGGTTGCCAAGAACACTAGATAAAGTTACTAAGAAATATTTCAAACACAAACACCAACCAAGATATTTCAAATGTCCACAAGGCTTGAGTGCAAAAACTTCTTTGCTTCCTGCAAAGAACTCTGGTTTCTCAGCTGGCTTTTATCTCTTGAGGGAGGGGCTATCACCTTGCAGCCTTATTCCCAAATCGCCTGTGCTGCTGCAGCTGCTCTTTCCTTTGAGCAGCCCTGCGCACACGTGACTTCTTCCTCACTTCTGCCAGCCTTCAAAACCTCCGAAGGCAGCACTCTACTCCCTGATGATCCTGGCCCCATCCCTGCATCCCACGCCGGCCCCTCGTCGGAGTCCCCGCTCTCCGAGACCTCAGACCTCTGCACCAGTTTGTGCATGCATGTGCAGGAGACATGGAGGGAGCATGCACATGCATTGCCTTCTGAGTGCTGGCATGCAAGCGTGGACACTTTTTGGCACAGGAGCCCAAAAAGGTCAGCCACCATTCTCTTCTTGAAAACCCTCCAGGGATGGAGCAACTAGAACTGCAAATCGAACATGCCTCGGTTTGCAAAGACATCCGAACCTATTTCCACTTGCAAAGCTTTCCAAAAACAAGCAGGCTGCTTTGCACAAAGGAACGAGCGTGCTTCCGAGATGCCCACCATCCTTTGTCTGGTTGCTTTGGGAACAGGTGGAAATCACACACACAGCATCCTTAAAGCGAGCACTAAAAACCCTGGAAAGTCGACAACCCGAGCTGACTCAGAAAACCGGAATAACAAATGTTGGGAACAACAACAAGGCAGGAGGAGCGGGGGAAAGAACAACAACCCTAGAATGTCACAGCTTTCAGGAAACGGGATCTGGCAAGGATGAATGAACATCCATTTCATGATCCTCTCCAGTTTCTTTGCTTTTTAATACTTGCTGAGCTTCCGGGATGCATAGAGGTGGGGGAGAAAGTGTCATGCCCTTGGTAGAGTCGGACTCTGAGGGAGAGGAGGAATAGCCAACAGGGAGTGGAGGTGTGGCTCTGTTGGTTGTGGAGGAGGTTGGGGAAGGGCAGAGGCCGGCTGGGCAGCCAGAGGAAGAACCAGACCCATCCCCTCTGCATCTTAGGACACGCAGGGAAGAATGGAGAAGGAAACAACTTGGCCTTCGAGAGAGGAAGCGGCCATGATCCCCTCATTGGTTGCAGCTGGGGAGACTAGTATATAAGAGACAATTACAACACAGTGTTGCCAGAAGCAAAGCGTCGTAAGCCACTTTGTTCGGTGCCGTTGTAACTTCAGTCACTAAGCGAACTTTCGTAAGTCAAGGACTATCTGTTCAGTTCGTCACCATAACAGCTAAACCCATGATGGCAAACCTATAGCACGCATGCCGGAAGTGGCACGCAGAGCCACTTCTGCTAACACACGAGAGATCAACCGGAAGAGCCCCACCACGCATGAGGCACGCCACCTGTCCAACAGCTGATTGTTGGGTATCTGGCACACATGTGCGAGCTGTGCGTGGGAGATGCACACGCATGACCAGACACACTGGAGATATGGAGCATGTGAGGGGCACGCACATTGCCTTCTGAGTGCTGGCACGTGCAATTTTTGGCACGGGAGACGAAAAAAGTTAGCCACCCCTGAGCTAGCCCACACTAGCTTTCAGGAATTCACTAGCAAAGAGACAAAAACAGGCGTGCTTTTCCAGAGTGCGTGGGGACGCTTTGCACGAACAGATGCACCGTGGCATTTTCTTATTTCCTGTAGGCCACATTGATATATATACATATATATATATATTCTTTTTTCCTCCCCTGCCTCCGTGTTCTGAATCACTCCATCCTCCTCTCTCCTCTTCACCAGGATCTCTTTCCAAGATGATCAAAGGAGTCAATCAGGCTTTAGAAAAATAAAATTAAAATCTACTCTTCGTTCCTGGATTTGCAACTTCGGAATACACCGTCCCTCTGCCGGCAGGAGTGACAAAATCATGTTTTGTCCCCCCCTCCCCCCCCCCCTATTCATTCCCTTCTTTTCACCTAGAGATTTCCAGCTTGCTTTCTGCCAACAGATGGCATTGAAGGACGAAGAGAAAAACAACAAAGTAGGCCGTTTGGAAAGGCCGTTTTAAATACAACACGAAATAAAGAAGCACTCTCAGGAATGTAACATTACTTTCCTTCCACGCTTAGAACCTAGAATCGTAGCACTGGAAGAAGAGACCTTGGAGCTCTTCTAGTCCAGCCTCTGCCCGTGGCAGGACACCTTATACCAGGGGTAAGGAACGTTGGCTCTTTTATCACTTACGGACTTCAACTCCCAGAATTCCTGAGTGAGCCATAAAAGGTTCTCCATCCCTGGCCTACTGGTTTTTTCAGTTGTGAGGGAAATCAATTTTTGACTTGAATGGGACTGTTTAATATACAAATGTAGGACATATTTTTATATATATTCTTTGTATGTCCTACATTTGTATATTAAACAGTCCCATTCAAGTCAAAAATTGATTTCCCTCACAACTGAAAAAACCAGTAGGCCAGGGATGGGGAACCTTTTATGGCTCCCTCAGGAATTCTGGGAGTTGAAGTCCATAAGTGATAAAAGAGCCAACGTTCCTTACCCCTGCCTTATACCATCCCAGTTATAGAATTGTCCAGTTTCTGAAAACCTCCAGTGACACAGCTTCCAGAAAACAAGCTTTTCCCACTGATTTATCGTTCTCACTCTCAGGATCTTTTCTATTTAGTTGTAGGTCTTTAACCTGCTTCTGTCTGCTTCTTGTCCTGTCCTCTTGATACCCTAAATAAATGAGTCTGAATCAGAAATCCCGTAGAGCTGGAAGGGGCCCTAGAGGTCTACTAGTCTAGCTCAAGTAGGACATCCTACACCCCCTCTTTTTTTTGTGCCAGCCCCTCCAATTACGGAAGACTGCTATCATGTCACCCTTAACCCTTCTCTTCATTAGGTGAGACATCATGAGTTCCCCTCTAGCGGTTCATCACATAATTTGGCCTCCAAACTAAATTGCCCATCAGGCAGGTTACTCCTGCAGCAGCCAAAAAAATGGTGCCAATTTTGCAAGTGAGGACACCCTCACCCCGACTTAAAATGCAACCCCTGGCCAACTTGGTGCTCCCACCCCTCTTTCCCAACTCAGCTGAGGCTGCTAGGAATTGGAGTCCAAAAGCCCCAGATTTACAGTATATACATCATCTCTGTCTGTCTGCCTCTCCCTCTCTTTCTGTCTCCCTCTGTTTCTCTCTCCCTCTCTCTCTTTCTCTTTCTGTCTCCCTCTCTCCCTCCCCTTCTCTCTCTCTCCCTCCCTCTTTCTGTCTGTCTCTCTCCCCCTCTTTCTCTCCCTCTTTCCCTCTCTCTGTCTCTTTCTCCCTTTCTCCCTCTCTCTTTCTCTATCTGTCTCTCCCTCTTTCTCTGTCTCTCTCCCTTCCCCCCTCTCCCTTTCTGTCTCCCTCTCTCCCTCCCCTTCTCTCTCTCCCTCCCTCCCTCTTTCTGTCTCTCTCCCCCTTTCTGTCTCTCTCTCCCTCTTTCCCTCTCTCTGTCTCTTTCTCCCTTTCTCCCTCTCTGTCTGCCTCTCCCTCTTTCTCTGTCTCTCTCCCTCTTTCTCCCTCTCTCTCTCTCCCTCCCTCTTTCTGTCTGTCTGCCTCTCCCTCTTCCTTTCTCTCTCCCTCTTTCCCTCCCTCTATCTCTTTCTCTGTCTCTGTCTGTCTGTCTGTCTCCCTCTCTCCGTCTCTCTCTCTCTTTCTGTCTGTCTGCCTCTCCCTCTTTCTCTGTCTCTCTCTCTCTGTTTGCCTGTCTCTCTCTCTTCTGGGCTGTAAAATGCAGAATCCATTCCCCACCCAACAAACCACTGGAACCGCTTGCCAAGCGCACACCAGCTTCGCATCCCAGAGGAGAGGGAAGCAGCAAAGTTGACTTACTTTCGTTGGGGACTCCCTCGGGATCTCCCCTCCGGCTCCTGCCGTCCTCTAAAGTCAGGATCAGGGGGACGTCGTCCTCTTCGAGACACCCAGCCATGGGAGAAGCAGCCCACCGGCTTCCCTAACCGGGGTCTGCTGCACGGGGGTCCCCTCCCTCCCTCTTTGCAATCGGTCAAAGCGGGAGCCCGTCTCGGGGGTCTGCCGGCGTTCCCATGTTCTCCGCCAACGCGTGTCTGCCAAAGCCCCGGGTCGTTTGCAAAAAAAATAAAAAAAGAAATGCAAGGCAAGGCGATGCAAACGCCTAGGGCTTTTCCCCGTTTTCGGGCCTCCGCAGCGCTTCTTTCCGACGACTTAGGAAGGGGGAAGAGTCCAGCAAGGAGGAAGAGGAGGAGGAAGCAGCCCAGCCACGACTCCAAAGGAGGCAGGGAAGAAGGCAGCGCATAAATAAAGCGTGAGAACCTCTGACTTCCCTCCCTCTCTTCCTCCCCATCCCCCTTTTCAACCCAGCCTTCTTCTAACCGTGGTTTGCAACCATCGTGGTTGGCTCAAAACCGGTCATTAAATGAACAAGTCCCCCCCCCCTTTTTGCAATGTTATGCTGCAGCTTCAGATGTATGCCCCAACCCGACTTTGCAAATGTGCCTTGCTAGCAAAACAAAACACAAAAGTGGGCGAAGGAGCCGGCTGGGACGACGTTGGGCTGAATCCCCCTCCAGTTAACCCCCTAAATGCAAAGCCGGCTGATGACTTTTGCAGAGTCTGTTTTTATGTGCGGCTTGGTCGGGAGGAAGCGAGACGTGCAACCCTGGGCGGTGGGCGGTGGGGGTATTGTTATTTTTTTTAATTAAGAAAAGGTGCTTTCTTTTTTTTTTGCAAGTTGCGATGCCAGCTATAGGCATTCCCTGGCAATCATAATGCAGATTAAGTTCTCATCCCTAGGACTGCACCACTCCTCACCCAACCTGCAGACTTGGAAGGATGTGGGACCACAACCCGCATCATCCCCAACCAGCAGGGCGGCGAGAAAGATATTAGGAGCTATTAAACAGTCTTCAATCCGCATGCAGTATAAATAGCGTCCCGTTGGAATCCGGAAGTGGTCGTTGAATCCCTGCCTGCCGCTTTCCCTACAGGCTTTAAGGAGCGCGCATGCGCTGCTAGCTTGCCCTTTCCCGACGTTCTGCCCTGGAATGCGCTACGCCTCTAATACAGCGAAGAGATAGGGAAATATAGGGTTGCCCGTAAACTCCGGTTCTCCATCAAGGTCCCGCCATGTGAACGGCCAGAATGAGCCCTGTACATAAAGTATAAGAGTTCATTTGACTATCTGGCCGACAGCCTGTTTAAAAGTTCGTCGAATTTCAGGCGATAAGTATCGCTCGCTTTCCGTTTGGCCTCCCATTAAGGTCAATTGACAACCTGAAGTGTATGCCACCTTCTCTTAACTACCGTACCCTTGCCCCTCTAAGGTGCACGTGAGAGGTGGGAGGAGCAAGGCGCCGACCCTTTGTCGCCTCTAATTGGCCACCTCTTGGCTGTCCGGAAAGAACACAGTGGGAGCAACGAGGGCTTCGATTGGCTAGGGGGGAAAGCTCCACCCCTCGCGCGGTCCAGTGTTACCCAGCAACGAGAAGACTCGGTTTTAAATTTACGGAAGTGAAGCCGTTGTCATAGTAACCGAGAAGTTTTTCCGTTTTTAGGTTGGGTGAGCTGCAAAAAATGATAAAAATCATGCTTTTCCTGCGCGGATTGCATTTCAAAGGAAGGGGGGAAAATATTTGTATTTATATTTTTATATGAATTCATAATCTATCATTTTGTAACATTAAGAGATCATTTTATTACATTATTTTATATTACATTATTATATTTAATGATTATACTATATTATATTGCATTTCTATTATATTACTAGTTTTATTATGATTGCTCAGCCAGGTGTTTAAGCCAGATTTGACATTTTTATCCACCAGTAGATCCTTGACTTACAAGAGCTCACTTAGTGACTGTTCAAACTTGCAACGGCGCTGGAAAATAGTGACTTTATGGCCATTTTTCACAATTATGACCATTACAGCATCCCGACGTGATCAAAATTCAGATGCTTGGCTATTGACTTGTATTTATGATGGTTGCAGTATCCCAGGGGGGTCATGTGATCCCATTTAGTGACCGGCAAAGTCAATGGGAAAATCAGATTCACTTAACGACTGTGTTACTAATTTAATAACTCCAATGATTCACTTAAGAACAGTATTTGCTGTGTGAGCAAGGAGTCTGGGCTTGGTTTAGCTCAACTATTCTTGTACTAAGGCTGCTTGCTGCTGTAAAACTGAAACTGAACCTCCTCTCCTCTGCTTGTGTTTTGCATTTGGAACAGATTTCTTTTCAGCTGGGGAGGGGGACTAGAACTCCTTAGCATCAGAGCGTGTTAATAATAACAATACAGGAAATACTAATGCTCTGATGGTCATTTTGAAAAATCCTTTCTTAGTGAGCATCTAGAAGCCAAGAGGAACATACGTGCCAAATTGCAAATTTGTAGGCTTTACGGTTCTGGAGATTTTGTGATGATGCATGAGTGGTATTTCACTTGTGTGTATATATAATGTAGTATTATAATATTCATTATTAGTAGTAATAATATTACTGTAGTAATAATATTCATTATTCCATCTTTATCTTTATCTTCAGGAGAAAATGAGTCTTTCCTGTCCGAGACTCTTTCCCCGATTATATTTCTGCCCTGGACTCAGATTCCTCTTTTCTGACCGTTGGTTTCCTCTCTTTCTCCTGTCCCTCAAGGTTAATCTTCCCGCCCATTCCACTGTCTTACTCTCAGAATCCTTTCCATCAGAGGTGCTAAAACACCTGAACTTGTTGGGAAATTCAAAAACTATCCCCCGTTCCAAAGAAGAATCCAGCAGAAAACATGATGTCAGAATTGGTCACCACATCTTACGAGCTGGTCGATTCCAGCCGCCCCAAGAAGTCTATCCGAACCCCCTTAAGGATCTTGGATCCCGGTCGGTCGAAACTGAGCACTGTCGAAACCAAAAGGATCATATCTGTCTTGGATGAAACCATCTTCAAGATAAAACTGGCCAGTGTCTTCTCCTACATCATGGAGAACCTTGACAAGTTTACGGCTGTCTTAGGTCCTGACCTTACAGGAGCCTTCCGAGAACATCTACGGCTCTCAAACATCCTGGAATTTATGCTCTCACACCCGGAGGAAGAAAATATTCTCTATATAGGCTCCGGTAAAGGAACTTTCTTTGGCCTGGTGGATTCTGACGGTTGTCTCACATTGCAGGTTCAAGGCCTTAAAAGCTCGGTCCGAAATATTCTACGCCTGCTTTACACCAACACGGTCGCTTGCCAAGCTCTGAGAGAGGCCGCTTATACCAGGGACCCGTCTGTCCATAAATTTATTACTTGTCTGTCCAAGCAGAGGGGCTTCCTCTTTGAGCAGCTCCTCACCACCCCCTTGGAAGAAAAGGAGAAAGGTCGGTTTTTGAACGAAGTCTTCCAGAGAGACAAGAAAAACACGGAGACCGCTGCAAACCTGGAAGACGAACTGACTGCAGCCGTCCAGAACAGGGATGAGGAGGTACGGTGGTGGAGCTAAGCAGCAGGATTCGACTTGCCTGGTCCGCTTAGCCAGTCAAAAACTGGACCTAATTAATTGCCAAAATGGGCTGGCTCCCTTGGAAAGCCAGATGGTAGGCAAGAAAAAGAGGGGATAGATTTGGCTGGAAGAAGCAGTGTGGTGTAATGGGGAAGGCATCCAGCTAGACCAGGTGTCGGCAACCTGTGGCTCTGAAGCCACATGCGGCTCTTTAGGCCCTCTGCTGTGGCTCCCCATTGGCTGGCCCCGCCGCTCGCCCTCCCCTCCCATTCACTCCTCGACTGGTCCAAGAATATAAAATGAGAGGGAGGGAGGGAGACCCATTTGCCACAGAAAACACCAGGAGCCATAAAACCTGGATAGGCGTGGTGGGTGTAGGTGGGTCATGTGACTTGGTGGGAGTGGTGTTGAGTTGGCCACACCCACCCAGGTTTTGAGGCTCCCAGTGTTTTCTTTTCAGTGGGAAATGGGTCCAAATGGCTCTCTGAGTGCTTAAGGTTGCCGACTCCCTGAGCTAGACACTGAGAGACCTGGAGGTCTAGCCTTGCCTTAGGCATCAAGCCAGGGGGCTAACCTTGGGCCAGTCGCTTTCTCTCAGCCCTAGGAAGGCAACCATGGCAAGCCACTGAAACTCTGCCAAGAAAAGTGCAGGGACTTGGGCGGGCAGTCTCGAAGAAACGGACATGATTGAATGGGAAAGAGAAGAAAAAAAGAGAGAAATCATAGGAAAACACTTGAGAAACAGTTAGGTCTGTTAGTGATTAAGGTGCCAGGCTAGAAACAGGGAGTCCGTGAGTTCCAGAGAACCAGACATAATTGGAAGGGAAGATCGATTAAAAAAAATAAAAAACACATCTGACTATATTAGTCCTTGATTTACAACCATAATAAAATATAAGGAGCCCCTGTGGCGCAGTGGTTAGAGTGCAGTATTGCAAGCTACTTCTGCAGCCAGCTGCCTACCATTTGGCAGTTCAAATCCCACCAGGCTTAAAGTTGACTCAGCCTTCCATCCTTCCAACGTGGGTAAAATGAGGACCCAGATTGTTGGGGGCAATATGCTGACTCTGTAAACCGCTTTGAGAGGGCAGTAAAGCACTATAAAGCGGCATATATGTCTGATTGCTAGTGCTATATTTGAGCCTGGCATATTTGACAGCTTCAAGATAACCTTTTCATGCCAAACCTGGAATGAGATTATCCATCCTCGACTTGCAACACAGCCATTTTGGACTCAATCCTGGTCGTTGAGGAATATCTGTACTAATGATTATGTTTTTAGGAAGGGGAACCCTTCGACAAGAGTGGTGGCCTAGAGGTGCAGTTCTTGCCTCACAATCAGGAGGTTGTGAGTTCAATCCTTGGTAGAGGCAGATATTTATTTCTCTGGGCACACTGACTATATATATCTGCTGGACAAAACTCCACACTGGTGACAGGAAAAGGCATCCGGCCAGTAAAAATACTATGCTAGCTCCATTCAGTTGCCCAGATTCCACCCCGCAAGGGATGATGGGGTCGTTAAATGAAAATGATGAAGAACTGGACCCTTCAACAAACAGATCTTGTCCAGCTTCGACTGCGGTGAACAGCTTTTATTCCACGGATCCTTAACAGCGTGTAGTTTGGATCCAAGATGGATTTTTCAGAAGATTCTGCCCTGGAGAGTTGGATAATTGCAAAGTTGTTGTTTTCTTTCTCTCACTCTCTCTCTCTCTCTCTCTCTCCTTCAGATTTCCAAGAAGAACGCCGTCATCAAAGACCTGAAAATGCACTTGCACAACCTGGCCAAGTTCTCCGAAAGCCAAATCCAGCGCACCCGGGCCGAAGCAGAGAAGCAGCACAAGACGGAGGTGCGCACTTCCCAGGGGAAATGCACCAAGTTGCAACAGGAGCTGCAGCAGCTGCGTGCTCAGTTCAATGCCCTGGTGGCTGAGGACCGAGAGACGGAACTCAGCCTTCGGAAGGTAAATCCTGGCGGAGGTTGAGCAGAGAAACCAGGCTCAACAGCAGGAACTGGGAGAGGGATCTTGGAGTCTTAGCGGACAACCAGCTAAATAGGAGCCAACAATATGCTGCGGCAGCCAAAAAAGCCAATTCAATCCTAAATTGCATTAACAGAGGGATGCAATCAAGATTTGAGTAAGGTACTAATACCACTCTACAAAACCTTAGTAAGACCATACTGTAAATACTGCATCCAGTTTTGGTCACCACACTATTAAAACGGATGTTGAGACCTAGTGCAGTGAAGAGCAACCAAGATGATTAGGGGACTGGAGGCTAAAAGATAGATTTTCTGACAGTAAGAACAATCAACCGAAAGGAATGGAAGCTGCCTTCAGAAGTGGTGGGAGCTTCATCCCTGGAGGCTTTCAAGAAGAGACTGGACTGCCATTTGTCAGAAATGGTGAAGGGTCTCCTGCTTGGCTGGGGGGTTGGATCAGATGACCTACAAGGTCCCTTCCAACTCCGTTAATCTCATCTAATTTATGAAACATATTCACACAACCTGGCTGAGGAATACCCAACAGCAGCGGTCCCCAACTCTTAAGGCAGGAATGATAAACCTTTGCTGCCAAGCTGTTTTTAATCCGATTTTATTTTCTTTTAGAAAAAATACAAGGTGGAAATGGAGATAGAAAATTGGGTCCAAAAGTATGATATCGAAATGATTGAAAAGCAGGTAAGATGTGAGCTCCTTTTCTTTCCTTTCATAGAGCTATTTGCCTCTCAAGAACAGTGGCACAATGGCTTAGAGGTAGTGCTCTTGCCTCACACTCAGGAGGTTGTGGGTTTGATCCTAGGCAGTGGCAGATGTTTCTCTATCTGGGTGTGATGAGTAAGTGTAGGGTATCTGGCCAGTAAATGCTTGAGTGCCATTTCATGGCCCCAACTTCACCCCAAGACAAGGGATTAAAAGGAAAAAAACAATAGCTGTTTTCCTCTCGAGAGATCATTTGCAAAACATAAGGAGCCAGGTCTTCTAACTAAGCCTTAATTATTATTGTATTTTATTTCCATTTCATTTTAGACTATATTTTATTCCAGTTTCATTTTAAATCGTATTTCATTCCAATTTCACTTTAAATTATATATTTTATCTAATTCCATTTTAAATTGCTTTTATCAAATTTTAGTAATAATTTATTTCTGGAACTCTGCACTTTGATACGGCCCAAGGGCTAATCCAGGGATCTTCAAACTTGACAGCTTTAAGACTTGTGGACTTCAGCTCCCAAAATTCCTCCTCCAGTCATGTTAGCTCAGGAATTCTAGGAGTTGAAGTCCACAAGTCTTAAACTTGCCAAGTTTGAAGACCTTGGGCTAATCAATCAATCAATCAACCAATCAATCCTAAGTTTAATTGCAGGATGAATCTTCCTTATGGCATTCCTGCCATTGAGATTATGACCTTAAGTTAGATTGTACCGTCCTCGCGCATTAATTGGAAAGACTCAGCTGGCTGGACAGAATATACAGTACAATTTGGTTAGTTCTTTGTTTCTTGAGTTTTGTCAGCCGGAAGATGGGTGGACTTCAACTCCCAGAATTCCCCAGCCAGCATAGTCCATGTCAGAGCGTTTGCGGTGTGACTACTATTGTGATGACAACCTAAGAGCATAACACAGCACACAGAGGCTTTGTCTTTTAACAGTGGTTTATATACAGACAGCCATATACATATATATATATATACATGGTAGGCAAATTCCTGGCAAGTAATCAATCTTCTTTACTCTACACAGAGAATCAAACTGGAGACAGAACACAAGGAGAGAGAGAGATACACCCTCTCATGGCCGCCTTTATATAGACAGCTTCTTAAAGTGGCAATAACCCTTAAAGTATACCCTGCAAAGTATAAAGTATACCCTGCAATAACCTCTTTAGTCTAAAAGCAGCAATAACGTTGCTGACTCATCCTCATTGCATTGGAGATGGGCGGACTATGCTGGCTGGGGAATTCTGGGAATTGAAGTCCACCCATCTTCCAGCTGGCAAAATCGAGAAACACTAGTTATCCAAACATCACAAGGAAGCTACGTCATAGGCACAAAGGGGGAAAAAGAAGTTGCCACTCTTTTCAACTCCATTTTAATAACTCCATAGCTGGCTGGGGAATTCTGGGAATTGAAGTCCACCCATCTTCAAGTAAGGTCATGAACAGTGGTGGGATTCTAATTTTTTTACTACTGGTTCTGTGGGCGTGGCTGGGTGGGTGTGGCCAGGTAGTCATGTGTCTGGGTAGGCGTGGCTAGGTGGTCTTTTTTTTTTCCTTTTGCAGCCCCCACCCCTGGCACCCCATGTTTTGCCTACTGGGCCTCAGGGAAGCTTCCTGGCCAAAAAGAAATCGGATGATTTGTCGCTAATGTAAATCACGCGGCACAGCTGATCGACAGAAACACCAGTTTGGCCAAACCGGTAGCATTTTTTTTACTACCCGTTCGACTGAACCGGACTGAACCGGTAGATTACCACCACTGGTCAAGAACCTCACAAGGAAGCGACGTCATCCCCTTCCCCTCCCTTATTCTGCTAGGCTTCTGGCAAGGAAAATCGATGGGGGTGGAGGTGGGGGTGGGATTTGGTTAAGGAGGGTTCACTTAAAGCCACTGCGATTCGCTTAACAAACCATGTCAAAAGATAAAATAAAACAAAAGGGGTCATTAAAAACCGGGCGTGACTCCTTCTCTCCCCAGGAGGAGATTGATGAGATCGATGAAGTCTACGTGATTGAGAAGCAGGATCTGGCCCAACTGCGGGAGAAATACACCCGACTGGATGAGGAATACTGCCAGATCATGGAGGAGAGGAGGGTGAAGCAGGAGCTGAAGGAAAAAGCCGAGAAGGAGCTGGCCATCCTGGCACGAGCTGCTACTCTGATCCAGGCCGTCTGGAAGGGCTACTTAGTGAGGTCGATGTTACGGAGCAAAAGGAAGAAGAAGGGGAAGGGGAAGAAAGGTACGGGCAGGAGATGAGGATTGAACGTTGTTGGTTAATGCCTGGCCGTATCTAATTTTGGTGGCTGGGCTGCCCTGGGCAGCTTCGGAGAGGGATGGAGCCCTTCTGAGGTTCTGGGACATTCTTGAATAAAGTAGATCATTTAAAAAGATGGAGACCTGTCAAAATCATTTTCCCCAACCCGAAATCTCTCGTCTTGAGTAGAAACAGGAGACACATCCCAGAAAGTGCCCCCAATGTCCTGGTTATCTTCTGGGCTGGAGAAAAACTCTCCCAGGAACAGCCTTTGGCTGAAGAGAATCAAGTGCAAAACATGGTCAACAAAAACTGTAACTATAAGTCCAATCAAGGCAAAATGAGGTAATTAGTCCGGCAGGGTGGGAGGAGGAATTCCAGATATGATGGAATAGTAATAATTCCACACAGCTGGGAAGATGCCAGGAACGCAGATAACTAAAGTCAACACAAGATAAACTCACGTTTGTTCCCAGCAGTTGCTGCGCTCAGCATGCATCTCTTTTAAACTCTCTTCCCAGCTGTGGCTAATGAAGGGAATCGGGGCCCTTTCCTTCCCCGTAAGCCAAGCAACCCATGTTGCTCCCTTCTCCGTTCCTCCCTGCATGCCCTAGGATGAAGAGAGGGTGGGCCTGGGTCTTCCTCTGAACTCCCTCTCCCTTGTTTTATCTCTCCCCTGCTCTGCCCAGCTGGACTTTGGCCTTCCCCAGTTTCCTCCACAGCCAATGAGCCACACTCCCACTCTGTCAGCTGTTCGTTTTCCTCCTCGGATTCAGACTCCGACAAGGGCATGACACATATACATGTCTATGTGTGTGTGTATCCAGAATCCCCCAGCTGGCAACCCTGATTTAGGAAGCAGTTCCACTTACAGGATTGGTTGGGCTCTTCTACCTCCAAGGAGGTCTCTCTGGACGTGAATCTGTGGTCCGAGCAGATGAACCAGGCAACCCTTTTGAACGGGGCGTGAGAAGTGCCCTCGAAGAAGCAATGGGTGTACGTTGGACCTGCTGTTTATTCGACTTTCCTGGGCGAAATCGATCCGCAGTATCATACAGCCTGGTGGGAGACTGGGAACGTGGCCTTCTCAAGACTTGGGTGGCCCCATCTGAAGAGCCCTCAGGTGGCTTCCCGAAAGAGATTCCTGCTTTGTGGTTGGCTTCAAATCTGCCCTTCACTGTAGAGGGGATCCTTTCCTTTTCCAGACGGTGAAACAGGACTGGCCGATCTCTTGGAGCCGAAGGTGGAGTCCAAAGCAAAGGACGGAGTTTAGCCACATCTTCTTGGGTGGCCCAGGAGGTTCTCCATTCGTGTCCTCCCGGCTTGGACCCAAACAGAGTCTCGTCGCAATAGGATGGCGTGTGGCTTTTCAACCTTTCGGAAAGAAAAAGAGTGAAAAAAAAAGCTCTTGAGTTTTAGTTCTGTCTCATGCGTGAAAGTCAGCTTGGTGACTTTAGTCCAATCACTAGGAGATGGGGAGTTCTAGTTCCACTTTGGGCATGAAAACCAGCTGAGTAACTTTGGACCAATCACTAGGAGATGGTGAGTTCTAGTCCCACCTTAGGCATGAAAGCCTGCTGAGTGAATTTGGGCCACTCTAGCTGTGACACAGCTCGACAGGCTGTTTTGAAACACACAAATAACTGTACGTCGTTCACCTAAGATACTTTCTCTTTGAAGCACTCTGTCATCTTTCCCTTATTGCAAAAAAAAAACAACAAAAAAAAACCCAGCACTCCAAATGTGGCCTACCTGTATTTATTCCTCTTCCGTGAAGTGCCAACCGATTGGGGGGATTTCAAAGGACTGGAATCCACCTGCCTGGTGTCCGGACTCCACAGCAGGGGTCTTTGAACAGGAGCCTTGGCCTCTTTCCAAGGTGGTTCAAACTCCGGGCCGGAAGGTTGGTGCTTTCCTTGGTTACCAAAGAGCGATTCGTCCACAAAGGAGGCCGTGGCCTTGATCCTCCAGACCCTCCCTTTGCCAAGTTGCAGAGGAGCTCCCAAGCCTGCTGAGGCCTTCATGGAACTGACTGGGGCAGGAAGAGGCTCTCATCCATGAACAGTCACCTACTTGAGAATTGTGGAATGGAAATAGGACTGATTTCATGTTAATAGCCTAGACCGGGTTTTATACCCAACTTGCTGTATCCGAATTGCCAATCCCCAAAGAACTCCAAAAGGACTCCAGGTAACCCCTTTTGGCTATTTTTAGGTTCCTCAATTTTTGGAAAACCTACCCATGGTTAGGGACTCACCCACCAATAGGGGACTGGAGACGGAAACATATCAAGAACGGTTACAGGAACTGGGCCTGGCTAGTCTAGGGAAGAGAAGGAGACAGGATAGCAGTCTTCCGATATCTGAGGGGCTGCCCCAGAGAGGAGGAAGGGAGTCAAGCTATTTTCGAAAGCACCTGAAGGCCAGACAAGGAATAATGGGTGGAAACTGACCAAGGAGAGATTCAGCCTGGAAATAAATAATTTTCTGACAGTCAATGGAACAGAGGTTGCCCTCAGAAGTTGTGGGAGCTTCATCACTGGAGGCTTTCAAGAAGAGACTGGAGGGACATCTGTCAGAAATGGTGCAAGGTCTCCTGCTTGGGTGGGGGGTTGGACTAGATGACCTACAAGGTCCCTTCCAACTCTGTTAATTTGAATCTATCTAAGATGATCAAAGGCCTGGAGACTAAAACATGCAATGAACAGTTGCAGGAACTGGGCCTGGCTAGTCTAGGGAAGAGAAAGGACCAGGGGAGACAGGAGAGCAGCCTTCCAATATTTGAGGGGCTGCCCCAGAGAGGAGGAAGCTATTTTCCAAAGCACCTGAAGGCCAGACAAGGAAGAATGGATGGAACAAGAAGAGATTCAACCTGGAAATAACGAGGTCCCTTCCAATTCTGTTCATCTCACCTTGGCACGGAAAGGAGCCGCCTGCGAACGGATTGCTTTGCAACCCCGGCAAGGGAAGCGGCGCGCCTCCGGTTCCCCCGGGAGACGTAGCCGCTCAAGGAAGGGGGCTCTTGCGGTCAGGCGCTTCCCGCTTTCTCCCCGCCCGGCTGCAGCCTCGCAAAACGGACCCCCCCGCTTGCCGCCAAGCGGCCCGCAAAAAGGAACAACCCCCCCCCCTCCCCACCCCGAGACTGACCTGCGGGCGAGCGGGCAGAAGGACGCGTCCGGCGCCTTCCCGGCTCTGCAGCGCGGCGACTGTGGCGCAGGCAACTGGACGGGGCTTCCGAGGAGGAGCTAGTCTATCCCCACTCACCCCCTCCCACCGGCGATGGGGTCCAGCCTGGTGATCCCTTTGGAAGGGAGGTGGGCAGAAGGGAGAGAGAGAGATCATGTATACACACCGATGTAAATTGATGTATGTGCAGAAATAGATCTATATATGTGTATGCACTACATCGATATTTGTTTATATGTATGTATTTATATACACCTATCTTTTTATCTTCTACATGATTTATCTATATGTCATCTACCTATCATCTGTTCATGTCTGTCTGCCTTTCTCCATACCTACCTTCCTATCATCCATCCATCATCTATCTATATGTATGTATCTAACTATCATCTGTCTGCCTAACATCTATTCATGTTGTCTTATCTACTTATCTACCTGCCTGCCATCCATCCATCCATCATCTATCTATATCTACCTACCTATATCTATCTATCTATCTATCTATCTATCTATCTATCCATCCACCCACCCACCCACCCACCCACCCACCCATCATCTATCTATCTATCTATCTATCTATCTATCCATCCACCCACCCATCATCTATCTATCTATCTATCTATCTATCTATCTATCTATCTATCTATCTATCCATTTATCTGTCTGTCTGTCTATCTATCCATCCATCATCATTATTTGTCTATATATCTATTCTATTTCTATCATTCTCTATCTTTATATTATATATCTATTCATACACACTCAGAGAAATATATGCACACACACAAACTTTTACCAGCCCATATTCCCTTAATTACATGCATATTACCATATGCGCTGTATAGTGTGCAAATGTACGTACTGTTTAAGAATCAGTTTGTTTCAGAAATATTGTATGCATGCAGACGAATATGCAGAAATGTATATATGCATCCATACATCAATATATAGGAGGAAAGGGCCTTCATCCTGAAGTGGACAGAGTGGCTAAAACGATGATGTATGTATGTATATGCCTTAATTCTCCTTTCTTTCTTTCTTTCTTTCTTTCTTTCTTTCTTTCTTTCTTTCTTTCTTTCTTTCTTTCTTTCTTTCTTTCTTCTCTCTCTCTCTTTTTGTTTCTTTCCTTCCACTTTTCCACCAGCCCAGCCTCTTATACACATATATGTACAAATACATACTGCATATACTTATTCCAAAACTGAACCCTGAAATTTCTAAGCAAGAACGAAAAAGCCCCGCCGAAGAAAGGCGATTCAAAGGCACCCAGGAAGTGCTGAGCGAACCCGAAAGTGCCTTCCCAAATCGGAAGAAGAGTCGATTCTGCAGGTTTTCCGTTTCGTTTCTCTACGGAAGCTCCTTTTCCCTTCCGCCTTCGGATTGACCGCGAGGCTAGCCATCCCCGGGCTTAACGCAAGCACGCAGGCGGGACCCGCCCACCGATGCACCAATCAGAGATCGGCTCTCCTCCAAACCCCGCCCCGCGGTACTTCCTGTTTAACGCACGTGGCTTCGCCTGCCAGGAATCAGCTGCGATGGCTCCGGCTTTTGGGTCGGGTCGGAGGAGGAAAAAGCAGCGTTGGTGTAAAACCCGGGAGCCCGACGAGAATCAGGTAAGGGAAGATGGGCTGGACTAGCGTTCCCATCATCCCCAGCCCTAGCATGGGAACTGCAGTCCAAGTTCCCATCATCCCCAGCCATAGCATGGGAACTGCAGTCCAAGTTCCCATCATCCCCAGCCATAGCATGGGACTCTGGAAAGAGTCGGGCTGGGGGAAGCATAAGGGGGTGGGGTGGCTGCCCGGGATCACATCTGTGGCTTTCCCCAGAGGTTGCCCACTCTGAGCATGTGTGTGAAGGAAGCATGTTGTAGTTTAAGAACATCTGGGGGAGATGCACTTCCTGAGACTTGTTGGTGGGACCCTACAAATGGATAATGAAAGGGTTGCACCTTTGCTCCAGAAGGGAAAGCTGGATATCAATCAATCAATCAGAATAGAACTGGAAGGGATCTTGGAGGCCTTCTAGTCCAGCCCCCTGCTTAAGCAGTAGAACTTATACCATTTCAGACAATTGGCTGTCCAATCTTTTCTTAAAAACTTCCAGGGATGGAGCTACTCGCAACTTCTTGTGGCAAGCTGTTCCCCTGGTTAATTGTCCTCATTCTTAGGAAGTTTCTCTTTAATTCCAGGTTGCTTCTCTCTTTGGTTAGTTTCCATCCATTGCTTCTTGTCCTGACTTTGGGTGCTTTGGAAAATAAGTTGACCTCCTCCTCTTTGGGGCAGCCCCTCAAATACTGGAAGACTGCTATCATGTCGCCCCACTAATCCTTATTTTCTCTCGACTGGCCATACCCAAATCCTGCAACCAACCGTTCTTGGTATGTTTTAGCCTCCAGGCCTTGAATCATCTTTGTTGCTGTTCTTTACACTTTTTTTCCCCAAAGTCTCGAACATCTTTTTTGTAATGTGGCGACCAAAACTAGATGCAATATTCCAAGTGTGCTCTTACTAAGGCTTTATAAAATGCTAATAATACTTGACATGATCTGGATGCAGTTCGGTGGAAACCCCCAAACGATATCAATTTAGGAGCCTTTCCAAGTCCCCACCAACCAGTCGCAGTCACCTCTAGCATGTTGCGAGGAGAGAAGAGCTGTGAGTGTGCCTACTGGAGACCCTTCCAGCAGCCCAGATCTGAAAATTTCCATTTTTCCTTATTTCTGTTGAAAGGACTACGAGATGCCAGAAACCGCTTTCTCCAAGTCTGATGGTGCTTCCGATGTTGAGCTCGATACCCAGGAAATGGTTCGTGCCCAGAACAAGAAAAAGAAGAAATCGGGAGGTTTCCAGTCCATGGGTAAGTAAGTTAAGGAGTTCTGAAGTGGATGTTTTAAAGGGAGTGATAACTTTTTATTTATTACTTAGCTTGTGGCAACTACAGAGGTCATGCGGTCACTGATGTACAAATTTACTTTAAATAAAGAGTCAGCAAATTACATGGATGGATGGATGGATGGATGGATGGATGGATGGATGGATAGATCGATGGATAGATCGATGGATGGATGGATGGATGGATGGATAGATAGATAGATAGATCCTTTTGACATCTTTTTGCCCTCCAGGTCATCTTGTCCGATAGTCTCTTGGACAGAGGCCACAAATGCAGCTGCCAGACCCAACCTGCCTCTTCTCACTGACTGCCCCCATGTTGCTCCCCATACAACTACAGAGAGTGTAGGAGACATAGAAAATTGAAGACAAGGCCATACAGGTTGTCCTTAAGTTACAACGCTTCATTTAGTGACCGTTCAAAGTTACAACGGTACTGAAAAAAAAAGTGACTTAGGGCTGTTTTTCACAGTTACGACCATTACAGCATCCCCATAACCAGAAGCTTGGCAACTGGTTCATACTTAGGACCATTGCTGTGGTTGTTGTGGCCCGCCAGCAGAGCTGGCAGCATACTCGAACAATGAGGAGGTTGGGGAGGAACATGCGCCAGTCCTGAAGTCTGGGGAAGGCTCAGCTGCCTTTGGAGTCAGAGATCAGTGGGGCAGAAGAACAGCTGGAGCCTGTTCCCGGTGTGCGCATGCACAGAGCTGCCAGGAGAAGGGAACAGCTAAGGAACAAAGGTCAACTCGGGAGTAAAGCCACAGGTGGACAGTGAAGGGAATAAAAAGGAGCGAAAGGGGTTTTGCAGGAGACAATTAGTTCAATTCATTAGAGTGAAGATCTTTTCATGACTCCTTGCCAAGTATTTTCTGCTCCAGCGTGGCGTTTGGAAGCTATCGGCCTGGCAACTCTCCAAGCTTGATAAAGATCTGTAGTTGTAAAATCTCTTGAAAGACTGTTGGCTGGGACTTTGCTGGAGAGGAATTCACTGTAAACTAAATAAAAGGGTTTTTTGTTTTTTTTGTCAGGACAGAGGAGTCTGCTGCGCGATTTTGGGAAGCCTAGATCAGAACAGAGGTCCCAAGATTCAATAACTCCCTTTTCTTCATTTCTTCCATCTTTTGCAACTTGCTGGTGTGCTAGGAAAACCTAAGAGTGTCTCTCTTGTAGCTTGAAAAGAACAAAAAGGGAAAACATCTCTTACCTTGGTTTTCTCGCTTCCCCAGGTCTCAGCTATCCGGTGTTCAAAGGAATTATGAAAAAAGGGTACAAAATACCCACCCCCATCCAGAGGAAGGTGAGAACACGGGAAGCCCCTCACCCAAACTTCTTTAGAATCATGTTTTTTCTTCCTCCTCGGATTCTGTTTGGTCAGATCAATGAAACGGACCCTAAATAACCTATCATTAGTGAGAAAAAGGACTGGAACAGTGTTAGCAAGAGAGAAACATCGAAAGAAATGTTTTCTCTTGGGATGGCCTTGAAGTGCCTAGTTTCCTGTATGTTGCTGGAAGTAAAGCGTGCATTCTAGTCGGAGCTTGTCTGTGTTTTGGGTTCCTCCCAACTGTGGTTTGCTGCATTATCTGGTAGAAGTCTGCAATTAATCATCTTTGCCTGCCGTATAGTCATTCCTTCAGTGTGGTTTGTGTTGGGTTTTTTTATTTTGAATTAAGTTTACTTTGGGTGAGGACTGCATTTACTCCCTCAGTAAACTGTTTTCTTTAAGAGTTTGATATCCAGCCAAGGATAACTGGACACTGGGGCCACGTTAGAGGCATTAAAGGGACTTTCTTCTATTTTTGGGGGGACTTGGTTATTTTTGTGTCAGGCTCCAGGTCATCACAGCTCCATCATTTGGAGGCTTTTAAAAAGAGATTGGGCAGTCTGGCCAGAATGGCAGAGACACTCCTGCTTGACCAAGGCGGGGGGGGGGGGGTTTGGACTAGAAGCCCTCCAAGGTCCCTTCTAACTCCCTTATTCTATGATTTCTCCCTTAACTACCTGGGTTATTTGTAAAGCTGTGTTTTAAAACTGGGCAGTGGCTGTTGGATTTCCCTCCTCTTCCTCCTCACTTGGAAGTCGGCTTCTTCTGCAGACCATTCCTTTGATCTTGGACAGCAAGGATGTGGTGGCCATGGCAAGGACCGGAAGTGGGAAAACGGCCTGTTTTCTGATTCCCATGCTGGAGAAATTGAAAGCCCGCTGTGCCAAGACAGGAGCACGAGCTCTCGTCCTGTCTCCAACCCGAGAACTTGCTCTACAGACTCTTAAATTCACCAAAGAGGTACTTTCAAAAATCAGAGGGAGAAGTGGGTACTGGGGAATGAAAGCAGGGATTCTCAACCACGGCCCCTTGGGGGCTGGATTTCAGCCTGATTAGCACTGATGATGCTACTTAGTTGGGTAAGAAAATGTCTGCATGAAAACTATACAGCTCAGAGAGCATAAGGACTACAGTCTTCTTCCTCCTCCCCTTCCTCCTCCTCCCCCTCCTCCTTATAAATACCATTCCCTTCTAGCATCTATGATGTTACCTAGTTGGGTAAGGAAATAGCCACCAAGGACTCAACAATCCTCCTCCCCTTTCCTTCTCCTCCTCTCCGCAAACCCCTTGTAGTACTGATGATGTTACCTAGCTGGGTAATTAAACATCTGTAAGAAAGCAACCAAACTCAGCCCTAGAAACCCCTCATTTCAACCCTGAGCTAGAAAGATTCTCCTTTTTTGGAATTAACTTGGCATTCAATTCTCCTTCCTCTTTTTCCTACAGTTGGGTCGGTTTACCGGCTTAAAAACCGCTCTGATTCTCGGAGGTGACAGGTCAGTTGTGTATTGACATGCATGCTTTAGGTGCACAAATGTGCGTTGATGCTCAATAAGCACTTAGACTTACATACCGCTTCATAGTGCTTTACCAATTTGTCCTTAATTGTTCTTCATTTCAGGGCTTAAAATATATAATAATTTTTAATTGATCTGCTTCTCTGTAGCCAGAAGTCAGACTTTATGTATAAATTATCTTTGACCATTGGCAAGATTGGATAGAGAAGATACAGCACTGAGTTTAGCATTGCCAGAAATGATAAGGAAGTTTAACTTTGTTTTTGATTTATCTGTTCACTAATATATATATAGTAAAATATCTTTTGTGTGTGTGTGTTAATTGCAGCAAGGTTTTTTTTTAATATCATACTTAACTTTGGGTGAAAAATTAATCTTATGCCTGTCATATTGACACCTTAAAATTGCAATTCATACTGATTGAATATTTACATGTCTTTTGCATTTTATTTTTTTATACTTACGTTTACATTTCAGTGCTTTAAGCTTTCTAGCTGATAGAATGTAAATAATTGTTGATCATGTTTTGGAAACACTACCGTGTAGAAATATGCATTGAAATAAGGCAACTTATCAAGATTCATGACATTACAACAAAGGGAAGGGATAAATCTGTCTCTTCCTTTTCCCCTCCCTCTGGATCTAATAGTTTTTAAGGGCTGTATTGGGCCAGTTCCTTGTTCAGAACTACAAACAAAAAAGAGATTTTATTCATTTACTGTGTTTTCCCCCAAAATAAGACCTTGTCTTATATTTTTTTGCCACCTAAAAGGCACCAGGTCTTATTTTGGGGGGATGTCATCCACTGACTAACCTCACTCATGGGCATCACCCCATGCCTCCTTTTCACGGTCCAAGGCCTTCAGGAACTTCTTCTTCTGTGGCTGGCAAGGCTTTCCTGAAGGCTTCTGTAGCCTTCAGGATCGATCCAGAGCTTTATTATCAGCTACAGAGGCTTTCAGGAAAGCCTTGCCAACCTTGCTGGCTACAGAAGAAATGGGCTGGCAAGGCAGGTGTCAGGGTGTGCAAGGCCTGGCTCCAACTGTCCAAAGTTAGTAGGGCAGCTCTACCCCCCCCCCCCAATCCCCAACCTGGTTTAATTTTTACTTGTGCACTTGAGTGGGTGGGATCTTAATTAAGCTAGGACTTACTTTCAGGGTAGGTCCTATTTTGGGGGAAACGGGGGTATCACTTTTTCAACCACTTGTCTGCCTCACCACGCAAGTCTTCTCTCCTTAAATAGCCTCTGAATTGTTTTTTTTTTTCCCTTCTTCTTTCTTCCTTCTAGGATGGAAGATCAATTTGCCGCTTTGCATGAGAACCCTGACATGTAAGTCTGGATTTTCAGTCGGACATCTGATGGCAGGCCTTAATGTAGGCGATGGTGGCTAAAAGCTTGTTGTCTCTGCAAATGGAGGCGATGCTTTCCAGTAGGGAGCGCCCACACTTAGCACAGTATAATCCTAGGGCTGGAAGGGGGCTTGGAGGTCTTCTAGTCCAACTCCCAGCTCAGGCAGGAGATCCTATAATCAGGGGTCAGCAACCTGCAGCTCTGGAGCCGCATGCGGCTCTTTCCATCCCTCTGCTTGTGGCTGCCTGTCGCTCAAAATATGGGTCGCAACCGCCAATGTGCGACACCCACCGGGATTCAATTTTATTGAGCTTTTCGACCCCCGGTAGGCCAACAATGGATAAATCCAAAAAAAAAGTTTCAGAAGAAAACAGAACATCTAATTCAACTACAGATGCCTAGTTTTGCGGCCGCTCGAGTAAACAGTCAAGCACAGGAAGGGTTTTGTGGTTCCTGGTGTTTTCTGTGTCAGGATTCCAGCAATCACCCTAATTAAATCATGATTCTCGAGCCAAGCTTCAAAAACATCAAGGGATTCATTAGAAGCAACATACTTGCACTGCCCTGTATGAAGCCAACTCTGGCATACATGATTTACAGTCATGTAAATGTGACCTGTGACCCTGTTTCCTCTGTGACCCTATTTCCCCCCTCCCCCTGGGTGGTGTCAAAAATCAGATTCTCCAACTGAGCAGCTTCACGGGCTGAGTGTCATCATTCATGTTCCCCAAATTAAATATATTCGTGGGCAAAAACTCTGGTGTTTTAGTTACAATCTTTTAAAGATAAGAGTTGGAATGTACTTTTTGTGGCAACTACTAAAACAGGCATAGGAATGTTTTATGAGTTGACATTCTGTGAGAAACGGGTCCAAATGGCTCTTTGAGTGTTTAAGGTGCCGACCCCTGCCCTATGCCATTTCACACAAATGGGCTATCCAAACTCTTCTTTAAAAGCCTCCAGGGATGGAGTACCCACAACTTCTGAAGGCAAACTGTTCCACTGATTAAGTGGACCTCAGCCAGTCCTTGAGTATTGAAGATTTGTCCGGAAATGCATACAAACTCCAGCTCCTTTGTAGTGCAATGGTGGCTTATTCATTAGCTCAGCCAACAACAAACACTCTTCTCTGACAAGAATGGCTAAATGCCAGGCAAGGTTAGAGTTGGGTTTGAGTTTGATCCCTTTCCTTTTATTACCATTATCATGAGACACACCCCACCACACCCAGGCCTGTACGCAGTTCTAATTCTGGCCACGCCTAACCCATTATCCCTAAATGCTATTAACGCTATCACATGTCTACATCCCTACCCTATTCCGACCCTCACTAACCGATCCCCACCTGGTGCCGCCTTCACCATGTTTTAACCTAAGGCTTAACTACCACCTATATGTGCCCCAACCCCCTTTAAGAATATGCACCACATCAATACATGAGAAGAGCCAGTTCCAGCAGCCCCGGAGTTGTTGCAGAATCCATCCTCCTTCCCCGTAGTTGTTGCAGAATCCATCCTCAGCTCTGCTGAGTCATTCCAAAGCCATCGGCCAGCACACAAGCAGACATACAGATCCAGCAGCAGTAGAGATAAGATGATATGGCCTAGCTGACTTGCTGTGTGGCATATTTGGAGCTGATGGGCTCCGAGTGAACCCGGAGCCTGATAGGCGGTTCCCTTCTACCAGAGATCCACCTGTAAAGCAAGTTCACTTGGAGCCCGTCAGTAGAATCATTAAGCAAGTAAATGAATTGGATGGGGCGGGGGGGGGGGGGGAAGCATCCATGCAGCCCACTTTGGCTTCAATTAGGCGAGAGAAAGAATTGGCCCTTGAATCTGTGCCTTGTGCTTTTTTGTGCAGAATCATTGCAACCCCTGGCCGGTTGATGCACTTAGCTGTTGAGATGAAACTGAAGTTGCACAGTGTGGAGTACGTGGTCTTCGACGAAGCAGACAGGTGAGCCGTTCTCCCCTACCAATAGTAGTTCTTCCCAACCCTCCATTAGGGGACTCCTGGGTTCCTCCATCTTGGAGGTGAGACCCTGATCCTTGCCAATAACTCCCCCCGCCCCCAAAACCCAACCTCATAGTTTGCTCATATACAGTCCTCACTTAGAGACCATTTGAAGATGTGAGAAACCCCCCCCCCCCAAAGGCTTTCTCACGCTGGATTTCTGGCAGCGGTGCAGGAATCTTGAGTGTCAGGATTCCGGCGATTTCCCTAATTAAATCATGAGCCTTGAGCCAAGCTTCAAAAGAATCCAAAAAGATTTATTAGGAACAACATGTTGGCATTAACCCATATGTAGCCCACTCTGCTACACGTAATTTATGATCACCCTGTTGTGACCCTATTTCCCCCCCGGGCGTGTCATAAATCAGATTCTCTTCCGAAGTCAGGCTGGTGTCATCAATCACATTCCCAATGAAGGATTTTCATGGGAAGAAGATCCAGTAGCCTAGGCTACAATCTTTGTAAGATAAGCATGGAATGTAGTTCTGGTTTTAATTGCCGTACTGCTCTTTCAGGTGTCCCCCCCTCCCCCCCCGGCTTATGGCAACTCGGAAACAGGCCTAGGAATGCTTTACGAATTGACCCCAAGGCTGTCTGGATCTCCTACAGAATCTGTTTCAAGGTCCTGTTCTTCTCTCACCCTACCAGGTTGTTTGAGATGGGCTTTGCCGAACAGCTGAAGGAGATCGTCTCCAGGCTGCCTGACGGTCGCCAGACGTTGCTCTTCTCTGCCACCTTGCCAAAACTTCTTGTGGAGTTCGCTCAAGCCGGTGAGAAGATGGTCCAGGCTGTGTTTGTTTCTCATGGGGTGGTTGGGGAGCTGGACGTAACGTAAAGGAACGTATTTGGGTTCTTTCTGACATGAGTCTCTTTCTTGGCTTGATACAAGCTGAGATCATCTCATCTTCTTCCTCCTGGCCTGCATTCTGTGCCTTGAATATATGGTTCTTGAAAACTGGGATGAGTAACATGCAGACTGCCAAAATTATTATTGTGCACCATGTGATGAGAATGGTGGCCTAGAGGTGGAGCTCTCCCCTGACAATCAGGAGGCTAGGAGTTCAATCCTAGGTAGAGGCAGATATTTCTCTCTGGGCACAATGAAACTATTATCTGCTGAACAAAACTCCATATTGGTGGCATCCGGCCAGTAAAACACACTGCTAGCTCCATTCAGTTGCTCAGACTCCACTCCGCAAGGGATTGTGGGTTCATTAAACAACGATGACGATGAGAACATGACCGAAGAGAAGTAGACATATATACAGTCTCATCACCATCATGGTAGCCATTGTCCATCTGTTGTGGGATGAAGGCTTCTTCGGCCTGTTTCCAATCCAGATGGTCCTGGGGCTTTCTTTGGCCAATTGGGCCTGCTCTACCTGCTGAAGTCCACTGGTCCATCTTGTTATAGGTCTCTCTTGTGGATGCTTTTGATCAAGTGGGATCCACTTTAGGACCTGCCGTCTGTTCTTCGCGCTGACCCACCCTTGATTTGAAACCGTTCCATCGTAGGGTCTGCTCCGCACCCAGCAACTTGACCATCCGTTCCTCTTTCTCTTAGGTCTCACAGAGCCGGTATTGATCCGACTGGATGTGGAATCCAAGCTGAGCGAGCAACTCAAGGTAGGAACGGTCAACATCTCCGTACTTGGGATAAGGTAGAGATGATTCAGTCGGAGGCTTGGGTTTCTGGAATCTTTTTTTCTTTTTAAAAAGTTCAAAAAAATACAGTTGAACGAACCAGTTCTTGGTTGCTGAGATAACCCCTCCAGGAAGAAAGAAAATTAAAAGAGAGCAATTGATTGTTAAATAAAAGGTAAAGATTCCCCTCGCACAAAATAGTGCTAGTCGTTTCCGGCTCTAGGGAGCGGTGCTCATTTCCATTACAAAGCCGAAGAAGAGCTAGGGCTGTCCAAAGACGTCTCCATGGTCACGTGGCCGGCAGGACTAAATGCCTTTGAAGGCACACGGAACGCTGTTCCCTTCCCACCAAAGTGGCCCCTATTTTGCTACTTGCATTTTTTTACGTGCTTTTGAACTGCCAGGTTGGAAGAAGCCGGGACAAGGAACGAGAGCTCAGTCTGTGATGAGGCACTGTGGGGATTCAAACTGCCAACCTTTTTTGATCGGCAAGCTCAGCATCTTAGCCACTGAGCCCCCGTGTCCTAGATGGCCTCAAGTCAGACCGGTTCCAGAGTTGACACCTTATTTTGATGTAGGCTATTTATTTGTTATGGCCAAATAATAGGCCCATTTTGTGACTTCCTGTAATAGCAGAAGTGACGAAAAAGGCCTATTATTTGTCCTGAAAAGCCTTGCAGAGATTTTTCCCAAGCCTCTGAGAGGCCAAAAAAGGCCTCAAACCAGCTGGAAAATCAGCTGTGAGCCACAGTGCAGGTAAGGGGGTCGGGGTGGGGATTGCGCGCGCATGCCCAGGTGGTGTGGTGCATGCGCATTGCATTCTGGGTGCTGGCATGTGAGTGCGCGTTGCTAGCACACACAACATTTTTGGCACAGGAGCCCCCAAAGGTTAGCCACCACCGGTATAAGGTCTCCTGCCTTATAAGCATGGGGTTGGACTAGAAGACCTCCCCAGGTCCCTTCCAGCCTTGTGATCCTGTGTCCTGACTTCCTTTTCCCTAGCTTTCGTTTTTTCACGTGCGAGCTGACGACAAACCCGCCCTTCTCTTGCATCTGCTGAGAACAGTGGTCAAGCCACAAGACCAGACCATTGTGTTTGTGGCCACCAAACATCACACAGAATACCTGAAGGAGGTACGTGCCCTACAAAGAGGGTTTGTAGTCCTCGCCTAACGAGGGTCCACGTAGCAACACCGTTCAGAGGTACAGCGGATTACTTGCACAAAATCTGGGGAACGGGGGCAATTTTTTTTTCCCCGTAGGAGTTTGGAGTTTTCTCTCGGTGCCCAGCTGAGAATTAAAATGTATCCCCTAAGGAAATTAAAAAGGGAAGGGAAAGGGAGGAGGAAAAAAAAACCCATTCAGGTAGTTCTTGACTGACAGCATTCATCCAATAACTGTTTGAAATTACAGTCCTCAACTTAAAACAACAATTGAGCCCAAAATGTATGTTGCTAAGTGAGTCTTGCCCCATTTTATGAGTTTTCTGGCAAGAGTGGTTAAGTAAATCATTGCAGTTACTAAATTAGTACCTGGTGGTTAAGCAAATCTCTTCCGTCCCAAGGTCCGGCCCATAGATTTCCACTGCTCTCCTCTCCTCTGCCTTCTGGGCATCCATGCATCAGGCACTGGGCCCAGCTGTTCCTCCTCTTCCTCATCAGCCACCTCCAGACCTGGGGGCTGTTGACTCTCCATCGGAGGGCTGACGGGCAGCCCAGGCTACCTCCCTCCCTCTCTCTCCCTCTCTCTGCCAGCTCCATTCCCTCTTCCCCCTCGGAGCTCTCAGGTTATCCGGATGCTGACCCCGATTCCCACGCCTCCTCCGTTTCGGCTGTCTGGCCACAACAGCTTGCTGCCTTTTTCCTGGCATGATGGATGCGTGTCTTTTGCAGCTGCTAACCCTGCAGGGTGTGAATTGCACCAACATCTACAGCTCTCTGGACCAGACGGCTCGCAAAATCAACATTGGCAAGTTTGCTCATGGCAAATGCTCGGTGTTGATTGTCACCGATCTTGCTGCTCGCGGGATTGACATCCCTCTTCTGGATAATGTGATTAACTACAGCTTCCCAGCCAAGGCTAAGCTTTTCCTGCACCGCGTCGGTGAGTTTCTTAAAGTCTGGAGCCTTCCAGGGTTCTTTTTATGATTCTGTGGAGAAAAGGAGGAGGAGGAGACCGTGGGGGCTTTGATGCTCTCTGAGCTTGGATGTTTTCTTGCAGATGTTTCAATACCCAACTAGGTAACATCATTTATTCAGGGATTTTATTTTATTTTTTTAAAGGGGGGGAATCTTGGTAGGCTGGGTTGATTTTGGTTTTTTTGTTTCACTGTCCCTGCATTTCATGCTAAAATCGCTTCGTGTTTTTTTTTTTTTTTGTCTTTTTTCTTTGTGCGTGTGTGTGTTTTTTGGTCCTTTTTATTTAAAAACTCCTTTTGACTTTTCGTCTTCTCCCTATAGGCAGAGTGGCTCGTGCGGGGAGGACTGGAACAGCCTACTCCCTTGTGGCTCCAGATGAGACCCCTTACGTTTTTGACCTGCACCTGTTTCTGGGACGGCCACTGGTCTTTGCCAGTCCTCATCAGAAGCCCACAGGTAAGTACAGCTAGTCCTCAACTTAACAACTGTTCGCTTAGTGGCTGAAGTAATAAATAAAACAGCGCTGAATAAAGTGACAGGACCATGAGACGTGGTGACTCATTGGTTAGAATGCAGTAAAGGTTCCCCTTGCTCCTACATACTAGTCGTTTCTGGCTCTAACTCAACTCCGTTACAAAACCGAAGAGCCAGTGCTGTCCGAAGACGTCTCCGTGGTCGGCAGGATGAAACGCCTTCGAAGGCGCACGCAACACTGTTCCATTCCCACCAAAGGGATTCCTATTTTTTTCTCCTTGCCTTTTTTACACCTTTTGAACTGCTCAGTTAGCAGAAGCTGGGACAAGGAACGGGAGCTCACTCCGTAGGGATTCGAACCGCTGAGCTTTCTGATCGACAAGCTCAGCATCTTAGCCACCGCACCACCGCGTCCCTTTGTGTCTGCAGTATTGCAGGTTAATTCTGCCCACTGCCAGCAGTTCGATTCTCTCTTATGACTGACTGAATTTCTGGCAATAATGGAACTCCTCTCCCGTCGCCCTCCCAGATTCAGATGGCGTTTTTGGCCGTGTTCCGCAAATCGTCCTAGATGATGAGGAGAGCTTGCTACAGACTGACCACGAGCGTTCCCTTGACCTGCAGAGCCTCCGTCGTGTCTCCGACAATGCCCTGAAACAGTACCAAAAATCCCGGCCAAGTTCGTCCTCCGAATCCATCAAGAGGGTCAAAGAAATGGAGTTCAGCCTGGTAGGGATTCATCCCCTCTTCAGTGAGTATTTCCGGATGTTGTGAAGTACGATAAGGAAGTTCCTTCTCAACTTTGGCCACGTTAAGATGGGTGGACTTCAACTCCCAGAATACCCCAGCCAGCATGCTTCACCCATCTTAAAGCATCCTGGCTGGGGAATTCTGGGAGTTGAAGTTCACCCATCTTAAAACATGCTGTCTGGGGAATTCTGGGAATTGAAGTCCACCCACTTTAACATTGCCAAATTTGAGGAATGCTGTTTCAAGGACTGGATGAAACTTGGTTTTATTGTTGGCTCATTTTGAGGCAGACTTTGGACCTTGCGTGAATCTAGTCTTTGGCTAGAGAACTTTATGGTCCATGCATGTATGAGCAATGGATTCCTCCAATCAGGAGTAAATAGGATGTGGGAATCCAATTGTATAGGCTTCTTAGAGCACAACAGTTGACCCTTCTTTCATTTTTGGTCTCTTTTAAGGTTTGCGTTTTGAGGAGGATGAGATGGCACAGCTGAAATTTGTGGACAGCATCAAAAATTATCGTTCTAAAGCGGTAGGTGTAGCCAGGACTTTGGATTCCAGATTTCAATTCTGCTTTTGTGATCCTTTGGAAGTCCTGTGACATCTTGTAGGGTTAGTCTGTTCTTCTGCCATAATTTTTGCAGCCGAGAGCAGTTTATAATTTTCATTCATTCATATTGCACCT
This sequence comes from Hydrophis major, assembly GCA_033807585.1. Lineage (NCBI taxonomy): Eukaryota > Metazoa > Chordata > Lepidosauria > Squamata > Elapidae > Hydrophis > Hydrophis major. Next base: position 4,332,867 of record CM066339.1, on the reverse strand, counting down.
TTCTGTCAATAAGTCAAGGTGGATTAATTAGTCAATGCTACTTCCTTCTTCTGTTTCCTTCCAAAAACTAACCCTGTGAGGTGGGTTGGGCTGAGGTAGGTGACTGGCCCAAAATCACCCAATTGGCTTTCATGCCAAAGGCGGGACTAGAACTCCCAGTCTCCTGCTGATTGGCCCAAAGTCACCTCGCTGGCTTTCATGCCAAAGGCAGGACTAGACCTCCCAGTCTCCTGGTGATTGACCCAAAGTCACCCAGCCAGCTTTCATGCCAAAGGCAGGACTAGATCTCCCAGTCTCCTGGTGATTGGCCCAAAGTCACCCAGCCAGCTTTCATGCCAAAGGCAGGACTAGATCTCCCAGTCTCCTGGTGATTGGCCCAAAGTCACCCAGCCAGCTTTCATGCCAAAGGCAGGACTAGATCTCCCAGTCTCCTGGTGATTGGCCCAAAGTCACCCAGCCGGCTTTCCTGCCTAAGGCAGGACTAGATCTCCCAGTCTCCTGGTGATTGGCTCAACATCACCCAGCCTTTTTCTGTTCTTTTTTCAATAGACCATCTTCGAAATCAACGCCACCAACAAAACCCTGGCCAGTGACGTCATGCGGGCCAAACGGATCCGTGACCGGCAGTCCATCGACCGGCACCAACGGAGGCAGGAGGAACGGTTGTCCTTGGCGGCTGTGAAAGCTCAAGGAGCGGCTGTCCGAGAAGAATTGATGGAAGACGGAGAAGACCACATCCAGGTCATATAAATTCATATAAACCAGGGAGGGGCCCTAACTGTTTGAGAACGTGTATTTTCTTAACAGATGTTTTTATCCACTATTAATTATAACGTGTCAGTATCTTTTTTTAATGTATATTGTAAATAGTGATGTCCATTGCTGGTCTAAGACCGTAATAAAGTTATATTCATTCACATTCAAGGGAGGCGAACCTCTCGCGCATCTTGAGGGTGATACTCCTTTTAGTCAGGGAGGTGTTGCTCAGAGGGACATAGCCAGCTAATGGCTTAACAGAATGATAGAAGAAGCAGGGTGTCAACTCATCCAATATTTCTGTGGTCTTTTAGAGTGGCCAGCAGAAAGGGAGGGAGAAGCAGTGGGCAACTTGCAGTCCGTCAATGTTTTCAAAGATAGCTTCTAGGCGACCGAGGTTTCTGCCCTGCAAAAGTCAAACTGGGAGAGCATGATTGATGATTCTTGGCTATGGAGGTGTCTCATTGGAGAATATGAATTATGAATTATGATACACCCAGGGGCAGGGGGGGGGGAACCAGGGTCAAACCAGGGTCAAGGGTGACAATGAATGATATGCCTCAGAGTCAGCTACACCCAGGCAATGCCCGGTATGTTTACTCCTAATCTTTACATTTGAAAATCCAGCTTGAGACTCATGATTTAAATGGGGGTAACTACTGGAGCCCTGACATCTAGCCAACTCTGAGACACATAATTCATTGGAATCATTGGAAGGTCCCTTAGAGGTCTTCTAGTCCAACCCCCCCCCCCCCCACTCAAGCAGGAGACCCTATACAGTGGCAGACAAATTGCTGTCCAGTCTCTTCTTAAAAGCTTCCAGTGATGTAGCACCCACCACTTCTGGTGGCAAGCCGTTCCCCTGGTTAATTGTCCTCATTCTTAGGAAGTTTCTCCTTAATTCCCAATTGCTTCTCTCCTTGGTTAGTTTCCATCCGTTGTTTCTTGTCCTGCCTTCTGGTGCTTTGGAGAATAGCTTGACTCCCTCTTCTTTGGAGCAGCCCCTGAGACAGTGGAAGGCTGCTATCGTGTCACCCCTAGTTCTTCTCTTAATTTCTTCTCCTGAACTTCCACACCAGGATGTCTTCTCCAGCGTGGTGGGAAAGAAACGAAAGCGTCTTTCAACAGAAAGTGGAGCAGTGAAGAAAAAGAAGACGACAACGCCATTAGCAGAGGAAGAGAAGGACTTTTATGTCCCTTACCAACCCAAGGACTTTGCCTCAGAACGGGGGTAGGTGTAGGACCTTTCCAATTTTTTTGCTGACTGGGAAATTCTGGGAGTTGAGGTTCACAGGCCTTCAAGCATGCAAGTTCTGGGGGATTCTGGGAGCTGAAGCCCACAAGTCTTAAAGCATGCTATAATTTTGGGGTTGAAATCTACTGGGTTTAAAACATGCAGGCTGGGGGATTCTGGGAGCTGAAGTCCACAGATTTTAAAGCCTGTAGGCTGGGGGATTCTGGGAATTGAAGCTGACAGGTCTTAAAGCATACAAGCTGGGAGATTCTGGGAACTGAAGCCCACAGGTCTTAAAGCATGCTATAATTTTGGGGTTGAAATCTACTGGGTTTAAAACATGCAGGCTGGGGGATTCTGGGAGCTGAAGTCCACAGATTTTAAAGCCTGTAGGCTGGGGGATTCTGGGAATTGAAGCTGACAGGTCTTAAAGCATGCAAGCTGGGGGATTCTGAGTGTTGAAGTCCACAGATTTTAAAGCATACAAGCTGGGGGATTCTGGGAATTGAAGCCCACAGGTCTTAAAACGTGCTTTAATTTTGGGGTTGAAATCTACAGGGTTTAAAGCATGCAGGCTGGAGGATTCTGGGAGTTGAAGTCCACAAGTCTTTCGCAGGATCACCAAAACCACAAGAGGGCAACTGACTGAACATATTCCTCCTCCCCCTAATTTTGCAGGCTTTGTGTTGGAGGGGAAGGCACCGCATTTGAACAGCAGGCCTCGGCGGCCGTCCTGGACTTGATGGGTGACGAGGACCGGAATCTAAACAAGAACAAAAAGCTTTTGAAATGGTGAGTCACCCAATTGCTGAGCAAATTCTTTTTTTTTTTTTACCGATTTCCCCTCTTTCCTCTCCCCAAAGACATAGACTTCTTCATTAATCAAAGATCCTTTGGTTCCCACCTTCCTTTAATTGTGCCATCTTATTTTTTTAATTATATATATACTGTATATAAGCCAAAAAGCACTCACGCATCATCACAAAATCTCCAGAATTGTAAAGCCTCCAAACTTGAAATTTGGCACCTATGTTCCTCTTGGCTTCTAGGTGCTCACTAAGAAAAGATTTTTCGAAATGACCATCAGAGCATTTAAATATTTCCTATATTATTATTATTGACACGATCTGATGCTAAGGAGTTCTACTCCCCTGCAAAACACAAGCAGAGGAGAGGAGGTTCAGTTTCACAGCACCAAACAGCTTTAGTACAGAACAGTTAATCTAAGCCAGGCCCTGGCTCCTTGCTTTCTTCTTCTTGCTCATACAGCAAATACTGCTTCAGTTTCCAAACAGCCCTCAACTCTCTCACACACTGACAGGACGCTAGCCAGATGAATACTGATGGATGCTGGTAGGCAGAGGCACAATTTTTCCTCCCTTATTTTCCTCCCCAAAAACTAAGCCGGACCACAGTTTCGTAGCAAAACACGGGTATCGAGTGCTCTCTCTCTCTCTCTCTTTTCTCTCTCTTTTTCTTCTCTCTCTCTTTCTTCTCTCTCTTTTCTCTCTCTCTTTCTTCTCTTTCTTTTCTCTCTTTTTCTTCTCTCTCTCTCTCTTTCTCTCTTTCTCTCTTTCTTCTCTCTCTCTTTTTCTTCTCTCTCTCTCTTTTCTCTTTTTCTTCTCTCTCTTCTCTCTCTCTTTCTTCTCTTTCTTTTCTCTCTCTTTTTCTTCTCTCTCTCTCTCTCTTTCTTCTCTCTCTTTTCTCTCTCTCTTTCTTCTCTTTCTTTTCTCTCTCTCTTTTTCTTCTCTCTCTCTCTCTTTCTCTCTTTCTCTCTTTCTTCTCTCTCTCTTTTTCTTCTCTCTCTCTCTTTTCTCTTTTTCTTCTCTCTCTTCTCTCTCTCTTTCTTCTCTTTCTTTTCTCTCTCTTTTTCTTCTCTCTCTCTCTCTCTCTCTCTGTCTCTCTTTTCTCTCTCTCTGTCTCTCTTCTCTCTCTCTTTTCTCTTTTTCTTCTCTCTCTCTCTCTTCTCTCTCTCTTTCTTCTCTCTCTTTTCTCTTTTTCTTCTCTCTCTCTCTCTCTCTTTCTCTCTCTCTTTCTTCTCTCTCTCTTTTTCTTCTCTCTCTCTCTTTTCTCTCTCTTTTTCTTCTCTCTCTTCTCTCTCTCTTTCTTCTCTCTCTTTTCTCTCTCTCTTTCTTCTCTTTCTTTTCTCTCTCTCTTTTTCTTCTCTCTCTCTCTCTTTCTCTCTTTCTCTCTTTCTTCTCTCTCTCTTTCTCTCTCTTTCTTCTCTCTCTCTTTTTCTTCTCTCTCTCTCTTTTCTCTTTTTCTTCTCTCTCTTCTCTCTCTCTTTCTTCTCTTTCTTTTCTCTCTCTTTTTCTTCTCTCTCTCTCTCTCTCTCTTTCTTCTCTCTCTTTTCTCTCTCTCTTTCTTCTCTTTCTTTTCTCTCTCTCTTTTTCTTCTCTCTCTCTCTCTTTCTCTCTTTCTTCTCTCTCTCTTTTTCTTCTCTCTCTCTCTTTTCTCTTTTTCTTCTCTCTCTTCTCTCTCTCTTTCTTCTCTTTCTTTTCTCTCTCTTTTTCTTCTCTCTCTCTCTCTCTCTCTCTGTCTCTCTTTTCTCTCTCTCTGTCTCTCTTCTCTCTCTCTTTTCTCTTTTTCTTCTCTCTCTCTCTCTTCTCTCTCTCTTTCTTCTCTCTCTTTTCTCTTTTTCTTCTCTCTCTCTCTCTCTCTTTCTCTCTCTCTTTCTTCTCTCTCTCTTTTTCTTCTCTCTCTCTCTTTTCTCTCTCTTTTTCTTCTCTCTCTTCTCTCTCTCTTTCTTCTCTTTCTTTTCTCTCTCTTTTTCTTCTCTCTCTCTCTCTCTCTGTCTCTCTTTTCTCTCTCTCTGTCTCTCTTCTCTCTCTTCTCTCTCTCTCTTTTTCTTCTCTTTCTCTCTTCTCTCTCTCTCTCTTTCTGTCTCTTCTCTCTCTCTTTTCTCTCTCTCTTTTCTCTCTTTTCTTTCTTCTCTCTCTCTTTTCTCTCTCTCTTCTCTCTGTGTGTGTGTGTGTGTGTACACACACACATATTCACATATATACACTACACACACACACACACACATATATATATATACACACACACACACACATATACACATATATAAACATATACACACTACATACACACACACACATATATATATATAAAGAAAAAAAAGGAAGGATTTTTTGTTGTTTAAAACCATTTATGTTTCTTGGGAGTGTTTCCTGCCTGCAACAGGTTTTTGCCCCTGTTTGATCTCACAAAATCAAAGAGAGGGGAAGCTGACTGGTTCTCGGAGGCCACAAGGAGAAACCGAGGAACTGGAGCCAGGCAGGAAACGATGGGAAACAATTGCAATATTGTTAAAACAGAGGTTGTAAAAACTTGTCCATCAAAGCGCTGGGATCGGTTTGACTGGCTTGTCATTGTTTTAAAGACTTAATGGTTGACGGAGCACGTTAAAAAAAAAACAAAAAACGGTTTTCTGAGAATGCAACTGCAGCTTATTCTTTCCCTTCTTGGCCTTGCCTGCTGCAAAGATTTAATAAGCCTGGGGTTGGTTTTGTTTTTTTGTCTTAGGTAGGCTCTTTTATACTTCTGTTTTTGACTTCGCTGAAAGGAGGAGAGAAATGCTAAGAAAGGGCACTTCAAAATAACAGACTTGCAGAGTTGGAAGGGACCTTGGAGGTCTTCTAGTCCAGCCCCCTCCTCAAGCAGGAGAACCTATCCCATTCCAGACAAATGGCTATCCAGTCTTTTCTTAAAAAAAAAAAACAAACAACAACCTCCAGTGATGAAGCACCCACAATTTCTGAAGGCAAGCTGTTCCACTGGTTAATTTCACCTTTATTTTGACATCGGTTCTCTCCTGGGTTCGTTTCCATCCGTTGCTTCTTGTCCTGCTTTCTGATGCTTTGGAAAAAACAGCTTGACTCCTGCTTCTTTGGGGCAACCCCTCAGATCCTGGAAAACTGCTCTCATGTCCCCCTTAGTCCTTCGTTTCATTAGGCTAAACATAGCTAGTTCCTGTTCCCATAGCCACTCCTGCACCCCAATTTTGCAAGGGTGATAAAGACATTATTCAAATATATATTTAGCAGAGGGTCATTTAGATGACCTCTAACAGACTAGCGGAGCTGGAAGGGACCTTGGAGGTCTTCTAGTCCAACCCCCTGCTTAGGTAGGAAACCCTACGCCCCACTTCAGACAAATGGAATCCAACATCTTTTTAAAAACTTCCAGTGTTGGAGCATTCACAACTTCTGGAGGCAAGTTGTTCCACTGGTTAATTGTTCTCACTGTCAGGAAATTCCTCCTTCGTTCTAAGTTGCTTCTCTCCTTGTTTAGTTTCCATCCATTGCTTCTTATCCAGCCTTCAGGTGCTTTGGAGAATAGCTTGACTCCCTCTTCTTTGGGGCAGCCCCTCGAATACTGGAAGACTGCTATCCTGTCACCCCCTAGTCCTTCTTTTCTCTAGATTAGGCATGCCCCGTTCCTGCAACTCTGGGCATCCCATAATCCCAGAATGCAGCCACTGTCCTATGGCAAGTGTTGATCGTGCAACTGTGGGAATACTGCAATTGGGTCATAAGTGTGAAAAACACAAATCATTTTTTTCAGAGCCACCGTAACTTTGAGAGGTCACGAAATGAACTGTTGTAAGTGGAAAGGATGACCTGGTGTGTGTGTGTGTGTGTGTTTTTTTTTTTGTTCTGCAGGGATCGGAAACGCAAACGATTTGTTGGTCAAACGGGTCAGGAGGATAAGAAGAAGATCCGTACGGAAAGCGGCACCTACATCAGCAGCTCCTACAAAACCAACATGTATCTTTTCAAGTTCATCCCAGGAGGGAAAAAAAATCTTTATCTTGGGTTTTTCTTTTTCTTTTTCTCCCCACGTGCATTTTAATCCAGGTGGGTGGGATAAGAAACAAAATAATGGAGTTCAACAGATGATCAGAGTTGGAAGGGACCTTGTAGGTCATCTAGTCCAACCCTCCTGCCCAAGTGGGAGACCCTACACCATTTCTGACAAATGGCAGTCCAATCTCTTCTTGAAAGTCTCAGGTGAGTTGGAGAGTTGATGAGGGCTACACAGGAAGACTTGCCTAAGTTGACTTTCCTATTCGGCTCCAGCTACGACAAATGGAAAAAGAGAAATAAGATTGACGAACAGGATTCTGACACGGAGGTTGGTGGCAATCAGAAGAACAGGAAGAGGCAGAAAGGCAGAGGTGAGCTTTGAGAGAATGGAGGCGTCAAACTCTCGCCTTTTGGTTCCCAGGGTTTGCCATCATTATCCGAAGGTGCTTTCTCAAAAGGGCAGTTTGGACTTTTATTTGGCTTGGAGGCCTTTCACTTCTCACCCCAGAGGTCCCTTCAGTTCTTCAGGATTGAAGAAGCTTCTTGGAGGAGAAGCGAAAGCCCTTCAAGTAAAAACAAAAGGCGGTCTGGTTTGTCTTTGGGAACTGAAGACAAAGAAGAATCAGAAGCGAAATGTCTTCAAGCAAAAAGAAAACGAAACAGCACCTTTGGGACAACTGTGGCCTGGATGACTGAGGCTCTCCATAGACATGTGATCATAGATGGGCGGCAACCAGAGGCGGGATTCAAAAATCCCAACAACTGCCTGGTTGCTGGGTAGGCGTGGCCTACCAGAACTTCCGGGAGGGCTGTTTTTCGTCTTCCCCATAGTCCGGAGGCTTCGCTTGGGCTTCTTGGAGGGCAAAAACAGCCTCCCCCAGGCTCCAGAGGCCTTCCGGAAGTCGGAAACAGGCCCACTTCCGGGAGAGCCATTTTTTACCCTCTCCCAGCCTCCGTGCACATCCAAAATGGGCCACGTGGAGACTCCGGGGTTGGGTGGGGCCAGTCGGTCGGTTCAACTATTAGTTGGGCAAACCAGATGCCAATTTAACATCCAGTTCGCCTGAACCGGCGGAATCCCACCCCCTTCAACTGATTTTAAGTGCAAGCCAGTTTCCCATTGCCGACATTGTGATCACGTAATAACGGGGGTTGCTGAGACAGCCAAGGAACAAATCGCCCTTCCTTCATTCAGTCTGCCCGTAACTTCGCGTGAAAGGGCGTTGAGCCCACTGACAGCCATGTGGTTTCTGTCAGGATTCCGGCGGTCGCCTTAATTAAATCGTACGCCTCGAGCCAAGCTTCAAACAACTTCAAAAGATTTATTCGGAGCAACGTGCCGGCATGGCCTGTATGAAGCCAACTCCGAGACATGTAATCACTATGACCCTGTCTTCCCAAATTCCCCTGGGCGTATCCTAATTCAGCTTCTCCATTGAAACACCGCGTTCATGGCCTGGGTGTGTCATCACTCACTTTCCCCAATAAAGGAACTTCCCTGTTGTCTAAGTTACAATCTTTGTGAGATAAGCTTGGGGTGTGCTTCTGATTTTATCTGCTGTATGCTCCTTCAGGTCTCTCCTCCCCCCAATCTCATGGCAACTCAGAAACAGGCATAGGAATGTTTTACAAGTTGACAGTTTCATCCTTCTGCACCGGGGCTGCCCGTCATTAATTCGAATTCCATCCCAACCGGTTTTTGTTTTTTTTTTCCCTTCCAAAGGGCCCCACCCGGCCTCTTCCCAGCGAGGCAAGGTCCGCTCCGAGCTGAAAACCAAGGAACAGATCTTCAAGCAGAGGAAAAAGGCGTCCAAGCAACGTTTCCTGCAGGGCGGAGGGATGAAGCGCTTGAAATCTCGTAGCCGGCAACGGATGCGAGAGATGCGCCAAACGGCCTTTGGTCGCGGGAAGGTCAAGAAAGGCAAGCTGCGGAAACGGATGTAGAGGTCCTGCTTGCCCCGTGGTTGATCCTCACTTATTTACTGGGTAAACTTTGGGTCTAAAAATAAATAAAGATTTATTTCAGCATCTAGCTGCATCATTTGGAATGGGTTTCTTATCATGTCACATCCTCTAGGTTTTTTTGGGGGGGGGATTTGAATTATTTTGGAGTAGAGAGTTATCTTGAATTATGTGCTTAGAAAGATGCAGAGTCCAACTTGGGGGAGGGGTTTGCTTGATCATGTGACATGCTAGAGACTCAAGTGTCCATTAAGCTAAAGTAAGATAAAAAAACAGATGTGTTCAGAGCAAACCTGTCGACATACAAACTTATACCAATAGCATTTAGATTTATATACGGCTTCGTAGTGATTTACAACAGACTCTGGGCGATTTACAGGTCGGCCTCTTGCCCACAACAACCTGGATCCTCATTTTACCAACCTTGGAAGGATGGAAGTCTGAGTCAACCTTGAGCTGATCAGGATCGAACCGCTGGCAGTGGGCAGAGTTAGCCTGCAATACTGCTTTCTAACTACTGCTTCAGGAAAGGAGGGAGGGAGGGAATAACAGACTTATATACTGCTTCACAGTACTTTCCAGCCCTCTCTTAAGTGGTTTGCAGAGTCAGCCTCTTATCCCCAACAATCTGGATCTCCTCATTTTATCCACCTCGAAAGGATGGAAGGCTGAGTCAACCTTGAGCCGGTCAGGATCGAATTCCGGGCTGTGGGCAGAGTCATCCTGCAATCCTGCATTCTAACCACAGTGTCATCTTGGCTGTAGTTTCATGAGTTGATCTGAAGGGCACCAGTATTGCAGAATATTATTTTTTTGAAGTTAATTAAGAAGAATTGGAGGCTTGCCTAGGCTTAAGATGGAGATCGGGGAGGGAACTGGTGGGGAACTATCCAAGGTTCTGAAAGCATGCTGGATTCTCCAATTCCGTAGTAGAATTGTAGAATTCTTGATTGGCCAAGTGTGATTGGACACCCAAGGAATTTGTCTTTGGTGGAAATGCTCTCAGTGTACATAAAAAAAAAAAAAAAGATACATTGATCAAGAACCATAAGATGCATAAAAAACTCTTCTTGTAAAGTTACATTAACAATTTTGCAAATATGAAGGTACATTTCTTCCTCCATCACCTTTACAGGTTAAGAAACTAGGGAAGGTCTCTCTGAGGTGTTTGCATTGTTGACATTCCTTCTATGGGCTCAGCTGCCTCTTATCTGACCGTTGCCTAGTCTGTAGCTCTTCCTCCAGTCTCCCAAGGCCACTCGTACTTACCATTAGAAAGTTGAATTTTTCCTAAAATCAGGAGATCCGTAGTGCAAGTTATAGAGGATGTAGTTGGGGCAATACGCACCCTAGATAGTAGTGACCGGCTGGCAGATGTACTGGCCTGAGATGGTACCCTTTTTTCTGGCTGTGAAGGTTGTGGAGGCTCTGCTTTGCGGAAATCAGCAAGTATGGTTGTTAAGTCTTCAACGCAACGCTGCACCTGGAGGGATGGAGAAACAGAGGGGGTTGCTAAAATTGGGAGGAGGAAGTGGTGCATGCATTACCCTCTGTTGTCATCCTCTTTTAACAACCCCGTAATCCCTTGCGGAATGGAGTCTAGGCAACTGAAAGGAGTTGAGTATTTACTGGCCGGATGCCCTTCCTATTGAGTTTTTTTTCCAGGAGATCTATGTAGGAAAACCACTGCAGTTGGTGATTTAATAACCCGGTCTTAAGTGAATCTGGCTTGAACGGGGTTGGACTAGATGACCTCCAACTCTGTTATTCTATTCTATTCCCCATGGACTTTACTTGCTGGAAGGTCACAAAAGGGAATAAGATGACCCTGGGACTGTCATAAATATGAACCAGTTTCCAAGCCTCTGAATTTTGATCCTGAGACCATGGGGATGGTGGCAACGGTTGCTGTGTGTGATAAACGGTCACAAGACCCTTCTTCAAGAGATGTTGTAACTTCAAACGGACACTAAATGGATGGTTGTAAGCCAAGGACTACTTGCACCCAGGTATATTGAAGGCACTGAGATCAGCCAAAGGTCAATAAAAATTTCACAGCTTGGAGCCATGGCTAACAGACAAACATCTTACATTACTTCCCTTGGCGAGATCCATTGTCAGCGTATTAATAATTTAAAGACTCCCACGGGGTGAGTTTGCTGAAGCTAACATCGTTTATGGAAACACTACAAGAGCTGACCGCATCTAGTTGGGCGTCGGTGTCCTCTTGGGGTACATTCATGGGTAGCTTCCTATGCTTGATCACCATCTGGAAAAGGTTCAGAGCTGCAAGCTTGATCTGCCCCAGTTCCAGGGTCTTGCTTGCAGCTGTGTTCTGGATACAAATCCAGTTGGACTCCTAGAAAGGGTGAAGTAAGAGGAAAAAAAAATCTTAGTCCAAACAACTCTTGTTTTATTTCACCGCTGGGAATTATGTTCATTCCCAGCTGGTAATGAGTCCCAAACAGTCCCTCGAGATAAGCACCCACCTTTCTTTCCTTTGAATGGCTGCCAACAACTAAAGTGCCAAATGAGCTGTAAAATGCCAACCGAAGTACCAAGTCGACACAGAGCTTCAAGGATTAATCCAAACAGAATGAATGACTTTGCTTCCTGCAAAGGTTTCTTTACATTTGCCTGTCTTTTATACCTTAGGAGATTCACCCCTTTTATACTCCCGATTCACACCTTTTTTCTCAGCTGCTCTCACCTTCTAGCAGCTCTGCACACATGCGCACTGGGAACAGCCTCCACCCTGTTCCATGGTGACAGTAGGACAGGGACGGTAGGTACGATTGTGCACTTATGCACGGCCCCTTACAGACTCTTAGGATTGGAGTGAGGTCCACGGTAGACAGTTTAAGGTTAAAGTTTTGGGGGTTTGAGGATGTAACAACAGAGTCAGGGAGTCAGTTCCAGGCGGTGACCACTCTGTTGCCGAAGTCGTATTTTCTGCAATTGAGCTTGGAGCGGTTTACTATGAGTTTGTATCTATTGTTTGCCCATGTGTTACTGGGGTTGAAGCTGAAGTAATCATTGACAGGTAAGACATTGTAGCAGACAATTTTATGTACTAAGCTTAGGTCAGACTGTAAGTGGCATAGATCTAAGTTGTCTAGGTTCAAAATTTCAAGCATTATGGCATAAGGCAGGGGTCCCCAACCACCGGGCCCTGGACCGGTACTGGTCCATGGAACATTTCCTACCGGGCCGCCGGTTTGCTGGGCGCCGCCATCTTGTTTTGATGAGAAAGTGCTTCCGGTGAGCTTTTCCGGTTGGAAAGCGGCATTTGGGTCCTGAAGGAATCCTCACACCTTAGTTTCATCGAAGGGGGGGGGGGCTTCGAACAAAACTAAGGCGTGAGGATTCTTTCAGCACCCAAGGCAAGGCGAGCTGAGCAGCCGTCCTGAAGCCCATCAAAAAAGGTACAAAGGAGGAGTTGAAGGTGGCGGGGAGAAGCGGGGGATGGCTGGCTGGCTGGCCGGTCGCTCCGCTCGCCTTGCCATGCGTGCTGATGCCGGTACCGGGCCGCGGATCATTTTGTGATGCCGGTACCGGGCCATGGCACAAAAAAAGTTGGGGGCCACTGGCATAAGGGATTCTATTCTTGTCCTCTCTTCAGGTGCTTTGGAGAATAGTTTGACTCCCTCTTCTTTGTGGGAGCCCCTCAAGTATTGGAAGACTGCTGTCGTGCCCCCTCCTCATCCTTCTCCTCCTTAAACTAGACATACTCAATTCCTGCAACCATTCTTCATTCTTCTCCAGTCCCCTAATCATCTCCGTTGCCCTTCTCTGCACTCTTTCTAGCCCACCAGGTCGCAACGGGTCGGACACGACTTCACAACTAACAAACAACAATGATGTCCTGGCCTTACCAATTCCAGGACCTTGGCCTGGGTTTGCTCCAGCTGACCTTGGAGCTCTGCCACCATATTATTTTGCTGCAAAATCCTGTTACTGCTTTCATCCAGGTACTCTTGCAGGCAGCTGCGTTCCTCCTCCACAGCTTCACGGGCAACTTGTTCTCTCCGGACTAAGTTGACCTGGGTGGCTTTCAGAGTCTCGAACCGACCAATCAGCTCTGAGATGTCCTGAAACTGCAGGACGAGAGAGAGAGAGAGAGAGAGAGAGAGAGAGAGGAGTCCCCCTCCAACCTTCCCTCCAGTTCTGCCCCTTCCCCTCCCCTGCCCTCCTCACCTGCTCCGTCTTCCCCAGGACTTCCTGCAGATATTCACAGAAAGGTTTATAAGCTGCCAGGCGTCCTTGGAGTCTGGTCTTCGCTGTCGTTAACCGGGCAATTTCCTCTTGGAGGTGTTCCGCTTCCACTTTCTTACGAGCCATCTGCTGCTTTTCCTGCTCAGCTTTCCGCATCGCTCTGCTCCGTTTGGCATCATTCTCCTGCAGGGGAGAAAATGGTCCTGGGTCACACCTGAAAGCCTTTCTTCCTTTGGGGTGGATGCCAGCCCCTTCAAATCATATTAAAATTTTAATTTTTTTTATATACCCCGTTTTTATGTCTGGAGGCTAAACCATATGATGGATGATTGAGGTGACTACTTTACATTGTGGTCCATCGGCAGCCTGCGGAGATGGCAGCAGAGTCACACAGTGGGTAGGAACATGGGCCAGTCTGGGAGTCTGGGGAGGACTTGGACGAGGGTCCTGCGTCCGACACAGAGATGGAGCCAGGACCATCAGGGAGCGGGGTGCTGACTCTGGAGCCTCCAGAATCTGACAGCAGCGAGGCAGAGGAACGAAGGGAGCCTGTTCCCAGTGCACGCATGAGCAGAGCTGCCAGAAGGCAGGAGCAGCTGAGACAAAAGGGGTGACTTGGGAGTAAGGCTTGGAGGCAATTGGCCCTCTCATAAGACATAAGGAAGGAGCAAAGGGACAGGAACCTTTGCAGGAAGCAATTTTGTTCGTACTGGTCGGTTTGAAACCTGAAACTTGGTGTTGAATTTGTGTTCTGTTTGGCCTTGTGTAACTAATTGGAAATTTAGTCTTTGGCAGCACTTCAAGGAAGATAAAGGTGGGTGCTTATCAGGATTATCCTGAAGGACTTTGTAAATAGTCCCAAGGAAGTCTGCCAAATTGTTTTAGACTCATTATGGGCACTTTACTGTCACTGCACCTCATACAATGAAATGAAATGTCATCCTCAGTGTACATTATACATAAGAAAACTATAAAAATAAAAATAAAACACAAACACCCATCCTTCACCTTCTCTATACAATTGAATTGAAAACCCCAGACGCTGCATTAACATTGCACTATACAGTAGAATTCAATGGACTTATTGCCCTGGGATAGAAGCTTTTTTTCAGCCCATTTGTCCTTGTTTTTATTGTCCTATACGGTCTGCCGGATGGTAATAGTTCAAAAAAAGAAAAGGTGCCCAGGATGAGATGGATCTCAACTAGATATGTCTCGTCCAGTGGTCTCCAAACTTGGCAAGTTTAAGACTGGTGGACTTCAACTCCCAGGATCCCTCAGTCAGCATGGGGAAGTGAAAGGAAGTCCACCAGTCTCAAAGTTGCCAAGTTTGAAGAGCGCTAATCTAGTCCAACGAAGAGAAGAACTAGGGGTGATATGATAGCAGTCTTCCAATATTTGAGGGACTAACACAGTGATGAGAGGGTCGATCTATTCTCCCAAGAACCTGATGGCAGAACAGGAAGTAACCAGTGGAACATTAAAGAGAGATCCAATCTGGAACATTTTCTATCACTCAACCTGTGGAACAACTTACCTCCAGAAGTTGTGGATACTCCATCATTGGAGCTTCTCAAGAAGACACTGGACAGCCCTTTGTCCAGGATGGTATAGCATCTCCTGCTTGAGTAGAGGGATGGACTAGAAGACCTTCAAAGCCCACTCCAACCCAATTATTCTATGTTCTGTTTTCATATTTTCTTGTCCCACTGTGAGGAACATGGGCGGTTCCAAAAATGGAATAAACAAATAAATAAATTCCAAATCTAATTTTGCATTACTCTTGACTGAAGATTGGTTACACTCCTACTGGGTTGGATTAGACAACCTCCAATGTCCCTTTCAGCCCTATGATTCTATGGATGTTCTAGTGCTGAGCTTCAAGAACAAACCTTCAAGAACTTGTCAAACTTCAGAATGGCCTGTTTGAGTTGACCTTCTTTGTGTTCCAGCTCTTGCCGTCGCTGCTGCAGATGATCCATCTTTTTCTGAAATTCCTTGAAAGGGACAGGGAGAGATAGAGAAGAGCAGCTGAAGAAAAGATACAGCCAAAGGCTTTTGAACAAAGAAAATAAGAAGCTTGATCTTCTTAAAGCCAACGGAGATTCTTAATCATACATGTCATGATTGTTCCAAAAGGCAACTGGATTTAAGAAAACCAAGACTAACGCCAAGGGCTCCTACAAAGATGAGGATGGTCAAACTATTTTTCAAAGCACCAAGAGGCAAGAGGAGAAACAATGGATGGAAACTAATCAAGAACTAACAAGAAATTTCCTAATGGTGAGGGGAATTAAACAATGGAACAACTTGTTTGCAGAAGTTGTGAGTACTCCATCATTGGAGGCTTTAGAAAAAGACTGGACAATCATTTATCTGAAATGGTGTAGGGTCTCTTGGTCAAGCAGAGGGTTGGACTAGAACAGAGGCCTCCAACCTTAGCAACTTGTGGACTTCAAGGAACTCTGGCAGTTGAAGTCCACAAGTTGCTAAGGATGGAGACCCCTGCACTAGAAGACCTCCAAGGACTTTTCCAACTATGTTCTAAGAAAGTCCAACTATGTTCTAAGAAAGTCCAACTATGTTCTAAGAGACCTCCAATGTCTCTTCCAACTATGTTCTAAGAAAGTCCAACTATGTTCTAAGAGACCTCCAATGTCTCTTCCAACTATGTTCTAAGAAAGTCCAACTATGTTCTAAGAAAGTCCAACTATGTTCTAAGAGACCTCCAATGTCTCTTCCAACTATGTTCTAAGAAAGTCCAATTATGTTCTAAGAAAGTCCAACTATGTTCTAAGAGACCTCCAATGTCTCTTCCAACTATGTTCTAAGAAAGTCCAACTATGTTCTAAGAAAGTCCAACTATGTTCTAAGAAAGTCCAACTATGTTCTAAGAGACCTCCAATGTCTCTTCCAACTATGTTCTAAGAAAGTCCAACTATGTTCTAAGAAAGTCCAACTATGTTCTAAGAGACCTCCAATGTCTCTTCCAACTATGTTCTAAGAAAGTCCAACTATGTTCTAAGAAAGTCCAACTATGTTCTAAGAGACCTCCAATGTCTCTTCCAACTATGTTCTAAGAAAGTCCAACTATGTTCTAAGAGACCTCCAATGTCTCTTCCAACTATGTTCTAAGAAAGTCCAACTATGTTCTAAGAAAGTCCAACTATGTTCTAAGAGACCTTCAATGTCTCTTCCAACTATGTTCTAAGAAAGTCCAACTATGTTCTAAGAGACCTCCAATGTCTCTTCCAACTATGTTCTAAGAAAGTCTAACTATGTTCTAAGAAAGTCCAACTATGTTCTAAGAGACCTTCAATGTCTCTTCCAACTATGTTCTAAGAAAGTCCAACTATGTTCTAATAAAGTCCAACTATGTTCTAAGAGACCTCCAATGTCTCTTCCAACTATGTTCTAAGAAAGTCTAACTATGTTCTAATAAAGTCCAACTATGTTCTAAGAGACCTCCAATGTCTCTTCCAACTATGTTCTAAGAAAGTCCAACTATGTTCTAAGAGACCTCCAATGTCTCTTCCAACTATGTTCTAAGAAAGTCCAACTATGTTCTAAGAAAGTCCAACTATGTTCTAAGAGACCTCCAATGTCTCTTCCAACTATGTTCTAAGAAAGTCCAATTATGTTCTAAGAAAGTCCAACTATGTTCTAAGAGACCTCCAATGTCTCTTCCAACTATGTTCTAAGAAAGTCCAACTATGTTCTAAGAAAGTCCAACTATGTTCTAAGAGACCTCCAATGTCTCTTCCAACTATGTTCTAAGAAAGTCCAACTATGTTCTAAGAAAGTCCAACTATGTTCTAAGAGACCTCCAATGTCTCTTCCAACTATGTTCTAAGAAAGTCCAACTATGTTCTAAGAAAGTCCAACTATGTTCTAAGAGACCTCCAATGTCTCTTCCAACTATGTTCTAAGAAAGTCCAACTATGTTCTAAGAGACCTCCAATGTCTCTTCCAACTATGTTCTAAGAAAGTCCAACTATGTTCTAAGAAAGTCCAACTATGTTCTAAGAGACCTTCAATGTCTCTTCCAACTATGTTCTAAGAAAGTCCAACTATGTTCTAAGAGACCTCCAATGTCTCTTCCAACTATGTTCTAAGAAAGTCTAACTATGTTCTAAGAAAGTCCAACTATGTTCTAAGAGACCTCCAATGTCTCTTCCAACTATGTTCTAAGAAAGTCTAACTATGTTCTAAGAAAGTCCAACTATGTTCTAAGAGACCTCCAATGTCTCTTCCAACTATGTTCTAAGAAAGTCTAACTATGTTCTAAGAAAGTCCAACTATGTTCTAAGAGACCTCCAATGTCTCTTCCAACTATGTTCTAAGAAAGTCTAACTATGTTCTAAGAAAGTCCAACTATGTTCTAAGAGACCTTCAATGTCTCTTCCAACTATGTTCTAAGAAAGTCCAACTATGTTCTAAGAGACCTCCAATGTCTCTTCCAACTATGTTCTAAGAAAGTCCAACTATGTTCTAAGAAAGTCCAGTTACCTTTTGCCAAAGGTACACAGAATGCTGTCGCCTTCCCACCAAAGGGGTCCCTATTTTTCTACTTGCATTTTTTAAACATACTTTCAAACAGCTAGGTTGGCAGAAGCTGGGACAAAGTAATGGGAGCTCACTCCATGATATGGCGCTAGGGATTCGAACCGCTGAACTGCCGACCTTTCTGATTGACAAGCTCAGCATCTTAGCCACTGAGCCACCATGTCCCTAAGTTTAAATTGGCTTCCCTATCCCAAAGCTGTCCAGTTGTGGCACTTTTAACCCCTGAAATTATGATGAAGAGCCCTGCTGCCTGGGGAATTCTGGGGAAAGAAGTCCACCCCTGTTGGTGCCCTTCAGGTTAAGCCGATGTACCTCTTTGGTGGCTGAGAAAGTCTTCTCCACTTCTGCCAGTTCTCTTTGCTTCTCTAAGAGGCAGCAAGACGACGGTAAAAAGTCATTTTCTTTCTCCGGGATTTTCCTGGAAAGGAGCGATCCAAAGTGTCAAAACCAGAGGTCGGGATTCAGCCGGTTCGGACTGGTTCTCCAGAACCGGTGGTGGAAATTTTGAGTAGCTTGGAGAACTGGCAAATCCCACGTCTGACTGGCCCCACCAAGCCCATCTATTCTCCGCCTCCCGAGTCCCAGCTGATCAGCTGGGTCTTCCTTGGTTGCCCTGCTCAGGAGAACGGAGCTGGAAAGCAGGTTAATGGGATGAGGAGGGATTTTGCAGTATTTTCCCCTGCCATGCCCACCAAGACACCAAACCACACCGACAGAACACCACACCCATCAAGCCACGCCCACAGCTGATTGGCTGGGTCTCCTTTTGTTGTCCTGCATGGGAGAACAGGCCCAGTCGGCCAGATGTTCAGGCTGGGTTTGGCATTTTTGTCTTCCTATCGAGTCCTTACCCAGGACCTGGGATAGGTAAATCTGGATGTTGGACGGTGTTACAGATATCGCCGCAGGATGGAAGCTGTTCCAAGGAAAGCTGCCTTCCGCAATTGATGGATGGCAAATGTGTCAATGCCACTGATGGGGTTCAAGTGGTGCTCTGGTTGATTTGGGACTGCACCCAAGGCGCCTATGATTATTGGTGCTACTCTTGCTTGCCTTTGCCACAGTCGTTCCATTTCTATTTGCAGCTCTTTGTATTTTGTTATCTTCTCCAGTTCTTTCTCTTCTTTTCTGCCACATCCACTGTCCAGACTTTTTTTGTTTTTCTTATCAACAATTGTTAAGTCTGAGGTGTTATCTATTATTATTATTGTTGTTGTTGTTTTGTTGTTGTTCATTACTATTAATGTTGTGGTGGTGGTTAATCTTTAATGAGATTCACAGCCTTTGGGGCTGGCTGGTAGCTCAACAGCTTGAGTCCAACCAAAGACCTAGGAACTGTTCAGGTAGCTTAACAGTTGTTATTGTTGTTGTTATTAGTTAATCTTTAGTGAGATTCACAGCCTTTGGGGCTGGCTGGTAGCTCAGCAGTTCTAATCAAGGACCTAGGAACTGTTCAGGAAGTGTCGGAGGATATAAGCTGCTCCAAGTAGGGTGGATTTTTGTAGAATCAGGGTATTCAAGTCTGATAAATTCAGGATTTCCAAATAGCGAGGCAGCCCTTTAGGTATTGCTCCAAGAGCATTAATTACAATTGGGATCACACACGATTTCTTTTTCCAAAGTCGCTCAACTTCAATTTGTAAGTCCCAATACTTTGTGATTATTTTTCTTGCTGCGTGTCTACAAAACATGCATCACCAGGTGTTGCAATGTCAATAAACCAACCCTTTTTCTTTTCAACTATTGTTATGTCAGCTGTGTTGTGGGCCAAATGCCTGTCAGTCTGAATTCTGAAGTCCAACAAGAGCTTGACTTTTTCATTTCATATTGTTGTTGTTGTTTTGTGTTTGTTGTTTGTTTTTGGTTATCAGTTGTTGGTTGTTGTTGTGTTATTGTGTTTGTTATGTTGTGTTGTTATTAGTATTAGTATTATACACAAAAATGACAGTATACACAGCAAATGAGATAACTATGCTGTGTTTCTTATCACAAATCACTCGTCAAACCCTTCCCAAGTGTTTAGGACTGCATGATGTATCGATGGATTATGCACGCAGATCCCAGTAAGGTGGCCTTCTGCAGCTGACCAATGGTGATCTTGTCAGTGCCAATTGTTTTCAAGTGCTTGCCTAAGTCTTTAGGCACAGCAGTACCCAGTGTGCCCAGTACCACTGGAACCACCTGCACTGGTTTATGCCAGAGTCTCTGCAGTTCGATTCTCAAGTCCTGATATCGGGTGACTTTTCCAAGTTGTTTCTCGTCGATTCTGCCGTCACCAGGTATGGCAATGTCGACGAGCCACACTTTTTTCTTCTCCACAATCGTGATATCCGGGGTGTTGTGTTCCAAAATTTTGTCAGTCTGTATTCGGAAGTCCCACAGTAGTTTTGCATGCTCATTTTTGACCACTTTCTTAGGCTTATGATCCCACCAGTTCCTTGCTAGAGGCAGATGGTAGTTGTGACACAAGTTCCAGTGGACCATCTGAGCAACTGTGTTGTGACGTTGTTTGTAGTCAGTCTATGCGATTGTCTTGCAAACAGCTTAGTATGTGATCGGTGGTTTCATCTGCTTCTTTATTATTATTATTATTATTATTATTATTATTATTATTATTATTATTATTATTGTTGTTGTTGTTGTTGTTATTATTGTTATAATTGTTATTATTATTGTTGTTGTTATTATTATTCTTATTATTATTATTTCTTTTGCAAGTGGTAAAACTTTGCAGACTCCCACCTTCCCCCTCCCCGCTGCCACCCCTTCCCCGGCCTTACATCATCATCAGCTTCTCCTGGATGGCGGCACGGACCCTCTCCTCCAAATCCGAAGCCATCGCTTCCCTTTCTCCTTCTTCCTCACCAGCTGCCCCGGAGCAACCCCAAATGGGGCCAGGGAAGCGACAGCTTGCAGGGGGGGGGGAAGCAGTCCCAGGAGTCCCCAGGTGGTTGCCATGGAGACGGCCAGCACAACGTTCTGTTGCCGCGGCGACGCGTCCAACGAGCTGAGCAAACGCCTCCCCCCCCCCGTCTTCCTCCCCTCCCTCTCGCCCAGCCTGCGTTGAGCTGGCAGGTTTCTGTCGTGAGTTTGAATGGGTTTGTTGACAACTCGCGAAAACCACAATCTCGGGTGATGTTAGATTAAACAGAGTTGGAAGGGACCTTGTTAGGTCATCTAGTCCAACCCGCACCCCCACGAGGGAACAATGAAAAATGAAATTCAATGCTGAGAAAAGGAAAGTCCTTCACTTAGGCAAGAAAAACCAAAAGGACACCTATAGACTGGGTGAAACCAGGCTCAATTGCAGGAACTGGGAGAGGGATCTTGGAGTCTTAGTGGGCAACCAGCTAAATAGGAGCCAGCCGTGTGCAGCAGCAGCCAAAAAAGCCAATGCAATCTTAAATTGCATTAACAGAGGAATACAATCAAGATCAAGTGAGGTACTAATACCACTCTGTAAAGCCTTAGTAAGGCCACACCCAGAGTACTGCATCCAGTTTTGGTCACCACATTATAAAAAAGATGTTGAGGCTCTAGAAAAAGTACAGAGAAGAGCAACCAGGATGATTAGGGGACTGGAGGTTAAAACTTACGATGAACAGTTGCAGGAACTGGGCCTGGCTAGTCGAGTGAAGAGAAGGACCAAAGGAGGCAGGAGAGCATCTTCCAATATTTGAGGGGCTGCCACAGAGAGGAGGAAGGGATTTTTATTTATTTTCCAAGGCACCCAAAGGCCAGACAAGGAACAATGGATGGAAACTGATCAAGGAGAGATTCAACCCTAGAAATAAGGAGGCATTTTCTGACGGTCAGACCAATTAACCCATGGAACAGAAGTTGCCTTCGGAAGTTGTGGGAGCTTCATCCCTGGAAGCTTTCAAGAAGAGATTGGACTGCCATCGGTCAGAAATGGTGTAGGGTCTCCTGCTTGGGGGGGGGGGGTTGGACTAGATGACCTACAAGGAGGGAGGGGAAGGGACTTATTAGAAAGATACATTTGCCTTTTGGCTCTCTCCAAACATTGCACACTTACTGCTTGTCCACTCTTGGGTGACACAGTCGAGTTGTGAAAGAAGGGGCAACTAAAAACATTTCCTCCTCACTTTTAACATCCGGCCCTGTGATGTTTTACAAGAAAGGGGGGGGGGGAAGGAACTTTCAGACACTCTGAGGTTTCCCCCCACCAACTTTCTCTCCCCTGCCAATATTTATTTCACATTCGTTCGGCGTTTTTAATAGCGGTGAGACAAGTGCAAAACTTGAGAAGAGATACACCCCCGTGTAAGGGGCACAACTGACCTTCACAGCTCCTTATCACTGATTTTCTCATCTCAATCAAATTGCACATAAAGGATTTCACCGTAATATGGAGAGAGGGAGAGAAAAAAACTTCCATAATTCAACATCCCTGAAATTATCTCAATAGCGGTAACTCTGAAAGGGATATGGGAGGCCTCATGGAGCACCACTTAAATAGGAGCCAGAGGTGTGGTGCAGCTGCCCAAAAAGCCAATGCAATTCTAGGCTGCATCCACAGAGGGGTAGAATCACATGAATGCATGATATATGTGCGTATATGCATAATTTCGTATATAGAATAGAATAGAATAATAATGGAATGGAATGGAATGGAATGGAATGGAATGGAATGGAATAGAATAGAATAGAATAGAATAGAATAGAATAGAATAGAATAGAATAGAATAGAATGGAATGGAATGGAATGGAATGGAATGGAATGGAATGGAATGGAATGGAATGGAATAACAGAGTTGGAAGGGACCTTGGAGGTCTTCTAGTCCAACCCCCTGCCCAGGCAGGAAACCCTACACCACTTCAGACAAATGATTATCCAACATTTAAAAAAAAAAACTCCCAGTGTTGGAGCATTCCCAACTTCTGGAGGCAAGTTGTTCCACTGGTTAATTGTTCTGACTGTCAGGAAATTTCTCCTTAGTTCTAAGTTGCTTCTCTCCTTGATTAGTTTCCATCCTTATTGCTTCTTGTCCTGCCTTCTGGTGCTTTGGAGAATAGCTTGGCTCCCTCTTCTTTGGGGCAGCCCCTGAGGTATTGGAAGACTGCTATCATGCCTCCCCTAGTCCTTCTTTTCATCAAACTAGGCATAGCCAATTCCAGCAACCGTTCTTTATATGTTTTTGCCTCCAGTCTCCTCCTCATCTTTGTTGCTCTTCTCTGCACTCTCTCTAGAGTCTCTACGTATTTATTTTGTCAATTTATTTGCTCCATTTATTTATTTTGTCCAGTTTATGTAGTCTGTATGGGAGATAGTGATCCTTTGAGTGCTGTATGTCATGAAATTTACATTTTAATGCATGCCAATTAATGTGCATTAGTGATAGATGCCATTTTACAATGCGTTGGTGAGGCCACGCTTGCAATGCTGCATCCAATTCTAGTCACCATTGCACAACAAAGATGCAGGTTCCTCCATCCTCATCTTCCACCTGAACTACAGATGTTCACCATCATTGCAAGATGCTGAGGCATATCTGGAGCTTCTCAGTCTTCCAGGTCATGATGGTCCCAAATGTGCTTCCCCCCACCCCTCCAAGAAGCAACTGGACTTTCTCGGTTTCTGTTCTCATTCAAGAAGCTCCTTCAGCTCTGACTGGATGATCATTTCCCACCATCCAGTCGGAGCTAAAGAAGCTTCTTGGTTGAGAAGTGAAATGTCTTCAAAGAAAAACCAGGAAGTTCAATTGCCTCTTGAAAAAAAAAACAAAAAAAACACCTTTGGGACAAGATCTTGCATCATCCCTTCTTTTCTCCTTCATTATTTCTCCTTCATTTACAGAAAATGTTGGTGTTACTTGTTGCCCTAATTCTGGGATCATTATAAAAACTTTATCTTGCCCCATGACTCCTGCTTCTTTGGCTTTTTCATCTGCTAAGATACTTAGTTGTTCTTCTTTGCACTTTTTCCAAAGGCTCAACATCTTTTTACAATTGGGGCGGAAGGGGGAATATTTTAAAATTTTAACCTGACCTAGTTAAACGCGTTGTGTGAATAAAGCCTGAATTTTTTTTACACCTCAGTTTCACAGGTGAGATGTGTGATAAAGGAATGAGGGGAATATACATTCCTGCAGCCTGTTTTCTCTCTCTCTCTTTCTTTCTCTCTTTTTCCTTTCTTTCTCTCTTTCTCTCACTCTCTTTCTTTTTCCTTTCTTTCTCTCACACTCTCTGTCTTTCTCTCTTCTTTCTCTCTCTCTCTCTCTGTCGCTCTCTGTCTTTCTCTCTTTCTGTCTGCCTGTCTCACTCTTTAGTTCTTCCTCTCCCTGCCTCTCTTTCTTTCTCTGTCTCTGTGTCTCTTTCATTTTTTCTCTCTCTGTGTGTGTGTCTCTCTCTCTCTTTTTTTTTTCTGTCTCTGTGTCTGCCTGTGTCTGCCTGCCTGCCTGCCTGTCTCTCTTTTATTCTTTCTCTCTCTGTCTCTCTCCCCCACACACATATTATTGCAAACCAAGGTGTCCAAGCAGAAACTCTGCCTAACTTCTGAGTCCGTGAGCCAATCAGACCACAGCATTTAATTTATAATAAAGAGCCCCCCCCCCCCAAGTCCATATCTTCCTCAGCCAATGGTCTGGTTTACAACAAATTCAAGTCTGTGTCCTGGGCCATTCCTGTTGGCTTGTTTTTCTCCCTTCTCTTTCTCCCACAGAACAGCATTTCTGCTGTCCTAAGGACATTTCCTGCCCTGTCAAAAGGTTGCATTCCAAAAACAGAGTTTATTTTTAGGGGATGTTTTTAAACGCTTGCAATACCTTTGGCCCTTCTGAACTCCTTAAAACCCTCCGAAAGGAGGAGGAAAAAAACAAAATAAAGTTTAGTTTAGTTTAGTTTATGGTAATTGCACCTCTTACAACGAAATTCAATGCCATCTTCGGTCTACATTATAACTACAAAACACAAACACCCACCCTTCCCATTCTGTACAACTGAATTGAAACCCCCCTGATATTGCGTTAATATTGCATTATACAGTAGAATTCAACATAGTTACTGCAAGAAAATAAGAAAGAAAGAAAAGGAAAAAGAAAAGAAAGAAAAGGAAAGGAAAGGAAAAGAAAGGAAAAGAAAAGAAAGGGAAAAGGAAAGGGAAGGAAAGGAAAGAAAGAAAGAAAAGAAAAAAGAAAAGAAAAGAAAAGAAAAAGAAAAAGAAAGGGAAAGAAAGAAAGAAAGAAAGTTTTGCTGGCTGAGGAATTCTGGGAGTTGAAGTGCTCAAGTCTTAAAGTTGCCAAGATTGGAGACCCCTGTCCTAGGAAGTTTGCTGACTTAGCGTGCAGTTACTCTCTCCATACTTCACTTATCGCACAAACCCACCAATTTGAGAAAGGTGAAGTCTATCTGCGAAAGGTGAAGCTGAGAGTTTATCTGCGTAGTAGAAGAGGCAGCTTAACTCTGAATTCCAGTTGCTAGGGAACATTAGCTTGAGGGCGCTTTCTCAGGTCCTGGGTGTTTACTGAGGCATGGATAACTGCAGCCAGATTGTTGAGCTGAAACTGGTAAAAAGGTTACGGCGAATGGCTCAAGGACCCAGGCAGGTGTTGGGATTAGCAGGTAATCCCTGCTAATTCCAAGCACGGCTCAGGAGTTTTAGGATGATGGCTTTCATAGGGCCAAAGAGTCCTGCCCCAATCAGACTACTTAGCAGTCCAAGGGTGGCATCTTCTGTCTTCTATTTTTGAAACCCCAGATTTATAGGCCAGGGCTGTTTTGAAACCCAGAAGGCATACACTGTACAAACGTAATCTCTGGAATCCCTCCAGAGTACAGGGAGATTCCACATACCTGGGTCTGCAAAATGAGGGGCCACCACCAGGGGGCAGCAAAGGGCATTTCTTTCTACCTCTGCCACCACCTAGAGGTCACTTCGCTAGTCTTATCGCAGCACACATCTGGCAGTGCTCAGCCCACCTCTCGTGCTCTCCTCCAACTCGTGTGTTTAGAAGCAACCCTGTTGCACCCCTGCTGGCAGGAGAGTAGAGTAAAATAGAGTAGAGTAGAGTAGAGTAGAGTAGAGTAGAGTAGAGTAGAGTAGAGTAGAGTAGAGTAGAGTAGAATGGGAAATAATAGAATAGAATTGGAATACAGTAGAGTAGAGTAGAGTAGGGGATAGAATGGAATGGAATGGAATGGAATAGAATAGAAACTGGAAGAAGGGACCTTGGAGGTCTTCTAGTCCAGCGCCCTGCTCAAGCAGGAGAACCTATACCATCTCAGACAAGGGACTGCCTAGACCTAGACTCTTCTTAAAAAACCTCCATTGATGAAGCACGCATGAAGTTTGAAGGCCAGTTGTTCCACTGGTTGATTGTTCTGACTGCCAGCAAATTCCTCCTTAGTTCCAAGTTGCTTCTCTCCTTAGTTAGTTTCCATCCATTGCTTCTTGTCCTGCCTCCTGGTGCTTTGGGGAATTGCTTGACTCCCTCTTCTTTGGGGCAGCCCCTGAGATAGTGGAAGACTGCTATCATGTCATCCCTAATTCTTCTTTTCTCAAGACTAGCCCACCCCAAATCCTGCAGCGGTTCTTCCTATGTCTTAGTCTCCAGGCCTTTGATCATCTTAGTTGCTCTTCTCTGAATTTCTGTGGAGATCCCCCATTATCGAGATCATGGTTGTCCCCAATGTGCTTTTTCAGGAGGCAACTAGATTTTCTGATTTTTTTTTCCCAAAGTCTCAACAATTTTTTTTGTAGCATGGTGACCAAACTTGGTTGCAGGAGGAGGAGAAGGGGAGGAGGAAGGAAGAAAGAGAAGGAGGAAGAAGGAAAAGGAGAAGAGGAGGAGGAGGAAGAGGAGGAGGAGGAACAAAGGAGGAAAGAGGAGGGAGGAGAAGGAGAAGGGAGGCAGAGGAAGAAGGAAACAGGAGGAGGAGGAGAGGAGGAAAGAGAGGATGAGGAAGGAAGAAAGAGAAGGAGGAAGAAGGAGAAAGAGAAAGAGAAGGAGAAGAAAAGGAGGAGGAGGAAGAAGAGGAGGAACAAAGGAGGAAAGAGGAGGGAGGAGAAGGAGAAGGGAGGTAGAGGAAGAAGGAAACAGGAGGAGGAGGAGAGGAGGAAAGAGAGGATGAGGAAGGAAGAAAGAGAAGGAGGAAGAAGGAGAAAGAGAAGGAGAAGAAAAGGAGGAGGAGGAAGAAGAGGAGGAACAAAGGAGGAAAGAGGAGGGAGGAGAAGGAGAAGGGAGGTAGAGGAAGAAGGAAACAGGAGGAGGAGGAGAGGAGGAAAGAGAGGAGGAGGAAGGAAGGAAGAGAAGGAGGAAGAAGGAGAAGGAGAAGAAAAGGAGGAGGAAGAAGAAGAAGAGGAGGAGGAACAAAGGAGGAAAGAGGAGAAGGAGAAGGGAGGTAGAGGAAAAAGGAAACAGGAGGAGGAGGAGAGGAGGAGGAGGAAGAAGAGGAGGAACAAAGAAGTAGGAAACAGGAGGAGGAGGAGAGGAGGAAGAGAGGAGGAAGAAGGAAGAAAAGGAGGAGGAGGAACAAGGAAGGAGGAAAGAGGGGGAAGGAGAAGGAGGAAGGAGGAAACGGGAGAAGAGGAGGAGGAGGAGATGAGGAAGGAAGCAGAAGGAGGGAGGAAGAGGAAGGAGGAAACAGGAGGAGGAGGCTGGGCTGGGCGGGCTCTCCCCTTCTTCTTCTTCTCCTCCTCCTCCTCCTCCTCCAAGCGACGAGCTGCAGGGGAGCCGATTCTTGCCACAAGGAGGCGGACCGGCCATCCCTCCGCCTCGGCTGGGCAACCTGTAGCCTCCTCGGGGCCGCCCGGCGCTAAGCAGGCAGAGCGAGCGCCAGCTGGCAGGTAGGCGCTGGACGGCCCGGCGGAGCTCCAACCTCCAGCTAGACGGACCGGTTCCTCTGCTTGCTTGCCTGCCTGCCTGCCTGCCTGGGGAGGCGGGGTGGGCTGGCAACGTTCCGGCATTGCGAGGCTCTTCGGGGTGGCCGGGAAAGCGACCTCCCCGTCCAGGCTATTTCTTCCTTCCGACCCCCACCGGGGATCACCAGCTACCTGTCGCCCGCCCTCCTCACCTGCCGCGGCATGGCCAGGAAGACGGCGCTGCACTTCCGCGTGGTGGAGGGACGAGACCTGCCCGCCAAAGACGTGTGAGTTGGCCGGCACCGGACACCCCCCCCCAAAAAAACCCCACAACCCTCCCACCCCTGCGCCGTTCCCCCCCCCATCCTTAGCAGTGGGGCCACAAAAAGGGACCGACGAAGCTGGTGGGGTGGGGTAGCGAGTTTACAGAGAGATTAATAGGGTCGGAAGGGAGCTCGGAGGTCATCAAGTCCAACCCTCTCCCCCCACCCCAAGCAGGAGACCCTACACCATTTCTGACAAATGGCAGTCCAGCCTCTTCTTGAAAGCCTCCAGGGATGAAGCTTCCACAACTTCCGAAGGCCAGTTCTTTCCCGTTGAATATAGAATAACAGAGTCGGAAGGGACCTGGGAGGTCATCTAGTCCAACCCCATCCCCCTGTCTGCCAAGCAGGAGAGACCCTACTAGACCATTTCTCAGAAATGGCAGCCCAGTGTCTTCTTGAAAGCTTCTAGGGATGAAGCTCCTACAACCTCCGGAGGCAGCTTCTGTTCTTTACAGATTAACAGAGTTGGAAGGGACCTTGGAGGTCTTCTAGTCGCATGATTCTGCCACAGTCTCCTGCTCGGGCACAGGGGGGGGGGAGGTTGGATTAGATGACCTCCAGGGTCTCTTCCAATTCTTGCCATTCCATGATTCTGCAACGGTCTCCTGCTCGGGCGGGGGTGTGTGTGTTGGATTAGATGACCTCCGGGGTCCCTTCCAACTCTTGCCATTCCATGATTCGAGGGTCTCCTGCTCGAACGGTGGCGTGGGGTGTGTGTGTCAGACTAGATGTCCTCTGTGGCCCCTTCCAACTCTTATCATTGTGTGTAAGGGGTAAGGAGTCAAAACGATCCCTTTTTTAAGCCTTGCAGAGAATCACCTCAACGCCGTTTTCCCCTTTTTTAACCAGGCGTTGATGCACCCATTTCCGAGCCAAGGTTGGTTCTTGTCCCAGTTTGCTTGGAAGGAGGGAAGCGGGTGGTCCTTGGACCCCTCGTTTCAATCTTGAGTTGCCCATGTTCCCCTTCGTTGAGTAGCGAAAGAGGCTTGGTCAAACTCAAAGGGAAATGTCCAACCTCCCAGCAATTTGGAACGACATCCACCGTAGATGAACAAGGGTTGGTGTCAATCAGCAGCAGGGAATTTCGAGAGAAACTGACCTGGATGGATGCTGGCAATACAAATACCTCTATCTTGAATCTAACCCTGGTTTTCAAGAAAGCACTTTGAGCCCTCCGATTGAAGGGGACTGCCTGTTCCCAGGTACGGGAGTCAGCTTGCTTGGAAACAGGGAGGGTCATTTCCAAGTAGAGGGATTGACTCTCCATGCCAAGAGTATCTGGGGGGCGAGGGGAGGATAGGAGGGGGGGCAAAGTTCTCCCCCCACTCCTCAAAAGTTCCTTCATCTCAGGCACAGTTGCTTGGAGACAGTGTCATAACCCATTCCCCTTTTCTTCCACAAGTCGAGAGAGAGAGAGAGAGAGAGAGAGAGAGAGAGAGACTGGCCTAGCTTAGGAACGGGGCTTGCCTTAGGACAGGGTTCTGGAAAACAGAAAGAAGGAAGGGCAGAAAGAAAGAAAGAAAAAGAAAAGAAGGGAAGGGAAGGAAGAAGGGAAGGAAGAAGAGAAGGAAAGGGAAGGAAGAAGGGAAGGGAAGGGGGAAGGGAAGGGAAGAAAAGCAAGAAGGGAAGGGAAGGGAAAGGAAGGAAAGGAAAGGAAAGCAAGAAGGGAAGGAAAGAAAAGGAAGAAGGGAAGAAAGAAGAGAAGGAAAGGGAAGGAAGAAGGGAAGGGAAGGGAAGAAAAGCAAGAAGGGAAGGGAAGGGAAAGGAAAGGAAAGGAAAGCAAGAAGGGAAGGAAAGAAAAGGAAGAAGGGAAGAAAGAAGAGAAGGAAAGGGAAGGAAGAAGGGAAGGGAAGGGGGAAGGGAAGGGAAGAAAAGCAAGAAGGGAAGGGAAGGGAAAGAAAGGAAAGGAAAGGAAAGCAAGAAGGGAAGGAAAGAAAAGGAAGAAGGGAAGGAAAGGGAAGGGAAGAAAGAAGAGAAGGAAAAGAAGAAGGGAAGGGAAGAAAAGAGAAGGAAAGGGAAGGAAGAAGGAAAGGGAAGGGAAGGGAAGGAAATATGTATGTATGTGTATATATGTATGTATATATTGGCAAGATAGATAGATAGATAGATAGATAGATAGATAGATAGATAGATAGATAGATAGATAGATAGATAGATAGATAGGGAGCATTTGGTTATGTGTCTTTAAGGATAGTTTGTTCTAGTGATTAATGTACCTGGCTAAAAATCAAGAGACAGTGAGTTCTAGTTCAGCTTTAAGCATGAAAGCCAACTGGGAGACTTTGGGCTAATCACCACGAGAGGTGAGTTCTCGTCTCACTTTAACCATGAAAGCTGACTGGGTGACTCCTAGAATTCCCCAGCCAGCCACAAAATTCTGGGAGTTGAAGTCCACACATCTTAACGTTACCAAGGTTGAGAAACATGACTATAGAGTAATTTACTGAGATACAAAAAGCATCAGAGACCAAGCGTGGGTCAGGATCAGAGGTGGTGAATTCAGCCCATTCTGACCAGTTCTGGAGAACCGGTAGTGGAAAATTTTGAGTAGTTCAGAGAACCAGCAAATCCCGCCTCTGACTGGCCCGGCCCCATCTATTCTCCACCTCCCAAGTCCCAGCTGATTGGCTGGGTCTCCTTTTGGTTGCCCTGCACAGGAGAACGGAGCTGGAAAGCAGGTTAGTGGGGTGGGGAGAGAATGGGGATTTTGGAGTATATCCTTCCCCTGCCACGCCCACAGAACCGGGAGTAAAAAAAATGAATCCCACCACTGGTCAGGATACCAGTTAGCAGGTGGTCCTAAAATTCAATCCCAGGAAAGGTAGCCCCATTCTTTCTGATAATTATAACCCCTTCCTCCAGTTTCAGAGTCCGAGCAGATTCAGTACAGCCCAGAATTGTCTTATACCACAAAATCAAAGCAGAACCAATTAATAGAGAGTCAGAAGAGGACTAGAAGCATGAATATCTGTCAGCCATGATACTTCTTTTCTAACTCTGACTTTGTACAGCCAGACCCAAGATTGATAAATTGAACATCTCTAGAACATAGAATTATAGAGTTGGAAGGGACCTCAAAGATCTTCTAGTCCAACCCTCTACTAAAGGCAGGTGACTATACCATTCTGGTCAAAGGGTTGTCCAGTCTATTTTTGAAAACCTCCCACAACCTCTGGAAGGCAAGTAATCCTATTGAGTAACTGTTCTCAACGTCAATACATTTCTCCTTAACTCCTCGGTTGAATCTTGATCAAGCCTGTATTCATCATTACGAATCTTGTCCTCTGACCCCATGTAGTTTCTTTCTACATTTCACACTACTTTTAAACAATCCCCGACTTTGTACTACAAAGAACCCCACTCCTAATCCTGAGTAACGCAACCCAAAGCTGTAAGCAAATAGTAGCTTGATTTTATCAATAGCGTCTTAGTTTTTTTTTAATGATCTCTCTGCAGACACGGCCCCCATAGGAGTTAAGCATAATCAGATGTTGGGAACAAGAAACTCTTGAGTAAACTGTCCTCCCCATAAGGCAGGGGTCTCCAACCTTGGCTCCTGGAAGCCTGGCGGACTTCAACTCCCAGAGTTCCACAGCTGTGGAATTCTGGGAGTTGAAGTCCGCCAGGCTTCCAGGAGCCAAGGTTGGAGACCCCTGCCATAAGGCATCTCTTGGAAACCTGGGCAGTTTTGACTCATTTCATGTTGCGGAGGCCACACCTACAAAGGAAGCTTTGATTGATAGAGAGAGAAATATTTATCTCTGTATAATTTATATAGATATAATTATACAGCCAAGATGACACTGTGCTTAGAATGCAGTATTGCAGGATGACTCTGCCCACAGCCCGGAGTTCGATTCTGACCGGCTCAAGGTTGACTCAGCCTTCCATCCTTCCGAGGTGGGTAAAACGAGGAGATCCAGATTGTTGGGGACCAGAGACTGGCTCTGTAAACCACTTAGAGAGGGCTGTGAAGCACTGTGAGGCGGTATATAAATCTTAAGTGCTACTGCTATTGTCCTTCCTTCCTTCCTTCCTTCCTTCCTTCCTTCCTTCCTTCCTTCCTTCCTTCCTTCCTTCCTTCCTTCCTTCCTTCCTTCCTTCCTTCCTTCCTTCCTTCTTTCCTTCCTTCCCTTCCTCCCTCCCTCCCTGCCATTGTTCTTCCTTTTCTCTTTCCTTCCTTTGTTCCTTTCTTCCCTCCCTCCCTCCCTGCCAATGTTCTTCCTTTTCTCTTTCCTTCCTTTGTTCCTTCCTTCCCTCCCTCCCTCTGTGTGCAGCGGTTAGAATACAGCATTGCAGGCAAACTCTGCCCACTGCCAGCAGTTTGACCCTAACCAGCTCAAAGTTGACTCACTCTTTCCATCCTTCTGAGGACCCAGATTGTTGGAGGCAAGAGGCTGACTCTGTAAACCACTTAAGAAACAGCTGTAAAGAACTGTAAAGCAGTATATAAGTTCTGTAAAGCTCTTAGAGAGGGCTGCAAAACACTATGGAGCAATATATAAGTCTAAGTGCTATTGCTATTTATACAGAATACAGAATAACAGAGTTGGAAGAACCTTAGAGATCTTCTTGTACAACCTAACCAAGGAGAGAAGCAACATAGGAGGAAACACTCAGCAATCAACCAATGGAACTCCATCATTGGCAGTCTATGGAGACTCTCACTCATCCAGGCCATGGTTGCCCCAAGGTGCTTTTTTTAAAAGAGGCAACTGGACTCTTCTGGGTCCATCACTGGAGTTTATCAAAAAGAGATTGGACAATTTATTTATCTGAACTGGTATAGGGTCTCCTGCTCAAGCAGTGGGTCTGTGATGACCCAAAGGGGCGTGGCACAAAGGCAACACAGTCAGATAATCAGTAGGCTTCCCTTTATTAGCTCCAACTTTGCTTCCAATGTCCTGGTTACCTTCTGGGCTGGAGAAAAAAACTCTCCCAGGAACAGCCTTGGGCTGCAGAGAATCAAGTCCAAAACATGGTCAACAAAAACTGTAACTATAAGTCCAATCAAGGCAAGATGAGGTCATTAGTCCGGCAGGGCAGGAGAAGGAATTCCAGACATGAAGGAACAGTAGTAATTTAACACGGTTGGGAGGATGCCAGGAACGCAGATAACCAAAGTCAACACAAGATAAACTTCCCAGCAGACATCACGCTCAGCATGCATTTCTTTTAAACTCCCTTCCCAGGTGTGGCTAATGAAGGGAACCAGGGCCCTTTCCTCCCCCGTAGGCCATGCAACCAACGTTGCTCCCTTCTCCTTTCCTCCCTGTGTGCCCTAAGATGAAGAGGGGGTGGGCCTAGATCTTCCTCTGAACTCCCTCTCCCTTGTTCTACCTCTCCCCTGCTCTGCCCAGCTGGACTTTGCCCTTCCCCAGTTTCCTCCACAGCCAACGGAGCCAATCTCCCGCTCCCTGACAGCTGTTCGTCTTCCTCCTCGGATTCAGACTCCGACAGGGACATGACAAGGTTGGATTAGAAAACCTCCCAGGTCCCTTCCAACTCTATTACTCTATGTTCTAACAACCTCCTGATCAAACAGGAGACCTGTACCATTCTGTCCAACCTCTTTTTGAAAACCTCCAGTGATGGGGCACCCATAACTTTTGCAGGCAAGTCGCTCCACTGATTCATTATTCTCGCTGATCGGAAATCTCTCCTTAATTCTAGGTTGGATCTCTCTTTGATAAGCTTCCATCCCTTACTTCTTGTCCTTCTCTTTGATGCTTTGGAGAATAGGTGGACTCCGTTCTTCTCTGAGGTAGCGACCCAAAGATTGGCTTGTTTCCTGGTTCACAGAAAGCCGCCAAGGAAAACACCCTCTATCGGGGGGGGTTGGCCTTGCTGGTTGCCAAGGGCTTTTGACCAGAGTTTCCATGGGATCCACCTCTGTTTCCATTTAAATGGGCCCAGGATCTAAAGAATCGGATTCATTTCAAGAGGGGAAAACCTTCTCCATCATTTTTCAGCATCGCAACAGTGGCTTATCTCTGTTGTGCATGCACACACACACACACACACACAATCTGGTGTGTGTCCACTCGCCGTTTCCATGGATTTAGCAAAGGATGCTTTTGTGCGCTGCTCATTCAAGAGCTGGAAAAACACAACCAGGAGGCCCAAAATGCTTTATATATATATATATATACACACATAACTAGCTGGATATCCGTGCTTCACTACGAAACTATGTGGTTGGGCTTAGTTTTGGGGAGGGAAATAAGGGGGGGGGAGGGAAAAATCTGCCTCTGCCTACCAGCATCCATCAGTATTTATCTGGTTAGCGTCCTGTCAGTGTGTGAGAGGGTTGAGGGCTGTTTGGAAATGGAAAGAGTATTTGCTGTGTGAGCAAGAAGGAGACAGCAAGGAGCCTGGGCGTGGCTTAGCTCAACTGTCCTGTACTAAAGCTGCTGGGTGCTGTGAAACTGAAACTCCTCTCCTCTGCTTGTGTTTTGCATTGGGAAGAGATTTCTTTTCAGGTGGGGAGGGGGAGTAGAACACCTTAGCATCAGAGCGTGTCAATAATAATATAGGAAATATTAATGCTCTGATGGTCATTTTGAAAAATCCTTTCTTAGTGAGCACCTAGAAGCCAATAGGAAGATATGCACCCAATTTTAAATTTGTAGGCTTTGTGGTTCTGGAGATTTTGTGATGATGTGTGAGTGATATTTCACTTTTACAGAGAGGAGGGGGTCAAGCTATTCCCCAAAGCACCTGAGGGCAGGACAAGAGGCACTGGATGGAAACTAATCAAGGAGAGAAGCAACTTAGAGCTAACGAGAAATTCTTTCACAGTGAGAACAATTCATCAGAGGAACGACTTTCCTCCAGAAGTTGTAAATGCTCCAACACTGGAGGTTTTTAAAAAGATGTTGGATAACTATTTGTCTTCCTGCTTAGGCAGGGGGTTGGACTAGAAAACCTCCAAGGTCCCTTCCAACGCTCTCGTTTTATTTTATTCTAAACAACAAATTGGTCAATTGCAAAAGGCAGTTTTTCAGAGAGTCCTCGACTTACAGCCATACATTTCTGTTGTGAAGTGAAACATTTGTTCAGTTTTGCCTGTTTTTATGATATTTATGACCGTCGCAATAGTCCCAGGATTATGTGATTCCCCTTTGGTGACCTTCAGACAAGCAGGTGTCAGCTTTAAAATTCAGCTGTCACATATTTTTTTGAGAGAGAGTTGGAGGAGTTGAAAAGTTCAAGGTTATTCTGTATGTCGTATTAAGTAATTCCAGTGGCAGTTAATTGGTTCTCGTGATTTATGAAGTGGAGAAGCGGGAGGAGAGAAGGTGGATTCTATGTAAGGCACGAAACTAATTTCACTTGGGAAATTGCCTTTGACATGCCAGATCTGTTCCTAATAAATTCATCCTTGGAGAGAGACGTCTCGGAGTGATTTATATCATGGATACTTTCTGGATGCCTTACACAAAGTCAACGGGGAACCAGGATTCACTCAACACCCATGGCTGCTCACTGAACAAATGGCAGGGATTCCCTTAACCGCCGTGGCCAGTAAGGTCGTAAAATGGGGCATAATGTCAGGGCTCGGGCAGTTTCCCCCATTTTAATCATGAGTCTCTAGCTGGATTTTCAAAGCTTAAAGAAGATTTATTAGGAGTAAACATGCCAGCACTGCCTGGGTGTAGCCAACTCTGAGACACATCATTCATTGTCACCCTCCCACACCTCTCTGAGTGTATCATAATTCATATTCTCCAATGGGACACATCCATAGCCAAGAATCATCGATCATGTTCTCCAGTTAGATATTTGCACAGCAGAAACTTCAGTCGCCTGGAAACTATCTATGAAAACATTTATGGAATGCGGTTTCCATTTTGCAAGCTGCTACACTGCTCCCCTCTCTTTTTCTGTTGGCAACTTTAAAAACACCATAGAAACATTTTAGGAGTTGACACCAAATTCATGGAACAAGGGAAAGGAGGGGCTCTCTTGTGCTCCTTAAGTCAAGGATTCCCTGCGTTTCCTCCCAACCCGATGGCGAAATTGCTCTCGGTGGAGAAAGTTTGCTTTTGAACTTTGTCGGTGTGCTTGTCATTGGCCTCGAACCCTCACCCGCGGTGTTGTTTTCTTCCCTCAAGGTCTGGCACCAGTGATCCCTATTGTATCATCAAGGTAGACAATGAAATCGTGGCAAGGTAAGTACAGGTTGAAGGCGTGGCATTTTGGCAGCCGCTCCGTTCTCCCTTTCCCAGCAGAAAGTGTTGAGCCAAGACTGAAGGGCATGAAATGGGATTGGTGTGTTGCTGTTGGAAGGAGGTATGTGTGTGTCGAGGGCTTAAAGGAGAGGTGGGGGGGGGGGGAAATCTTATTATTTGCCTTCAAAATCAACCTTCTACCAAAGATGACACTTCTTGGTAAACCTGCGTTAGTCCAAGAAAAAGATCAGGAGAGATTAGGGGGAGGTTTCACAAGAAGTCACAACGCCGTGATTGTACAAATGGGGTGGGTGTAATAATATCAGACTGATGGATAGAAAGGGATATTTATGGCTCAGGGTTGAACAGTGGTGGTCTCTGAGCTTGGTCATTTTCTTGCAGACGTTTCATTGACCAACTAGGTAATATCAGCAGTGCTAGAAGGGAGTGAGGTTTGTAGGGGTTTGTTGGATAGCATCATCAATTGTAGAAGGGAATGGGATTTGTGGGGAGAAGGAAGGGGAGAAAGAGAAGAAGAAGTACTTAGTACTACTCTCTGAGCTTGTCATATTCTTGCAGATATTTCATTGCCCAACTAGGTAATATTTTCAGTGCTAGAAAAGAGTGGGGATCCTCCCCCCCCCCATTTTATATACTAAATACTTTTACTGGGGTTTGCTTTAGAATGTAGGTAACACTGATGCTGTTACCTAGTTAGGTAATGAAATGTTCGCAAGAA
The DNA here is from genome assembly GCA_033807585.1 of Hydrophis major. NCBI lineage: Eukaryota > Metazoa > Chordata > Lepidosauria > Squamata > Elapidae > Hydrophis > Hydrophis major. The sequence continues at coordinate 4,296,264 of CM066339.1, read as the reverse complement.
AACCACCAAAGTCAGAGTGCACCAAAGACCCCTCTATCAATGTTTATTTGACATTCCTGGCTCTTTCAAAAATGTAACTGCATTATTGCTAGAGATTCCTCTGTCTGGAACCAGCAGGTTCTGCCTTGTTTGGCCTTTTGTTATATCTTTTTTTAAAAAAAAAATCTTGCAAATGAAAGGGAAGAAAAGGAATTGCCTCTATTTCTAAGAACCCGTACTTTAAGAAAATAAAGATGGAACTGACTGTTTCCCAGTGTTTTTCCTGGAAAAGTGCTCATGTTTCCAGGGGGAAAAAATAAATAAAGACGAGAGAAGCCAGGATGCTACAAAGCATCTTTTTAGCTTTGCAACTGACAATGTTCCCTGCAGCAGCTGGTTTGCAGATAGTAGATATTATTGTTGTTGTTGTTATGGTCGATTGCATGGATTGCCAGATGTTTAGACTGGATTTGGTCTTTTGGCCCACCTATCCAGTCCTTTCCAAGGACCTTGGAGAGAGGCAGATGTTGCCAGTTGATGGTGTTAAAATTCTTGTTGCAAGCTGTTCCGAGCAACACTGCCTCTTTGCAGCGGATCAGAGGAGATTTTGTCAATGCCAATGGTGATCAAAGTGGATTAAATTTGATATTTTTATTTATCTATTGACCTCTTCTCAAGGACATGGGGTAGGCAGATCCTGTTGCTGCTCTTATTATGAGTGTAGTTGTGAGTCACAAAATGTGCTCATTGGTCCCCAAAGAGGTTTATCCCGAGATTGTTCCTAGGAGGCACAATAAGAATGTGAAGGTAGAACTGTGTAAAGTAATTGGGGAGAAAATTATGAGTTGGGTAGATAAAATAACGAGTTGATAGATGACAGGTAGGTAGTTAGGTAGATAGATAGAGATGATAGATAAAAAGATAGAGGATAGGTAGATAGGTAGGTAGATAGGTAAATAGATAGATGGATGGATGGATAGATGATAGGTAGGTAGGTAGATGAGAGATAGATTAGATAGAGATGACAGATAGACAGACAGACAGGCAGACAAAGAGAGAGAGGGAGAGGTGATAGACAAATAAGTGATAGATGATAGATAATAAATACCATAGATGAGATAGATAGATAATAGGTAGGTTGGTAGGTAGGTAGATAGATGAGAGATAGAGATGATAGATAGACGATAGATAGATGAGAGATAGATATAGATGGATGTATGGATAGATAGATAATTGGAGAGAAATATGAAAGATAAAGGTAGGATAGGTAAATAGACAGACATAGATGTATATCTGTATATACGTATTTGTGTGTATACCCAAACATATATATATGTGTGTGTGTGTATATACATATACACATATATACACACACAGAGAGTATATGTAAACATATATGTGTGCATGATAAAATCTGTGTACTGTATGCATGTGTGTGTGTGTGTTAGAAAACAATTCTAGAAAAGAAAGTTTTTAAACTTGGATTGAAGCCAGTAAATGTCCTAAAAGAGCTCTGGTCAGCCTCTCTTACATTTGTTTTAATGTTATGTGTAAAGAAAGATTTCGAAAGGCAACATAATAAAGGTGATGGATAGATTGGCTGATTTGCTTCACTCCCTGCAAAACAAAGCCATCTTCTGTGCAAAAATGTTAGAAAAAGCATATTTTGTGTCTATGTTTTTGTGCCTGGCTGGGCTGAACATTTGCTATTTTTCTATTGTTTTCCACCTGTCCATAACTATTTGTCCAGAATTAAGAAAGCAAAATAATTGCAGCTGTTCAAAGCTTTATCCTCCCAGAATGGTACGGAAAGAAACCTTGATCATTCAATGTGGGCAATTTAATTCATTAAACCAAATCAAAGAATGCATTAAGAGTAGAGTAGAGCAGAGTAGAGTTGTGGAGTGGAATGGAATGGAATGGAATAGTCCCTTCTCATTGCTTGTTAATTTGATAACTGATTATCAAATCAGTTTTAAAAGAGATACTTTTGAAGTTTTGGAGAAGAATGGTAGCATTCTTCTCCCAGGGAAAACACCTTGAAGACTTCAAGAGTTTTCGCAGAGAACTATTCTCACAATTCATTTTAATTTTCATCCAAGCCCTTGCCCTCCCTTCTATTCCCCCTCCCCAGGGTTCATGGCAGACTAGCATTGTGGTAGCCATTCTGACACTTTAAGCAAGCCAAGAGGCTTCCTTCTTTTTCTTTTGTCCTTCAGGACAGCCACGGTTTGGAAAAATCTCAACCCCTTCTGGGGGGAAGAATACACCTTGCACCTTCCCATGGGGTTCCACAACCTCTCTTTCTGTATCTTGGATGAAGATACCATTGGGTGAGTAGAATGCAAGAAACAGGAAAGAAAGAAAAAAAGGAAGGAAAGAAGAAGGAAGGGAAAGAAAAAAGAGGGAGGGAAGGAAGAAAGGGAAAAAAGGAAGGAAGGAAGAAAGAGGGAGGAAAGGGAGGAAGGAAGGAAGATGGAGGGAAGGAAGGAAGAAAGAGAGAGGGAAGGAGAAAGGAAGGAAGGAAGTGGGAGGAAAGGGAGAAAGGAAGAAAGAAAAAAGAAAGAGGAAAGGGAGAAAGAAAGAAGGAAGGAGAGAAGGGAGAAAGAAAGAGGGAGGGAAGGAAGAAAGGAAGGAAGGAAAAAAGAAAAAGAGGGAAAGTGGGAAGGAAGGAAGGAAGGAAGGAAGGAAGGAAGGAAGGAAGGAAGGAAGGAAGGAAGGAAGAAAGAAAGAAAGAAAGAAAGAAAGAAAGAAAGAGAAAGAAAGAGGAAGGAGGGGAAAGAAGAGGGAGGGAAGGGAGAAAGGGAAAAAAGGAAGGAAGGAAGGAAGGAAGGAAGAGGGAGGAAAGGGAGGAAGGAAGGAAGAGGGAGGGAAGGAAGGAAGTGGGAGGGAAGGGAGAAAGGAAGAAAGAAAAAAGAAAGGGAGAAAGGAAGAAAGGAAGAAAGAAAAAAGGGAAGGGGGAAGGAAGAAAGGAGGGGAGAAAGAAAGGAAGGAGGGAAGGGAGAAAGAAAGAAAGAAAAAAGAGGGAAGGGGGAAGGAAGAAAGGAGGGGAGAAAGAAAGAAGGAAGGAGGGAAGGGAGAAAGAAAGAGGGAGGGAAGGAAGAAAGGAAGGAAAAAAGAAAAAGAGGGAAAGTGGGAAGGAAGGAAGGAAGGAAGGAAGGAAGGAAGGAAGGAAGGAAGGAAGGAAGGAAGGAAGGAAGGAAGGAGAAAACCAGAAAACCTTGAACTGAACCTGAAAGCGAACTGGCAGCCAGAACTGCCCAGACAGCTGCGTTCTACACTAACTGAAGCTTCCGGATACTCTTCAAGAGTAGCCCCATGTAGACCATGAAGTGCAGAGTAGTTGTAGAACAAAGGAAGGGAACAAAGGTATTGTTTTATTTATTTTTTTCTCTCCCCCGGCAAAACTCTTGCAGGCATGATGATGTCATTGGCAAAATCTCCCTGAGCAAAGATGAGATTTCATCACAGCCAAGGGGTAAGTAAGTGGCCTGGGAGTGACTTCTAAAGGATGCTGTCCTTGGTGACAGCACTGAGAGACTTAAGACTTGGAACAGGGCTTGACAACCTGCAGCTCTGGAGCTGCATGCGGCTCTTTTCATCCCTGGGCTCCCTGTTGCTCTAGTCGGTGCCACAATTTCGAGATGGTGTGGGAGGGAGGGGAAGCACGGTGCGCCAGGAGGGGACTCTACAGCAAGGGGCAGGTTTTCCAGATGGATCCACAATTGATAGGGTTTTCAGTGAGGACAGGTCGAGGAAAAAGGAGGCCACGCTAGGACAAGACTCTATGGTGGGGGAACGGGCTCTCAAAGGGTCTCCATCTCCAATATACACTACATTTTATTAACGATGTACATACATAATATTAATTATGCAGTAAATATTAAATTTAAAAAGGTCAATACTAATGCGGTATCAGGGCTTTTCAATTCAATAGTATAGAAAGGGAAGGGTGTGTTTTTGCTTTTATTTTTTATATATAATGTAAACTGAAGGATTGCATTTAATTTCGTTGTACGAGGTGCCATGACAAGAATGTAAACTAACACAAGGCTCTTGATTCATCTTGCAATGTTAAGAAGAGTTTGCCCTGCTTAGATAGGGGATGTGGGAGAAGAGCAGGTGGAGCCAGGGGCGGAGTTAAGCATGTTATCAGCTTAGAGTCATTCCATCGCCACAAATGGTCTGAATTCAACTCCTCATGAATTCCCATTGACCCATAATGGGTGCAAATTTAGCATCCAAACTTTAATGGACCTGTCATGCCCTTGTTAGAGCTGGACTCTGAGGAAGAAGAGGAACAGCCGACAGGGAATGGAGGTGTGGATCTGGATGTTGTGGAGAAAGCTGGGGAATGGCAGAGGCCGGCTGGGCAGTCAGAGGAAGAACCAGGCCCATCCCATCTGCATCCTAGGACATGCAGGGGGGGGATGGAGAAGGAAACAACTTGGCTTACAAGAGAGGAAGCGGCCATGATCACCTCATTGGTTGCAGCTGGGGAGAATAGTATATAAGAGAGACAATTACAACACAGCGTTGCCAGAAGCAAAGCGTGTTTTATTTTGGGCTGAAGTTATCTTGGTTGGCGTCCTTCCAAAAGACTGTTCCTTGTTATCTGCTTGAAGTTGGTAATTACTTATCCTGGTCTGTTGTGGAAATTCCTTCATTGTAGTTTGTTTTAGTTTTTTATTTCACCTCTATCTGCTCATTAAGTTCGGACTGTATTGCTTTCTTTCGAAGACTATTTTTGAGTACGTTTTATCCCCAACTGAGAATTATTGAACAGTGGAGCCAAGTTGGAGGCATTAAAGGACATTTATTTACATTTTAGATTTTGTTACATTTGTGTTACACTCTGGATCATCACAGGACCAGATTCTTGTGTTTAAATAAACCTTCTTTTGCTGTTTTTGGAAAGTTCCTTGAAATTAAGTTGCAGGGTCCCAAATGAAGCCATTCATGCACCAAGGTGCAGTATTTGGAGTAGGGGAAAAGGATGCAGTGTTGGGCAGATTCAATGCAACTGTGAAAGGGAGCAACTCACTGAGGATATGATGAAACAGAAACTAGGTGGCCCTAATTTGCTCTTCATGGCAGGAATCGATAGCTGGATCAACCTGAGCCCCGTGGACCCCAACGAGGAGGTGCAAGGGGAAATCTCGCTGGAGTTGCAGGTGGTGGAGGAAGCTCACCAACGGCTGCTTTGCTGCCATGTCCTTGAAGCGAGGTAAAGTAAGAGACAGAAGGTAGATCTACAGGGGGAATGGGAGGCTGGCTGTGTTTCCCTGGGAATAAGAGCGACACTGATAGCACTTATATACCACTTGACAGTGCTTTACGGTCCTCTCTGAGCGGTGTACAGGGTCAGCCTGTTGCAAACCCCAACAATCCGGGTCCTCATTTACTGACCTTGGAAGGATGGAAGTCTGAATCAACCTTGAGCCAGTCAGGATCAAACTCCTGGCTGTGGGCAGAGTTAGCCTGCAATACTGCATCCTGACCACTGTGCCACCATGGCTTCTATCTATCTATCTATCATCTATCTATCTATCTATCTATCTATCTATCTATCTATCTATCTATCATCTATCTATCTCTATTTAACTATCAATCGATCTATCTATCTATTTATCATCTATCTGTCTGTCTGTCTAACTATGTATTATCTATCGTTATCTATATTATCTATCTACGGTATCTAGGGTATCTATCTATCTATCTATCTATCTATCTATCTATCTATCTATCTATCTATCTATATCATCTATCTATCTATATCTATCTCTAGCTATCAATCGATCTATCTATCTATTTATCATCTATCTGTCTAACTATTATCTATCTATCGTTATCTATATTATCTATCTATCTATCTATCTATCTATCTATCTATCTATCTATCTATCTATCTATCTATCCATCCAACTAACTAACCAACCAACCAACCAACCAACCAACCAACCAACCAACCAACCAACCAACCAACCAACCAACCAACCAACCAACTAATTATCTCTAGCTAGCTAGCTATTTATCATCTATCCATCCACCCATCCATCCATCTACCCATCTGCCCTGTTGGTGGTTTGCAGGGGTTTGAGAGAGTCCCCTAGCTAAGATTCGGTGCAGTTTGGAGAACCCCCAATCCAACTCCTGGATGGCTCTGCCCACCCCTCCCCTCCCAGGAGTCCCCATGTGGCCATTTTGGATGCAGGGCATGTGGCCCATTTAAGTGCAGGCCCCGCATGGAGGCTCAGGGAAGGTGAAAAACGGTGCCTCCCGGGAGGTTCAGGAAGGCCGGAAATGGGCCCCATTTCTGGCTTCCAGAGAGCCTGGAGCCCAAATGGTCACGCCCACCCAGCAACCAAGCAGGGAACCCTTTGCTAAAATTTTGGGGCCCTATCAAGAACCTACCTGAGCAGAACAATCTGCCAGCTCTTTCCCCCCCCCCCCAGTTAGACCCGTGATCAAGGGGTGTGAGGTTTGCTAATGCCACCCCATCCGTGAAAATGCAGAAGGTGTTGTAATAGAAAGGTGTCGACATTGCTGTAGGGAGTGCGATTTTTATTTTATTTTTCTCTCCGTCTCCTGTAGAAAGTGAGATAATTAACAGTTTATGATTTTTAAAAATAAAAATCCTGTAAACATTTTTGGCAGTTGCGAGAGCAGGGGTGGAATTCAAAATTTTTAACAACCGGTTCTGTGGGCGTGGCTTAGTTGGTGAGCATGGCTTGGTGGTCATGGGACGTGGTGGACGTGGCTGGGTGGTCATGTTATTGGCTGGGTGTGGCCAACTCAATATCCCTCACATTGAGGCACACATCTCCTCGCCTGGCCTCTCTTGACTGGGGAGATGCTGCAACCGTTGTAAGTGTGAGAAATGGTCATAAGTCACTTTTTCCAGTGCCATTGTAACTTTGAATGGGCCCTCCACACAAGCAAAGTACCAGCAAAGGAGGGGGAAAAAACTCCAGAGAAGTTCCTGAGACAGGAAGTCTAGTCCTGCCAAGAATGAAATAAGGGTTAACGGAGAGGCAGTTTCTGTAAGCAACACCAGACTGTTACCTTCCTGCCTCCCTTACAGGATTAGGGCAGTAATTTCTTCTAACAACTGATTCTCCGAACTGCTTAGAATGTTAACAACCAGTTCTAGTGAACTGGTAGAATCCCACCCCTGTGCGAGAGGTGGGAGATAGCATTGGAAAGTGAATGGCGAATCCATTTGGTTTGATAGAACATCTGATGGAGATCAAACCTGGTTTTTCCACCAATAACTTGCAATCACTCATGTAGATGACCTCAAGATTTTTCAGCCTTCTTGTTCACTAAGCTAAAATTCTATGTAATGTTCTTACATCAGAACTTATTCTCCTTCGCTGCTGTGTTGCTTCTTCTTGTCCTTTGAAAGTTGGACCATTTCTATTATATGCAAACTGGAAAACTGATTAAACATTTCTAAACAAGCTAGGATCCCTATCCTGTTTGCAAATAACTGAGAAGGTTTGCAATGCAACAGAAAATGATGGTTTTACTAGGTCTTCACTGGAATGAATCACAACCAAAGGTCTATCCACTGATGACTGGCTTATTCTTGGGAAAAAAATTACGACGGTGCGATTTTTTCCTGCTTTCCTGCTTTTGATCTGTCTTTTCCTGCCCTTGATCCGCTCTTGCATTCTTGCCCTTAGAGATCTAGCACCACGTGATCTCTCAGGAACTTCAGATCCCTTTGCCCGCGTACTATTTAATGGACAGATCCTGGAAACAGCTGTGAGTATCTTTGGATATGCTTTGCAGGCTAGGGCAGAGATGTTGGGTAGCTTCTGAATGGCAGAGGAACCTACATGGTTGGGAAGAGATCCACTGGCCAGGAGATCCATTGAGCATGCAACACTTTAAAGCCGTAGCTTTAAGGAGTTGAATGCCCAGAAGTCCAAAATATTTCCAGTAAAAAAATATTATAGAATAAGTTTCTCAAAGATTCTACTTGATGTGTTTTCTCCAATCTAACCTTCTTCCAGATCAATGCCCATCTTCATGGCAAAGCAGATGGGCACTGTTAGAAGCAGCGTCTTCAAGGAACGTCCATCATTATTTATTAATTCTTGGCCTGGCCAATATTTTCCACTTCAATTTAAAAAAAACCCATAACCAAACAAAGCCAGGAACCCTGAAAAAGCACCTTAAACAAAAAACAGCGGAAGCATAAGCGATTCCTGTAAATCAGCTAAGCAGCCAGTCATAAGTTAATAACTGGTGGAGCCCAAGATTTTAAGTAGAAAACTCACCTTTCCCTCTCTGCAGATCATCAAGAAGACCCGTTTCCCACGTTGGGAGGAAATGCTGGAATTTGTCCTGGAAGATGGGGCTGATTCCGAGATGCCCCTTGTTGTAGAAGTCTGGGATTGGGACATGGTAGGCAAGAATGACTTCCTGGGACAGGTAAGGACAAAGAAGACTCATGGATGAAGGAGGTTGACTCTTGACTTGAGTTTCACCAAGCATCCCATTGTGTAGGAGGCCTGGGAGAACATTCAACCAACCCAACTCTTTAGGTTAGAAGTTGACATGCCATATATGAACCCTGTGTTTGCAGCACCCAGAGGTAATATTCAACTGGTTCAGACCAGTTCTGGAGAACCGGTAGCGGAAATTTTGAGTAGTTCAGAGAACTGGCAAATCCCACCTCTGACTGGCCCCACCCCCATCTAGTCTTTGCCTCCCATTGAGTCCCAGCTGATTGGCTGGGTCTTCTTTGATTGCCCTGCACAGGAGAACGGAGCTGGAAAGGAGGTTAGTGGATTGGGGAGGGAATGGGGATTTTGCAGTAGAGTAGAGTAGAGTAGAGTAGAGTATGGAGCTAGAAGGAACCTTGGAGGTCTTCTGCCCTCTGCTCAGGCAGGAGACCTACCATTTCAGATTAATGACTATCTCGTTTCTTTTTAAAAACCTCCAGCACCTACAATGCCTGGTAGCAAGCTGTTCCACTGGTTAATTGTCCTCCTTGTTAGGAAGTTTTCCTTAATTCCAGGTTGCTTCTCTCTTTGATTATTTTCCAACCATTATTTCTTGTCCTGCCCTCCGGTGCTTTGCATTTTGGTCGGTGCTTTGCTGTTTTTCCTTTTCTCAAGCAGCAGGAGGATCTTTGATCTTGGTCTATGACTGCAGAGGCAAATCAATCAATCAAAGGAAAGAAGCATTTCTCAGTTGCGATTTAACTCTCATCCCTGGGTTGATCTGCATTTTTCTTGTTTCCATGCAGGTCAAGTTTGGTCTGGGCTCCGTGCAGAAGACCATTCTCAAAGACTGGTTTCGCCTACTTCCTCTGCCCAATGCAGGAGAGGATGCTGGGTAAATAAGAAGTCATCTCATGCGATGTTTGGGATTGGAGCACCCTTTGTTGACTAGTCAAAAGACTCTGTCTCATTTCGGAGACCTCTCAGTTATTTTTGCATCTGTTAGCTAGAGAGTTGCCAAGCCTATTAGATTAGAATTCTTTTATTGGCCAAATGTGTGATCGGACACACAAGGAATTTGTCTTGGTGCAAATACTCTCAGTGTACATAAAAGAAAAGGTACATTCGTCAAGTGTCAAGAATCAATAAGGTACAACACTTAATGATAGTCATAGGGTACTATAGTTCAGATTTAAAGGGATCTAATAAGAGATAAGAGGGATGCAGTGGCTCAGTGGCTAAAACGCCTAAGCCTGTTGATCAGAAAGTTGAAATCCCTAGCGCCGTGTCACGGAGTGAGCGCCCGTTCCTTGTCCCAGCTTCTGCCAACCTAGCAGTTCGAAAGCACATAAAATGCAAGTAGAAAAATAGGGACCCCTTTGGTGGGAAGGGAACAGCATTCTGTGTGCCTTCTGGGTTTAGTCATGCTGGCCACATGACCACGGAGACATCTTCGGACAGAGCTGGCTCTTCAGCTTTTTAATGGAGGTGAGCACCGCACCATAGAGCCGGAAACGACTAGCATGTACCTTTACCTTTACTGAGAGACAGTTTGGTGTAGCAGTTCAAGAAGCTAGACCAGGAGTAGGGAATTATTGAGCTCTAGATCTCTGTTAGGTGCCAAGCCAGTAATTTTAGCAAATCCCTCTTTGACTTAGGAAGAAAGCAGAGGCAAGTCACTTCTGAAAATATTGCCCAAAGCTCATCATCAGCAATTTTAACACGTGGATTTCACTATTGCTTAGCCAGTACAAGACAATTTCAATTCCCAGAGTTCCCCAGCTTACGTAGGATTAGGGTTAGGGACTATTGGATTCTTGGAGCTGAAGTCCACTCACCTTAAAGTTGCCAAGGCAGAGAAGTCCAATCATAAGTTACTGAAAAAGTTGAAAAGTCAACTCAATCTAATGTTCATCAACATCCAATTCCTGATTTTAAACTGTTGCCTTCCTTTGTAAACCTCTCTTTGCAAAGCAAAACATGCCGGTTAGATGTAATGTTGACCTCTGCTCTGCTTGCAGGGATAAACTGGGTCAGCTAAGATTGCAGGTTCAGCTTGCTGAAGACAGGATCCTGCCTTCCAGCTATTATCAACCCCTGATAGACCTCCTTGTGGAATCTGTCTTGTGTCCTCCAGAGGTGGGAAGCTGAACAGAACCTATAAAAAGATGAACAATTTTGGTTGGATTTTTTAAGGTGGGGAGAAAGGGGGGATTGTAAAAAGAGACATCCTAAGTATGGGACAAAATGAATGTGAATAAGACCGTAAGCCATGGTTGTCTTTAATTGTGGTTTGTTGGGTAATTCACATTGGCTGGGCACCTAGGAAATGAAAAGCTATCAATTATATCTTAAAAACTATAATGGATCTGGATTCACACATAAGGTTAAACCTCAATCAGAAAAAAAATTACATTAGGCTTAGCATGATTCTAAACCCAATATAACAGCCAACAAACTAAAATAACAATATTTCTTTACATAGATTGCATTTCAAAACAAGAGTTGTTATTTCCAGTTTTAGTATCAACTGCCGCAGTGCAAACAGGAAAGAACAGAGTTTTCTCTATATATGGATAATTTGAGATTACAGGACCTTGGAGAGCTCCCTGGGAATGCAGGAGTTGCTCTTGAGAAATCCATCTCAAGTCTGAAGTTTTGAGAGGTCAAGAGGGATTCACATCGAGTATATACATCGGTGTGAACTTTCAAGTTCACAGTTGGTTTGATCCGATTATTATTTGAAGTCAAACCTTCAGATCGGTGCATTGGATGCCTTTGAACTGGCTCAAAGATTGGACAGACTTTGCAGATCAACATGTCTAATTGAATCAATCCGATCATCTGAAGCACAACGTTGAAAGAAATCGCAAACAGAAACTATTCAATTATTTAAACTGAATTGAAGATTTCAATTAGACCTTACTTGATTTACGCAGGTCCTGTAATGGGTCCATCTCATGATGAATACATACAGTTCTACTTCTCCATCAACATCCTCAGGCAAATGATTGAACTCAAGGCCTTTTTCTATATCAGGAAGGTTTGTGTAGGTTTTCAATATCATACGTGTGTGTACGTTAACGATAGGTATTGTGCTACTCTGCACAGGAGGCAGATGACCTCACCCCACTCGCCCTTCTGGAAGAAGTATGTTTGGTGGAGAGTCGTCAAGATGTATCCATCAAGCTTGTCAAGATCTTCCTTGGGCAAGGCTTGGTTATACCTTTCTTGGACTACCTGAATTTCCATGAGATTTCAAGAACAAGTAAGTGCCTTCAAATATCAAATTGTATTTCACTAGGGTGATTCAGGAACTTGGCCAGAAAGTTGACCAAGGTTGTGACCAACTACTTTCTGAAATAGATGAGCAGGACTGAGGGGGGGAGGGCTTGTGTGTGTGTGTGTGAATCTATGGGAAATGATGTATTTATTTTATTTAAGAAAATTTGTATAGCTGCCTACTATACTCTCAGTGACTCTGGGCGGCTTATGGAAATAAAAACCCAGTGTATAAACAATGAAAACACTAATCCCCTCCCCCCAGTGGTGACAACAATCAATCAGAGAAGCCACTTGATGGGGAACTCTGGCTTCCCCAGGCCTGTTGGCAAATCCAGGTCTTTAGGACCTTGTGAAAGGATAGAATGGCAATAGCACTTAGACTTATATACCACTTCACAGTGCTTCCCAGCCCTCTCTAAGCAGTTTATAGAGTCAGCAAATTGCCCCCAACAATCTGGGTCCTCATTTTACCGACCTCGGAAGGAGGGAAGGCTGGGTCAACCTTGAGGTGGTCAGGATCGATCTGCTGGCATTCGGCAGAGTCAGCCTTCAATACTTATATATCACTTCACAGTGCTTTACAGCGCCCTCTCTAAATAGTTTACAGAGTCAGCCTATTGCCCCCAACAATTTGGGGTCCTCATTTTATTGACCTCTGAAGGATGGAAGGCTGAGTCAACCTCAGGTCACGTCAGAATCAAACTCCTGGCAGTGGACAAAGTTAGTTTGCAATACTGCCCTTTAACCACTGCGCACCCAGGACTCCTGAATGTCAAAGTGGGGACCAATCCGATCTCCCCAGGGATGAATCTCCAAAAGGAGGGAGTCACCACAGAGAAGCCCCTTCTTCTGGATCCTGACAAGGAGTATCTCCTTAGGAGAAAGGACTCATAACGTTCCCTGCTTCCCCATTTTGATGAGCCAGGTAGATGTGACCGTGTCTTATCTGCGTCCAGTTTTGGTCCCTGCGATGCACAAAAGCTGATGAAAGTCTAGATGTCTTAAACCAGGGGTGTCCAACCTTGGCAACTTTAAGATTTGTGGACTTCAACTGCCAGAATTCCTCAGCCAGCCTTAAACTCAGTTTTAAATTATGTGAAACCAAAGCAGTCCTGAGCAAAATGAAACATGAGCCAAGAAGTTGAGCGTGAGCGATGGGGAGGTGTTGAATGGCTTATTTTAAACCCAAGATCATGGATGCAATGAGTTGGCTTGACGGTGGTGGTAGAATGCCAAACGCAATCTGGAACGATGATCACGGGCGTCGCTTACTCATCTTCAAATAATTAGAGGAGAAAATGTCACATTCCTCCATGTTTTGTTTTTTTTCCCCCAGAGGATCCCAACACCCTCTTCCGTTCCAACTCGCTGGCCTCCAAATCCACGGAACAATTTATGAAGGTGAGTGAGAAGCAGTGAGAACGTAAGAGAGGGGGCGATTAGGATGGAGAGAGTTGAAGCAGAAGGATCAGTCTCAAAAAATTGCTAGAAAGAAAGATAATGCCGTGAATTGTGGAATATGTTCCAAATTGAGGATGCCAGGTTTTTCTCTAGTTTGATTTCCTATGCCAATTGTTTCTTTTTTTGGGGGGGGGGAGAGGAGAGTTAGAATGGGATAAAGCTGGATGCCAACTGTGTTGCCATGGTGGAGAAAAGGGTACGCCAGGTGGCAAATATCCCACAATAAGATATGGCAGCGCAGCCCTTGTGAAAATGTTTAATTGTACCCTGGGTTACCGATGGTCACGATGTGGTCAAAGTTAGCTGCTTAGTAATACATTATCCCCTTTTGTAGAGGACCCTCTGTTTGTCTAGAATATCAGTTTACAAAAATTGCCATAACATGCACTGACAGGAGGTGTTTGTAAGGTCCGACGAAAGCTTCGATAGCTCAAGGACAAAACAATGTTGTTGGATCTTGAACTTTATACTGCACTGGTGAGATTACTCTTAAAATACGACGTCCAGTTTTGGCCACCAGGATGTAGAAAAGATGTTGAGACTCTAGAAAGAGTGCAGAGAAGAGCAACAAAGATGATTAGGGGACTGGAGGCTAAAACATACAATGAATGGTTGCAGGAATTGGGTATGTCTAGTCTGATAAAAAGAAAGACTACGGGAGACATGATAGCGGTGTTCCAATATCTCAAGGGCTGCCCCAAAGAAGAAGGGGTCAAAGCACCTGAAGGAAGGACAAGAAGCAATGGATGGAAAACTAATCAAGGAGAGAAGAAACCTAGAACTATTGATTGATTGATTGATTTGATTTGATTTGCTAATTGCTTACAAGAAATAGATATAAGAATAAACAGGAGTATGAATACAGGAACTAGGTATGAATAAATGGGGACATTAGGACACGGACAGTAGGCACGATTGTGCGCTTATGCATGCCCCCTTACAGACCTCTTAGGAATGAGGTGAGGTCAGTAGTGGATAGTTTGAGGTTAAAGGAGTGGGGGTTAGAGGATGTAACTACAGAGTCAGGTGGTGCATTCCAGGCATTGACCACTCTGTTGCTGAAGTCGTACTTTCTGCAATCAAGTTTGGAGCAGTTAACATTGAGTTTGCATCTGTTGTGTGCTCTTGTGTTGTTGCAGTTGAAGCTGAAGTAGTCATTGACTGGTAGGACATGGTAGCAGATAATTTTGTGTACTATGCTTTAGTCCAACCGTAGGCAGCATAGTTCTAGGTTGCCCAAACATAGGGGACATTTCCTAACAGTTAATCAGTGGAACAACTTAACGTCCAGAAGTTGGTGGATGCTCCAATAGTGGAAGTTTTGAAGAAGAGATTGAACAACCATTTGTCTGAAATAATAACAGGGGGTTGGAATAGAAGACTCTGCTATTCTATTCTAGTCAAAGAGAAAGACTAGGGGGTGATAGGATAGCAGTCTTCCAATATTTGAGGGGCTGCCACAAAGAAGAGGGAGTCAAGTTATTTTACAAAGCACCCAAAGGCAGGACAAGGAGTAACAGGGGGAAGGTTAAAGAGAGACCTAATTTGGAACTAGGGAGAATTTTCCTGAGAAAGAATTAATAAATGAGCTGGCTTCTAGATGGTGTCTAGAACTTGTAATGCTCCATCATTGGAGGTTTTCAAGAAAAGATTGGACAGCCATTTGTCAGAAAGACTGTAGGATCCCCTGGAGGTAGTTGGGCAGGTGAGAAGGTCACAAACAGTGATCACACAACCCTGGAACACTACAACCCTTGTAAATTCATGCCAGTTGCTGGGCATGAATTTTGAACCCAAGACTGTGGGAATGCTGTGAGAGTTGCAAATGTGAGGGCAGGTCATAAAATTTGTACAGTGTTGTGTGTTTGAATAGTTACTAAATGAATGGGTTACAAGTGGAGTACCATCTCAAAGAAGATTTCGGAGTGTAAGATTCCTTCTTTAATAGCAACTCTTACTTTTCTTTTCTTTTTTTTTAAACTAATGTGTTTTATCTCGCCTTCCACACCTCCCCAATTTCCTGGTCCTTTGTAGATAGTGGGAATGCCCTATCTCCACAAAGTTTTAAAAGTTATCATACATCGGATCTTCGAAGAGAAGAAGTATGTGGAACTCGATCCCTGCAAGATTGAACCTAGCCGGGCCAAGTAAGGAAATAAATGCATATTTATTGAATTGATTCAATAATGTTTATGTAAATTGTCCCAATAGCACTTAGATTTATATACCGCTTCACAGTGCCTTTCCAGCCCCTCTCTAAGCTTCTTGCCCCCAACAATCTGGGTCCTCATTTCACCGACCTCGGAAGGAGGGAAGGCTGAGTCAACCTTGATCGAACTCCTGACAGTGGGCAGAGTTAGCCTGCAATACTGTTTTCTAATTACTGCACAGGAAGGAAGGAGGGAGGGAGGGAGGGAAGGAAGAAAGGAAGGAAAGAAGGAAGGAAGAGAATAGCAGTAGCCCTTAGACTTATATGCCACTTCAATGTTTTACAACTCTCTCTAAGCGGTTTACAGAGTTGGCATCATGCCCCCAACAATCTGGGTCCTCGCAAAGATCTCCCTTAGCATCAGAAATTTTGGACTCCATTGCAGTTGAAGGACTGAGAACTATTGCACTTGTGCTATCTTATGGTTGGGATCACTCAAAAGAATTGGCTCACGGCTATCTCAAGAGTCGTGAATTTGGAAGACATTTGTAAAAAATGTCCTTTTTTTCCTCCTGGGAGGTGTCAGGGGCAGCGGGAAAGGATTAAAAGAGTGGGTCAGAGGACCACACCTCCTTTGCAAGTAGCTTTTCTCACCCCACCGGGCTAATTAAAACAGAAGCGGGAACGTTTGCTTGGCAGATGATTTATGAGTCTAAAAATAATGGGACAGAATGTTACTGAGTAAGATAAATCGCACCTCGGATGTGAATTGGGTAGAAAACTCTCGGAATGAAGGCAGGATCTCTTCATGCAAGAAGGGATCTCGGGATTGTTCGGTGGTTGTGATGGGATACTTCGGTTGTACATCGTTCTTGTTGTGGTCTGCCAGCAGCCTGCAGAGACAGCAGCAGAGTCGGACAGTGAGGAGGAACAGGGGCCAATCCTGGAGTCTGGGGAGAACTCAGATGAGGGTCCTGCGTCTGACACAGAGATGGGGCCAGGGCCATCTGGGAGTTATGTGCTGACTCTGGAGCCTCCAGAGTCTGGCAGCAGTGAGGCAGAGGAACAGGGGGAGCCTGTTCCCAGTGCGTGTGTGCGCAGAGCTGCCAGAAGGCAAGAACACTTAAGACAAAAGGGGCGACTTGGGAGTAAGGCTTGGAGGTGATTAACCCTCCCATAAGACATAGAGGAGGAGCAAAGGGAGAGGAATCTTTGCAGGAAGCAACTTTGTTCGTATTGGTCCTTTAATTTGGAAGAATAACAGAGTTGGAAGGGACCCTGTAGGTCATCCAGTCCAACCCCTCACCCAAGCAGAAGACTCTACACCAAGGGTCTTCAAACTGGGCAAGTTTAAGACTTGTGGACTTCAACTCCCAGAATTCCTGAGCTCACACGACTGGAGGAGGAATTCTGGGAGTTGCAGTCCCCAAGTCTTAAAGCTGTCAAGTTTGAAGACCCCTGCCTATTCCTGACAGATGGCAGTCCCGTCTCTTCTTGAAAGCTTCCAATGATGAAGCTCCCACCACTTCCGAAGGCAACTTCTGTTCCATGGGTTGATTGTTCCCATTGTCAGAAAATTATTTCCAGGTTGAATCTCTCCTTGATCAGTTCCCATCCATTATTCCTTGTCTGGCCTATGTGTGCCTTGGGAAATAGCTTGAGACCCCTTCCTCCTCTCTGCGGCAGCCCCTCAAATATTGGAAGGCTGCTATCCTGTCTCCCCTGGTCCTTTCTCTTCACTAGACGAGCCAGGCCCAGTTCCTACAACTGTTCTTCATCGTAGGTTTTAGCCGCCAGTTCCCTGATCATCTTGGTTGCTGGTGATAGTTTGAGGGAGGGGGAGGGAGGCTGTCAGTCCCAGGACCCTTTGTGATCCAAATAAGGGGAGGTCCGTGGGTCAAAATTATGCTTTGAGGATTAAACCCCCAGGGTATCCAAGCAAGAGAATGCATACGCCGCTCTTAAAGACTAAAGCCCCTGAAAATCAAATAGCATACTTGTTTTCTCAAGGAAAAAAACAAAAACTGCTCTCCTGTCACCTTCCCATTCAATGCACGCATGTGGAAAGGCTGTCACTCGTGTTGCGAGCGTGCGGGATTGTTTGTTGGGTGTGAGAACTCGATTGAGGTGAGTGCTGATGGCACCGAGCCTCGCGTTTTTTGAGAAGAGTGCCAACGTGATTGAGCGCTTTGAGAACAAACTGCCCAAGCTCGCTGCAAGATTTTTCCCAATACTCCAAAGATAGCGCGGTCCTTGGGATGCTTGTTCACTCAGGTTGCTAGGCAACCGTGTCTCTGGGATGCTGTTGGGGAAGAACAACACAGCACTGCATCAAGATAGCGTGGAAGTGGAGTGTGCCCGCTAGAGGGTGCGCCTTGCTGCAGACGCAGTCAAAGAGCACATGAGCTGGGAATGACGTAGCTCAAGACATGGGAAGGGAGCCGTCATGCTCTGGGCAGCTGGACCCATTTCTGAGGTCCATCTGCCCATGAAAGAGCTGAGTTGGCATGCTAGCCTGGAATCCCAGCGGTGGAAGGGATCCTTGAAGTTCCCTTCTGTGGGAACCTAAGAGAATTTACATTACATTGGAGTTTAACTAAACTAGGTGAAATGTTATGGCTAGTCCATGTACGATAGGCCATGCGCTAAATAAATGTTCATCTTCACCAAGCCAGCTGTTGGAGGCCGTTATCTTGTTTAGCCCATCGAGTAGCTAACCAAAGTTTAGAGGCATTTGACTGTCTGGATTTGTTCCGAACATTTAGTTTAATGTCTTCCAAACAGACATTTGGAAATGGCTTTGCCAGGACCAGTCTCGGTGATCGATAAGCCACAAGGTTTATGTTCGTGCCTTGTTCTTCAAATCTATTGACTTTCAGATGTATGGACTTCCAACTCCCAGAATTCATATCTAGCTGGGGAATTCTGGGAATTGAAGTCCACACATCCTAAAGTTCAGCACTCTTTAGAAGCTTCTTGGATAAGAAGCAAAACAAAACATCTTCAGAATAAAAGACAGAAAGTCCAGCTGCCTCTTGAAAAAAGCAACTTTGGGATTCCAGCTGTGCTGTAGACTTGAGCTGCTGTGATGATGCTGTTCCCTTTGAAAGTGCAAATTCCTGTTGTTGTTGTTGTTTTACACCTCTTTGGGGTATTTTGTTCAGGTGGATCTCTTTCAAAGCCTCCCTGTCTGAAAGCCAGATCCGAGAAGGCAGTTTGGAAGTGCTGAAGGGGTATTTGGGTGAGATCATGGATGCCATTGTGGGTTCAACCGAGAGCTGCCCTTCTCTCATGCGGGTGGCTTTCAAACAGCTGTACAAACGAGTGGAGCAACGCTTTAAGGAAGCAGAGCACCAGGTAAGAATCAATAAAAAGGAATATTTGTAGTGCAGGATGGAACGGTGTCTTCCTTGGTGCTCTCTGAGCTGGGTGGTTTTCTTGTAGACGTTTCATGACCCAACTAGGGAACATCATCAGTGCTAGAAGGGAGTGGGGTTTATGGAGAGGAGGAGGAGAAGGAGGAGGAGGAGGAATGTTGTAATGACGAGGCAGTCGAGGTGTTTGATCATGATCAACTGAATCATGATCAACTTTATTGGAGTCTAGTCTTGCATTTATACACATTTTTAGTAATCCTCCAACATTGGTTAACTTTGGTTACTGCTTAACTTTTGTTACTGTTTAGCATAATAGTAATTAACACAATTAATTATCTCTAGTTAAAGTCTAGCATATGTTTACTTCCTCTCTCTAATCCTCCTTTAGATTAGTGACTTTGTTTGCCTGAGTTGTATTTGCTCGTAAACATTCCTTATCTGAGGTTTGCCATCCAAGATAAGAACATTCCTGCAATTACAACTCTACAGAGAAGGAGGAGGATTGTGGAGTCCTTGGTGCCCACTGAGCTTGATGGTTTCTTTGCAGATGTTTCATTGCCCAACTAGGTAATATCATTCGTGCTACAGTGGGGTTTGCTCTCTGTTTATATACAGTGGCTTGCCTTGTTGGCAAATAACCTATTCCCTTCTAGCACTGATGTTGCTACCTAGTTGGGTAATGAAATATCTGCAAGAAAACCACCACATTCAGAAAGCACCAAGGACACCGCACTCAGGAGAGTCTGGGGACCTAGCAGGCCAGGGGCCTTCAAACTTGACAGCTTTAAGACTTGTGGACCTCAACTCCCAGAATGCCTCCTCCTCCAGTCATGTCAGTTCAGAGATTCTGGGAGTTGAAAGTCCACAAGTCTTAAACTTGCCAAGTTTGAAGACCCTTGTAGCAGGCTGTGTCTCAAAGAGGAGAACTTAAAAGCTCTCAATATGTGTTGTTTTCTAGTAAACAGAAGTTGGGAAAGAGCTAGAAAGAGGTCAGGGTATTGATACAAAGAACCTGGTTTGGGGAAGGATGCCAAAGATGTTGAGACTCTAGAAAGAGTGCAGAGAAGAGCAACCAGGAGGATGAGGGGACTGGAGACTAAAACATACGATGAACAGTTGCAAGAACTGGGCCTGGCTAGTCTAGGGAAGAGAAGGACCAGCGGAGGCAGGAGAGCATCTTCCAATAGTTGAGGGGCTGCCACAGGGAGGAGGAAGGGGGTCAAGCTATTTTCCAAGGCACACGAAGGCCAGAGAAGGAACAATGGATGGAAACTAATCAAGGAGAGATTCAACCCTAGAAATAAGGAGGAATTTTCAGAAAGGGAGAGCAATCAACCCATGGAACAGAAGTTGCCTTTAGAAGTTGTGGAAGCTTCATCACTGGAGGCTTTCAAGAAGAGACTGGTTGGCCATCTGTCAGAAATGGTACAGGGTCTCCTGCTTGGGTGGGGGGTTGGACTGGATGACCCACAAGGTCCCTTCCAACTCTGTTAATCTGTTAATTTCAGAGGTTCTGAGGTTGTTTTGGGTGTTTTCACATTTATAATTCAAATTTAGCAGGCTTTTTTTCCCCCCATAAGGGTGACTGGCCCTGTCTGTGCCTTCTTCATTCTTGGTGATTTCCTTCCAGGAAACCAAATACATTGCCATCAGTGGTTTCCTCTTCCTCCGCTTCTTTGCCCCTGCAATTTTGACCCCGAAACTCTTCAGTCTCCGAGATCATCACGCGGACACACAGACCAGCAGGACTCTCTTACTTCTAGCCAAGGTACATTGGATGAGTTTCACCTCGGAGTTCCCCCAGATGATGGGGTTTTTTTTCCCAACCTTGTGGACCGTTTACTAGATGTGTGGACTTCAACTCCCAGAATTCCCTGACCATCATGCTGCCCTGAGGAATTCTGGGAACTGAATCCACACATCAGAAAACTTGATGGCGGGAGAATTCTAGAAGTTGTAGATCTTAAAGCATGCTGGCTGGGGAATTCCAAGAGCTAAAGTCCAGGCATCATAAAATAGGGTGGCTGGCAAATCCAAGGAGTTGAATTCCACCCATCTTAAAGTCCCCAAGTTTGAAAAAAAAAAATACTGCTCTAAAGGGGGCATTTGAATTCAGGAGTTTTGGAGTGAATGAGTGAATGAACAAAGTGGAGAAGGAGAAACTGGAAATCACCCTCGCCAGATAAAGATGAGAGGAAAGGTAACGTAGCATAAGATTAAGCAATGTTTGTTGGAGACATTGAGTAATATTTCTGTTGTGGCCCTTCGGCTGCTGGTGGAGTGGCAGCAGAGTCGGACAGTGAGGAGGTTGGGGAGAAACCTGGGCCAGTCCTAGAGGCTGAGGAAGGCTCAGATGAGGGCTCTGCATCAGAGGCAGAGATGGGGACAGGGTTG
Source organism: Hydrophis major (assembly GCA_033807585.1). Lineage (NCBI taxonomy): Eukaryota > Metazoa > Chordata > Lepidosauria > Squamata > Elapidae > Hydrophis > Hydrophis major. The sequence goes on along the minus strand of CM066339.1, from coordinate 4,275,163 downwards.
GCTGGCAGTCATCGGCTGCCTTGGGAGTCGGAGATCAGTAGGGCAGGAGAACAGCTGGAGCCTGTTCCCAGCCTGCACATGCGCAGAGCTGCCAAAAGAAAAGAACAATTAAAAACTCAGGGTTGATGTGGGATTAAGGCCACAGGTGTACGGTGGATGGCCCCTCCCATAGGGATTAAAAGAGGAGCAAAAGGGGAGGGGGCTTTTGCAAGAAACAATTCGTTCATTGCAGAGATGTGAAGATCTGTCTGTGCGTCTCAGAGACTCTGCTGAGACCTTCCTTGTCAGCACTGCATTTGGAAATATTTACTTGGCAGCTCTCCAAGATAGACAACGTCTCAGCTAATAATTATACCTTTGCAAGACTGTTTGCCAGGCTGTTTGGCTGAATGGGAATGCAATAAATTCACATTCATTTAATAAAAGAGGTTTTGCCAGGACTCAAGAGTTTGCTTAGTGCTTTTGGGGGAAGCCTAGGACAGAACAATTTCAAATTTTAGAAGCATGCCATGGGTACTGTGACCAAACGGCTATCACATGCAGAAGAAGTTGAGTGTAAACTCATGTTTGGTATGTTGGCTTGTTCTGCTGTGAGTCCACTGGCATCCCCCTCCTGCCTCTCTCCCTGGCAGGCAGTACAGAGCATTGGCAACCTTGGGCTCCAGCTAGGGCATGGGAAGGAGCAATGGATGGAACCCCTACACCCCTTCATCATTGCCAGCATTGGGCGTGTCCAAGAATTCCTTGACCGTCTCATAGAAGTGGACACGGAGATGGGTGAGTCACGTATGCTGCACTGCAGTAATGAGGCTATGAGACTACACTTAGAATACTATACCTAGTTCTGGTCACCATGATACAAGAAAGATGTTGAGATCCTAGGAAGGGTGTAGAGAAGAGCAAGATTGTTTGTTTTGTTTTCCCCTCTAGAAGGAACCGAAAAACAACCTTGGACCCTCTTTCACTCTTCGGCCATCATCAAAGAAGGTTACCTGCAAAAACGGAAAGCAGAAGGGGTCCACCTGGTGTCCCGTTTCACCTTCAAAAAGCGGTACTTCTGGTTGAGCCATGAAAGCTTTTCCTATTCCAAATCTCCAGAGTGGCAAGTAAGAACCAGTCTACCTGCCTGTCATCTATCATCTCTCTCTCTCTTTCTCCTTATCTATCTATCTATCTATCTCTATCTATCTATCTATCTATCTATCTATCTATCTATCTATCTCTATCTATCTATCTATCTATCTATCTATCTATCTATCTATCTATCTATCTATCTATCTATCTCTATCTATCTATCTATCTATCTATCTATCTATCTATCTATCTATCTATCTTATCTATCATCTATCTGCCTGCCTATCCATCCATCCATCCATCTCTCTATCTCTTTATCTACCTCTTTATCCTCTCTATATCTATCTATCATGTATCTGTCTGTCTGTCTGTCTATCTATCTATCTACCTACCTACCTACCTAATAGCTATCTATCATCTATGTATCTATGTATCTATCTATCTATCTATCTATCTATCTATCTATCTATCTATCTATCTATCTATCTATCATCTCTTTATCTATCTATTTATCCTCTCTATATCTATCTATCATGTATCTGTCTGTCTGTCTATGTATCTATCTATTATCTATCTATCTATCTATCTATCTATCTATCTATCTATCTATCTATCTATCATTTATCTGCCTGCCTGCCTGCCTGCCTGCCTGCCCATCCATCCATCCATCCATCCATCCATCCATCCATCCATCCATCCATCCATCCATCCATCTATCTATCTATCTATCTATCTATCTATCTATCTATCTATCTATCTATCTATCTATCTATCTATCATCTCTTTATCTATCTATTTATCCTCTCTATATCTATCTATCATGTATCTGTCTGTCTATGTATCTATCCATCTATCTATCTATCTATCTATCTATCATCTATCTATCTATCTATCTATCTATCTATCTATCTATCTATCATTTATCTGCCTGCCTGCCTGCCTGCCTATCCATCCATCCATCCATCCATCCATCCATCCATCCATCTATCCATCCATCCATCCATCCATCCATCCATCCATCCATCCATCCATCCATCTATCATCTATCTATCTATCTATCTATCTATCTATCTATCTATCTATCTATCATTTATCTGCCTGCCTGCCTGCCTGCCTATCCATCCATCCATCCATCCATCCATCCATCCATCCATCCATCCATCCATCCATCCATCCATCCATCTATCTATCTATCATCTCTTTATCCTAATCACATAAGTCACTTTTCTCAAGTGCCATTGTAATTTCAAAAGGTCATTGAATAAACAGTTCTAAGTTAAACCTTGAGTGAGCACTGCTGGGGGTGCTTTTGATCTGGACGATCTTGCAGGGCTGGTGGTTTCTCTCTCTCTCCCTCCACGCTCAGGTCCGTACATCCATTCCAATCCAACAAATCTGCGCTGTGGAACGGGTGGATGAAAATGCTTTCCAACAGCCCCACATGATGCAGATCACGACAAGAGAAACGGGGGGCCAGCTGTTTACAATGTACATTCAGTGTAAGGTAGGCCTGGTTTATGCTCACAGGCAGTGGTGGGATACAAAGATTTTTACTACCAGTTCTGTGGGTGTGGCTTGGTGTCTTGGTGGGCGTGGCAGGGGAAGGATACTGCAAAATCCTCATTCCCTCCCCATCCCACTAACCTGATTTCCAGCTCCGTTCTCCTGGGCAGGGCAACCAAAGGAGACCCAGCCGATCAGCTGGGACTCAATGGGAGGCAGAGAAGAGATGGGGTTGACGGGGCCAGTCAGAGGCGGGATTGGCCGGTTGTCTGAATTACCCAAAATTTCCGCTACTGGTTTTCCAGAACCAGTCAGAACTGATTGAATGCCTCCTCTGCTCACAATTACGCCCTTTCAGCCATCTTCTAGCACCAATGCTGTTAGGTTGTGAACTTCATCCGTCTTGCACCTTGTTTTGGGCAGAATGTCAACGAGCTCAACCAATGGCTTTCCGCCATCCGAAAAGCCACCATCGCCAACGAATGCATGCTGCCCTTTTGCCACCCGGGAGCCTTCAGAAGCAATCGATGGACTTGTTGCTTGCAGACGGACCAGGCTGGTAATCAGATCCTCCGTCGTAGAATCCCAGGGTTGGAAGGAAGCCCCTGAGACGCAATGGAAGAAAGGCCGGTCCCTGTCACGGGTTCTCTAGAAGTTCTAGAACTGTAGGTGCTGGAGGGTTCGGTAGAAGTTCTAGAATTTAAAAGGTTCTCTAGGAGTTATAGAACTTTAGAAGGGCTTGGTAGTTCTAGGATTTGAAGGGTTCTCTGGATATTCTAGGATATGAAAGGGTTCTCTAGAAGTTCTAGACCTGGAGGATTTGGTCGAAGTTCTAGATTTTAAGGGTCCTCTAGATGTTCTAGGATATGTTTATCTAGAAGTTCTAGAACTGTAAGGTTTTGAGGATCCTGTAGACATTCTAGGATTTGAAGCGTTCACGAGTTCTAGGCTTTTAAAGAGTCCTCTATAAGTTCTAGGATATTAAATAGTTTGCTGGAAGGTCTAGGATTTGAAGGGTTCTCTGGAAGTTCTAGGCTATGAAGGGTGCTCTAGAAGTTCTATAATTGAAGGTTCCCTAGAAACGGGGGCATCTTGGTGCTCTCTGAACCTAGTTGTTTTCTTGCAGACATTTCAGAACCCAGCTAAATAGCATCATCAGTGCTCGTCCTGATTTCATTACCTAGTTTACATAATGAAACCTCCACAAAAAAATAACCAAGCTCAGAGAGCATCAAGGACCCAACAGTCCCCCTCAGTCACCCCTCCTCTTCCACTCTGCAAACCCCACTTTCTTCTAGCGCTGATTATATTACATAGTTGGGTCATGAAATATCTGCAGACAACAAACAAACCAAGCTCAAGAAAGCATCAAGAACCCCAAAGGAACAAATACATCTGGAGAAGATCTTCATTCTAAACTTCTTTTTCCCCATAACCCAAATTAAGTGAGAAGCTATTAGCGATGAGAATTCGCATATCTCTCAGTAAACTTTGGCTTCTCAACCCATCAGCTCCATTGACCAGTGGTGGGATTCAAATTTTTTTACTACTGGTTCAGTGGGCGTGGTTTGGCTTGGCGGGCGTGGCTTGGCTTGGCGGGCGTGGCTTGGTGGGCATAACAGGGGAAGGAAACTGCAAAATCCCCATTCCCTCCCTACCTCCTTAACCTGCTTTCCAGTTCCGTTCTCCTGTACAGGGCAACCAAAGAAGACCCAGCCCATCAGCTGGGACTCAATGGGAGGCAGAGAAGAGATGGGGTGGGCAGGGCTAGTCAGAGTGGATTGGTCAGTTCTCCAAACTACTCAAAATTTCCGCGACCGGTTCTCCAGAACTGGTCAGAACTGCCTGAATACCACCTCTGCCATTGACCGAGATGACCGGCTATTATAAATTAGTAGTATGGAGCTGATGGCTCACGAGGTTAGCGTGCTGGGTGGATCATCATCAGGTTTGTGTTCAAGACCCATTGCTGCTGTAGGGTGGGATGAGTTCCCGTAAGATGCTCCAGCTCCTGAACCAGGCGACCGCAAGTAGATTAATGGGTACCACTTTGGTGGGGACATAAAAGGAGCTTCCAGGTGGGCACCCCCGCACCCCCCCCCCAGACAACGGTGATGTCACTGGCAAATCTTTTCAACCCAGAAGCTCTTTAGTGCTTCCAACACGGGGAAAAAAAATAGTATTTATCCCAGGACTCTGTTCCCCACCTCTGGGCTATGCAGTTGAGTTCCCTCAACTCAACAGGACCATCTGTGGTTGTGCTTTGGTTACAGTTCGGGGCTGCAGCCGTACGCATTCCGCTGTGACCCTGGGCGACTGGAGCGACCCTCTGGATCCCAACGCAGAAGCTCAGCTGGTCTACAAGCAGCTTTTGTTGCATAAAGACAAGCTCAGGTTTGTACAGGGCAAAAGGATCGGTCTGATCCTGTTTGGTGGGGGGCTGAGGGTTGGGAAGACCATACAGACAGGATTGCATCTGAAGAAGAAGAGACAGATGCTCCTTGTCTTACGACTACAACAAGGACCGAGATCACTTAAAATTAAGTAGGGCAGGTGTTAAGTGAGGCCTCATCAGTCTCTGGTTTTACTAGGTTTGTTGTTGTTGTTTTTTGCCATGGTCATGCAATGAGACACCATGGAATCTCACCAGGTTCAAGGTTGACTCATCCTTCCATCCTTCCAAGGTGGGTAATATGAGGACCCAAATATGAGGACCCCAGGCTGACTCTGGAAACTGCTTAGAGGAGGCTGGAAAGCACTGTGAAGCGGTATATAAATCCGTTGCTCTTCCTTCCTTCCTTCCTTCCTTCCTTCCTTCCTTCCTTCCTTCCTTCCTTCCTTCCTTCCTTCCTTCCTTCCTTCCCTCCCTAGTAGTTAGAAAGCAGTATTGCAGGCTAACTCTGCCCACTGCCAGGAAGTTCAATCCTGACTAGCTCAAAGTTGACTCAGCCTTTCTGTCCTTCCAAGGTGGGTAAAATGAGGACCCAAACTGTTGGGGGCAAGAGGATGACTCTGTAAACCACTTAGAGAGGGCTGGGAAGCACTGGGAAGCAGCACAAAAGTCTAAGAGATAAGTGGGAAGGAAGGAAGGAAGGAAGGAAGGAAGGAAGGAAGGAAGGAAGGAAGGAAGGAAGGAAGGAAGGAAGGAAGGGCTGTGGTGCACAGTGATTAGAATGCAGCATTGCAGGCTAACTCACTGCTCACTGTCAGCAGTTCGATCCTGACCAGCTCAAGTTTGACTCAGCCTTCCATCCTTCCGAGGTGGGTAAAATGAGGACCCAGATTGTTGGGGTTTGCAAGAGGCTGACTCTGTAAACTGCTTAGAGGAGGTTGGAAAGCACTGTGAAGCGGTATATAAGTCTAAGTGCTATTGCTATTCTACTTGCGATCTTGCCTGCTGGCCTCCGCAATGACTTTGCTAAGAGACGTGGTGGCACAGTGGTTAGGATGCAATATTGGCATATATATTTTTTTCAGTGCCAATGTCAATTCAACCAGTCACTCAACGAAAGTCAAGGATCAGTTGTACTAGAATGTATGCATACCTGGCACACTGTCAGGTGGGGAGGAAATATCTCCAGGTTGATGCATCTGGCATGGTGTTGTCCTTTCAGCTGGCCAGCAGGAGGCAGTCCACAGCGAGTTCCATTCTCGTTTGACGCTTATCAGGCCTTAAATTTTGCAGAGGTTTCCAGCAGAGGGCAGCCCCATTTAAGGAATTATCCCAGGGTTGTCAAAATGATGATGATGATGATGATAACAAACAAACAACAAACAACAACCCTAATATACATATTAAGAAGATACTTGATTGATACCTAAGATGCTGGCAGCAACCCGTATCAACCATCAGTGCCAGTCAATGATATTTATGATACATTTTTGAATGTTCAGTTGACTGAATTTCATGTTTAACGAATAAAAGTCTATAGTAATAATAAATAGTAGTCATAGAAAATGAAGAATTGAAATTGCTCTGCCACATAACATAATCCTAACCCTACACCATTGCTGATAGATGGCAGTCCAGTCTCTTCTTGAAAGCCTCCAGTGATGAAGCTCCTGCAATTCCCAAAGGCAACTTCTGATCCATGCGTGGATTGTCCTCACTGTCAGAAAAATGCCAATTTCCAGGTTGAATCTCTCCTTGTTCAGTTTCCATCCATGGTTCCTGGTCGGGCCTTTGGGTGCTTTGGAAAATAGCTTGACACCCCCCCCCCCATCTTCTTTGGGGCAGCCCCTCAAATATTGGAAGATGCTCTCCTGTCTCCCCTGGTCCTTTTCTTTACTAGGGTAGCCAAGCCCAGTTCCTACAACTGTTTGTTGTATGTTTTAGCCTCCAGTCCCCTCATCATCTTGGTTGCTCTTATCTGCACTTTTTCTGGAGTCTAAACATCTTTTTTAATAGTGGGGTGACCAAAACTGAATGCAGGACTCTAAGTGTGGTCTTACTAAGGCTTTATAGAGTGGTGTGAGTACCTCATTTGATCTTGAGTATACTTGAGCATAATTAATAATATATTAAAGGGGCTCAGATTGGACACCCCTGCTTTAAAACATGCCTTTTCCTTTTCGCATTCCTTCTCCTTGAAAGAGCCACTGTATTGACTTGTTGCAAAATGCAGGGAGAGCTGGAAATATTCCTTTTGTATACATTCGATTGGCTTTTCTCATTCTGAGTTCAGGATGTATGGATCGGAAATTATTTTTTTAAAATTGGTGCTTTTTTCTCTCTCTCTCTCTCTCCCTGCCCCGCTTACATAAAGGCCATTCCAGGTGTTGGGATGTCCTGTATTTCTCGTGCGATGAGTGCTCCTAAAGCTTGCAATTAATGATGTTGGTGATTAATTGCCCCCTTTCAATTCGCTTTTAAAGCTTATGGCCCGGTGATTAATGGCTCGCTTTTTATACTCTGTAGGGAAAAATACCAGGAGATTTCAAACACGGAAGCTGCACGGGAACAAAGCAACACAGCCAAAAGAGGTAGGCCTGAATCTTTTGGGTTGCCTAGAAGCTGGGATGAAGGACAGGAAGAGGGCTAGAAGAAGGCGATAAAAATAAACCATCACAGTAGCTTTGGCCCCATGCATGATCAACAATGCGTAACTCAGCCAGCATCGTCGCTTCCGTTCGGTTTAGCTTGACTTTGTCACAATTCCTTTGCTGCCATCTACGCCCAGAGATCTGTCTCCTGTTTTTGCATACTGCAGGGCCACCAATATACACAAACAGGTTTGTGTATTGCTGCAATGGTCTGCAAGAAAGATCTTGGGGGACAGGAGGGGAGGAGTTGCTACCTAGGAAATGGACAGATAAGAGACAGCTTAGTTCGCAGCTGCTGTCAGCAGGGCAAGAGGCTCAAAAGAGACCCTCCCTAGTTTCTCAGGCTGTAAAGGAGATGGCTATGATGGTATGTGAGAAAGACCTTGGGAACTGGGACAGAAAAATGAAAGAAGAGAGGCTGCCTAGGGAGTAGTCAGATAAAAGATGGCATAACTCACAGCTGCACAATGAGTAGGGAAAGAGGCTCAGAAAGGACCCTCCCTAGTTTCTTGGGCTGTAATTGAGATGGAGGAGACACACAGTATGTGGGAATGACCTTGAGACTCAGGAGGACAAGAGATGTTGTCTAGATAAGAGACTAAAACTATCTCATTCCTCTCCCAGACCTTCCGGATCAGAAGTCTTGGTGCTCTCTTGAGCTTGGTGGTTCTCTTGCAGACATTTCACTACAAAACTAGGTAATAGCATCAGGTTGAGGGGTGACAATGTTACCTAGTTGAGTAATGAAATGTCTGCAAGAAGACAACCAAGTTCAGAGAGCACCAAAGGCCCCCCTCATTTCAATTCTCAGCTACAAATATTCTCCATGATTGAGATCTGTTTCCAAACCTGCCATTCCATGATAAATCTGTGCATCACTAATCAAGGTTCCATTTCACGGTTGACTTTTGGATTCCTGCTTATCTTACCTTGTTTTTGGTTTATGAGGAACCCCACTAGATTTCTCTGGCCAAGCTGAACAAGGTGGTGGAACGCTAGAAGAAGCACCGTTGGAATGTCCGCCCTTTGCTAAGTCAAGGTTGATCTCCCATTGTTTTCTTTCTCTCCTTCTCTTCTCTACTCCACACCCAGCTTCAGATAAAAACCAGCAAAGGTCGACAGCAGCTGCTCATCTTCTAGAAGTCATCCAAGGACTGGAACAGGCCCACAGGGCTTTTGAACATCAAGAAGATGGAGAGAAACCAGGGACTGGCACGCTACCCCCTCCCTAGGTGGCATCATCTCCCATTAGGAACCAGGTTGTTTTGTCTGTGTTGTAAACGGTGGCATCATCTTTACACCTGCTTAGAGAAGAAAGCAACTAGCTACACTACAGATTTTGCTCCTGCTGAACAATGTCCCCTTGGAAGGAGAACAAGAAACTGAGAAGAACATGGCAGAGATTACAACACCTTTCTGTTCAACCAGTGTTCCACATAGATCTTTCTCAGAAAAATAGGATGTGTGTCCAGGTTCTGCTTACTACAGAGATGGATGGGAGTTAGTTCCTCTGGCCCTTAAGTCTCCTGTAGCCCAGATTGTGGGTCTGGGAATCATCATTAATGGTGAAGATCTGTCTGTCTGTCTGTCTGTCTTTCTGTGTCTCTCATCAAATTTCTAGTCTTCATTACAGTAAAGATAAGCTTGAAAATATTGTCGAGGGAGCTCGAATCTCAAGAAGAGACACTGATGGCTGCCTAACATTTTCAGAAGGGCTGAATAAACCCCCACTGTAACTCATTGAGATGTTCTTCTGGGCTGTAAAATGCGGGCCATGTAAGCGAACTTTGAAAAATGGAGAATAAAGTAATATAAAATGAGGACAGTGTTGGCTGTGTCTTGCATCATTTCTTTAGATCAGGGTTCATCAAACTTGCAACTTTAAAACTCGTGGGCTTAGAATTTCCCAGCGAGCATAGAAACCCCCGATCCAGATCACCCAACGCGCTGTTCAAATGAACTGGGATATCTTGGTTGTGGAATGTCAGTTTGCTATGCCCTTCTTAGGGTGCTTGTTCACCTTTGGTCCTGATCTGCTGCTCAGCATTACCCTTCTTTCTTTCCTTCCCTCCTTCTATTCATCTCTTCTTCCTTCATTTCTTTTTCTAACTTTCTTCTTCCTTCCTCTATTCATCCCTTCTTCCTTCATTACTCTCTCCAACATTCTCCTTCCTTCGTTCGTTCCTTCCTTCCTTTCCTTCTTTCCTACCTTATGACTTTTTAAACTACACCCTTTAGGCTCAAATTCCATGATCTCTGAAGTGAATCTGTGCAGTGCCTCGGTGTCCTGCCACAGATTGTGAGAGATGTCAAGAATTAACCTAAGCCACCCCCATTATCCTCTGTTCTTTTTTCTCTAGCAAAACAGTTCAGCAGCTAAAAGGAAGCATACTACCAAATTAGGTTTAGGGGGCCAGAGGCAGACACATCTGTTGGTGCCCGTTGCATCCTCTGTTTCTCTCTTCCTCTTTCTCTCTCTCTGTTAAACAGATGGTTTTAATTTAAACAAAATAAAAAATATCTCCTGGCAGAGAAGGGCTATGTGACCTTTCTTTCCAAGAGTTGAAACCAAGGTCCATCCTAATTTCCCCTTATCCTTCTCTCCAAATATTACGAAGATTTAATTTTATTGCAAAAGGAAAAAAAAATGAAATGCTTAATGGGAAGTCATTGTAATTGGTTCATCAGAGGATGCTCCTGTCACTTCTAAATAAGGGTTAGGAAAGACTCCAATTTTACAATCCAGATCATAAATCATTGTGCCAGCAAGTACAGAAAGTTAGAGAAACCTGGATTTTGAATCAGCGTAAGGCTGCTTGTCCCAAAGGTGCTTATTTATTTATTTCTCAGATGGCAACGGGACTTTCAGGTTTTTCTTTGAAGATGTTTTGCTTCTCCTCCAAGAAGTTTCTTCAGCTTTGACTGGATGGTGGGGAAGGGAAGGATTGATACTCCTTGCAGACAGCTGGTCATTTGCATCCTTTGAGAGGGTCGTTGAGGCCACTTGGAGGTTTATCTGTATCCTCAGAATCACTTGAGTAGAACACATGGATGGGGAGCCGTTCAGTAGTTCCGAGAAGACTCCCCATCCATGTGCTCTACTCAAGTGATACAGACAAACCTCCAAGTGGCCTCACCGACCCTTTCAAAGGATGCAAATGACCAGCTATCCTCAAGGAGTATCAATCCTTCCCTTCCCCACCATCCAGTCAGAGCTGAAGAAGCTTTTTAAATGAGAAGTGAAATATCTTCCACAAAAAACAAGAAAGTCCAGTTGCCTCTTGGGAAAAAAAAAAGGCACCTTGGGGACAACCATGACCTGGATGATGGAGAATTTTCACAGACAGAAGGCTGCTTCCAGTGTTGGTGATGGCCAGTTTCTGCTCAGAAATTCAATTCAAAGTGAAAAGAAGGATGAGGGGAGACATGAGTGCAGTGCTGCAACGTTGGAGGGGCTGCCACTAAGAAAAGAGGGTTCAACTTATTCTCCAAAATAATTCTTAAATCATTTTAAAGAATTGAATTGTTGAATTGTCCCACGGCGAGTTGGAACCACAGTAAGCTGCCCCTTGGTGAGTGCTCTCCTTTCACCCCTAATTCTTCTCCTCATTAAACATACCCAGTTCCTGCCATCCTTCACGATATGTTTTAGCCTCCATTTGTAACACCATAAAGCAAAGATGCCCCCAGGTGTCCAGAAATGTACCTATCAGATACCTCGAGTAGGGTTAGGGTTGTCTTTGGACAACGATGGCTCCCTTGGCTAGGAAATGGAGATGTGTATTGCTCCTAGAGTCGGACACAACCTTTACCTACATGGACCTCTTTTCTAGGCCATCTGGTTTCAAGAATTGGTGCAACCTTCCCCAATGTGTAACCCCATAATTTTAGGCTGGAGAAATAACAACTCTTAAAGACTTCCCGTCCAGTAAAATCCTAAATCTGCTTGTTCCTGCTTTGGGTGACTGTGCATAGATTCCTATTTCAAAATAATAAAATCTGAAGGATTTGGGGCCTTCTGGAGCTTCTATGATGTTTGCTGACAGTGCAATCCTGCCCTGGTGACACCACGGCCAATCATATTTTTGCTCTGTTTCGTCCCATTTTTTATTGTTGTTGTCATTGTTGTTATTGCATCTGCTTGATATGGACCAAAGCTGTGTATAGAAATTACATTTTCTCCCGTAAAAGTTTGTTTCCATCCAATTTTGGGCAACTTGTCCCAGTTTTGCCCTCACATCTGGATAATTGAACATGCTACATAAAGATTGTGGGGGGATAGAAAGTTTGCCGGCACTGGCCCAGGAGGGAATCTCGTCATCTCATCTCCAGAACTGAGCCAGGCTGTTGTACAGTTTGCAAGAAACCAAAAACGGACATCGCCTTTTTTTTTTTTTTTCATCTTTCAACATAGGTCACACGGATGTCAAGCAGTGGTGGGATTCAACCGGTGTAACAACCGGGTCGGTGAGCTGTGCGCGCACAGCATTTCAAAATCACTCATTTTCAGCTCTAAAACTTACCTTCTGTTGCAGCCCCAGTGAGTAAAACATGGAAATATAGGACAGAGGCGGATGGGTGTGGCAACTAATCGCCGGAACTACTGGTTTGCCCGAACCAGTCTGTACCAGCTGAATCCTACCCCTGATGTCAAGCAAGGGGGAGACAGAAGGTGGCATCTTATTGGCTGAAGTCTGGTCCTTTTCAGGAGTGGCAAAGCAATGGGAGCAACTGACCCCAGATCTCCCAATGGATTGATACTTTCAAGACTCTCAAGGCCCTTTAGGAGGACAATTGTTCTCCTAGGATATCTCCATTGTCAACGAGGGGCCAAAAAAAGTAGAATAGGGAAAGGGATGCAGACATTTGATGTCGCAGGAAGAAAGAAATCAGCCTTTCTTCCATCACCACCCAAGTGGTCCAGAACCCAGGTCCAAAACCGTGTATTCGGGTGTTTGGGGAGATGACAAGAAGATGACGTAAGACCAACAGTCAGAAAGGCTTTGTCTGTTCAAGAATGGTGGTGGGATATAAAGGACCTCAAGCATCCGATTTAATCCTGCAACGCTTACTTGGGATTTGTTAAATAAACAGCTAACACAAGGGAATCTGGGTGGATCAGGGGGAAGGAGAAGCTCTGGTGGGCTTCCCAATTTTCACCAACCATTGTTCCACTTAGAAAAACCTCCCCCATCTTGCAATATATATTTTTAAGGAAAAACAAACAAACATCATGGCCCACCAACCTTTGGGGCACCAAGGACCGGTTCCACGAAGAGAGGTTTCTGCATGGTTTTGCATGCTGCCTACATCCTGCGAATGGGGCTTTGCTTGTTTGCATGGTCCGGTTTCTGGTATGCCACGGACCAGTGTTGGGTCCATGGACCAGGATTTGGGGGACCTATGAACTAGAGGGCAAACTTTGCATTTGGTCTGTGAAATGAGGCTGGCGTGGTGGTGGAACACAGCCAAAATGATGGGGGTGGAGATGGGGCCATTTAAATTTGCATGGAAGGCAGACGACAAAGCTGGTTAACTACACTCTGCCCACTGTGAAGCCACAATGCCTGCCTTCCTTGGATGCCCAAGTTGGATCTTCTCTTTTACTGCTTCTCTGGGCAGAGCCACAAAGGCACCCGAGAACAAGCGAGGAAGAGAGGCAAAAGGAGGCAGGACAACCTGGCTGTAAGATTTGAGTTGTGAGATGGGTGGTTTGGAGCAGCGAGCTTCGAGCCCATGGGAATGGCCAAGAATTACACACACATGTAGAAAAAAGAAGTGCAGAGCAGAAAGCTTGCATGGGTCGCTCAACTCTACAAAGCTTCTGATTGTTTCTCTGGGGAGGAAACCCCGAGATCATGTTGTGAATCCTGCCAGGGGTGGAGAAAAGCACCCTGTATCCTCCTTGGGTTGAAGTCAAGCTAGTCAAAGTGACTTGGGAAGGTGGAAAGAACCATCCCAAACACGGCTTGCCTCACCAAGCGAATACGGACACGGACGGACAGATGGAGGAGAGGACAGGCAGTGCTTGAGCTGCGCATGACGACATGGAGGAAGGAGGAGCGTTGGGTGGAGGGAGGACAAAAAAACCCATCTTCTCAGTCCTTCAGGTTGGCTTCCAAAACCCCCTGGGCCATCAGTTCAGCCAGGACATTGTCCAGATAGTTTGGGTCAGGGTAGCCATGGCCAGTGAGGTTGGAGCCAAATTCGGTCTTGTGGTGGATCTCATTCCACACCACAGTGTCCGATTCACCCGTCGTGTTCGAGGTCCCGATGGTGAAGATGAGCCGGCGTTCCCAGGCCACAATGAGGAGTTTCAAAATCTGGAGAAGAAGGTAATATATATTATTTGTGTGTTTGTGTGTGTATGTGTGTGTGTGCATATGTAGATAGATAGATATAGATATAGATATAGATATAGAGATAGATAGATAGATAGATAGATAGATAGAAAGATAGATAGATAGATAGATAGATAGATAGATAGATAGATAGATAGATAGATAGATAGATAGATAGATAGATAGATAGATAGATAGATAGATGTAGGATGTAGAGATAGAGATAGATAGAGAGATAGAGAGATAGATATAGAGACAGAGAGATAGAGATATAGAGAGATAGATATAGATATAGGTGTAGATGTAGATGTAGATGTAGATGTAGATGTAGATGTAGATGTAGATGTAGATATAGATGTAGATATATAGATATAGATATAGATAAAACAATCCCTTCTAGCTCTTGTGGTTGTTCTATGTTTTCCTCAATCTTGGTCTTCTTGGGTGTTTGGGGGTTCTGGGCAGGATCTTAGCTTTTCCTAGCATTGTACATTTATGGAAAGAGAGATCTGATGTCGTTCCTGGGATCTGTTGGGAGTCCCAGCCTCAAGGATTCCTACCACCCCTGTGACCACTTTGGCTTTGACTTTCTACAACCTCTCCAGATCCTCCTTCAGACTCTGCTACTTCTCCAGCTTCTCATACTTCTTCTTCCTGATCTTGCTCTCACTTGGCACTTCTACAACTATTACCACCACTGTCTTTTTGGTCCTTCTACTACCACGATATTTGGTTGATTGGCTACCACTTGTTCTCTGGTCCTTGTCTGCTATCAAGATGTCAGGTTGATTGGCTGGCACCTGCCTGAATCAACGCTGCCTTCTGGTCCTTCTATTACTACAGCATCTGGATGATTGGCTAACATCTGCCTGTCTATCTGGACCACCATTTTCTGCTGGTCCTTCTACTACCAAGATGTCTAGTTGATTGGCTGCTACCTGCCTGTTTATCTGGACCATGACTGTTTTCTGGTCCTTCTACTATCACAATGTCTGGTTGATTGGCTACCACCTGCCTGTCTATCTGGACCACCACTGTCTTCTGGTCCTTCTACTACCACAATGTCTGGTTGATTGGCTACCACCTGCCTGTCTATCTGGATCATCACTGTCTTCTGGTCCTTCTACTATCATGATGTCTGGTTGATTGGCTAGCACCTGCCTGTCTGTTTGGAAGTCCCACAGGTGGTAGCCAATCACCATCCTGGCAATAGACCAGAAGACAGCGATGGTGATAGATGTAGTGGGGCCAACTGAGAGCAACATGAGGAAGAAAGAGAATGTGAAGTATGAGGGCATACATAGGAATACCATCAACACAAAACAGAAGCAATGATATTACGAAAGCAAGAAATGGTGACTACTTAAGTATGTTGCAACTTGAAGTCCACTAAGGTCAGGGAAAAGAAGCATTTACCTTTCTGCCTTTCTCATTGTCTGGAAGGTAACAGTGACGTGGGAATCCTCGTGCGGTGAACTTTTTCCCAGGATTTGGATGCTCTATGCCCTGCTTAAGCAAAAAAATCAGAGTTGGGAGAGGCAACAAAACATGGTCTGTTCCACAATGGCTGTTATGGAAGAGAGCACAGATAACCCTCGACTTACAACCAGGTTAAAGTTACAATAAGGTTATCATCCATTAGAAATTACAGGTAGTTGTGTTAAGAGACAGGCTGGTGCAGTGGTTAAAATGCAGTACTGCAGGCTATTTCTGCTGACTGCAGGCTGCCAACAATTTGGCAGTTTGATCCTGACCGGCTCAAGGTTGACTCAGCCTTCCATCCTTCCAAGGTCGGTAAAACGAGGACCCAGATATTTGGGAGGCAAGAAGCTGATTCTATAAACCACTTAGGGCTGTAAAGCACTTTAAAGTGATATATATAAGTCTAAGTGCTATTGCTATTGCGGGCAAACTCTGCCAGGAGTTCAATTCTCACTGGGCTCAAGGTTGACTCAGCCTTCCATCCTTCTGAGGTCAGTAAAACAAGGATCCAGATTGTTGGGGACAAGAGGCTGTCTCTGTAAACCACTTAGAGAGGGCTGTAGAGTACTGTGAAGCAGTATAAAAATCTAAGGACTATTGCTTTGCTCTTCCTTCCTTCCTTCCTTCTTTCCTTCCTTCCTTCCTTCCTTCCTTCCTTCCTTCCTTCCTTCCTTCCTTCCTTCCTTCCTTCCTTCCTTCCTTCCTTCCCTCCCTCCCTCTCTCCCTCCTTCTTTCCTCCCTCCCTCCCTCCCTCCCTCCCTTCCTTCCTTCCTGTGCAGTAGTTAGAAAGCAATATTGCAGGTAAACTCTGCACATTGCCAGGAGTTCAGTTCTTACCGGCTCAAGGTTGACTCAGCTTTCCAACCTTCCAAGGCGGGTAAAAAAAAAAACACCCAGATTGCTGGGAGTAATAGTCTGACCCCGTAAAACCACTTAGAGAGGGCTGTGAAGCACTGTGAAGTGGTACATAAGTCTAAGGGCTATCACTATTACTATAGTCCTCAACTTAGTTCATTCAGTGACTGTTCAGAGTTACAACGACCCTGAAAATGGGGACGATTTCCCACACTTACGCCCGTTGGAGCATGCCTAGAGACACTTGATCAAAATTCAGAGACTTGGCAACTGATTCATATTTATAACGGCTGCACCTGATCCTGAGTCACCTGGTTCCATTGGGGGAACCTTCCCACTAGCCAAATCAATGGGTTCACTTAACAGCCTGTGTTGCCAATTCAACCACTGCAGTGATTCATTTTAACAAACGTGGCAAGAAAGGTTTTAAAATGGGACAAAACTCACACTTCCCACCTGTTTCCCTTAGCAATATAAATTTCGGGCTCCATTCTGGCCGTACATCAAAGAAGGCTACCTGCAAGGTGCTTCTCTTTTCTCACCTGGATCCCCGCAGGAATGTTATACACAATGCGAATAGCTTTGCAATCCGGATATCCGGGAAGAGAGTGGGGGATAATGTGGAATTCCATCTTTCCAGGAGGCTGAGTTCCCGTCTTCTCCCCATAGATGGCCTTGCAAGTGGGGCATTGGAGACTGCCATCCTGGGAGGCAGAAGAAAACATGACAAACTTAAAAGAAGAAGGAGGAGGAGGAGGAGGAGGGGGAGGAGAGGAGGAGGAGGAGGAGGAGGAGGAGGAGGAGGAGGAGGAGGAGGAGGAGGAGGAGGAGGAGGAGGAGGAGAAGAAGAAGAAGAAGAAGAAGAAGAAGAAGAAGAAGAAGAAGAAGAAGAAGAAGAAGAAGAAGAAGAAGAAGAAGAAGAAGAAGAAGAAGAAGAAGAAGAAGAAGAAGAAGAACAGGCCACCCATTACAATCCGGGCTCACCTTATTGCCGTTGTTGTACATGGCGACAAGACAAAGGAGGTGGTACATGTGCCCGCATTTCCCCAGTTTTCCTACCAGTTCCGGCTTGGCGCTCTTGTGCCTAAGGAGACCCTCATAACCCGAGGAGGACCCCAATCTCTCCATGCAGATGGTACAGTCCTGTTGTTGGGGGGGGGGGAGAGGGGAAACAAATAGGGGGTGTCAGCAATCACTAACAAGGAGGGAGGTTGGGTTCCACGGAGCTGCAAAGCACGGAGAAGATTTAAAAAAAATAAAAATAATATGGACTAATAGTTGGAAGGGACTTTGGAGCAGGGGTGGGCTGCTGGGGGTTCATGAGAGCCCCTAGTTAATATTTTGCACTACATTCTGGGTGGCCCCTCCCAGGAGCCCCCACGTAGCCCATTTTGGATACAGGTAAGTGCAGGACGCACATGGAGGCTCCAGGAGGGTAAAAAATAGCCCTCCCGGAAGTTCAGGAAGGGCAGAAATGAGCTTGTTTTCAGCTTCCAGGGAACCTCCAGAGCCCGGGGAGAGCTAAAACGGCTCCCCCTAGCCGTGGTTCAGGAGGCCGGCTAGGCCACACGCACCCTGGCCACGCGCACCCAGCAACCTTGCTAAAAATGTTGAAGTCCACCCCTAGTTCCAAGTAATACATCCCCAACCATGAGAACTCGGAGGCAGGCCTATTCCTCGAAGAACATTTTATTGGGACATCTTGTATTGGCACAAACTTGTTGGAAAACCGGCTCTAAGTTGCTGATGGTTTTTCACCCAATTCCAAGTAAAACTTTGTCGCTTCCTCCCAGAGTCTCCAGTCCCTTGGTCCAATCAGCATACAGCCCACTGTCTAAGTGGCTTCAGTCTTCACCTTTTGAACCCCTGTCCTTTATTCCCAGGGGAAAGAATTTTATTTTGGCTACAACACCCCAGCTATCTCTACACCCTCCCCTCCCTGCTTCCTTTGCTCCAGGCTGTGTCAGCCCTGAAGCGATGCAAAGAGAAACCTCCTTGGAGGAAAGCTATGGGGAAAAAATGGCCACAGTTAAGCCAGCTTCAGGGTTATCATTTGAACATGCTCAAGGAATCTGTCATGCCCCTGTTGGAGTCTGAGAAGGAAGACGAACAGCTGTCAGGGAGTGGGAGTGTGGCTCAGTTGGCTGTGAAGGAAACTGGGGAAGGGCAAAGTCCGGCTGGGCATAGCAGGAGAGAGGTAGAACAAGGGAGAGGGAGTTCAGAGGAAGAACCCAGGCCCACTCCCTCTTCATCCTAAGGCACACAGGGAGGAATGGAGAAGAGAGCAACATGGGTTGCATGGCCTACGGGGGAGGAAAGGGCCCTGATTCCCTTCATTAGCTACACCTGGGAAGAAAGTATAAAAGAAATGCATGTTGACTGCAGCATCTGCTGGGAGCAAACACGACTTTATCTTGTGTTGACTTTGGTTATCTGCATTCCTGGCATCCTCCCAACCATGTTGAATTACTGCTGTTCTTCACATCTGGAATTCCTTCTCCTGCCCTGCTTGACTAATTACATCATCTTGCCTTGATTGGACTTATAGTTACAGTTTTTGTTGACCACGTTTTGGACTTGATTCTCTGCAGCCAAAGGCTGTTCCTGGGAGAGTTTTTTTTCCCCAGCCCAGAAGGTAACTTGGACATTGGGGGCAAAGTTGGAGCTAATAAAGGGACTCTTATTGATTTATCTGACTGTGTTGTCTTTGTGCCACGCCGCTTTGGGTCATCACAGAATCTCTGTAGGTGGAATTACATCTTTATCAGTGCCTTTAACTGACACAGAGAATCCTGAAATGTATCACAAACTATTTCATGATAATAACTGCAAATGTGGTTGGTGCAAATGTAAGCACTTTCTTGTTGCTGGAAATTACACACCTGAGACCTCATGTC
Source organism: Hydrophis major (assembly GCA_033807585.1). Taxonomy (NCBI): domain Eukaryota; kingdom Metazoa; phylum Chordata; class Lepidosauria; order Squamata; family Elapidae; genus Hydrophis; species Hydrophis major. The sequence continues at coordinate 4,255,968 of CM066339.1, read as the reverse complement.
TAGCAGCTCTTTGCTCCAAGTCATTTGCTTCTATTTTTAATCCTTATTTCATCTCAAACCTCCTCTTCTTTTAAACACCTCGAGATGCCAGGATCTCTCCCCTTTCACTCCACAACTGCCTTGCAAAGGACACTATAATTATAATAGAATAATAGGATTGGAAGGGACCTTGGAGGTCTTCTAGTCCAACCCTCTGGTCAAGCAGGAGACCCTATATCATTCCAGACAAGCAGCTGTCCAGTCTCTTCTTGAAAATCTGCAGTGATGGATTTATAGAAATAAAGGGAGAACTAGCATAGATCTAATTTCAAGCTATTCAGCTCTCTCGTCAGCTAGCCCTACCCTTGTGGGATTCAAACTTGGGCTGCTTGCATATTAGGTAGATGTATTAACCTCTAAGCCATTGGCTGTCCTCGCTTTGTTAGCTGTACCAGGGGATAGATTAAGTGATTTTTTTTTTTCTATCAGGGCAACCTGGTCTACCCAAATATGGGAAGGCGAATACTTCGCAGGCAGTCGCTTTCACTATAAGCTATTTTGTGTTAGATTTATATTTACCGACAAAATAAATAAAGGGAAACTACTCTTGATAATTTTAGACTAGTCTATACTAGTCTCCCTTTATTTCTTTGTCAGTAAATATAAATTTAAATGGAGGGATGTGGTGGCTCAGTGGCTAAGACGTTGAGCTTGTCAATCAGAAAGGTCGGCAGTTCAGCGGTTCGAATCTCTAGCACCGCGTCACGGAGTGAGCTCCCGTTGCTCGTCCCAGCTTCTGACAACCTAGCAATTCAAAAGCACGTAAAAAATGCAAGTAGAAAAATAGGGGCCCCTTTGGTGGGAAAGGAACAGCGTTCTATGCGCCTTTGGTGTTTAATCATGCCAGCCACATGACCATGGAGACGTCTTCGGACAGTACTGGCTCTTTGTAACGGAGGTGAGTACTGCTCCTAGAACCAGAAACGACCAGCACATAGGTGCGAGGGGAACCTTTACCTTTAAATTATAAATTTAACACAAAAATAGTCTGTCATGAAAGCGACTGGGTCCCAGATTGGGGCTGAAAGGCGAAAGGAAAGCAGGATGCTCCTTCCCATATTTAGGTAAATCAGGTTGCACTGATAGGAAAAAGGCATTCCAGTGGTGCCCGTAACTTCAGAAGGCAAGTTGTTCCACTGATGGATGGTTCTCAACATCAAGGAAATACTAGATTGAGAAGGAGGGATCAGTCCACTCGTGCCTGGATATTTTACACTTTTTTTTTGTCACACTCATTCCATATGTTCTGATTTAAGAGACCTTTGGATTTAACAGACCTTTGGATTTAATGGACAGAAAGTGGGACAACTCACCTCATCAGGAGGATTCTTCACTTTCTGGATGTAACGTCGTACCACGTCCTCGGGGTTTCTGCCTGTAGAGAAGAGAAGAGTCAATGCTGACTTAAAGGCATGAATACATCCTCACCCATCGAGACAATGAAAACTATCTTCTCGAGACAGCGTGACTGCTGTTGTTTGGTCACTGCTCTGGTCCTCATGAAAGGCATTTTATAACTCTCCATTCCCACCTGCGGACCACTGGCTGCCAGTCAATTTTGGTCAAAGCAATGCAATGTCTGACCCTACCCAGAGCCAAACAGTTGACTCTCTATGGCCTTTCAGAGTTTCCCACAATGCTCAGGGTACTTGATGCAGCATCCCTCCTGGGTAGGATACAAAATGGCCACCAACTCTAAAAGGGTCCAAAGGCAATACCCAGCATGCGACCCCCCACATTTTAATTCCTCAGAGACCAAGGGGAGAATCCAGCTTACTCTTCTTCAAATGTTTCTTCTTGGTTTTACGGCAAATGCCAGTAATGCCCGGCACTGCCTTCATGTCGCTCTTGTTGACAGGTGGGGGGTGCAAGATGGGCTTTGGAGCTCGCGTTAGACAGACAGGCAAACCTGCTGCACACATCAAGATGCCGGTCATTCCTGGAACAAATAAAGCAAGTGATTCAAATAAAACTCATTCCATATGTTCTGATTTAAGAGACCTTTGGATTTAAGAGACCTTTGGATTTAACAGAATTTTGGATTTAACAGACCTTTGGATTTAACAGATTTCTGGATTTAACGGGCATGATGTCCTGCCAAACAGTCTGTTAAATCAAATCAATAAAAAAAAATAGGAAGGGAGCACCTTTCCCGACTAGCATATTTTACTAAAAACGCATCATTTCATTGATTACTCTTACCTGCCAAAGCAGGGTGGACTGGACCAGTTCCATTCAGATTCTTCACCGGGAGAGCAGGAACCCTAGAAGAGAAAGATGGAGATGATTTAAACAGGAATTAAGGGAGCACATGTTTTTGGAACATTCCCAAAGGGCACAATTTTACCCTCAAAATCTTCCCTTGCAGCCTGCCAAGCACCTTAGTCCACCTGACTTACAAACAAACAAACAAATTGATTTCTCATAGTAGAGCATATATACACTCAGGTTGAGTCTGTTGGGTTCTTGATGTTCTTAGATTTTGATTGTTTTCCTGCAAATGTTTCATTACCAGGCTAGGTAACATTATCAATGTCCCAAAAAATTCAAAACACCATTTCCCCCCCCCCCCCGGGAATCCTTTGTAAAATATTCTTTAATTTGAAAGTTCTGATCCAGTTCGTCATCTCCTCCTCCTCCTTCTTTCCTTCTCTTCTCCCTCCTCCTTCATCTCTTCTTCTCCCCTTCCTCTTCTCCTCCACCTACTTTCTCCTTCTTCATCCCCTCCACCTCCGCCTCCCCTTCTTCTTCCCTTTCTCCTCCACCTCCCTTCTTCTCCTTCTCCTTAGACATCAACATGTGTGTGTGTGTGTGTGTGTGTGTATTTGCGTGTGTTAGCATATATGGGTATGTACACAAATATGTGTCAAACATTCATCATGAAACGTTTCCTTTGTCATGTTGACTCTCCTTCATTCCGCTTGCTTTACAAAAAATATCTTTAAAGTGGAACTCACTTTCTCTTGCTGCACTTCCTTCAGTTCCTTATTTTTCACTCCCTTTTCTTCTTCTATGATATAGATGTAAAGGAGAGAGACATTGCACCGTTCCTAGCACATCTGGCACTGCTCCGATATGAAGCCAACTTCAAGAGTCAAGGGTGACAATGAATTATGTGTCTCGGAGTCAGCTACACCCAGGCAGTGCTGGCATGTTAACTCCCACTAAATCCTTTTTTAGGTTTTGGGAGTTTGGCTCAAGATTCATGATTTAAATGGGAGTAACTGCCGGAACCCTGGCATCACCCCTAGTCTTTCTTTCCTCTAGACTAGCCATATCCAACTCCTGCAGCTGTTCTTCATCTGTTTTGGATTCCAGGCCTTTAATCAACCTAGTTGCTCTTCTCTGCACTTTTTTTTTTCTTCAAAGTCTCAATATCTTTTTTTGTTAATGTGGTAACCATGCTACGGTATGGAAATACTGGGTAAAGGCCCCCATATCACAATTCAGGTAGTCCTCAACTTTTGACCTTTCGAAGAAAGTGTCTTAGAACCAATCCTCCCCTTTGCTACAGTGGCAGCATCCCTATGAACATGATCAAAATTTAGATGATTAGCAAATGGCATATATTTATGGCGGAATCTCGTGAATGTCATATATAGCTTACTCAGGCAACTAACAAGGAAAATCAATAAGAGAAGATGGATGCAAAAAAGTTGATGGTACATTTTACCATATGTGGTGGCTATGCCCCGAGACCAGGACATTCTGGATTCAAATTAAAAATTGGCTACAGGAGATCACCAGTTATCAAATTGAACTCAGACCAGAAACTTTTCTCTTAGGAATTATTAGAGACCAAATTCCCCCCCAAAAGTAAAATATTTAATGTTACATATCTTAACAGCCGCCAGAATAGCCTAGGCACAAGTATGGAAAACTTCTAATATTCCAAGTGAAGAATTGATGCAACAAAAAATAATGGAAAGTGCTGAAATGAATATGCTTGCATTAAAATTGCAAGAGAAAGAAGAGTGAATATTTTTTTAATTTGGAACAAATGGTATGATTGGATTACAAACAGAAATAAGAAAGGAAATTAACTTGTAAGAGACCTCAAGAAAACGAATGATAAATATGTGGAATATATAGAATAATAATTATGAATAAAGTTATTAATTAATGTTAGATAAATGTAAATGTAATGTGTTAAGACATATAAGATAAGAATTTGTATCGATGCCAAAAATGCTATTGAAGTTATGATGTTTTGAGTTGTAATAATGGAAATACAATAAAAACATATTTTTAAAAAAAGTTACCTGGGAGCCAAATTTCCTTCTTTGGCATCATTTTTGGGCCAAAATACCTGATTTTCACCTGCTGTCAGCAACTAACCTTACAACCCTGGCCCGGCCTTTGAAATATAACTTGCAGGAGGGCTCAGTCCACACATTCAAAGTCTCCTAAAAATTGCAAACTCACAATCTAAAATGATCACTGTGCCCTTCAAGTGTGCTAAGCCGCTCGCACTCTTACATACACACACACACACACACACACACACACACACACAAACCCACACCTTCTTCCTGTCCAACTCCTTTTTTGCTGATTCCAACAATCATCTCGAGTGCTGGCAGCAGAAAATCTCGGAGAGCAATTTGTCCATTGGCTCATCTTACCTAGTTGTTGACATAGCAGATCCTGCTAGGAGGAATAATTGTTGTGTAACATTCACAATTCTCAACAGCCAAAAAAAGAAGAAAGAAAGAAAGAAAGCCAACCCCAAACAGCACAAGAAGGAAGTGCGTGTGAAGTGCAGCAAGGAAACAATGCTTTAAAAAGGTGGTTGGCTTTTTTGGGGTGTGAAAGGAACTTGATCTAAACCTTGCCCAGTTTCATTTTTACAAACGGATAAATATAAATAGCCCTTTCTACTATGCCAACCTGAAAAAAAAAATTCTATCTTCTGTAAATTGAGAAGATTTAGAATAACAGAGTTGGAAGGGACCTTGGAGGTCTTCTAGTCCAACCCCTTGCTCAGGCAGGAAACCCTAGACTGTTTCAGACAAATGGCTGTCCAATCTCTACTTAAAAATGTCCAGTGTTGGAGCGTTCGCAACTTCTGGAGTGTATCACAAAATGTCTATGGAGATTCACAGCCATCCAAATCATGGTTGTTCCAAAGGTGATTTTTTTTTTTTTTCAAGAGGCAAACTGGACTTTCTGGTTTTTCTTTGAAGACATTTCACTTCTCATCCAAGAAGCTTCTTCAGCTCTGACTGGATGGTGGATGATGGTCATTGACCGACTGTCTGCAAGGAATATTAATCCTTCCATTCCCCTCCGTCCAGTCAGAGCTGAAGAAGCGTTTTGGATGAGAAACTCAATGTCTTCAAAGAAAAAGCAGAAAGTCCAATTTCCTCTTGAAAGAAGCACCTTTTGGGACAACTTCTGAAGGAAAGTCATTCCACTGATTTTATCAGCAAATTCCTCCTTAGTTCCAGGTTGCTTCTCTCCTGGATTAGTTTCCACCCATTGCTTCTTCTCCTGCCTTCAGGTGCTTTGATTAGATTAGATTAGATTCAACTTTATTGTCATTGCCACGGGCAACGAAATGCATTTAGCATCTAACCAGAAGTGCAAAACAGCAATAAAGTATAAATATATATGTACTGTATATATGCCATAGGCAACGAAATGCATTTAGCATCTAACCAGAAGTGCAAAACAGCAATAAAGTATAAATATATATGTACTGTATATATGCCATAGGCAACAAAATGCAGTTAGCATCTAACCAGAAGTGCAAAACATCAATAAAGTATAAATATATATGTACTGTATATATGCCATAGGCAACAAAATGCATTTAGCATCTAACCAGAAGTGCAAAACATCAATAAAGTATAAATATATATGTACTGTATATATGCCATAGGCAACAAAATGCATTTAGCATCTAACCAGAAGTGCAAAACATCAATAAAGTATAAATATATATGTATTGTATATATGCCATAGGCAACGAAATGCATTTAGCATCTAACCAGAAGTGCAAAACATCAATAAAGTATAAATATATATGTACTGTATATATGCCATAGGCAACAAAATGCATTTAGCATCTAACCAGAAGTGCAAAACATCAATAAAGTATAAATATATATGTACTGTATATATGCCATAGGCAACGAAATGCATTTAGCATCTAACCAGAAGTGCAAAACATCAATAAAGTATAAATATATATGTACTGTATATATGCCATAGGCAACAAAATGCAGTTAGCATCTAACCAGAAGTGCAAAACAGCAATAAAGTATAAATATATATGTACTGATATACAATAAAAATATATATGGATATACAGAATATCTATGAATATGCAGAATATATGTCTATGGAAGGAATATGTACGACCGTACAGAGTGTTTATGAACATATTGAATATAAGTATAATGCACAGAGAGTTTATACAAGATATATATTATCAGGGGAAGTATCAGTGTGTGTGTGGGGATAGACGAGTTGAGGAGTTCAGTAAGGAAACCGCTGTATGGTAGAAGCTGTTCCTTAGCCTGCTGGTCTTAGACTGCAGGCACCTGAACTTCCTTCCAGATGGAAGAAGGGTAAACAGTTTATGGGCTGGATGGGAGAAGTCTTTAACGATACTGTAGGCTTTTGGAGAATAGGGGCAACCTCTCAAGTATTGGAAGACTGCTATTATGTCACTCGTAGTCTTTCTTTTCCTTAAACTAGACATACCCAATTCCAGCAACTATTCTTTATATGTTTGACTAATGACTAATTCTATGACAAAATGCACTGTAAGGCATAACCATGAACAAATATCTGTGTTTGCTCTGTTTATTTTAGCACTATGTAGTATTTTTGTGCCATTTTCCCGCCTTTCTTTTTCCCATTTTATTTTCCTTTTCATGTTTTATGCTTGTTTTGATGAAGGGCCAGAATGCAAGAATGAAGATATTTCTCGCCTTGTTTCCAGCCACTGTTTAGAGAGCTTTACGTCCATGAAGTGAGTTATAATGCTTGAAACAAAGAAATAATTTTTGTGAGCAGAAGGCTGGGGATCTCTGCTCCGGCCCCTGCCTTATTTCTGTTATAAAAAGGGGGAAAGGAACTCTTGAAAATTCTTGGTTGCTTTGTACTCAGAAGAACAGAGATCTGGGTTAGATATTGTGCTATTTATTATGAACTTCAGACAGAGCTCATAAATTCGGAGGAAGCGGGGAAATGAGTGACTTGAGCCTACCTACCAAACGCAAAGATGCTGATATGAAAACCCAGGCTAGAATCCTTTGTCCAGGACAAAAAAACCCCAACACTTGAAATAGATTCAGTTCCTACAAAATCATTTACAGTAGGAGCTTTTGATGCCCTCATGAGATGGCTGTTGGCCAAGTTTTGGTCAAATGCTGGAAAATGTGTAGGGGAAGGGCCAACCTCTCTGCAGAACATCTGTTGAAGAAGATGATGTGAAGGGAAGAAGCTAACATGGTGCCTCAAATGTCACTGAAGGTAGCAGAATGCGAAGAGGCAGTGAAACACCACTATGGGAGGCATAAACATCTGGAAGACAATACCTATGGATCCCCTATGGATATAGACTGAACAGAAGAGCTGTGCAGATAGTTAATGGCTGGCTGGCTGGCTAGCGATAGGTAGACAAATGGATAATGGAGAGATGATGAACAGATAAGTGAGGGAAGGACGGATAGATAGATGATAGGTAGTTAAGTAGAGAGGAAATAGAGAAGTGATTGATAGATGAGTTAAGTAAAAAATAAATAATATATTAGATGATGATAAAACGATGATAGGACAGAGTGAGATAAATAATGAGTGTTTGTGTTAAGTTATCTCTGGGGAAATAGGGGTTGTACAAAGGATAGACAGACAGACAGAGATAGATAGATGAGAAATAGATGATAGATAAATAGATGAGAAATAGATGAGATAGATAGATGAATTATAGATGAGAGAGAGAGAGAGAGAGAGGCAGGCAGACATGACAGATAGAGATAGCAGATAGATGACAGTAAATAGATAAATAGGTAGCGTGCAGCAGGCAGTGGGAAAGACAGTTTGGCACTGTCATGTGGATTGCTAGGATTGTAACCATTATTATTCCTATTATTGTTCCTATAGCTATTGCATGGATGCTACTACTGTTGTTCTCGCTACTGTTGCTCTCCCATCATTTATTTATTACATTTATTTGCTGCCCATCTCGTATCAAAAATGACTTTGGGCGGCTATTGGACCTATTGTTAGGATTTGCTATTGTTATTGGTGTTGGTGTTTTCTCATTGCTGTTGTTATTATGGCTGTTATTGTTAACGTTATTGTTCCTATCGTTATTCTTCCTATTTCTATTGTTAACTAGTGTTACTGTTCGTGCTATTGTTGTTACGGCTATGATGGCTGTTAGTCCCTACTGTTGTTTCTACTGTTGGTATTGGTATTAGTAGTGCTATTATTATTGCTACTATTGTTATTTTTCTTATTATTGGAACAGCTGATGAAATCCTAAGGGCTGTATCTCCACCAGACTATGCATCTGGAAATAGGAACAAACCCTGCTATTTTTAAAAATTGCTTATTATGGTGATGATCGTCATCTTCATTTTAATTATTAGGCTAATTTTTTCATAACTTAAAAATAAATTAAATGTTTCCTTTATAATCAAATATTAAGCTTAACAACAAAGTGCATTATTAATAACATCAAGCCACATATAGTCTTCCAAAGAGAGCATCCAAAAAGCATCATCTCATGTGCAATTATCATTATTATTATTATTAATAATAATAATAATAATAACAGCAGTAATACTGCTAATAACAGCCATGTAACAATAGTAATAATAGAGATCATAATATTCCACACATGCAAAACTTCCCTAATGATGAAGTGGTAACATTGCTTTTTGAAAAGAACATCACGAAAAATCACAGATTTTCAGTTGCCTATTAAAACACACTAAGGAACATATTCGTATTTCAATAATTACAGGAACAATTGGTTTTTAGTGTCTATGGCTGATTGTTGTAACCCCTCTGAGTGAACTCTGAATAGCTTTTCTCTGTGATTAAAGAAGGATACTTAACTAGGGCACTTTTATTTGAATTAAAAAAAAAAACCCAAATGTAGAATAGTTAGCAGCATTTGGGGGAACCCAAAAGAGATTTAAATTTGAAGAAAAAAAAAAAAGAAATAGAGCTGGGCGTCATATTATTTATTTTCAAAATTAATTTGTTTGGGGATAATATCTGACTCCAGAGAGAGACTCCGGGAAAGTTCCAGTATAGTATTACAAAGCAAGATTTTTTAAAAAATGCAATTTGCAATAAATAATGCAGAAGATGGCCAGATGGCACAGAAAATATATACAAAATACAAATAACTAAGAGCTGCATTCATTCCAGCCCCAGATTACAATGCTTGTTTTTTTCCCTCTTAAATTTGCCTATTATTTTGCAGTTTCCCAAACTACAAATTAGCAGCCAGGTATGCACCAAGATGTGCATTTTTGTTCCAAATTGGATGGTGCCATTTGCAGCATTAAAATACACCTACCAAAAATGTATTTTTAAAAAACCCAAAAATACCAAAAGCAACTATCATAAAGAACCTGGTCAAAACTGCATACGTTTGAAGTGCCAAAATGCAATGTATTATCAAAAACTTGCCAAAATATAACTCTCAGGAAAAGCTGGAACAACATGCAAAGTTTCAAGCATGAAAAAAAAAACCCCACGAAGTTATCAAGTATTGTTTTGATGATTAGACAGGATAGATGATAGAAAAAGGAAAATTATGTTTAACCGCAGAGAGTTAGAATTTGTGCTTGTAACTGCTGTAAAGAATTAATGAGTGAGTTCTTTGTATCTTTACTCTTTCTTTTCTATTTTTCTTTCGCTCTTTCCCTCTTTCCTCTTCGACTTCTTAGCATGGTTGAATTGCAGAGTCATCTTTCATTGTTTGCTTTCAGACATTTTATTACCAAACAAGGTAAAATCATTAATTAATGTGGTGTTTATATAGATCAAGTTTATATGCAGACCAAGCTAAATCCAAAAATTGTAGGAAATTCCTGGAAGCTTGGCCTTCAGGCAAATCAGCTATCAATGGACACACAGAGATAAGTTTACACACCATTCACAATAAAAAGCTAAGAAGGAAGGAAACAAAAAGATCAAACCACATACTCTCCAGCAGCCTATACCCAGATAAGCAGGGATTAACACCAGACAAACAATCAAGAAGGAAACAGTATCCTAATCAAATACCAAGGGGAAAATTACAGTCCCACCAACATGGGCAGGACAAGATATTGTATATAAACAAGGAGCCAATCTCACACTCAGTAGCACTGTTGATGTTACCTAGTAGGGCAATGAAATGTCTGCAAACAAATTATGTTTAGAAAGCACCAAGTTGGATTTTGAAACATTTACCTACAAGAAAACCCACCAAGCTCAGACAGCACCAAGGATCCTACAGTCCTCCTTCTCCTTCCCACAAACCCCACTCCCTTCTAGCACTGATGTTGTTACCTAGTTGGGTAATGAAATGTCTGCAAGGAAACGACGAATCTCAGACAGCCAACAATAATCCTCCTCCTCCTCCCCATTCCCTTCTGGCACTGATGATGTTACCTACTTGGCCAGTCCAGTGTCTGCAAACAAACACCAAGCTCAGAGCACACCAAGGAGTGGTGGGATTCAAATTGTTTTACTGCCGGTTCGGTGGGCGTGGCTTGGTGGGCGTGCTTTGCCTAATGCTGGCACGCAGCTTTCCCCACACCAGCTGAGACTGTTCTGACCCAACCCGGTTACCAGCAAGAAAATCTCAAACAAACGCAGCAACTCAAACTTTCACTGCTTTAAACTACAAATAAACTTCTTTGTAGATAAAAGATGGCTTGCAGCCAATTAGTCCAAACAGAAAAGCCTTGACAGAATTCTTCAGATAAGCCAGAGTCGCCACACACAATGCTGAGTCCTTAGAAAGTTTTTGCCTTCTGAAAAAGCAAAAACCTTTTGAAACCAGGCTTATATTCCCTGGAGGGAGGGCCCATTACGTTGCATCCTTACTCCCGAGGCGCCTGTGCTACTCCAGCTGTTCTCTTCTATGAATCATCCTGTGCTCCTGCGCACTTGGCACAGGCTCCTTGGGAACCTCCTCATCACTGCTGCCAGCCCCCACAATCTCTGAAGGCAGCAGTCCACTCCCTGATGGTCCTGGCCCCTCATCTGAGTCCTCGCTCTCCTCAGCCGTCTGCACCTGCTGCCGGCTAACCACAACAGAGACCTGCAGCGCCAATCAGCTGAGAGAATAAAGAAGAGAAAAGCGCAGGGGGCACCTGGGAGGGCCCAGTGCACGCACAGGGCTGCTCGAAGGAAAGAGCAGCTGCATCAGCATAGGAGTAAGGCTGCAAGGTAATGGCCCCTCCCTGAGCAGATAAAAGCCAGCTGAGAATCTGCAGTTCTTTGCAAAAGGCAAAAAAGTTTGATACTCGAGCCTGGTGGACATTAGGAATATCTTGAGTTGGAACTTTATCTGGTGTTCTTGGCAGCCTTGCAAAAACTCGGCAAGGTTCTTCCTTATTCGTTGGAAGCAGCCTTTTATCAGTGAAGGAACGGGATTCGTAAATGAAACATTAAATGTTGTGCTGATACCTTTGTCTTGTGTTTGCTCTCTGGGGACCAGGTTTGGGGCAGAACAGACCATTTGACCTTTAGTTTTTTAGTTTATTGTCATTGCACCTCGTACAATGAAATCAAACACCACCTTCAGTGCACATCATAACCATGACCATGAAAATAAACACAAACACACATCTTTCACTCTCCACACATTGAACCGAAAATCCCCGACACCGCACCAACACTACACTATACAGCAGAATTCAATAGAATTCCTGCCCTGGGATAGAAGCTGTTTTTCAGCCTATCTGTCCTTATTTTTATTATTATCCTGTACCGTCTGCCAGATGGTAATAGTTCAAAAAAAGGGTTCCCAGGACGAGATGGATCTTTGAGGATGTTTTGAACTTTCTTAAGGCAGCGGGAGCGATAAAGCTCTTCCAAAGAAGGGAGATAGCAACCAATGCTCTTGTGGGCAATTATGTTAACCCTCTGGAGCGTTGTCCTATCTGCCACAATGCAATTGGCAAACCATACAGAGGTGCAGTCAGTTAACATACTCTCTCTGGTGCAGCGGTAGAAGGTCCCCAACACTTTTCCAATCAGTTGTTGTTTCCTGAGAAGCCTCAGGTAGTCTAATCTCTGCTGGGCCCTTTTGACCAGGGTTGCAATGTGAGCCCCCCAGGTCAGGTCCTCTTTTAGGGTAACTGTTCTGTATTCTGTACAGTGGCAGATTTTGCCTTCTGTACAGATAGATAAACTCAACAAAACATACAAAGTCTTTGTTATTGGTTCATCAGGTATCCTCATAACTCACATTTGTGATGAAGTTCTTCTTTAATGACCAATCCTTTGCATATCTGTCTTGTAGGTAAAAAGATGGTTATCTCCTATCCTTTTTCTCTCATCTCAAAGCGGTAGAAGTAGAACAGTTACCACGAGTCCGTGAGTTCAGCCATGGAAACCTCCTCTAACCCCTCAAGGGTCAATTTAGTGACCAATCAGGATTACAGATGTGGTTGCGTGACATGGACTACATTTCCCAGGATGCATTCCCTTAAGGGGACAGCTCACAATTGCTACCTAACTATCAAATTCCCATACACTGGCTGGACAGCACAGTAACACCCAGAAACTTAAAACTGGCCACTTGCTCTACTCGGTCTCCATGGATAAGCAAGGGCTTGATGTCTGATCTGTTCCTTCTATAGTCCACTATCAGCTCCTTGGTCTTATTGGTGTTGAGGACCAAGTTATTGTCTCCACACCACAAAAGCAACTGGTCCACCTCATCTCAGTAGGCAGACTCATCCCCCAACCCCCAGAAATAAGTCCCACCACTTGATGCTTTGAGGAACGTAAGCTCTCCAACACTTACCCAGGTGGGATGGAGGCTCTGCTACTTAGGATGGCCGCCCGCTGTGTCCCAGGTCGGTTCAGATTATTTTGACCTGGAACTTGAGTATTGTTGGGTGCACTCTGACTTCGGGAGAAGGCGGTGGCAGCTGGCACCCCGTTGGTGGAACGCGACTGCTCCATCTTGGACATCCCTCCTGCTGGCACAGCTCCCAAAGACCACAAGGCTGTCCCATTGAATGTATTGCTCTGGCGGACTGCCAGTGTCCCATTGCTATTGCCCGCGTAGACTTTCCGGCGTTGGGAAGCCAAGATGGCGTTGGATGCTGCCCGGGTGCTGTTGACCAGCAGGCACTGCTGACACGAACAAGGGTGGCCAGAGTTGGTCCCCACTGGCCAGGATTGAGACTTGGGGATGGAGCCCATGATGAGTGGGTAGGCTAAATCCATGCGTCGCCGTAGACGGCGCTTCCTCTGTGTCTGGCGGTTCACCTGCGACATGCTGTTGAAGTAGATCAGGTAGCAGAACCCCAAGGAGGAGAGGTCCAACCAGGGGTGCTGCTTCTCGTAGGCGTTCTGGATGGTGATGCAGATGTCCATATCATAAGGGGTCCAGGAGTTGTTGTCGTTCTCCCACTCCCATACCACCCCTTTGCCGGGAGCGGAAGAAGGGTCATAAAAATTCCTCCGGACCGGGCGCATGGTCCCTGCAAGAGAAGGGAGACCGCCAAGTGATATAACACAGATTAGCAGAGTCGGAAGGGGCCTTGTAGATCATCTAGTCCAACCCCCGCCCACCCACCCAAGCAGTAGACCCTACACTGTTTCTGACAGAGGGCAGTCCAGTCTCTTCTTGAAAGCTTCTGGTGATGAAGCTCCCACAACTTCCGAAGGCAAGCTGTCCCAACTGAATACAGAATAACAGATTTGGAAGGGACCTTGGAGGTCATCTAGTCCAACTCACCCACCCCAAACATGAAACCCTACACCATTTCTGACAAAGGGCAGTCCAGTCTCTTCTTGGAAGCCTCCAGGGAGGAAGTGCCCACAATTTCCGGAGGCAACTTCTGTTCTTTACAGATTAACAGAGTCGGAAGGGACCTTGGAGGTCATCTAGTCCAAGCCCCCTGCCCAAGCAGGAGACCCTACACCATTTCTCCTTTCAGTTTCTTTTAGGTTAAAAACAAAAACAAAAACCAGGTTGAGCCTCAGGAAAAAAAATTCTTACAAAATGATTTTTAGTCTATCAGCCAGAATCCCTGTGAACAACTTGTAGTTTTTCAGTAACACAGATTAACAGACTTGGAAGGGACCTTATAGGTCATCTAGTCCACACACACACACACACACACCAAGCAGTTTTGTCCAACTAATTGATCTATTTATCTTCATTTGGATATTCTCTTTCTCAAGTTCACAGGGCAAAAACTGTGGAAGAAAAGATATTTGTTCTCCCTGTCATGAGAGGAGGGAGGGAGGGAGGGAAAGAGAAGGGGAGAAGAGAAGAATTAAGGGAAGGGAATGAGAGGAGGAGGAGGGGAGGAAGCAGGGAAGGGAAGGAAGAAGAGAAGGGAAGGGAAGTTCTCCCTCAGTGACCTCTGATGGAATCTGCTGAGGGTTGAGAAGAACAAAACGGAAAGTGATCAACAGAAAAGTGACAACAGCAAGAACTTCTGAGCAGAAGCTACCTTCCCTCCCTCCATTGACTGCGTGGAAACATCCACAGGAAAGCTGGCATTTATTCTACCTGACAAGGCATGGCAAGGTAGAACAATGGCTGGGCTGACCGGTTGGCATGGCCAGAGGGCAAAGTCCTGAGACGAACCAAACTCTGCTCCAAACTGGCTGGGTGGTTGAAACCAAGGGAGGAACCTGGTGTGGATGGAAAGATACCCAGAACAAGGAATGCTTCTTGTTGTAGCAACACCCAGGCAGCGTTTGGAGGCCGCAGGCAGATGGGTGTGCTTTGGAAACGTGAAAAGATGGGTGGGGCAAATCCAATTTTGCCCAAATAGTCCCTGATCCTTAGGTGAGCAAAGTTGGAGGCTTAACACCCAGTATAGGATTTATTATCATCGTGGTTTGTTTTGGGAAAAAAAAAAAGGAATTGGAAGAGACGGCTTGGTCTAGTGATTAGGGCACCTGGGTAGAAACTGGGAGACTGGGAATGCTAGTCCTGGCTTAGCCATGAAAGTTGGCTGGATGACTTTGGGCCAATCACTAGGAGACTGTGAGTTCTAGTCCCACCTTAAAACCCGACCAGGTGACTTTCGGCTCCTCTCTATCATCCCGACCCACCTCCAGGATTGTTGTTGTTGTGGGGGAAAATTGGCAAAGGAAAGTGTGTTGCATATATTCACCCCATCAATTTATTTGCAAATAGAATAAAGGCAGGATTGCAAACAAATGGTGATTTTTCTCTCTATTCTTGTAGGCCTGGCGCAATCCCTCCATGGCTTAGGATGCACCCTGCTCTGTGAGGAACACAATGCACACACACAGAGGGAGACACACAGACACACAAACACTTTCTGCACCACCTCCCTCCCCTCCCAGGGTTTGCTGAGGCAGCCCTCGACACAGTCCATGCATGCAATCAATAAGGATGTTTGAAGTGTTACGTTAACTATGCATCCCTCCCCAGGGGCTCATAAAACTAAACAACAGTACGCCAGCAGTTTCCATGGTGTTTGCTTTCAGCCAACATGGTTTGGCAAGCGGCCTGCTGCTGTCGCTTGCAGCCCTCTCCAGCAGCAAGATCCCAGGAAGATATTGAGGGGGGAGGGAGAAGCTATCAAGGAGGCAGGGAGGGGGCTGGATCTAGGTTGCAAGGGGGCACACAGAGACTCTGCAGACATAGGCTGGACAAGTTTCAGTGGGCTTTTAGCACACCTACTTTAGCACACCAACAATAAGGCATTAAGAGTTGTTAACCTAATCCTACGTAGCTTTTTCTCTGGTAATATCACACTACTAACTAGGGGCATACAAAACATTGGCTAGACCAATACTTGAATACAGCTCATCAGTCTGGAACCCACATTACGTATCTGATATTAACACAGTTGAGAAAGTCCAGAAATATTTCACAAGAAGAGTTCTCCACTCCTCTACTCGTTGCAGACACCAGACTCAAAATTCTAGACCTAGAAAACCTAGAACTATGCCGCCTTCGGTCCGATCTAAGTATAGAACATAAAATTATATATTGCAATGTCCTACCGGTCAATGAATACTTCAACTTCAACCATAACAACACAAGAGCAAACAATAGATACAAACTCAAGGTAAACCGCACCAAACTTGATTGCAGGAAATACGACTTCAGCAACAGATGTTGTATTCAATGTCTGGAATACTCTTCCTACCTCTGTGGTTTCTTCCCCAAACCCCAAAAACTTTCACCTGAGACTGTCTACTATTGACCTCACCCCTTTCCTAAGAGTTCTGTAGGGGGCGTGCATAAGCGCACCAACGTGCCTACCGTCCCTGTCCTATTAATTTTAATTTTATTTTTCTTATATGTATCCATTTCATGTATTCGTAACTATGTTTATACTTATACCTATTATCTTGGAAGTGATTGACAAAACAAATAAATAAATAAATGTTGGCACCCTAGGAAGAGTGCACAGAAGAGCAACGAAGATAATGTGGCTGAAATGTATGAAGAATGGTTGCAGGAATTGGGGATGTCTAGATTAATGAAAAGGACTGGGGGTGATACGATTCCAGTATTTGAGGGGCTGCCCCAAAGAAGAGGGAGTCAAGCTCTTTTCCAAAGCAGCTGAAGGCAGGACAAGAAGCAAAGGATGGAAGCTAATCAAGGAGAGAAGCAACTTGCCTTCAAAAGTTGTCGGTGCTCCATCACTGGAGATCTTCAAGAAAAGACTGGACAATCACTTGTCTGAAATGGTATAGAATGTCTCTTGCTTGAGCAGGGGGCTGGACTAGAAGACCTCTGAGATCCCTTGCAACTCTTTTACTCTGTGTTCTATGTTCTCACTGTCCTCCCCCCCCGACATCATTAAAAAGTATTTTTTAAAAT
The DNA here is from genome assembly GCA_033807585.1 of Hydrophis major. Lineage (NCBI taxonomy): Eukaryota > Metazoa > Chordata > Lepidosauria > Squamata > Elapidae > Hydrophis > Hydrophis major. The sequence goes on along the minus strand of CM066339.1, from coordinate 4,238,906 downwards.
TTCCTATGATATCATTTCGACTCCACCCGTGGCTTCCTGATATGTTAGAACCTTTCCATTGAAAAGGATGATCTGCTCAGCAATTTTACATGATTAGTTCTCTCTCTCTCTCTCTCTTGTGCAATCCGACCTACAATGAAGACCACAAGCTTGACCAAATGTAGTTCAAACATTAAAATCTGGGATTTTTAAAATCTTTCATCCGGCTGTTTTTCCATCCTTCTTTCTTTCGTTGTAATTCATTCAAGCCGTGCGACGTTTCAGGGGAATGAAAATGGCTTTCAACACCACGGTCTGTGTTTCCCTATGATTGAGATGTTAAATGGGACATAACAGATAATCAGAGTTGGAAGGGAGCTTGTAGGTCATCTAGTCCAACCCCCCGCCCAAGCGGGAGATCCTACACCATTTCTAATAGAGTGGTATTAGTACCTCCCTTGATACTAATACGAGTTTCATCCAGTCTATTATATGTGCCCTTTTGGTGTGATCCTTTTCAACTAGGAATCTGCAGAAAACTTAATTAACAATCTGATCAGCCCTGGATTTTGAATGCATTATTCTCTTGGCTTCTTTGGAAATGGCCTTGAAGAAAAAAAATCTCAGCCCATGGCTGCCCCACAGATATTTATTTCATGGACTGCTCCATCTAGCCGAAGAAAAACCCTTGTAATAGAAAGCAAATAGACTAGGTTTTTTTCATTGATGGTCCTTGGCTTGATGACTTTTCATTGAGTGACTGTTTGAAGATTAAAAACAGCCCTGAAAAAAGGGACTTTTTAGGGATATTTTTCATGCAGACGACTGTTGCAGCTTTCTCCATGGGTCGTGGGTTCAAAATTGAGAGGCTCCCTTCTAGCACTGATCATGTTACCGAGTTGGGTAATGAAACGTCTGCAAGAAACCCATCAAGCTCAGAGAGCACTAAGGCCCCACAGCCCTCCTCCTCCTCCTCCTCCTCCTCTCCACAAACCCCACTTCCTTCTAGCACTGATAATGTTACCTAGTATGGTAATGAAATGTCTGCCAGAAACCCACCAAGAGAGCACCAAGGACCTCACAATTCAAACCTGAGCTACCAATATCCTCTTTTATTATTGGTGCAATGTGTTTCCTTGTGGTTTGACCCAAGTCACTCCTTTTCCCAGGCCTGCATGACACCACAGACCATAAAACAAAGAGTTGAAGAAGTTCCACAACATGCAAATATTAATAAATTGTGGTTGTTGACTCCGGCTGTGCTCCAAACATGTCCCGTAATTTCCAAGCTACCTCTTTAATCATGAGCTCTTCCCTCCACCTGAGCAGTTTGGGCTATTATTAAATTAATAACTCAGCAAGCCAAGTCTCGTCAACCTGATGTTGACTGTATTTGGAGACAGGGTGATAAAAAAAGAAAATGTGGTCTTTCTTCGATTCCAGGAGAGACAAGAGCAAAAATCCCATTGGGGAAAACTGGGGAGCTGGTCTGAATCAGCGAGAGATATCAGTTCTTGAATCGATCCCCTGCTGGGGGAAGAGCTCAAAGATTGCTTCAAGCCAGATCATCACGGAAAAATATATCCGTGGTCGCTGAACATCCATGGTGACTTGATGTCACATAATCTGTCAGTGGATCAATTAGAGCGATCCACATCTCTCCACTGGCCATAGGCTGTTTGCTTTGCTTGGGTTCATCTCACAGGCTAAATTTTGCATGAGCCCAAACTATGATTAACTGAATGAATCCACCTGCCCAGTGTCAGCTTTGGAAGCCATATTTTACTCAGAAGCTTTGAAGCTGACACATTTAGTGAATGGGAATTTGGAAAGAGTGGATTTCATAGAGAGGTGGAAGATTAGACATAACAACATTCTTTTCTCAGAGAGTCAAGGACATGTGACCCTGCACCTGGAGAGGAGTGTTTGGAGGGATGTCTCAGTTGGGACAATGGTGGATTGGGCCATATGATGGACTGGTGGGTGCAGAGGATGGGTTTTGAATTTTCAATTGGGAAAGGGGAAACCCGGAACTCTCAGATTCTCAGATTCCCAGATGTGCCAGTATGACTTCTTGAATAAATCCTTACTTGGATTAACTTTGTTTCTGAGTGCCAAATGAAATGGGGAGTTTTGTTGGAATGCTGACACCCAAATTCAAACACCACATGGACAATGAACTTGGAGACCGCATTCATATCAGAGGTGGGTATTCAGCCGGTTCTGACCATTTCTGGAGAACCGGTCGTGGAAATTTTGAGTAGTTCAGAGTTTGGAGAATCGGCCAATACCGCCTCTGATTGGCCCTATCCCCATCTCTTCTGTGCCCCCCATTGAGTCCCAGCTGATCGGCTGGGTCTTCTTTGGTTGCCCTGCCCAGGAGGATGGAGCTGGAAAGCAGGTTAGTGGTGTGCAGAGGTGGTCTTCAGCAGGTTCTGACAGGTTCTGGAGAACCGGTCGTGGAAATTTTGAGTAGTTCAGAGAACTGGCCAATCCCACCTCTGACTGGCCCTGCTAACCCCCTCTATTCTCCGCCTCCCATTGAGTCCCAGCTGTTCGGCTGCATCTTCTTTGGTTGTCCTGCACAGGAGAACGGAGCTGGAAAGCAGGTTAGTGGGGTGGGGAGGGATTTGGGAATGGGGATTTTGCAGTATCCTTCCCCTGCCATGCCCATCAAGCCACGCCCATGGAACCAGTAAAATTTTTGAATCCCACCACTGATTCATATCGCATCATAGCTGTGATAAGCTAATTTCACTTCCTTATAAGTCAGAATGGTGGAAGGGGAAACAGAACCTTGGAAACTCTGAAAGGACTGCTCTTCCCTCCCCATCTCCTTTACTGATTGAGAAACCAGGGAGGGTTTCTTCTGAACCTTTTTTTCACCCCACCAACTACAGGCAAGTCCTCGACTTACAGCGGTTGGTTTCATAACCATTCGATGTTCCAACCGCCCTGAAAAAGGTGACCTGCTTTCCACACTTAATGACCATTGTAGCATCCCTATTTTCACGTGATCAATATCCAGGCACTTGGCAACTGGGTCGTATTTATGACAGTTTTGCAATCTTCTGATGAGTAAAATCCAGATTTGCTTAACAACTGTGTTGCTAACAGAACCAGGGCGGTGATTCACTTCACAACGGGGGCAAGAAAAGTCACAAAAGAGGGCGAAACGCACTCAACCAATGTTTCCCTTAGCAACATATATTTTGGGGCTCAGTGATGGTCGTAACTTGAGGGCTTCCTGTGCGAACTCTTATCTATCCATTTCCTTGACAGTGTCTTTTCTGCCTGGTCTCCAAAAATCATTCCCACATTACAGCAATCTTCTTTACAGCTGGAGAAACTAGGGAGGGTGTCTTCTGAACCTTTTATCCCTCCTATCAACCAGCTCTGAGGGCTAAGCAGGCTGTTATCTGTCCATTCCCTTAGCACAGGAGTCGGCAACCCACGGCTCTGGAGCTGCATGTGGCTCTTACCATCCCTCTACTGAGACTCCCTGTTGCCGGTCGGCTCCACAATGGATAGGGCTTTAGGTTAGGACAGGTAGGGGAAAGAGGACGCCACGCTAGGAGGAGACTCTATGATGGGGGAACCGGACTTCCGGTCAGCAGAGGAAAAAGGATGCCGCGCTAGGAGGAGACTCTATGGTGGGGGAACCAGATTTTCAGTTGGCTCCAGAACTGAATGCGGGGGCTTCTGGTTAGGACCTTTGTCGCTCTTTGAGTGCTTAAGATTGCCGACCTCTGCCTTAGCAGCTTCTTTTCGTCCCCATCTCCCAAGGTCTTCCTCACATGCCATTGCAAACTCTGAGCATCAGCAACTGGCTGGTGGAGAAACTCAATTCCATATTTTAGGACTGTGACCATTTTGATCCCATCTCACACAACTGCCTCCTCTTCCTGCCTTGGCACTGTTGTCGGTCTTTGATGCAACCTAGAAGAAAGAATTCCACGTGCAACCCTCCTCCTCACACACACACACACACACACACACAAAACAGGGTTTTCTCCCCCACCCCTCACCTCATCTCTGTTTGTCCAGGCTGGTTAATTGCTGTAATTATGGCTATTAATCAACTGCCTTCTAAGCAGCCTAGCAAGAAAGCAGAAGATTGAATTAGACATCTACTTTTTGCTGAATCGGCTCCTTTCCTTCTCGGGGAGGAAGAATGCCTAGGGAAGCTGACAGCTGGGAGTAATCCCAGGTTGCCTCATTCAACCTCCTCGTCCTCCTTCCGTGCAAAGGCTGCTCAGCTGCAGAGTTTCAACCCGAATTGGCCGGATCGGATAAGGTCTGTTGCAAACAATTATATAAGAGACGCTCGCCTTCACAGCTGGGTGACAGGGTGTCAATGGTTTGCAGAAAAAGCAAGAGATCGCTGCTTTTTCTACTTCGGGTGGGTCACAAATGTATAGTAGGAGATGGCCAGGCTAGGCCCAAGGCAGGGAGGGGTCAGCAAGCGTATCATCAGCCTGGAGTCCTTGCATGCCCATAAGAGATCGAAGTCCGGCCCTTCCTTGACTCTTATGCCAGTTTACTTGGACCATAAGTAGTTCAGAATCTTGTAGAGAGGGTTAGCATGCAATATACTGAGCAATGTGGTGGCCTAGTGGTGAAGGCGCTCACCTCCCACTTGGAAGGTGGAGAGTTCAAGATGCTTCCTTTCCTCGGGTGCAAAGAGAAAATATTTGCTGTGAATTCCACATAGGTGCTAGGAAGGGCATCCGGCCAGTAAAGGCTCAGCTCTATCCAGTCCCCGTGACTCTACCCTGAATTTATTTGAACTGCCATGATTCCTGTTTTCCTGCGGTTGACAAGAATCTCCCCTCCCCTTCTCACTCTCTTACTCTCTCTCCCTTCCTTTCCTTCCTTCCTCCCTTCTTCCTGTCTTGCGTTCTCTCCCTTATTCCTTCTTTCCTTCTTCTCCTCTTCCCCTTCTTTCTCCTTCCCTCCCTCCCTTCTCCTTCCTCCCTTCCTTTTCCCCCTCCCTCCCTCTTTCTTTTATTCCTTCCTTCCTTCCTTCCTTTTCTTCCTTCCTCTCCCTCCCTCCCCCTTTCTTTTATTCCTTCCTTCCTTCCTTCCTTTTCTTCCTTCCTCTCCCTCCCTCCCTCTCCCTTTCTCATTGGCTCCAGCTCAGGGGAAGATAGAAAAGTTCCTTCAGTTGTGACAAAGCCCTTGGCCACCTGCTTGGGGGTGACCCAGGAATCTCATCCAAGCACCAGGCAAGCATGCCAATGTCTCCTGCAGTGTTGGCTCAGGGAGCAATGCACCATTTGGATGGTTGCTGGAAGCCTCCATGCACCAGATCCCAACAGCAGGCTGGCGGCCTCACAAAAATAGAAGTGACTAGATCTCCCCTCCCTTCCTCCTTCCCTCCACATACCAAATCTGGTTTCTGAATTGGCCCTTTTGCCTCAGGCACAGAATCAACATCTAAGCTTGTGGGGCAGGAAGGTAGACTTAAACCAGAGAAAATACTAAGCAGAAAAACCAAGATTAACACTTGCCAAGGTTAGGGCAAATGCTTGTGTGAACGCAGTCTGGGAATGACAAACTACTAGGCAAATTAAAATATTGTTCTGATTTGTTTTAGTTATTTAGATGCATCTCTGTCTATCTCTATCCATCCTTCCTTCCTTCCATCCATCCATGATGTTATATTATTTTATACAAAGAGAGAAGAGGAAGGAGAAAAATAGATCCATCCCTTTTCACCCTTTTTAATTAGAATTATTTGTACTTCATGTGTATTATTTTAGTCTTTGTTTTATACTTACAGCAAGTCAAACAATACAAGGTTTTTGCAAAAGTTAATGTCCAATGATTGCCATAGCTCAACTCGCTAGTTTGACTTTTTTTTTGTAATAGCTCCAACTATTATTGTGTATAGCACACTTGTTTATTTTCACTATTCACTATATTTGGGAATATAAACTCCAGAGAGACAGACAGACAGACACACACACACACACACACACACACAGAATCAGTGTGTGTGTGTGTGTGTGTGTGTGTGTGTGTAATGTCTGGCTTAAATTGATGACAATCCAGCCACTAAAGTTTATTTAAGAAACCGTGGCTTAGGCTGATGTGTAAAATCCCACTGAAGTCAAAGATGAATGCTCTTGAAATGGTTGCAGCCAGAAGTTTTAAACAATGCAGGTTGTAAACTAATGCTGTTTAAGCAAAAGAAAGAAAGAAAGAAAGAAAGAAAGAAAGAAAGAAAGAAAGAAAGAAAGAAAGAAAGAAAGAAAGAGCCAGTAAATCAAGTTTGGTAAGTTACTTACCACGTAAATAAATAAAGCTCTAGTCTAGGAAGTCACAGAGGCTAAATGCTTGTCTAGAAGACAGAATAGCAGAGTTGGAAGGGAGCTTGGAGGTCCTCTAGTCCAGCCCCCTGCTCAAGCCAGAGACCTTTTATCATTCCAGACAAATGGTTGTGTAATCTCTTCTTAAAAGCCTCCAGGGATGGAGCACCCACCACTTCTGGTGGCAATCTGTTCCACCGATTAATTGTCCTCACTGTCAGGAAATCCCTCCTGAGTTCTAGGTTGCTTCTCTCCTTGATTACTTTCCATCCTTATTGCTTCTTGTCCTGCCTTCTGATGCTTTGGAGAATAGCTTGACTCCCTCTTCTTTGGGGCAGCCCCTGAGATCTTGGAACGCTGCTATCATGTCTCCCTTAGTCCTTCTTTTCATTAAACCAGACATACCCAGTTCCTGCAACTGTCCTTCCTATGTTTTAGCCTAATCATCTTTGTTTGTCCAGGGGAGACAGGATAGCAGTCTTCCAATATTTGAAGAGAGAAGGAAGGGGGTCAAGCTATTTCCCAAAGCACCTGAAGGCCAGACAAGGAATAATGGATGGAAACTGACCAAGGAGAGATTCAACCTGGAAATAAGGAGAAACTTTCTGACAGTGAGAACAATCAACCAATGGAAGTTGCCCTTAGAAATTGTGGGAGCTTCATCACTGGAGGCTTTCAAGAAGAGATTGGACTGCCATCTATCAGAAATGGTGTAGGGTCTCCCTCTTGGGCGGGGGGTTGGACTAGATGACCTACAAGGTCTTTTCCAACCATTATCTGTTATCTGTTGCTCTTCTCTGCCCTCTTTCCAGAGTCTCAACATCTTTTTTTATATCATGGTGATCAAAGCTGGGTGCAGGTATTCCAGCTGTGGTCTTACCAAGGCCTTATAATGCTGTACTAACACTTCAGGTTCTCTTTCCCAGCCTCCTGCTTGAGCAAGAGATTCTGTACCATTCCAGAGAAGTGGCTGTCCAGTCTCTTCTTGAAACCCTCCAGTGATAAGAGCAGCCAAAACTCCTGAAGGCAAAAGCCATTCCCCTGGTCAATTGTTCTCACTGCAGGAAATTTCTCCTTAGTTCTAGATCAGATCTCTTCGAATGATCTTCCACCCGTGGCTTTTTGCCCTGACCTCAAGTGCTCTGTAGAATAGCTCGACCTTCTCTTCTCTGTGGCAGCCCTTCAAATATTGCAAGACGGCCATCGTGTCACAATAGGAAGAAGCATTCTTGATCATTGATCTATGGAGAAAGAAGCATTCTTGATCATTGAATCATTGCTAACCATTGAATCATGCTTGCCTCTTTTTAGACCTAAACTTTTGTATACTCTTTTTCAGTTTAAATGCTTTATTGTGTACCACCCAGAGTCCTTCTTGTGCGTCCAATCACACTTGACCAATATATTTTGTTCTATTCCTATTCCTAATTCTTTTCTCTCCCCTCCCTTCCCTTCTGTTCCAAAATGTGATCAATAAATCAACAAAACCAAATGCACAATTGCTTTCTACAATGAGCAATCTTGCCCCCACTCCCAATTCTGTTGAATCCTCCGGCCTATTGCATCAAATTGGCACCTCCAGCCTGACTTTGCAGCTGGATTATCTCTCCTAGCCTTTTCTCCGGAAAGCTATTTCTTTTCTTCCTTGAAAGATTGTCAGTTTCAAAGTTTCAGTATTACAGTCTGTGACAGGTTTGCTACAGAACAAATGAGGGTGACTTTTTTTTTCTTTTTTTGGTATTTCAAAGGATAATAATTAAAAAGAAAAGAAACAGGGAAGGTAGCAATTAGAAAGAACAGGAGATTTTAATAGCCAGGTAAGGATTACCCTGTTATCTTAAACAAACTACTCGTCAAAGGAAGAAAGCAGGTGTAAAGCTGCAAACACTCTTGCATTTTAAATTTTAGGTCATCTTCAATAAACAGTGAGAGGGAGGGAGGGAGAGGGAGAGGAAGAGAGGGAGGGAAGGAGAAGGAGAGAGCGCAGGAGAGGGAGAGAGGAAAAAAGAGAGAGGGAAAGGGAGAGAGGGGGAAGGAGAGAAGGAGAGAGAGAGGGAGGGAGAGGGAGAGGGGGGGAACTCTGGGCCCTATCCAATTAAAATGCAATTCAGTGGTGAGAAAAGTGATGTCCTATCACTTAGCCAAGAAAAAACAAATGCACAGGTATAGAATAGCTGGTCCCTGGCTCCATAGCAGAGACTGTGAGAAGAATCTAGAACACCTATCAGACAACTATTTAAGGATGAGCCAGCAGTGTGCTGTAACTGCCAAAAACAAACCCCCCAATAGATTCATTCCTAGGTCAACAAAGGGATAGCCTCAAGATCACACGAAGCGACAGCAGTACCACTTTATAACGCAAAGCTGAGGACACACTTGGAATAGTGCATCTCATTCTGGTCATCATGATACTAAAAAGACGTTGATGTCAACTCATAAAACATTCCTATGCCTGTTTTAGTAGTTTCCATTAAAAAAAAATGTGGGGAGGGGAGGAAGGAAATCTGGAAGAGCAAGAGTTTGGAAGCGAAATCTGGAAGAGCAAGAGTTTGGAAGCAAAAGTACATTCCGACACTTCTCTTTAAAAGAGTGTAGCTAAACTACCAGAGCTTTTGCCCACGAAAATATTTAATTGGAGAACGTGATTGATGATACACAGCCTGTGAAGGTGCTCAATTGGAGAATATGATTTATGACACCACCCGGGGGGAGGGGGGGAAATAGGGTCATAGGGGACTGTAAATGACGTAGGCCAGAGTTGGCTTCTTAAAGGGCAGGGCACTGCATCCACTGATTAAATGGTCAACTGTTTCATCTTTCTCATTACAGAGGCGGCATTTGCTGTTGGTGGTGACATGCTATGTGTTCAAATTATTATTATTATTGTTATTGTCATCATCATCATTATTATTATCATTATTACTTTTATTTATTAAACTTGAAACTCAGTCAACTGAACATTAAAAATGTATCACAAATACTAGTTGTTGTTATTCCACCCAATCAATATTTTACCTCCATAACAGTCTCGCATAGTGTCAGCCTTGAGAAAGAGAAAATGGAATTTTAAAAATACCAACTTTCGTTATGATCACATGTCAGTTTAAAAGTTATAACATGTCACTCTTATATGCTGCCAGTGATAACATAAAACTAATGTAAAAGATTTAATTATGAGGTTGTTGCTTTTTTAAAGAACATAATTCCCAGTTGGTTTAAAGTGCTTTCAGCTTGGCTAATGAAAAATTGTGAACACCAGTGCGATTCTTCAAAATCAGATTTTATTATATGGGAGGTCATATTTGTCATTTATTTATTTTTTATTTGTACTTAAGTAAATGTGGCTATATATCTGCCACTCCTTGGGATGGTTTTGATTCTTTTTTCCTTTGTGATAATTCTCAAATTTATACCCATTTTATTCTACGCTGAATCAAACAAAGGAGAGATTATATGATTCTGCTTAGAACATTAGCCTTGTTTTTACAGGGCAGTTAAATGAAAACAGCTACTACTCAATTATTACCAGTTATGCTGGAAGTGTTTTAAAGAACTAAGATCTTAAAATATTTCTCCTGAAGGCTATATCCAGTCATCACATACAAAATCCATACTGGGATTATTTTTAACATTTGAAAATACAGGACGACGGATGCAACATTTCTGAATGAATAAACACCTCCTTTCTCTTTGCTTTAATTTTTTTTAAAGTGACTTATGATGGATTAGTTCTTAATTATCAAGATACTCAAAATGTTTCTCAAATAGTTCTTGACTTACTACTAGAGGTGGGTCCGAAATTTCTGTTGCTAAGCGAGGCAATTGTGGTCGTAACTCGAGGATCGCCTGTTAAGTTATAACTGCTGTAAAGAAGATTGGAAGGCTTTCGTTTTTCTTTCCTTTTCTATTTTTCTGCTATTTCTTTTCATTTTTGTTTTTGTTTTGTCTTTTCCTTTTTTTCAGCTTTTTCTCTATTTTACCCTCTTCAATCGATCAATCAGAATAGAGCTGGAAAGGACCCCAAAAGAACGTTTGAGATTCTATTTTTTGAAGGAGAGAGTTGAATATTTTAGCAAACTGCAGTAGAACATAGAACAAAAGGGTAGGAAGGAACCTTAGAGGTCTTCCAGTCCACCCCCTGCTCAAGCAGGAGACCCTATACCATTTCAGACAAATGGCTGTCCAATCTTTTTGTAAAACCTCCAGTGATGGAGCAGCCACAACTACTGAAGGGGAAACGTTCCAGTGGTTAATGGTTAATTTCAATAACATAAGAAAGAAAGAAAGAAAGAAAGAAAGAAAGAAAGAAAGAAAGAAAGAAAGAAAGAAAGAAAGAAAGAAAGAAAGAAAGAAAGAAAGAAAGAAAGAAAGAAAGAAAGAAGGAAGGAAGGAAGGAAAGAAAGGACTGAAGGAAGGAAGGAGGAAAGAAAGAAAGAGAGAAAAGGAAAAAAGGAAGGAAGGAAAGAAAGAAGGACTGAAGGAAGGAATGAAAGAAGGAAGGAAGGAAGGACTGAAGGAAAGAAAGGACTGAAGATAGGAAGGAGGAAAGAAAGAAAGAAAGAGAGAGAGAGAGAGAGAGAGAAGGAAGGAAGGAAGGAAGGAAGGAAGGAAGGAAAGAAAGGACTGAAGGAAGGAAGGAGGAAAGAAAGAAAGAGAGAAAAGGAAAAAAGGAAGGAAGGAAAGAAAGAAGGACTGAAGGAAGGAATGAAAGAAGGAAGGAAGGAAGGAAGGACTGAAGGAAAGAAACGACTGAAGATAGGAAGGAGGAAAGAAAGAAAGAAAGAAAGAAAGAAAGAAAGAAAGAAAGAAAGAAAGAAAGAAAGAAAGAAAGAAAGAAAGACTGAAGGAAGGAAGGAGGAAAGAAAGAGAGAGAAGGAAGGAAGGAAGGAAGGAAAGAAAGGACTGAAGGAAGGAAGGAGGAAAGAAAGAAAGAGAGAAAAGGAAAAAAGGAAGGAAGGAAAGAAAGAAGGACTGAAGGAAGGAATGAAAGAAGGAAGGAAGGAAGGACTGAAGGAAAGAAAGGACTGAAGATAGGAAGGAGGAAAGAAAGAAAGAAAGAAAGAAAGAAAGAAAGAAAGAAAGAAAGAAAGAAAGAAAGAAAGACTGAAGGAAGGAAGGAGGAAAGAAAGAGAGAGAAGGAAGGAAGGAAGGAAGGAAGGAAGGAAAGAAAGGACTGAAGGAAGGAAGGAGGAAAGAAAGAAAGAGAGAAAAGGAAAAAAGGAAGGAAGGAAAGAAAGAAGGACTGAAGGAAGGAATGAAAGAAGGAAGGAAGGAAGGACTGAAGGAAAGAAAGGACTGAAGATAGGAAGGAGGAAAGAAAGAAAGGAAGAAAGAAAGAAAGAAAGAAAGAAAGAAAGAAAGAAAGAAAGAACTGAAGGAAGGAAGGAAGAAAGAAAGAAGAACTGAAGGAAGGAATGAAAGAAGGAAGGAAGGAAGGACTGAAGGAAAGAAAGGACTGAAGATAGGAAGGAGGAAAGAAAGAAAGAAAGAAAGAAAGAAAGAAAGAAAGAAAGAAAGAGAAAGAAAGAAAGAAAGAAAGAAAGAAAGAAAGAAAGAGAAGGAAGAACTGAAGGAAGGAAGAAAGAAAGAAAGAAGGAGAAAGAGAGAAGGAAAGAAAGGAAGGAAGGAAGGAAGGAAGGAAAGAAGGAAAGAAGGAAGGAAAGATTGATTGATTCTTGGGTGCTTCTCTGGTTAAACCCAACCGGTGAACCCCCTCTGGGATAATTCTTGCAAATCAATTCTTCTCTCCCCATCTACTACCTGGAGGAACTTTGGAGTTATGGATGGGGTTGGGGTTTGGTTTCTGGTTTTTGGTTTTGTTTTGCAAAGCAGGGCGGCTGATGAAATCTTTCCGATCAAACCCGCCCCTCTCCAAAGCTTTGATGCGAGATGCTCAGCTGCATCCTGGCTGTTTTGGAAACATTGCGCCTTCTGCAGAGGGAGATTGCTGCACACACACATGTACACACAGCCACAGCCACACACAAACAGCCAAGCACACACACACACTTATGGGAGGGGGACCGGGGACCTCTGCACGATAGGCTGTTGATGATCAGCGTGTGCAATTTGGAGACCCCTGGGGAGCCACCGGTGAGACTCAGTGGGAACTAGACCCAAAAAAATATGTTGTTTTTGTTGTTTTCCACAGGGACCTTTGACACCAAGGGAGAATTAGTGCGACCCACAGAGCACCGTCCTTGGAATAAACACAAACTCCAGTTTTCTTCCAGTCAGGCTGGGGGGGGGGGGGGAGAGAAACTCCTCCTGCCCAACTGGAAGGCTGGTGTTGATGACCCATCGGGTTTGCATCTGTAGCGTTATCAACCCTGGTTGAAAATCCAGAAAGATTGGCAAGCTTGGGGCAAGGTGGACAACCCCAACAACCCAAAAACAATCCTTCAGAGGATAATTCGATCTGCAGGAAAAACAACGGCTATCAACTTGCCTTCCATGGAGGGCCTGTATATCCTGCACGAGTCAAAAAGAGGGCTGTGCAAATATCTACAGGCAATATCTCACATCCTGGACATAAACTGGTTCCACTCCTTCCCTCAAAGCGACGCTTATGAGCCCTGCACACCAGAACAACTAGGCACAAGGGGAGCTTTTCCTCGAACACCTTCACTCTGCTAAACAAATAATTCTCTCAATGCTGTCAAATTACTTAGTAAGACTGTATTACTATTATTCTTCTTGTCTTTCCCATTACCTATCTCTTCCCACTTATGACTATAACCGTGTTGCTTGTATCTTTACAATTTATATTGTTTTATTTGTTTTCCTTTTGATTGCATAGTAATAACCTATGTATGATTTGATTCAGAGGTGGTATTCAGCCGCTTCTGACCAGTTCTGGAGAGCCGGTAGCGGAAATTTTGAGTAGTTCGGAGAACCGGCAAATACCCGCCTCTGACTGGAGATTTTACAGTATCCTTCCCCTGCCACGCCCTCCAAGCCACGCCCACAGAACCAATATTAAAAAAAAAATTGAATCCCACCACTGATTTGATTGCTTATAGTAACCTATGACTTATCACTTATCACGCTGACTGCTTCAGTGACTCCATCCAGCCCCTTTCTTTTCTGTCATCCCCTTCTTCTTCTTCTTCTTCTTCTTCTTCTTTTGCCCTCTATCGTTCCCAGCATTTGGCTCTTCTCCAAGAAGTCCGTCCTTCCTTCTCATGAGGTGGCCAAAGTCTTTGAGTTTCATCTCCAGGATCTGACCTTCTAAAGAGCAGTCACAGTTGATCTTCTCTAGGACTGACCACTTGGATCGCCTTGCAATCCAGGGGACTCTCTGGTGTCTTTTCCTCCAGCCCCAGAGTCCAAAGGCCTCCATTCTTTGGGTGCTCAGCCTTCCTTATGGGTCCCAACTTTCACAGCCCTACATTGCAACTGGGAAAACCACAGCCTTGACTATATAGTCAAGTGATCTAAATAAGCATGTTCCAAAATCTATCGGGTATGAAGGTTTAAAAGGCTGACAGGCCGAGAGACGCTCAGCTGATCAGGCCATTTTCAGTTCTGTTGAAAAGAATCAACTCGCTTCTGTTGAAAATACACGCACAAACACAAACACACACACACACACACACACACACACACATCTGTTTCCACAGTCCCTCTGGATTTCTGGCAACCCCAAAGAGGAAAGTAAACAAAATCTTTGCATGGAATTTAGCGGAGAGGAAAATAATAATAAAAACGGAACCAGGATGGTTAGTCTGGAGAAAAGAAGGACTAGTGAGGAACACGATAGCAGTCTTTCAATATTTGAGCAGCTGCCCCAAAGAAGAGGGGGTCAAGCTATTCTCCAAAGCACCTGAAGGCAGGACAAGAAGCAGTGGGTGGAAACTCATCAAGGAGAGAAGAAACCTGCAATTAAGGAGAAACTTCCTTAACGGTGAGGACGATTAACCAGTGGAACAACCTGCCTCCAGAAACTGTGGGTGCCTCATCACTGGAGGTCTTTAAGAAGAGATTGGACAGCCACCTATCTGAAATGGCATAGGGTCTCCTGCTTGAGATGCTTGGACTAGAAGACCTCCAAGGTGCCTTCCAGCTCCATTCTGAAATCTATATAAAGGAGCAAATACAGTCTGCAGTTCAGCTTTACCAATGGACCTGAAAGCGATGTATGCAGACGGTCCTTAGGCCTACAATGGTGCGTTTAGGGATCATTTGAAGTGACGGTTGTCATAAAACATTCCTATGTCTGTTTTAATAGTTGCCATTAAAAAAATGGGGGGGTGGAGGGGGAGGAAGGAAATCTGGAAGCGCAGTGCAGCAGTTTGGAAGCGGAAGTACATTCCAAGTCTTTTATCTTTAAAAGATTGTAACTAAACTACCAGAGCTTTTGCCTGGGAATATATTTAATTGGAGAATGAAGGTGCTCAGTTGGAGAATCTGATTTATGACACACCCAGGGAGCAAGGGAGGAAACAGGGTCACAGGGGACTGTAAATGACGTAGGACAGAGTTGGCTTCCTTTAGATTAATGCCAACATGTCGCTCCTAATAAATCTTTTGGATTCTTTTGAAGCTTGGCTCAAGAATCATGATTTATTTAGGGTGATTGTTGGAATCCTGACACAGGCGGCACTGCAAAAAAAAGGGACCTGGGACTGTCTTTTCTGCTGCATCCCCAGGGTCACGTGATCCAAAATTCAGATGCTTGGACACCGATTCGTATTTGTGACGGTCGCAGCATCCCTGGGGAGGGGGGGTCACATGATTCCCTTTTAGTGACCTTCTGACGAGCAAAGTCTACGAGGAAGCTGGATTCGCTTAACGACCATGTGACTCACTGAATAACTGCAGGGATTCGCTTAACAATCATGTCGTAAGATAGAGCCAAGCTCTTTTAAAAACTGCCCTGCTTAGCAATGGAGTTTTGGGGAAGGGTCAATTGCCTACGTAAGCCGAGGACTAATTTCGTGCCAACCTCTGCACATATCCAAGCAAGAAGGCCACACCTCGACTCTTGTCTAAAACTTTTTACCTTCATCCCCTACCTCTGCAGACTGTAAGGAGAAAGTGCTCTGCATGTTCTCAGAGGTACTCCAGTCTTTACTGTTCCATTTCTGTCCCTAAATCTCCAATAAAAGAGAAGGAAGGAAGGAAGGAAGGAAGGAAGGAAGGAAGGAAGGAAGGAAGGAAGGAAGGAAGGAAGAAAGAAAGAAAGAAAGAAAGAAAGAAAGAAAGAAAGAAAGAAAGAAAGAAAGAAAGAAAGAAAGAAAGAGAAAGAAAGAAAGAAAGAAAGAAAGAAAGAAAGAAAGAAAGAAAGAAAGAAAGAAAGAAAGAAGGAAGGGAAAAGAATAGAGAAGAGAATAGAGAAAAGAAGGGAAGGAAGGACGAGAAGAGAATACAGAAGAGAATATAGGAGAGAAGAGAATAGAGAAGAGAAGAGAAGAAAGGGAATAATGGAATGGGATAGAATAGAATAGAAAATAGAATAGAATAGAACAGAACAGAACAGAACAGAACAGAATAGAATAGAATAGAATAGAATAGAATAGAATAGAATAGAATAGAATAGAATAGAATAGAATAGAATAGAATAGAATAGAATAACAGTAGAATGGAATGGGATGGAATGGAGGAGAGAATAGAGAATAGAGAATAGAAGAGAAGAGGAATAGCAGAGTTGGAAGGGACCTTGGAGGTCTTCTAGTCCAACCCCCTGCTAAGGCAAGAAACCCTACACCACTTCAGACAAATGGTTGTCCAACCTCTTCCTAAAAACTTCCAGTGTTGGAGCATTTACAACTTCTGGAGGGAAGTCAACCCACCCATTAATGGTTCTCACCGTCAGAACTAGCTCTATAAATTTTTTTGTATAGTTCTGTTATTTCCCCCCCCCCCCCAAACTGAGAAGCAGGGCCAAAGAGACGCTGTGAAACCTCGATTCCTGTTGCTTTCCTCCACAACGTCTTCTAGTGTACATCACCAGCAGCCGTTCACTCTCCCTGCCCTCATGAGATCTAGAAGCTTATTCTCTTTAAGTGAATGATTTCCCCCCCCCCCCCGCTTCAGAGCTGCACCCCACTGTCTCTGGCAGCAAAGCAGAAGAGGATATCAGATTGATGTTCTTAGGGTGCCCCAAGACTTCCTCCCTCCCCCTCCCTCTACGCACAAATCCACCAGGCCACCCCACAAATCTGAGGGAGATGTCTGGCCTTGTTTTGTTTTTGAAAAACAACCTGTTTTTCTTTTCTTCTTCTTCTTTTTTTTTTAAAAAAAACGACAACAACAACCCTCGGATGACCACATCTTTGGCATCGTAGCTCCACACACAAGAGGAAGGGAGAAAAAGAAGAGAGAGCGCCTAAAACACACACACACAATTCCGATTCGAAAGCTTGGCACAATCCTGCCCTCCTCAACTGCAGAGGGAGATCCTATGGACGTCAATAAGCCGCCCGTTGCATTCCATGGGCATAGGACAGTGGAGCTGGCTACCATCCTGCAATGTTCCCTCCTTCTTTCTGGAGAGGGAGAGTAGTGCAAAGACGAGGGGTAGGATCGGGGCCTTCCCAGACCCTGCCTTATAACTCTACCCGGATAGTTGTGGTGGCGTTTGTTTATTCCTTATACGGCGAAATACCGGAGCACCCTGCAATTTTTGGCTGACTGCTGAGTACCCAAATCAGACCTCAAACACCCAAATATCAACTGGGTGCTGTAAGCCTCGTATTTTCCAACCTTAATGTCTTTGCTGCTATTGCTAGTAGTAACCTTTTTGGCGTTCATGCTACCTTTCTAAGAAAGGGTGAGCATCACTCTTCTGGAAGGACAACAATCTTAAAAGAGAGAGATTTGCACAAACACACAAACACACACACACACACACAGAATTGCAGAATAAAAGCATTTCTCAAACCCACCCCTGCAAACTGCAAAGCAACAGTCGAGGGTTTTTTTTAAAAAAAAAAAAAAAAAACAGAAAGGAACCCCAAATAGGAAGAAATTGCTATTCTTCTTCCTAGGTGCCATTTCCCTGCAGGGAGAAAAACTAGCCTGCCAGGGATGCCTTCCAAGTAGAAATCTAGCAAGTCAGGGTTGTTGTTTTCCTCAACCTGTCCTGTTTTTTTTCAGCGTGTGAAGAGGGTCTTCCTCTCTCTCTCTTTCCCTCCTTCCATCCATTAAACCCCCTCCCCAATATACATGCTTTCAATTATGATCAAAGGGAGGGATTTTAATGGTTCTCTCCAGCCAGCATTTACCGTGAGGGGTAACACCCGTGAGGCTTACCTGTATCCTGACGGAACTGGTGCATGGACTGTAAATCTATAATGTACGGAGACAGATGGGCATCCACCTGTCCGAGCACCACGCTGCCCCGAGCATCTTCTTTCAGGATGTTCTCGATGTGGTGGCAGACGGCCGCTGTGTAGGGCCTCCACCGGCTGTGCTCGTTCAGCCATTCCCACACCACCACCCGGGCCACGTTGCTGGGGGGGAAGCCCAACCCGTTGGCAAAGAGCAGCGCCCCCGGACCAGGCCTTGCCATGGTGGTGATGCCGCTGTGGCTGCTGTCTTCTGTGGGCCAGGCAGGGGAGGCTGGCAGGGTCCTTCTCGCCTCCTTGGGGTGCCCCAGGATGGGCTTAGGAGTAGTTCCCCCCTCCCCCGTTTCTTAGTCTCTTAGCGTCCAAACTGCAGCTCCATCCAGCCTTCGGTGAGATCCGACGACGGGACTTGTGCGAAGAAGTGAGGAAGCAACGATTGGGCAAGAGGGCCAAGATGCCCTGGGCAGGGAAGCGGCTAGTGTCCCAGATCCGGTCAGTTTCAAGCAGAAAAGAGGAATGGAGTTTTCCAGGTCCCTTTGAGGCAGGCGGGAAGAAGAATGTAGTGGAGAGGAGGCCAGAAATGCCCAAAGTCCATCTTTTCAGAAAGGCAGTTGGAAAGAGCAAGGAGGCTCAGGGGCCTATTTTTTCTGCAGCAGCTTTTTTTTTTTTTCAAAGGGGGGGGCGGGCAGGGAGGGGAAGGGGCAGCAGCGACCTCTCTTCCCTTCTGCTGAGAAATAGATGGGAGCTCTTCTTCCTAAGCTTTCGCCCAGGTGTTTAACCCTGGTTCCCAGCGGCAATCTTCAGCTTCCCCCCCCCGCCCCCCCCCGACTCTCTAGCTCTGCTTTGACGGACCCCCACCCCAAGGAGGGACCTACTCAAGCACCCTTCCGAGCCCCCCCCCCCCAGAATAGCTCCCCCCTCCCCGAGTCTCTCAGGGGGAGATCCGTCTCCGGTCAATCGCTCAGCTTCGGTCCGGAGGGGGAGGGTAGAGTTGGTGGAGGGTGGGTCTGAGTGAGGAAGGGTCTCCTCCTTCTCGGGCCCCGCTCAGAGAAGAACGGGGGGGGGAGCCCGCCCAGCGGGAGATTCGGCTCCTCCGCGAAGCCCCCTCTTCCTGGCCGCGCAGCTCCTCCTGCTCCTGCCGGCGAGACGGTATCACCCGCGTTTGGCGCAAACCGGTTCCCAAACCCGGTCTGGCTCCTGATGTGGAGGCGGGGAGGAGCTGGAGGACAAGCCTAGGAAGGCGGGGGGGGGGGCGGGGGGGGGGAGGAGGAGAGAAAGAAAAGCGAATGAGGAGGGGTTCAAATCCGGCGCTTCTCCGGATTCCACGGCGGCGACCATTCGCGGCTGCAGCGTTCTCCATCCGTCTCTTCCCCCTTTCTTTCTTTCTTTCCCCTCTTTCTCTTCCTTCCTCCCTGCCTCCCTCTCCCCTTCTCTCCCCGCACCTCTCTCTCTTTTTCTCCCCGTCTTTCCCTTTGCCCCCCCCCCTCTCAAATCTCTCTCTCCCCGCACCTCTCTCTCTTTCTCTCCCCGTCTTTCCCTTTCCCCCTTTCCCCTTCTCTCCCTTCCTCCCGGTCTCCCACTCTCCCTCTATCTCTCTCCCTCTCCCCCTTTCCCCCTTCTCTCCGGCCACCTCTCTTTCTCTTCCTCCCTCCCTCTCCCCACCTCTCCCGCTTTCTCTCCCCCTTTCCCTCCCTCTCTCTTTCCCTCTACGAACCCACCCGCCGCCTCCCCATCGCCCAACCCTCCCTCTCTTTGGGGTTCACAGTCTTCGGTTGGAATGAAAAGACCCTCCCTCCCTCCCCAGCTGCCTCCTCTCTGGTCGCCGGAGGTCCAAGCGCCAGGCACAAAAGAGGAGGCTGCGGGGGGGAGGGGGCGAGACGGAGACGAGTGGGCTTCCAGCGGGCACCGTCCGGATGGCAGGCGGGAGACCCCCTCCTCCCCCTCCGGCTGGGCTCTGCCCGCTGCTGTCTTGCTCTCTCTCCACCCCCCCACCCAAAGGCGCACGGCTGGCTCTCCTCCCCCCCCTTCTCAACCCCCTCCTCCCGTCAGGACGCCTGGCAGGCTGAGAGCGAGGGTGCCCAGGGGCAGGGAAGGAGGGAGGGGGAGGGAGGGCGGGGAGAGGGGCAAACGCCTCCCGCCGCTAAGGGGGCGGCCTGGAGTGTCGCCCACGCCCTAGAGCACCGGGAGCCCCCCCCTCCTCCTCCTCACCCAAGTCATCCGGACCCCTCCCCGGCTTATCGCGCGTGCCCCCCCCCGAGCAAGAATGGCGCAGGCGAGATGCTGGCGGGGGTGGGAAAAGGGGGAGGGGGTGACCGAGGGAAGGGGGGGAGGGAAAGGAGGTGGGGAGGGGAGGGGGGAATCCCTGGCCCGGAGGCGGCTAGAAACCGCAGAGAACCAGCCGCCTGTCCTCCCTCCTTCCTTCCCTCTCCCTTCCTCCCCCTCCTGCCCCTTCCCGAGCACCACGTCCCCCGCATGGAGCGATGCCAGCTTCTCACCCAGCCCTGCCGCCGCCCGAGCGTCGGGCTCGCCCCTGAGCCTTCGCAGAACGCCCCGCGAAGAAGTGGACAGGCCGATCCGTAATCTATCTGTCTGTCTGTCTGTCTGTCTGTCTATCTATCTATCTGTCTGTCTGTCTGTCCGTCCGTCCGTCCGTCCGTCCGTCCGTCCATCCATCCATCCATCCATCCATCTATCTCTCTATCTGTCTATCTATTCATCTGTCTCTCTGTCTATCTGTCTGTCTCTATATCTATTTATCTATCTGTCTGCCTGTCTATCTGTCTCTGTCTATCTCTCTATCTGTCTGTCTGTCTGTCTCTATATCTATCTACTTGTCTGTCTGTCTCTATATCTATCTATCTGCCTGCCTGTCTGCCTCTCTCTCTCTCTCTCTCTCCCTACCTGTCTATCTATCTATCGCTTTGTCTCTTTCTCCCTACCTGTCTATCTATCTATCGCTTTCTCTCTCTCTCTCTCCCTACCTGTCTATCTATCTATCGCTTTCTCTCTCTCTCCCTACCTGTCTATCTATCTATCGCTTTCTCTCTCTCTCTCTCTCTCTCTCTCTCTCTCAATCTCCCTACCTGTCTATCTATCGCTTTCTCTCTCTCTCTCTCTCTCTCTCCCTACCTATCTATCTATCGCTTTCTCTCTCTCTCTCTCCCTACCTGTCTATCTATCTATCGCTTTCTCTCTCTCTCTCTCTCCCTACCTGTCTATCTATCTATCGCTTTCTTTCTCTCTCTCTCTCTCTCCCTACCTGTCTATCTATCACTTTCTCTCTCTCTCTCTTTGTTCAAGGATCCCCTTGAGAGGGGCAGCCAGCCCCGTCGATCGACTCCGGCTCCCATCACCAAGGCTGGTGAGCTCTACCTGTCCTGTTCTTTATCACCCTCACCTGGTGAGGGTTCATTCAGGGTCCTGGCAGAGCAGGGGTTAAGTCAGCAAGCGCCCCCCCCTCCAGGTGGCTTTGGTGGGGCTCCAGAGCAGGAGCAAGGAACCAGTGGACCTCCAGAGGTTGCAAGTCCAGAGAGACTGCACAACCAGGAGGGTGGCCGAGAGAGGCAGTTCCTTGATCACTTTGGAAGTGATCACCATGATCACTTCCAAAGGTCCCTTGGGAAACCAAGAGGCTGACTGACCTGAGAGACAGCCCACTGGCCAGATGATGGTCCCTAGCTGGGTAATGAGACGTCTGCAAGAAGAAGAAAAAAGCAAGTTCAGAGAGCACTAAAGACCCTACAGTCCTCCTCCCCCTCTCCACACACCCCATCCCTTCTAGCACTGATGATGTAATCTAGTTTGGTAATTAAATGTTTGCAAGAAAACAGCCAAACACAGAGAGCACTAAGGACTCTACAGTTATTCAACTCCTCCTCCTCCTCCTCATCCCACTCCTCTTCCTCCTCCTCCTCCTCCTCCTTGCAAACATCGCTCCCTTCTAGCATTGATGATCTTATCTAGTTGGGTAATGAAACCTCTGCAAGAAAAAGCACCAAGCTCACAGTGTCCCAAGAAATCCCCCATCCTCCTCCTTCTCCTCCTC
This sequence comes from Hydrophis major, assembly GCA_033807585.1. Classification (NCBI taxonomy): domain Eukaryota; kingdom Metazoa; phylum Chordata; class Lepidosauria; order Squamata; family Elapidae; genus Hydrophis; species Hydrophis major. The sequence goes on along the minus strand of CM066339.1, from coordinate 4,217,277 downwards.
TCCAGACACCCCATCCCTTCTAGCACTGATGATGTTAACTAGTTTGGTCATGAAACATCTGCAAAAAAGCAGCCAAGCACACAGAGAGCCCCCCAACCCCCATTTCTTGGCCAAGAAACCCTCACAGCCATTCCAGGCATCTTGTGGTGGCGGTCATTTTGCCTCCCATATTATGGAAATATCCCTTGATTGATCTAGGAGGCCAACCATTGGCCCAGGTGCACAGCCCGACTATTTTAAAAGCACAAAAACCAACCTCAATTTGATTTTTAGACATAAACATTGGGCTAAAGAAGAAGGCTTGGATCAAGAGAAACTGATGGATGCTTCTCCAAAACGGTTTGGATTGATGCAATTGGTTTGCCTCCAAGGCACAATTTTGCAGCAAATGACATGGGCATCTTTGCAAGCATCTTTGCAAGCACCACCTGATCTGTATTTTTATTTTCTATTTAGAGCAAGAAAGGGCAAACAGGACCCCAAAGAACAGAGAAGGGGGGGATCTGTGTGTGTGTTCCCAGACCTTTGGTGCTGGAATTGACTGCTGGCATCTATGTACTCTATCTATCTATCTATCTATCTATCTATCTATCTATCTATCTATCTTCTAATTAACTATCCTATCATCATCTCTATCATCTATCTATCTATCTATCTATCTATCTATCTATCTATCTATCTATATTCTTAAGTTTTCGCGGGTACCCACATGTATGGTATTCAGCTTTGTTTGGGTATTTTCCCATGTCATTATAGTTGTGCTTTTAAAGTTGTAGCAATGTTTCGGTGTATATATATATATATATATACACACACATTCTCTCCCTATCATTCTATCTCTATATATCTATCTCTATCTCTGTCATCCAGCATTGTCTATCTTTTCTATCATCTATCTATCAATTATCATGTACTGTACTATTATCTATCTCTCTATCCTATCTATCTATCTATCTATCTATCTATCTATCTATCTATCATCTGTCTATCTATCTATCTATCTATCTATCTATCTATCTATCTATCATCTGTCTATCTATCTATCTATCTATCTATCTATCTATCTATCTATCTATCTATCATCTGTCTATCTATCTATCTATCTATCTATCTATCTATCTATCTATCATCTGTCTATCTATCTATCTATCTATCTATCTATCTATCTATCTATCTATCTATCTATCTATCCCTTCTAATTATCTATTTATCCTCTATCATTATCATTATTTCTATTTGTATTATCTATCATCTATATCTATATTTAACTATCATCTATCACTCTATTATCATATCTATCATTATGTCTGTCTGTCTGTCTGTCAATCAATCATCTCCCCATCTGTCTTTCAACAAGCACAGTCCATGGGGAAGCAGGGAAGGAAGGTCACAAGTCACAGTAATAGGACCATGGCAAAAATGGTCATAAAATCATAACCACACAACAATAATAAATTTTCCAGTCCCTATTACAGTTGTAAATTAAGGACTATCTATAATTCCGGAAGCCAGCTGTGGGTTGCACAAACACAGTGACAGAGAGGAGCAGGAAATCTGCACAAGAAACTGCACTGCTCATTTATTCAAATCCAAAGGTGTCATTTAATTTTGCCTGCAGGAAAAAATTAAGAGAAACCTACACTCTGGTCTCTTTCCCTTCCCTCAGGTAATTCCTGCACCTTTGCTTTCTGAGCTGATGCAAAACCACCTCCATTTTGTGGGACAAATGGGGGTGTTTTGTTATCCTTGATTTTTTTTTTCCCAGATTGTGACTCCTGTTGCTGTTACTTTGGAAAGAAAGAAAGAAAAAAAAAACATACCAATTCAGTGCCCCACATCTGCAGAGGTTAGGAAGACCTCCGTTTCTGCAGAAGGGGGAGATCCCTTCAGCCCCAAGTGCTGGCTTCTGACGAGATTAGACCATGATTAGACTCCACACACAAAACGAGGCCAGTAATAATTGTTTGCATTTTCCTGTAATGCGCTAAGACTGAGGATAAGATGAAGGATGAGCCAGGAGGCAAAGGAGTGAGTCGTAGCTCTTTAGCGCCCTCTGCTGGCCCCAAGTGGCCCACCATTTCAGTAAATAAAGATAACAGAGATTTAAAGCCAGAAATATTTCTGTTAGGTATAATACTAGAAAGCTAGGATAGAGGGACTATATACTTAATGCTACATATATTGTCATGCCCCTGTCGGAATCTGACTTGGAGGGGGAAGCTGACAGGGAATGGGAGTGTGGCTCCATTGGCTTTGGAGGAAACTGGGGAAGGGCAAACTCCGGCTGGGCAGAGCAGGATAGAGGTAGAACAAGGGAGAGGGAGTTCAGAGGAAGATCCAGGCCCACCTCCTCTTCATCATAGGGCATGCAGGGAGGAATGGATAAGAGAGCAATGTGGGTTGCATGGCTTACGGGGGAGGAAAGGGCCCCAATTCCCTTCATTAGCTACAGCTGGGAGCACAGTGCATATAAAAAATGGAAGTTGTGTGTGCAGCAGACTGCTGGGAGCAAATGTAACTTTATTTTGTATCATCGTGGCTTATCTGTGTTCCTGGCATCTTCCCAACTGTGTGAGTTTTGCCGTGCTTTCAAGTTTGAAATTCCTGCTCCTGCCCTGCCAAACTTCAGTTTGGTTTGTTTGGATTTTAAGTTACAGTTTGTGTTTACCCTGTTTTGGACTGAATTTTCTACAGGCAAAGGCTGTTCCTGGGAGAGTTTTTCTCTAGCCATTGGAGGCAAAGTTGGGGGATAATAAAGGGACTCCTACTGATTATCAGACCGTGTTGCCTTTGTGCCATGCCCCTTTGGGTCATCATATGTATTGACAGCAGTGAGAATTGTCTTGGTCCAATATTGGAAAAATGAGAACACCCCATCAGATGAAAGCATAATTTGGAAAATATTGGATTGTGCAGAGATGGATAGATTGACACTGAAAATAAAAAATAAAGGAGATAGAGTGTATTATTTAACGTGGGATAGATTTGATCAATGGTTAGATATAAGAGGTAGAAGTTAGATGAAGAAAGATTATTGTCATGTGCTTGTAAAAGATGAATGTTGTCTATGACTATAAGCATGCTAATGTAATGAACATGATCATAAATAAGCTAATATGAATATAGTTATAATTACCATGCAGATTATTATCATTATTAGTTTGCTCTTTGTTGCTTTTTTGGTCAAATGAAATGCCTGGATAATACACTATTTTCAAAATATTTACATATAAATAAAAAATACTAAAAGAAGAGTAAATAAAGATAACTTAAAACTGGCATTACAGATCTAAAAACATCACCCTTCGTAAATATTATACAGAAATACTGAGCCACCGCATCCACATTCAAGCATGGGACTTATTATATCGACGGTTGGGCAATAGGAGAAATTAGAAATTGGAAAAATACTACTGTGTATGCCCAGGGGTGGGATTCTTCCAGTTCGCACCTATTCACTAGAACTGGTTGTTAACATTCTAAACAGTTCGGAGAATCGGTTGTTAGAAGACATTACTGGCCTAATCCTGTAAGGAAGGCAGGAAGGAAACATTCTGGTGTTGCTTACAGAAACTGCCTCTCCGTTAACCCTTGTTACATTCTTGGCAGGACTAGACTTCCTGTCTCAGGAACTTTTCTGGAGTTTTTTTCCCCTCCTTTGCTGGTACTTTGCTTGTGTGAAGGGACCATTCAAAGTTACAATGGCACTGAAAAAAAGTGACTTATGACCATTTTTCACACTTACAACTGTTGCAGCATCCCCATAGTCATGAGAGGCCAGTTGAGGAAATGCATGCCTCGATGTGAGGGATATTGAGTTGGCCACACCCAGCAAATAACATGACCACCAAGCCACGCCCACCCACTAAGCCACGCCCACATAACCGGTTGTTAAAAATTTGAATTCCACCCCTGTATATGCCTTATGTTTAATATATTATTGTACTGTATACTATGATGTAAGCAAGTTGACCCAAGCAACACTTATGTATGTTAAGGAAAAATATATAAATGAACTGTTACAAAAGAAAGAAATACAACTTCACAATGGCCTCCTTGGGAGGTGACTCAAATTCTACCTCCAATCCTTTGAACCTCACATAGGAGCAAAAGTCTCATAGTCTGATATTATTGGGTAGCTGGTTTGACTATTGTTCTCCGTCCACCAATCAGGGGACACAAAACCAGACCCTCATTTGAATGCAAGCTATATAAGGGCACGCCTGGCGCAAGACCCTCCTAAGACCAAGAGGAATGAGAAAGAAGCGCTACCTAAAATCCTGGCTCTTCTCAGAATGCAAAGCAGGGCTTATTTGATAAGTAGCAGGTGGAAGAGGAGGAGTCAGAAAAGGAAGAGGAGCAAGGTGAAAAGGAGGAGGAACACAGTGAAAATTAGGAGGATCCGAGAGAGCAGGAGGAGGAGGAGGAGGAGTCCTCTGAGAAGGAGAAGGCCTTGGAGGACTTTGGTCAGAAGAAGGAAGAAGTTACCGGTCAGATCCAAGAAAAATATATGCATCATAAGATTCCCCAAACGAGGTTATCGGATGAATTGCCCTCTCATGGCCTGGTGTTTTGAACGGTGGATACGGGGTGGCAGGATTCCATTCCAGGTGGCCAAACCTCATCCATCATGTAAGAAAAGTGGCCCCTGCCTTAAGGTGCCCTTCCGAGCTAGGTGTAGGTCCAAGAAGAAGTCCCACGCCCAACCTCGGCGCTGCCCAGATTTCCTACGTGCAGCCTTGAGGGAGATGGCCAAGAAGGAAGGGGCCAAACGGACGTTGGCATTGGCAGCCAAGAAGCGAAGGCACTACTCAGACAACGAGATCTTCTACAAGTTGGCCAACACTCTGTCGAGAAGAGAAGAAGACAATGCCGCAGGGAGATCGGAGGGGTTACCCCTCAAGATATCTGAACCAACTGGAGGAACTTAAAAGACACGTACCTCTCTCTTCTTTGAAGAACGTGCAGGAGAACCAACATAGAAGAGAGAGAGAGAGAGAGAGATACATCAAGATCCTGCTCTACTCCAAAGATCCAGCAACCTTCAGGAGACGACCTGGGCTGATCTTTCAGTCCTGCATGAAGGACCTTCTCCCTGAACCTTTCCAATTAGTTGTATCTATAGCTGGAAGACAAAGAAGAAGCAAGAACACAACTCAAGGAGAAACCAACTCCCTCGGTCCTGACTGCAATGAGATTATTGTTGCCAGCGGTGGTCTCCTGTTCTGAACCACTCAAGGAATGTTTTTTTTTTTTTTTTGGGAAATATAAATAAAACTGGATCTTTTACAGCATGGACATTGCATCGTGGGATACTCAGGGGCAGTGGGGCGGGTGTGTTTGTGGTTAGAGGCTCTTCCCCCTACGTTGAGTTCAGGAAGAGTTTTAATAATTCTGTTGAAACTTTGCAAATCTCAGTGCAAGTTTTCGTTTGCAAGATCCGAATAGGTGTGAAGGCAATCAGGTCATTTTGTCTTGAAAAATCTGCTCAGCACAGATAGTCCTTCACCTACAACATGTTCATTTAGTGGCCAAAGTTACAACGACACTGAACCAGAGGTGGTATTCAGCCGGTTCGGACTGGTTCAAGAGAACCGGTAGCGGAAATTTTGAGTAGTTTAGAGAACCGGCCAATTCCACCTCTGACTGGCCCTGCTAACCCCATCTCACCTCTTCTCTGCCTTCCATTGAGTCCCAGCTGATCAGCTGGGTCTTCTTTGGTTGACCTGCACTGGAGAACGGAGCTGGAAAGCAGGTTAGTGGGGTGGGGAGGGAAGGGGGATTTTACAGTATATCCTTCCCCTGCCACGCCCACAGAACTGGGAGTAAAAATATTTGAATTCCATCACTGCACTGAACTATAGGATAGGATAGGATAGGATGGGATAGAGAATAGAAAAAGAGTAGAAAATATGGAATAGAATAGAATAGGAACTTTACTGTTACTTTAAATCAGCATACATTAAAGTGGTCCTCATACTTATGACTGTTGCTGCATCTAAAATTCAGACACTTTGCAACTGGGACTGACTCATATTTATGATGGTTGCAGTGTTTCAGGGTCACGTGACTTTTGGAACAAAGGCCAATACGGAAGCCAGATTCACATAACCATGTGACTAACTTAACAAATGCAATAACTGAAAGGTCGTAAAATGGAATAAAATTCACGTAATCGGTTAGATTGCAGCATAGATTTATTCAAAGCTACACAGAAGAATCTGGTCAAATAAATTCAATATTAAATTGGCATAAAGGTCAATGGAACGCAGGATTTGGAGCATTTGTGGCAACATAAAGACTCTAAGCTTATGATGTGCTTAACTCCACGCCCCCAACCCCCAGCTCTGCCTGTCCTCCTCCTACACTTTGGGAGTTGCTATACACATCATTTTTTTTTGTATTTTTCTCTTTAGCATTGGCATTGAACTGATGCAATGTTTTGGTCTTCCTTGCCCCAATTGTTGAGCAGATTCTTTCCAAACTGAATTTACAACTCCGTGTTGTGCCATCCTTTGCTTTTTGAAACTTAAATCCAGCTGTTTTAAGTCATCTTTCCCTTTCTCCATCTCAAAATGTTAAAACACCCCAACCCTCTAGTTAAAGGTAAAGGTTCCCCTCGCACATACGTGCTAGTCGTTTCTGGCTCTATGGGACAGTGCTCATCTCCGTGACAAAGCCAAAGAAGAGCCAGCACTCTCCAAAGATGCCTCCGTGGTCATGTGGCTGACATGATTCAACACCGAAGGCGCACGGAACGCTGTTCCCTTCCCACCAAAGGGGTCCCTATTTTTCTCCTTGCATTTTTACATGCTTTTGAACTGCTAGGTTGGCAGAAGCTGGGACAAGGAACAGGAGCTCACACCGTTACGCGGTGCTAGGGATTTGAACCGCCGACCTGCCAACCTTTCTGATCAGCAAGCTCAGCGTCTTAGCCACTGAGCCACTGCGTCCCTTCTGCAGGGATTACTAGATGGATTTCTTGAGAAGGCGGCTCTTGCTAGTCTCATGTCACTCAAACTAAGAGCAGGTCATTAGAAGATTGGGGTTTTTGGGGGGTGGGTTTGATTTTGCAACCCCTCTGGGTCACTCATGACTTGGATACAGGTAGTCTTTGAATTCCAACAATTGAGCCCCCAAATTTATGTTGCTAATTGAGACATTTATTAAGAGACTTTTGCCCATTTTACGACCTTCCTTGCTCCAGTCGTTAAGTGAATCCTTGCAGCTGTTAAGTTAGGAACAAGGAATGGGAGCTCACTTCGTTACGCGGTGCCAGGGATTTGAACCATCAAACTGCTGACCTTTCTGACCGACAAGCTCAGCGTCTTAGCCACTGAGCCACTGCATCGCTCCCCCTCTAGTTGGGCCCACCTAGATTCATCCTATTGATCCTAAAATGTTAAATTTTAACTTTTTCTTCGGGAAAAGAATTCACAAGACAGCATGTTGCATTGCAAAAGATCCTACTTTTATTGGGATATTGAGATAGGATATCCTTGAGGAACGGGGAGTTTGATAGGACAAGAGTTATTATTTCATTGTCGCTTTGATATGATGGGAGATCTGCATCGTCTTGTTCTTGTGGTGCTACTCGGTCTTCTTTCTCCAGGTGGCAAGATTTCACTGATGGTTCAAATGATGCTTTCCTCCCCTTTTAAGGATGGATAAATACTAATTTCATCAAAAAAAAAAAAAACTGGGCACAGGATTGAAACCTGATTGCAGATGGGACTCCCCAAAATTACTGGATCTTTTGTAGTGGTTAGTAGCTTCTTGGTTTTCTATTCTTCTACCTCGGCTCTTCTTGAAGCTTACTTGCCATGCCGAGAAGAAGTTGAGGGCCAATCGTTTAGCTGAAAGCTTCTTGCAATTCATTGGCAGTTGGTTGGGTTATCCCAGGAACATGGGAAGCTAAGTCACCCACCTCTCCATCAGCAGAAGACCCGTCGGCATCTTCTGATACGGAGGGTCTATTGGCCAACTTGTAGAAGATCTCATTGTCGGAGTATCTTCTCCTCTTCCTGGTCGATTGCATCACCCACTTAGCTCGTTTCTTTCTGGCCACTTCCCGGAGTGTGGCTCTCAAAGCCCCTCGGACGATGGGCTGGGGCTTTTGTTGCCGGTCAAGCCTGAGAGAGAACTTCTGGTGAGTGTCAGCTATGCAAGGGATCAAGGAATGTCTATTCTTGTGCAAGGCAAGGATGTCGTCCCGCATCTTTCTGTTGAAATACCAGGACACCAGAGGGCAGGAGGTTAAGTAGCTGCTTCTGGGAAACCTTATAATACACATGTTCCTCTTGGGTTTGGCATGGATCTTGCCACGTTTGGTAACAATCTTGGCTGGTTTGTTGGGCCGGGTCCTTCTCAGAACATCGCTCTTCCTCTCTCTTTTGACAACAGCCATGGCTTGTGATGTTGACATCAGCCCAACTTAAGCTGACTCACCTGGGAATGATGGCCAGCTCTGAGCCCTGCCCTTATATAGTGGTCAGTATTCAAATGAAGGAGTGGTTCCAGATCCTCTGATTGGTTGAAGCGGAACAATAGGCCCTTTCCCCAACAATGCCATCTATGAGGTGTTGGCCACGATGCAACCAAACTTGAGCAGCTGTTAAGAAAGAGATTGAAGGTGGAGGATTTAATGGGTCGCTTGCAAAGCTCTTGCCCATAAATTCCGTTGGCATAACTTAGTGTGGCTGTTACTCCACTTCCTTGTTCTGTTCCTCTTGTACCGTGGGGAGGGTCTGAATTGAAGCCAGGTCATTCGAAGGATTTTCAGCCAAAGGGTGTGTTTTTGTAGATCTGCAAAATTGGAAAGTTTTTTCACTTGTTGAGCTACAACTCCCAGGAACCCCAAGCATCCCGTCAGGGGCAGAAGAGTGCTAACAGTCATAAATATGACCACATCTGGTAACTGTCCTAGTCTTCACTGAGCTTTGCTCACTTCATTTTCCTGTCAAGCACAGCTATCTTAAGCCTTGATACATTAGTTTTCAGATCCAGTGTGCAATCTAGCTGACATTCGTTGCAAATCATTGGCGTCAGTGTGGCACCACATGCATACAAAGGTACATGAGCATCCATGTCATCAACCAGCACATTTATAACATCAGAAACATTCCTGACGCAGATCCTAGATATATATGTAAATAGCAACAGCAATAGCACTTAGACTTATACACCGCTTTACAGTGCTTTACAGCCCTAAGCAATCAAGGAAATCTCATCTTCTTGAATCATTTAGTAAATGCATTGTTTCTGTTCTTGCATCCTTCATATATATATATATATAATTATTTTCATTATATATATGCAAGGGGTCGCGGTGGGTCAATGGGAAAAGAAGCTGAGCTGGTCAATTGAAAAACAGACAGCCTGGGTTTGAGACCCAGGTGCCGCATGATAGATTGAGCTCCCTGTTCCTTGCTTCAACTCCTAGCAATTCAAAACCATGCAACTGCAAGTAGATGAATAGGTACCACCTTGGTGGGAAGGTAATGGCATTCCATGCCCTTTTGGCATATAGCTGTGTTGGCTACATGACCGTGGAAAATGTCTTCGGATAACACTGGCTCCCTTGGCCATGAAACGGGGAGAGCACTGTTTGCCTTAAAGTCGGACGTAAGCAGAGAGTGAAATATCATCAGGGGAATTCACTGGACAAAGCAATTTTGTTTGGAAGAGTTAATGGTAAAAGCAAAGTAGGCTGCCAAAGAACATGGACCATCAAAGTTGACATCAGCCATTAAAAATGACACTGGCCAACAACTCAAAGAAAGTTTGTAGAGACCTGGCTCACAGAATAAGAGTGGGACGTGATTGAGTGGATATCTTCTTCTCCTTCTGCTTCTTCTTCCTCCTCCTCCTCCTCCTCCTTTTCCTCCTCCTCTTCTTCATCATCAACATCAATATCATCATAATATAACACATCTCCATGAATCATGTAACAAGCATATCATTTATGTCCTTTCATCCTTTACCTGCTATTCTAATTGGACTGAACCACCTTCTTAAACTCCGTATTTGCCCAAACATTCCTCATTCAAGCCGAATCACATTCTTGTCCATTTCTCAGAAGCAACAAACCCACAATACCCTTACCCTTAACAACTGAAGAGCAAGGATTGAGTTGCATGCTGTCAGCCCAATACCGTCGGAATTTGATTCATTTGATCAGGATTTTGACAAAATATTTTCCCAGGCACAAGAAACAAACCCTTCACATTTCCCAACAGGTTTTGCATTCAGCCCATTGACCGTTCTCCAATTGTCAATCACAGAATGGAGCCTTTACGCAAAGACATGAAAACGCATCTTAACACCATTCTGGAAGCAAATCACATCCGTGTTCATTACAGCCTTTCATACATCTGGCCTTACCATTTTTTGATATTTCCGCACCATTGGTGATTCCCCCCTTCTCATTGTCCCCCTCCCAGAATGAACATTTACAGCATTCATTTCAATTTGACATGACCAGTTTTTCCCACACCGATCTCCAAAAAACCCTCCCCCCCCCCCAAAAAAAAATCCCATCTGTCTTGAATGTTTGACTCTCTCCATCCTTCTTTGCTGACTTCAAAACAAATCACCTGGCAATTTTTTGGCCTCTTTTAATTCCACTTTTATTATTCACCAGAACGTTCTCTTTGGATTCAGAAGAATGAAGGCAGAAGTCATAAGGAGAGTTAGACTCACAACTGGTTGGGTTTCAACCTTGGGTTCTTCCAAGTCTTCTCGCAAACTTATTTGGAAACATCACAACTACATTTTACCAGTGGTGGATAAATCAACAACAGAAGCATGCCCAGATCGAACTGAGATTAGTTTTCTGGACAAGGGACGATTCATGGACATTGTAGCCATAACTAGGTCTTGCTATAAAATTATGGTCCTTTTGAGCCCAGAGTTGGAAGGGACCTTGAAAGTCTTGTAGTCCAAACCCTTGCTCAAGCAGGAGATCCGACCTAGACCATGCCGGAGAAAATGCCTGTCCTATCTTTTCTTTAAAACCTTCAGAAACGATCATCCATGGGGAAAAAAGCACAATACACTTAAAACAACTTGCACCCGTCTTAAGTGAAAGCCATTCAAAAATTTCTTGAACCCCCCACAAAAGTTCATTAACTATGGCACCAATGAAGCCACAAATCCAACCACAGCTGTGCCTGGACCTTCACGGTGGTGAATAAGCTACAGGGCCAACGTGACAGATGGAATTATGAAATGAATGGAGAAATGATTCATCCGGGTAGATTAAGCTTAACTTTAACTGGCATTGTTTTCATTTGTTGTTTTGAAATTGCCACCTGTCACCCTGACAACCCTTTCTGGGGGTCTTCCCAGCCCTACTTTCCTAGCTGGGAGAGAAGACGGGGTTCCTGATTCTTGCATAACATTGTTGGATTATTCTTGGCTTGATGGGAATTATTGTGTCTGAATCTGCCCATGACGGCTTAACATTAGGAGCACACCAGGATTTCGGGATCACGGCCCTGCCTGCTACCTTCTGTATGGGTGTTGCCCTCCGGGGGTACTTCAAGAGCCCCAAGCAAAGAAGTGACATTGTAGACGTGGCCAAGCTCCATCTCTCTGCTGGCATGGGGCAACTTGGCATGGCCAACTCGCTGCGGGACAATGCAACAATTTGCTGTATTTTATTTTTTTTAACCATTTTAACTTTTGTCATTTATATTCCATTTCCTCCCTGCTTCGGCCTCCTTTCTTTAATGAGTCCTCTTTGGTATTAAGTATAACTCTTGTCTCGCAGTGAGTTTTCTTGTGGCCAGTTGCCTTTTAAGACTCCACCTCTATAGCTGTGGGATGAAAGCGAAGTAGGAAGCCCAACCAATCTTCCATCACAGGGCTAAGAGCTGGAGTGGGGTGATGGCGAGAGGTGGCCCCAGAGGCTCTCCTCGTCTACGAAGGACAGAAGAAAAAAGCTGGAAGGGGCTGCAGAAGCCCCTTCTCCTCCAACCTTTCCCCCCATCAACTCCTAACCTAAAGAGACCGCAAATTTCAAGGGTAACCCCTTTTTACTTGCGAACGTCCATTCCAAGGGAGGCCTTTTGGGTTTCAGGCTCACCCCCCCAACATAATAAAATAAAATCCCTCTGTGCGCTTGCCGGGGTTTGCTCTTGGAAAGCCATGCCAAAGAAAAGACCTTTTTAAAACCGTTTTTATTGTAAGAAAATACACAGTTTGAAAGAGTGAATAATGCAATATTTATGACCAAGATTATCGGGGATGGGAAAGAAAGGGAAGGTCTCAGGGGCAGCAGGGGGCAAAGGTCAAGGACCAGGAAGAGAGCAAGAGAGGGGGGGGGGAGGAAGGTGAGGGTCAAGGTAATGTGATTTTGATAGACAGTGTTCAACTCCAAAGATTGACTTGGAAAAAGAGGCAGGACTGGGGGGGAGGTTGAGGCCAGGGAGGGATGGGGGGGGGGTTTCGACATGGCTTGGAATGGGATCGAGGGACAGGAAAGTAGGTAGTAAAAAAACTTCTGATCAGAGAAACAGTTAAAATACAATATGAAAATAAGTAAATTTCTCCTTAAATTTCCTTCTATACACAAAATACACAATTTTGAGAAGGCCCAATTTGTGCTCTGGGAATCCTCTGGCCTCCTTTTTTTTTTTTTTTTTTAAATTTTATTATTATTATTATCATCATTATTATTTATTTATTATTATTATTATTTTAAGTGTATTCACATCCTCTGCGACAGCAGAAAATGATTATGATACAATCAAGAATGTGCCAAAAGCCAAGGCCAAACTGTACCCCCGCACCCACCCCGCTGGCCCGGCCTTGCCCTTTCCAAAATAAAAAGATAAAAAATTAAAAATTAAAATTAAAAAAAAAAGAAAAAAAAAAGAAATTCACGCTCTCCCTCTTTCCACCCCCCCCACCCTTCCTCCCCACCCACAACGAAATGTCGACCATTGATATGTACACCACAATTCAGAATTCGTCATTATTATTATTATTATTATTATTATTAATTATTATTATTATTATTTCTGCAAAAGGTATCAAATTTCTTGATTTCTTCCTTAAAACGGTTTGATTATTTTCCACGGAATTTTCTTTTATTCCTGTTGAATCAAGACTGAAAAGGAAAATGAACTAAAATAAAAAAGCAAACGGTAACAAAATTTGAAAAAAAAAAAATAATAATAAAAAAATAATGGAGCAGCTAATTACGGTAAGGCTGCGAGATCTCCAGGTATGTTATTTTTATTTATTTATTTTTCCTCTCCCCTTCTCTCCGGGGGGAAAAAAAGCAGAACACTTCTGTTTGTTTCTTTTTAAATTTTGTTTTTTCCGGAAATTAAAAAAAAATAGAAGAGAAATGCTTTTTATTTGGAGTGGCTTTTTTTTGTTTTGTTTTGTTTTTTTCCCTGGGTTCCTTCTGAAATTTTTGTTGGCTTCTTTCTTGTTTGGCTTGTGTGTGTGTGTGTGTGTGTGTTTTTATTTTTATTTTTTTTTCCCCATTAGTTGGTGGCCATCCAGGAATTGATTGTGCCCGAAAACTTCCCTTTTTTGTGGGTTGACGTGGTTGATCGTTGGTTGGTTGGTTGGTTGATTGGATTCATAGGAATGGTTTCCAAAAGTTTGCACCAAAAGGTTAAATCGGAAAAAAAAAAAATTAAAATTAAAAAAAGGAAAAAAAAAAAAGAAGAAGAAAACCAAAATGGCTTGCACAGAGACATTTGATATTGTGAGGCATTATGAGTTTCCAGAGGCAGCCAAGCATGGTCCTGCTCCAAACAAGATACTCGGTGGGAAGGTGGGAGGCCCTGATGGATTAAAATTATACAGGCACTAAGTCCGACGGGACGTCAGTAAGAGACAGAAAGAGAGAGAGCACGGCGGCCATTAACTTGGGGACCGGGCACGGGGTGGTGGGAATGTTGGTTTGAGATTCCTTTTTTCTCTTTTCTTTTCCTCCTTGGTTTGCATTTTTGCTTGGTGGTTTCGGTTTATTCTTTTGGGGGGTGAGGTGGGGGTGGGGAGGAAAATGGCCAAAGGAATTTAATCTCATCTGTAGTCTTCCTTAGGAAATTCTAATGTCACCAAGTTTCCGAAGCCCATCCGTAAGCTCTCCATGTCAAAAGTTTCAATCTCTCGTTCTTGTCTTTCCAACAAAACCTTGATCTTCTCGCTACGTTCCTTCTGCAAGGCAGCCAACTCCTCTTCAATCTGGAAAAGGGGGAAGAAGAGGGGGAGGGGAGGGGAGGGGGAGGAGGAAGAGAAAGTGAGGTGGGGTGTGGAGCAGCAGTGGGATCCTATCTGTCCCAATACGGGTTCAGTGATCGCGCGTGTACAGCTTTCCCCACACCAGCTGAGGCCTGAAGTGCCAATCGGTGGAGAGGATGAAGAAGAGAAAAGCGCAGGGGCTGGTGGGAGGGCCAATCCTGCGTTTTTCTCTTCTTTCTCCTCTCAGCTGATCATCGGAGGCTTTTTCCCTCCTCAGCTGATCATCGGAGGCTTTTTCCCTCCTCTCAGCTAATCATCGGAGGCTTTTTCCCTCCTCTCAGCTGATCATCAGAGGCTTTTTCCCTCCTCTCAGCTGATCATCGGCGGCTTTTTCCCTCCTCTCAGCTGATCATCAGAGGCTTTTCCCCCTCCTCTCAGCTGATCATCGGAGGCTTTTTCCCTCCTCTCAGCTGATCATCGGAGGCTTTTTTCCCTCCTTTCAGCTGATCATCGGCGGCTTTTTCCCTCCTCTCAGCTGATCATCAGAGGCTTTTTTTCCCTCCTCTCAGCTGATCATCAGAGCCTTTTTTCCCTCCTCTCAGCTGATCATCGAAGGCTTTTTCCCTCCTCTCAGCTGATCATCGGAGGCTTTTTTCCCTCCTCTCAGCTGATCATTGAAGGCTTTTTCCCTCCTCTCAGCTGATCATCGGAGGCTTTTTCCCTCCTCTCAGCTGATCGTCGGAGGCTTTTTCCCTCCTCTCAGCTGATCGTCGGAGGCTTTTTTCCCTCCTCTCAGCTGATCGTCGGAGGCTTTTTTCCTCCTCTCAGCTGATCATCGAAGGCTTTTTTCCCTCCTCTCATCTGATCATCGAAGGCTTTTTCCCTCCTCTCAGCTGATCATCGGAGGCTTTTTCCCTCCTCTCAGCTGATCATCGGAGGCTTTTTTCCTCCTCTCAGCTGATCATCTAAGGCTTTTTCCCTCTCAGCTGATCATTGAAGGCTTTTTCCCTCCTCTCAGCTGATCATCGGAGGCTTTTTCCCTCCTCTCAGCTGATCATCAGAGGCTTTTTTCCCTCCTCTCAGCTGATCATCGGCGGCTTTTTCCCTCCTCTCAGCTGATCATCAGAGGCTTTTTCCCTCCTCTCAGCTGATCATCAGAGGCTTTTTCCCTCCTCTCAGCTGATCATCGGAGGCTTTTCCCCCTCCTCTCAGCTGATCATCGGAGGCTTTTTCCCTCCTCTCAGCTGATCATCAGAGGCTTTTTCCCTCCTCTCAGCTGATCATCAGAGGCTTTTCCCCCTCCTCTCAGCTGATCATCGAAGGCTTTTTCCCTCCTCTCAGCTGATCGTCAGAGGCTTTTTCCCTCCTCTCAGCTGATCATCGAAGGCTTTTTTCCCTCCTCTCAGCTGATCATCGGAGGCTTTTTCCCTCCTCTCAGCTGATCATCGGAGGCTTTTTCCCTCCTCTCAGCTGATCGTCAGAGGCTTTTTCCCTCCTCTCAGCTGATCATCGGAGGCTTTTTTCCCTCCTCAGCTGATCATCGAAGGCTTTTTCCCTCCTCTCAGCTGATCGTCAGAGGCTTTTTCCCTCCTCTCAGCTGATCATCGGAGGCTTTTTTCCCTCCTCAGCTGATCATCGAAGGCTTTTCCCCTCCTCTCAGCTGATCATCAGAGGCTTTTTCCCTCCTCTCAGCTGATCGTCAGAGGCTTTTTCCCTCCTCTCAGCTGATCATCGAAGGCTTTTTTCCCTCCTCTCAGCTGATCATCGGAGGCTTTTTCCCTCCTCTCAGCTGATCATTGGAGGCTTTTTTCCCTCCTCTCAGCTGATCATCGAAGGCTTTTTCCCTCCTCTCAGCTGATCGTCGGAGGCTTTTTCCCTCCTCTCAGCTGATCATCGGAGGCTTTTTCCCTCCTCTCAGCTGATCATCAGAGGCTTTTTCCCTCCTCTCAGCTGATCGTCGGAGGCTTTTTCCCTCCTCTCAGCTGATCATCGGAGGCTTTTTCCTTCCTCTCAGCTGATCATCTAAGGCTTTTTCCCTCCTCTCAGCTGATCATTGAAGGCTTTTTCCCTCCTCTCAGCTGATCATCGGAGGCTTTTTCCTTCCTCTCAGCTGATCATCTAAGGCTTTTTCCCTCCTCTCAGCTGATCATTGAAGGCTTTTTCCCTCCTCTCAGCTGATCATCGGAGGCTTTTTCCCTCCTCTCAGCTGATCATCAGAGCCTTTTTTCCCTCCTCTCAGCTGATCATCGGCGGCTTTTTCCCTCCTCTCAGCTGATCATCAGAGGCTTTTTCCCTCCTCTCAGCTGATCATCAGAGGCTTTTTTCCCTCCTCTCAGCTGATCATCGGAGGCTTTTCCCCTCCTCTCAGCTGATCATCAGAGCCTTTTTTCCCTCCTCTCAGCTGATCATCAGAGCCTTTTTTCCCTCCTTTCAGCTGATCATCGGAGGCTTTTCCCCTCCTCTCAGCTGATCATCAGAGGCTTTTTTCCCTCCTCTCAGCTGATCATCGGAGGCTTTTTCCCTCCTCTCAGCTGATCATCAGAGCCTTTTTTCCCTCCTCTCAGCTGATCATCAGAGCCTTTTTTCCCTCCTTTCAGCTGATCATCGAAGGCTTTTTCCCTCCTCTCAGCTGATCATCGGAGGCTTTTTCCCTCCTTTCAGCTGATCATCAAAGGCTTTTTTCCCTCCTCTCAGCTGATCATCGGAGGCCTTTTCCCTCCTCTCAGCTGATCATAGGAGGCTTTTTTCCCTCCTCTCAGCTGATCATCGGAGGCTTTTTCCCTCCTTTCAGCTGATCATCGAAGGCTTTTTCCCTCCTTTCAGCTGATCATCGGAGGCTTTTTCCCTCCTTTCAGCTGATCATCGAAGGCTTTTTCCCTCCTCTCAGCTGATCGTCGGAGGCTTTTTCCCTCCTTTCAGCTGATCATCGAAGGCTTTTTCCCTCCTCTCAGCTGATCGTCGGAGGCTTTTTCCCTCCTCTCAGCTGATCATCGGAGGCTTTTTTCCTCCTCTCAGCTGATCGTCGGAGGCTTTTTTCCCTCCTCTCAGCTGATCATCGGAGGCTTTTTTCCCTCCTCTCAGCTGATCATCGGAGGCTTTTTTCCCTCCTCTCAGCTGATCGTCGGAGGCTTTTTTCCTTCCTCTCAGCTGATTGTTGGAGGCTTTGTTTACTCTGAGTTTGGGCAAACTGCTAGCAATTTTTGCTACATGTTTCGGCTGAACCGGGCCAAACCAGTAGCATATCACCACTGATGTGGAGGTTCTGAGGAAATGCCTCCCACCACCACCACCAAACTCTGGTTCCTGGACTGGGAGAGCTGAACTGAACAGAAGGATCAGCTGGGAGGGGTAGTGCAGTTAAGGGGGCAACGGCGGCGGTGAGGTGGATCACACATGCAATCGCAGGGGGATGAGGACACGTGGGTATTGCCTTATGGGTGTTGGCACGTGAGCCCAAAAACTAAACTAGATGGTGGTTTATTTGATCATAAACCAATCTATCAGCCCTGGCCCTTCTGCTGACTGACCAGAGAACCATTTCCCGGGCTTCACTCACTTCCCCGGCTGTTTTTTGTCTGCTCTTCCAACAATCTGAGTTAGCTGCAAAACTCAGTGGCTCCTGTCTTCCATACCTTTTGCTCCAGATGTGCTCTGCGCAAGGAGACCCTCTGCTCCAACTTCTGGAGCTCCCGTTCGTGCTGTGCTTCTGTCTGCATCTTGATTTTGCTCTGGTAGGCATTGAGCAGCTCCATCTCCTGCTGCAATTGCAGCCTCAAGGCTTGGCATTCTGCTTCCTGAGCCTCGTCTAGCCGCAGCTGCAAGGAAGCACATCAAAAATCACCCTCAAAAGTTTCAGATCTTCAGAGGTTTCCATCATGACAGATTTAAAAGATGTGGAATTGGGTCAGATGGGCCACCTTATAGTCCCACTCAATTCCCAAGACCTTCTGTAGGTCTAGTACAGTTTGGTCTAATAATGGTTAAGGAGCTGATCAGGAGACAGTAAGTTCTAGTCTCGCGCGAGGCACAAAAGCTGACTTGGTGACTTTGGGCCAATCGCCAGGAGAAGGTGAATTCTAGCTCTGCCTTAGGCGTGAAAATTGCCTGGGGGGACTTTGGGCCAATCGCCAGGAGATGGTGAGTTATAGTTCCACCTTAGGCACAAAATCTGACTAGGTGACTTTGGGCCAATCACCAAGAGATTATAAATTTTAGTCCCACTTTAGGCATGAAACCGAGCTGGGTGACTTTGGCCAAATCACCAGGTGACAGAGATTTCTAGTCCCACCTTAGGCATGAAAGCTTTCTGAGTGACTTTGGGGTAATCACTAGGTGACAGTGAGTTCTAATCCTACCTTAGACACGAAAGCTGGCTGGGTGACTTTGGGCCAATCACCAGGAAACTGTGAGTTCTAGTCTCAGCTTAGGTATGAAAGCCGGCTGGATGACTTTGGGTCAATCACCAGGAAACAGAGAATTCTAGTGCAACCTTAAACACGAAAGCCATCTGGGTGACTTTGGGCCAATTGCTGGGAGTTCTAGGCAAGGAAACCAGCTGGGTGACTTTGGGCCAGTTCCTCTCTTTCTGCCCAGCCCACCTCACAGGGTCGTTGTGGTGGGGAAAATAGGAGGAAGAACATATTAAGTATGTCCACTATCTTGAGTGACTTATAAACGCTAATAAAGGTGGGATTAAAAAACAATTCAATTCTTCCAACACGTCTTTTGTTTTACTCCTTTTTAGGGCGGGAAGCCCTCCTTCCCCAGGGACTGGAGACCACCCCACCCGAAACCCCTGTCTTACCGCTTGTGACGCCATCATCTCGTTGATGCTCTGCTCATACTGTTCCGCCAGGATGGCCAACTTCCGCGTCTGCTCATCCTTCAGGCTTTTCAAAATAGTTTTGTGCTCACTCTTTGGAGTCACTTCCAGCTGGTGATTCTTGAGCGCTTTGTACTGCTTGGTTTGCACTTTGCACGTGTCTTGGAACTGCTTCTTGATCTGCATTTCCATGGCCTGCGGAGGAGGAGGAGGAGGAGGAGCGAGGAGAAGCAAAACCGACCAAGGAACCGTTTTTAAGGCTCCCGTTGTGTGCTTACGTGGGTTTCGATTTAAAAGGAAGGGAGCACTTTTCAGGACGGAGGAAAAAAAAATTAAGGCCCAATGGATCAGCCTTAATAGTCGGCTACGTGTAGCCGTAATAATGTTAGAATGAACGGAGTAAGAAAGCTGGAAGGGGCCTTGCAGGGGACCCTCTACCATTTTAGACAAGTGGCTGTCCAATCTCTTTTTAAAAACATCTAGTGATAAGGAGGGAAGGGGAGGGGAGGGGAAAGAGGAAGGGGAAGGGGAAAAGAAAGGAAAGGGGAAGAAAAAGAGGAAAGAGGAAAGGAAGGGAAAAGGGAAGAGAAAGAGGAAAGGGGAAAGGAAAGGAAAAAGGAAGAGAAAGGGAAGGGAAAAGGAAAGGGAAGGGGAGGGAAGGAAAGGAAAGGAAAGGAATAGCAGAATAGCAGACAGGAGAGGAACAGAGTTGGAAGGGCCCTTGGGAGTCCCATCCCCTGCTCAAACAGGAGACCCTATACCATTAAAACAAGTGGCTGTCCAGTCCCCACTTGTGAATATTAGAAGAATTATTATCTATGCCTATGTTAGAAGAATTTCCCCAGACTGCTTGCCTTCCCCCTCAGGGAATGACCAGATAAGGCTTCCTGGATCTTAGGTGAAGTCAAGCTAATTGGCCACTTGCAGCTACGCAACCGATTCCAAGCTAGGTCCCCACTTGATGCCTCCTTCCACCTTAACTGGCAGTTTCCTAACTTCAGGCTCCAGAAGGGTCACCTGAGTCTTCCTGGGCTGGGCTCCCCCCCTCATTCCCCTCGACTACCTTCAAATTCTTGGGCTGTTGCCGCAACTCCATGACGTGCTTCCTGTGCAGCTCTCGTTCCCGCCGTTTGTTATACTCCAGCTGGTTTTCAAGTTCCGTCTGGTGCTGCAGCCGGATCAAGTCCATACGCAGCTTCTGCAGCAAGTGCAGCTGCCGGTATTCTAACTCCCGCGTCGACTCGTCGTGCCGTATTAGCATGGCATGTTCCATCTCCTTCTGGGTTCTCTTCTTGTTTAACTCCTGCATCCAGGGGGGAGCAAGGAACAGAGGTGAGGATAATCCTTCTTAGCATGGTCTGTGAGAACGACCTTGGGGAACAGAGGGAAGACTCACAGCCAGGGGAATGGAGGGATAAGAGGCTGCTAAGCCCAGGGCAGAAAATGGGGTGTAGCAAATGTCTCCGAAGAGACCCTCTTTAGCTTATTGACTGTAAAGGCAACTGTAGATAAATGACCTTACAAAGTTCTGTTAAGGTAACCTTACAACAAAGACAAGAGCTAATATCTCTCGGTGTGCTTCCTGACTGGACTACCTTGCAAGGTTGATGTCAACTCAAAAATATTTCTCTGTTTTTTTAGAGTTGCCAGCAGAAAAGGAGTGAAGGAAGTCGTGCATTCCTTAAATACTTCATAGATAATTTCTAGGCAGCCGAAGCTTCTGGCATGCAAGATTATTACTGGAGAGCCTGATTGATGACTCTTGGCTATGGATGTGTCCCATTGGATAATATACATCCAGGGGGTGGGGGAAGACCAGGGTCAAGGGTGAAATGAATGATGTGTTTAGTGTGGGCTGCATCCAGCTAACACTGATGTGGTCACTCCTAATAAAGCTTTAAACTCTGAGTGATGCGGCTAGAGACTCATGATTTAAATGCGGCTGGATGCTGGAGCCCTGACAGCTGACACTTCCTAAGGAGACAGACAGAGAGCTTGCCCTTCACCCAAAGCAAAAACAGCAGATCATTGTTGTCAAGCTTGGGAAAATCAGGAAGTCCAGGTGGTTTAAAATGAATATAAAGGTTTGTTGCCAGCTCTTGTTCTCTACAAGAATCTGAGCTACTAATGTTCAAATAGAACATGTGTCAATGGAATTCAAGGAGGGCTGGACTTAGATCACTTGTGGGCACGAAGGGATTCCAAGCTGATGACCTGTTTGACTCCTCCCTCGGACTCCGCCTGGTCATCTCCAACAACATGTTTATTTTATGCCAGGTTTCAACAAGAATCAGAACTCCTAATGGTCAAAGCAAACTGACGGTAGATAAAAGTCAACAGAATTCAAGGTGAGCTGGACATAGATCTCTTGTGGGTGCACAGGGGGTCAGGACTAATGGCACATTTGACCTCTCCCATAATTTCCCACAATTCTCTCCAAGCACAGCCAGAGAGAGGACTTAGAGACTTGCAAACCCATGGGGTCAAGGTGCTTGTCCTTCCTCATGTACGATATGATTCCCAAGATTTGCAGTCAAAGGTTTGGAGATTCTCCTGAGACAGTGCAGCAAACAGACCTTTTCTCCCTCATTAAAATATTTTTTGGGGTGCCTTCCAGTCAGTCTTGACTCCTGGTGTCTGCTTGGACAAATTTCAGAAGTTTTGTTGGCTATATTTTTTTAACAATGGCTTGCCCCCAGCCGTCTTCTTCCCAGGGCTGAGAGACAAGGATTGGCCCCAGGTCAGCAAGTTGGCCTCATGTCTAAAAGACATCTGGACCTCACATTTCCGCTGTCCTAGTCCAGCCCTCTTAATCAGTAGACCAAACTGTCTCTTCCCATTAAACTAGATCAGTGCTTCTTAACCTTAGCAACTCTAAGAGGTGTGAACTTCAATTCCCAGAATTCCACAGCTGGCCATGCTGATAATTCTAGTAGTTGAAGTCCACTCACCTTCGATGTCTATAGAGATCATGGCTGTCCCAGAGGTGCTTTTTAAAAAGGCAAGTAGACTTTCTTTGTTTTTCCTTGAAGATGTTTCACTTCTCATCCAAGAACTGAAGAAGCTTCTTGGATGAAAAGCGAAACTTCTTCAAGGGAAAAAAAAACCAAGAAAGTCTAGTTGCCTCTTGAGAAGCACTTTTGGGATACCTACCTCAAGGTTGAAAAATCTTGAAGTAGACCTTTCTAAAACAAGACACCTTGGCTTCGTCTCCCAAAAAAGAATTCCAGAACTTTTCTGCATCATGGTTGCCAAGTTTCCTGCCACAGTCTTGCCGAGACAAACCAAACATCCTGCAGACATGATTCTTGAGCATCGAAGCCAAAACCTTTTTTGGGGGGGGGGGGTGTCTTAGGGTATATTTCTCAAAGAGGTCCAGCAGATGGCACATGAGCAAATGTGCATGACAACCAGGGGTCTTTGATGCTCTCTGAACATGGTGGTTTCCCTGAAGATGCTTCATGACCAAACTAGGTTACATCGTCAGTCTACTGGTGATGTTGCCTAGTTTGGTAATAAAACATCTTCAAGGAAACAGACAGGCTCAGAAAGTATCAAGGAAAGACCCCGCAGTCTATTCCTCCTGCTCCTCCCTTCCAGTACTGAAGATAATATCCCACTCCCTTCCAGTACTGATGATGTTACCTAGTTAGGTAATGAAACGTCTGCAAGAAAACAAGCAAGCTCAAGAGAGCACCAAGGATCCTACAGTCCTCCTCCTCTTCCCTTTCTTCTTCTTTTGCATTCTGCAAACCCCCCTCCCTTCTAGCACTGAGGGCATTACCTAGTTGGGTGATGAAATGTCTGCAAGAAAACCATCCAGCTCAGAGAGTGCCAAGGACCCCACAGTTCAAATATTCTAAATATATGTGGTCCTAAATTGAGGACTATCTGCTTCTCCTCCTCCTCCTCTTCCTCCTCTTCTCTGCAAACCCCCCTCCCTTCTAGCACTGAGGACATTACCTAGTTGGGTGATGAAATGTCTGCAAGAAAACCATCCAGCTCAGAGAGTGCCAAGGACCCCACAGTTCAAATATTCTAAATATATGTGGTCCTAAATTGAGGACTATCTGCTTCTCCTCCTCCTCCTTTTCCTCCTCTTCTCTGCAAACCCCACATCCTTCTAGCACTGACAATGTCACCCAGTTTTCTAATGAAACGTCTCCAAGAAACCAGCCGAGCTCAGAGACAACAAGGACACACACCACGGTCCTTCTCTTCCTCCTCCTCCTCCATCTCTCAAACCTTCCAGAACTGATGATGTTACCAAGTTGGGTTATGAAACGTCTGCAAGGAAACCACCAAGCTCAGAGAGCGGCAAGGTTCCCCTCCTGTCAACCCTGAGCTACAGCTATCGGTAGGCATTAAACTTTCAGCTCTTTCCACCAAAAAAATGACATCCGTGCTCCACATCTCAACCTATCACAGATCACTTAAAGCAGAAGGTACAGAGTTGAAATATTTAGGAGAACGCGAAGAAAGACTATGAATGTGAAGAAAGAAGGGGGAAAAATTCTGCCTCTGCCTTCCAGCCATTTGCCTCCTTGGACCAAACAGCCACCTTCCGCACAGCCTGATTAGCACAACTAGTTGATTGTCCATTGGATCGGCCTACCGACGATCAGCTGTTTTTAGGCTGTGGGGATTGACATTGCTTATTGCTGTCTCTGCGTGCCCCAATTTCGGCTTCCGCATGTCCCATTTTCCGTCCGTCCCAAGTGCAGGGATTGGAACGGATGGAAAATGGAGGGGGGAGCGTGGAGCTGAAAATGGGATGCAGAGGCCGAAAATGGAGCACATGGAGGCAGCAATAGGCAATGGCCATCCCTGTAGCCTGGAAACAGCTGATTGTCAGGAGGCCGATTTAACCAACAATCAGCTGCTTGTGCTAATCAGGCTGTGCTGAAGCTGGCTGTTTGGCGCAAGGAGGCAAATGACTGGGAGGCAGAGGCAGATTCCGCCCCCCCCTTTCTTTTCCTCCTCAAAATCTAGGTGCATCTTATACTTTGGAGCGTCATGTTGGCTGGGGGACTCTGGGAGTTGAAGTCCCCAAGTCTTAAAGGGGCCAAAGTTGGAGATCTCTGGTGTAGAACCTTCTAAAGAGGATTTTTTTTTGGGGGGGGGGGGGGAGGATGCCGACCCTATCTATTTGGATTTGCTCAGTGTTGCCCTCTTGCATGTAGTTTTGGGGGACGCGGGGGAAAGGGGGGAGGCAAAAGCTAAAAGCAGAGACCTCACGAATATTCTGCTGCTCCAACTCATGCCTTCGGATCATCGTTTTCCGCTTGAAGAAACGGCAGTTTTTGTCGTAGTAGAGTCTCTGCTGGCTGAGAAGATGCGCCTCTTCTTCAGCCTGTGTGTGCTGCAGGTTTTCTTTGTGTTTGGAGATCCTTTCCTGCTTCTCCTTCTTGGGTGTGCTGTGGTCCTCGTTCATCTCCTACAGGGAGGCCAGGAGACCAAAGGGGGGCGGGAGAGGCGTTGAGCAAAAGGCAACGGGGTACAGCAGAAAGAAAATAGGCACTGCGTCCAACTTCTCTTTGGGGAAGCGCCATGGTCCTCCTCTAATCTCCCCCTCTAGGAGGGTCTAAGTGGGCTGAAACCCCACTCCCTTCTAACCCTGATGATGTTACTTGGCTAGGTAATGAAACGTCTGCAAGGAAACAACCAAGCTCAGAAGGCACCAAGGACCCCATAGGTCCTTCTCCTCCTCCTTTTCCACTTTCCTTTCTCTTCCCCTTCTCCCCTCCTCTTCCTTCCTCTTCCCTTTCCCCCTCCTCCTTTTCTCCTTCCCCCTCCTCTTCTCCTTTTCAATGTCCTTTTCTCCTTCCTCCTCTTCCCCTTCCCCCTCCTTCCTCTTCCTGCTCTTCTCCTTTTCCCCTTCCCCTTCCCTTCTTTCCCTTCCCTTTCTCCCTCCTCCTCCCCTCCCTTCCTCTTCCCTTTCTCCCCTCCTTTTCCCCTTCACCCTCTTCTTCTCCTTTTCCCCTTCCCTTTCTCCCCTCCTTTTCCCCTTCCCTTCTTTCCCTTCCCTTTCTCCCTCCTCCTCCCCTCCTCCCCTCCCTTCCTCTTCCCTTTCTCCCCTCCTTTTCCCCTTCACCCTCTTCTTCTCCTTTTCCACTTTCCTTTCTCCCCTCCTCCTCTACCCCTTCCCCTCCCTTTCTCCTCCCTCCTCCCCCTCCCCTTCCCCATGATGGCATGTCATTCTGGAGGTAGTTAATGGGATGAGATGAGAGCCCCCCAACTCCTCCCCAAGTTTATTTGGCTCCTTCACCTTCCCCAGATCTGGAGAGCGTCTCCTTGCCTCTTTAATCTTTTCTTTGCAAATCTTGTATTGCTTCTTCTGACTTTCTAAGAAATTGGTCAGATCCCTCTTTTGCTGAGCCAGTATCTGTTGCTGGAACTTCTTCTCGTCTGCTGCCGCTGTCTTTGCCTGTGAAGAAGGAAAAATAAGAAAAAAGAAAGGCTTTTTAACATTTTTAACCGACCCACGTTTTCACAAAGACTGTCATTTAGGGCATGGGAGGCTAAAACATAGGAGAAAAGGTTGCAGGAATTTGGGTACAGCTAGTCTAGAGAAAAGAAGGAATAGGGGTGTCCTGATAGCAGTCTTCTGGGTTTCTGCTGTTTCGTTTTTATGGCTGTAATCCGCCTAGAGTCTTTCCATCTTTCTGTTTTATATAGGCGCTCAAGTGACGTGTAATGATGGTACACAATGTGTCAACCCAGAAGTGAGCCTAACTGAGGCCATCTTGGAGGCTTTGGGCTTGCCATACAACAGAGGGAAGGAGGGAAAAAGTTAGATGGGGTTTTGTAACCAAAACAATAAAGTTTTCCGGTTGGAACCAAGGACATGCTCAAAGGTGGCTGGCCAGAGGAGGAGGGAAGTAACCAAGCAACCGGCCAGCACCTGGATAGGACAAGCAACCAGTGACTTGGGGTGAAAGGGGAAAATCGTTTACTCTTTAATGAGGTGAAAGCTGTGGGGACTTTTAGAGTCGGTTTTCACCAGTTGGTGCCAATAGGATGTACCCAATAAAACTGTTCTTTGAGGAAACTTGCCTGCCTCGGAGGTCTAATTTCTAGGGGTGCATTACTTGGAACGCTTACACAATGTTTTAAAACCTGCAATTTATATACACCCCATTTAAAAAAAAAACCAAACCCATCTTTTCTGGGGGAGGGAGCCATCACAAAGAAGGCCCTATTTCTGGGTCCGACCAGATGTGTGCTTCCTGTGATAGTGAAGGATAATACCTGTATACCAAGGAAGCATATGAAGAATGAGTGCAGGAAATGGATAGGGATAGTTTAATGAAAAGAAAGGCTAGGGTGGGCACATGAGAGCAGTGTTCCAGTATTTGAGGGGCTGGCCCAAAGAAGAGAGGGTCATCCAAAGCACTAGAAGGGCAGGACAAGAAGCAACAAGGTAGAAACTAACCAAGGAGAAAAACAACCTAGAACGGCGTCCAGAAGTTGTGGCTGCTTCCATCACTGGAGGCTTTTAAGAAGAGACTGGACAGCCATTTGTGTCTGAAAAGGTCTCCTGCTTGAGCAAGGGGTTGGACTAGAGGACCTCCAAGGTCCCTTCCAGCTCTGTTATTCTGTTAATCAAGGAGATATCTAACCTAAAACTAAGGAGAACTTTCCTGACTGTGAAAACAATCAACCAGTGGAACTGTTTGCCTCCAGAAATTGTGGTGCTCTGTCACTGGAGGCTTTTAAGAAGAGACTGGACAACCCTTTGTCTGAAAGGCTATAGGGTTTCTTGCCTAAGCAGGGGGTTGGACTTGAAGACCTCCAAGGCCCCTTCCAACTCTGTTATTCTATTTGTGACTGTGAGAAGAATTCACCAGGGGAACGCCGGAGGTTGTATTTACTCCATCCCTGGAGCATTTTATGAAAAGATTGGACAAATCACTTGTCTGAAATGGTACAGGGTCCCCTGCGTGAGCAGGATGGGGTGGAATAGATAACCCCCAAGGTCCCGTCCAACTCTGCCATTCTGTTTTCTAGCCAAGCATTTGCAACTTACCAAACTGGATTTACTGGTTTTTAGGGGGTTTTTTGCACTGGTTTCCACCCTGCATTGTTTGAAACTTCTGGCTGCAAGTTTTCAACTTCCAATTCTGTGATTCTGTTCGTTTGTGTCATGCCCCAGTTGAAATCTGATTCCGAGGGAGAGGTGGAAGAGCTGACAGGGAGTGGGAGTGTGGCTCTGGTGGTTGTGGAGGAAACTGGGGAAGGGTGCAGGCTGGCTGGGCATTCAGAGGAAGACCCAGGCCCACCCGCTTTTCATCCTAGGGCATGCAGGGAGGAACAGAGAAGGGATCAACGTGGTTTATGGGGGAGGAAAGGGCCCTGATCCCCTTCACGGGCTGCAGCTGGGAAGATTGTTTAAAAGGGCAAACTACACATGGCAAAGTTGCTGGAAGCAAAGTGTGCATAATCTTTGTTGAGGCTTATCTGGGTTTTGCCATCCTCCCAATTGTGTGTGCCTCATTATCTTTTGGAAGTCTGCAAGTTATTATCCTGGCCTGTCGTGTTAATTACTTCAGTGTGGTTTGTGTGTGTGTGTTTTTTTTTAATTTCTACTTTATCTGTATTTTGGGTTCAGACTGCATTTCTTCCCTTTGTAGACTGTTTTTGGAAGAGTTTGATCTCCCGCCGAGGATAATTAAACATTGTGAGCCAAGTTGGAGGCATTAAAGGGAATTTATCTATTTTGGTGACTTTGTTATTTTTGTGCAAAGCCCCGGGTCATCACACTCTGCCTTCCTTCTCAGGTAGGCCAGGGAGATGAAACTGGAGAGACGTGGTGTGTCAAACCACCTGCATCCCTGCCCCCAGGAGTTTCAAGGTGTTATGGAGCTGGATGGCCCTTTGAATCCCTCTGCCGCTAAGGTGGCCCATCCCGCTGGAGAACCTGGCTCACCTCCTTCTCTATGACGGCCACCTGTTTCTTGGCTAGCTTCTCCAGTTCAATGGACGAGTTGTTGGCATGGGTCTCCACCTCTTTCTGTAGCTTGAGGCGGTGTTCGTCCATTTCAGCCTTCAGCTTGTTCTCCAGGGCGATCAGCTGCTTCTGGTGCTGGCGCCGCATCCGTTTATATCCTGACATCTGTTCCCGCAACTCGTTCTCCTGCTCATGCTCATGGATCTGCCTTGTAACCTGAGGTCGGCCAAGGGGAGGGAAGAAGAAGAGTTAGCGCCTGCCCGGAGGAGAAAGGCCACCGAGGCTGATGCGCTGGGCTCTACAGCCAACTCATCGCAGCTAACTCTCCGTGGCCAACTCACCGTGGGACAACTGGCCATAGCCAACTTGCTGCAGCCACCTCACCATGGCCAACTTGCTATGGTCAACTCATCATGGGACAACTCATCACCACCAACTTGCTGCGGCCAACTTGCTATGGACAACTTATCATGGGACTACTCGCCATGGTCAACTCTCCATGGCCAACTTCCCTCAGCCAACTCGCCACAGCCAACTCATCATGATCAACTCACCATGGGACAACTTGCCATGGTCAACTCTTCATGGTCAACTCACTACGGCCAACTTGCCATGGACAACCCACCATGGGACAACCCACCATGGTCAACTCTCCATGACCAACTCATCATGGCCAACTCACCATGGGACAACTTGCCATTGTCAACTCTCCATGGCCAACTCACTGCGGCCAACTCACCACAGGACAACTTGCCACGGCTAACTAGCTGAGGACACCTCACCAGGGCCACTTCTTCATGGTCAACTTACGATGGGACAGCTCATCAGCACCAACTTGCTGCGGCCAACTCGCCATGGCCAACTCACCACAGGACAACTTGCCACAACCAACTTGCTGTAGCCACCTCACCAGGGCCACTTCTCCATGGCCAACTCACCATGGGACAACTCATCACCGTCAACTTGCTGCAGCCATTTCACTGTGGCCATTAGCCATAAATTCCCTTTACCCATCATCTATCCACCCACTACCTATTCAACGATTCTGTCCGTCCGTCCATCCATCCATCATCTATCCATCCACTCTATCTCTCCATCCATCCATCCATCCATCCATCCAAACGTGAAGATTGACATATTTACAGCAAATAGAACTGCTGTCCAGACAGTCCTCAATGTACATTTGAAGTTACACCAGCACTGAAAA
Organism: Hydrophis major; assembly: GCA_033807585.1. Taxonomy (NCBI): domain Eukaryota; kingdom Metazoa; phylum Chordata; class Lepidosauria; order Squamata; family Elapidae; genus Hydrophis; species Hydrophis major. The sequence goes on along the minus strand of CM066339.1, from coordinate 4,188,093 downwards.
AATGGACTTATGACTCTTTTTCACACATGACCGTTTCAGCATCCCCAATGGTTATGTGGTTTACACCCAGACCTTTGGCAACTGATTCATATATACGACAGTCACAGAGTCCTGGGGGGTCACGTGATCCCCTTTTGTGACCTTCCGATGAGCTAAGTCAATGGGGAGAAGCCAGATTCACTTAATCACCGTGTTGCTCATTTAACAATTGGAGTGATTCACTTAACAACCAGGGCAAGAAAGGTTGTAAAATGTGGCTCAGTGGTTAAGACGCTGGGCTTGTCGGTTGGAAAACTGGCAGCCAAGTTCAAGACCCGAGTGTTACGTGACGGGGTGAGCTTCCATCCTCACCTCAGCTCCTGCTAACCTAGCAGTTTGAAAGCATGCAAATGCGAGTAGATAAATAGGTACCACTTAAACGGGATTCTCTGCAGAAGTATCTTCAGACAGCACTGGCTCAATGCCCTTGAAACAGATATGAGCAGCGCCCCCTGGAGACCAGTTTGGTCACTACACTTATAAAAAAAGATGTTGAGACTCTAGAAAAAGTGCAGAGAAGAGCGACCAGGATGATGAGGAGACTGGAGACTAAAACGGTTGCAGGAACAGGGCCTGGCTAGTCTAGGGAAGAGAAGGACCAGGGGAGACAGGATAGCAGTCTTCCAATATTTGAGGAGCTGCCACAGAGGGAGGAAGGGGGTCAAGCTATTTTCCAAAGCATCTGAAGGCCAGACAAGGAAGTAATGGATAGAAACTGACCAAGGAGAGATTCAACCCGGAAATAAGCAGAATTTTTCTGACAGGGAGAACAATCAACCAACGGAACAGCAGTTGCCTTCGGAAGCTGCGGCAGCTTCATCACTGGAAGCTTTAGAGAAAAGATTGGACCGCCATTTGTCAGAAATGGTGTAGGGTCTGCTGCTTGGGCAGAGGGTTGGACTAGATGACCTTACAAGGTCCCTTGCAACTCTGATTATCTGGTATCTGAGTCAGCAACTAGCAGAGTCAGTCAGCAACTAGCAGAGTAAAATCCATAGGGACTTATATATATATAGAGAGAGTTGTATATGGGGTTTCAAAAGTATTGTGTGTCCTTCCTGCACCAAACTAATTTGTGCTGTTGCCATCTCTAGCAAATAGATTATCACTGAAAGAAAGGAAGGAAGAAAATAATTAATTTATGATAAGATGGTTGCCGGGTGCCCTAAAGCTGCCACCTTCTTCTCGGACTTAGCAACATCCGTAAACTTTCAAGGTGGACTCAGAAGTCCCACCAATCCTCCACCCAAGAGACAATCGATTCAATTTGAGGGGGTCATCTGCCTAATCGATTTTAAATACTGAGAGTGAAAGTTCGGCAACTCATCCCATTGCTAATTTTAATCTGACTTTTCCCCTGGTTTTAACTGATTTATCTGAACAGCACTATGGTTGAGTGACATTGCCTGAGTAAGACACACACACACCAATACTAAGGGAATCTCAGCTTCTTCGTTATCTGGTGCTTCTATTCAAGAGTGTAGGCAGAAATGAGAGAGAGAGAGAGAGAGAAAAGGCAAACGAGTGGATAGAAATTTCCCCCAGTGGAAAAGTTTGAAGACGTGCCTTTCTAGGAAAGAAAGCACGTGGGTTCTTGCCATTTCACCCAGGTGCGACTGAATTATTCATAGCACCTATGTTTTATCCGGCGATAAAAGGTTTGACCCGTTTGGGAAAGTGTGAGACATTCGCCACGAAATATCCTGGTGCAAAAATAAGGAGATGTTTAGAAGGACAACTGAAAATCGAACCGCTGCACGTGGTCCATGATTTCTCTGCCAGCAAAATGGCAGTTCGATGACCATCCTTTGAGCTGACATGGGCAAGGTGGACTAGAACTCGCAGTCCCCCGGCGATTAGCCCAAAATCACCCAGACAGCTTTCATGCCTAAGGTGGGACTAGAACTCACCATCTCCTGGTGATTGGCCCAAAATCACCCAGCTGGTTTTCCTGGCAAAAGCAGAACTACAACTCACCATCTCCTGGTGATTGGCCCAAAATCACCCAGCTGTCTTTTGTGCTAAGGTGGGACTAGAACTCATAGTCTCCTGGTGATTGGTTCAAAGTCGCTCAGCTGGCTTTCAAGCCAAAAGTGGGACTAGAACTCACCATCTCCAGCTTTCTAGTCTGGTGCCTTCATCACTGGACCAAACTGGCTCTCCCTCCCACCATCCACACAACTCACAGTTGGGTCCTTCACTGAATGTTGGCTGCATCTTATTCTCTTACTACTATTATAGCATGCTTCATATGGAAAAACCAGTCATCCATCAGGAGATCATCAAGATTTTTCTTCCCATAAAGAACCATATGGCTGGCTCAAGACTGACTTCCACCCTTCCACCCTTCTGAGGTCAGTAAAACGAGGATCCAGACTGTTGTGGGCAAGAGGCTGACTCTGTAAACCTCTTCAAGAGGAGCTGTGAAACACTGTGAAGTGGTATATAAGTCCAAGGGCTATTGTGGGAGCTTCATCCCTGGAAGCTTTTCAAAAAAAGACTGGATCGTCATCTTTCAGAAATGCCATAGGGTCTCCTGCTTGGGCGGAGGGGTTGGACTAGTTGACCTTACAAGGTCCCTTGCAACTCTGTTAATCTCATCTGATTGAATCAATGAGGAGAATAAATCATGCACACCAGGAAAAGGCAATTTCTCAGAACAAATCAAAGTCCTAAGCTCATCCGAACCTTTGGCTTAGTAAAACGTCCAGGTGGTCAGAGAGATATCCTATTCCATGGGGGTGTACATGACTTCTATGGGGCATGCTATCCAGAAGGCAAGATAGACTGACCCTGAAATACAGGTAGTCCTTAGTGACCAATTTGGGAGGGGGAAAGGGACTCATGACCGCTTTTCACACTTACGACCATTCCAGCATCCCCATGGCCATGTGATTTTATGTTCAGATGCTTGACAACTGACTCAAATTTATGACGGTTGCCACGTCCCGTGGTCACGTGATCCCCTTTTGCCACCTTCTGATGAGCAAAGCCGGGGGGAGGTGTGTGAGGCTGATCCACTTAACAACCGAGCTGCTCGTTTAACAACAGCAGGGATTCACTTACACAATCGTGGCGTGGAAAGTCGTAACCTGGGGCGAATTTCTCCCTTAGCCGATTTCTCGCTTAGCAACAGAGATCTGGGGTCCTAATGGTGGTCGTAAGTTGAGGGGGACCTGTATTGCCATCCAAAGATGGATGGATGGAGGTGGCTTATGTGAGAACATTTGATGCCCCACTCTTAAAAAAAAAAGACAAGAAAGCTGGACAGCTGCATTTCCCAAAAGATGTTTCTAGGAACTACGACCTCAAGGAAGCAAGTGATACCCTCCTCAAAACCAAAGTGGAAAAATTCAAGGCTAGTAAACAGAATAAATTTGCCATAAAAAACTCAAAATTGTCAGCCCAGAGATGAAGGCAAGTGCCTTTTTATAATTCTGGGGGCCACACCAGCTGCTTCTCAATCAATATTTGTACATCCGAGTTACAACACCAAATAAATAAGGACAGAAGGGACCTTGGAGTTCACCTCATCCTGAACATCTTGCAAAAAGTAGCAAACGGACTTAAGCAGAGTAAAGCATTAAACACTTTGTTATCCAGAGGTCCCAAAGAGGTCAATTGGTCAACTCTACTCTTTTAAAAGTCTGAACTAGTTTGCTTCTGGCTTAAATCTTACCCAACCACGATCAACTACTCAGATAGAATGGAACAGCGGTCATCAACCAGTGGGCTGGGGACCACTGGTGGTCCAGGAGAAAATTTTGGTGGTCTGCAGAGAAATGTCACCTCGAAAGTATCCCCCAAAGCAATTAATCCAGGCTGTGCAGGAATACAAGGCTGTGTCGCCTACATGGTCCGTGGGAATACAAGGCTTGCATTGCAAACAACAGGAGGGAAAGGGCGGAGGGGGGGAATTTGCCCCACTTGCCCCATGCGCCTGGCCTGGCCACTGGGCTGCTTCTTTCCGCTTCTTTCTTCTTCTGCTTTTGGCTGCATGCAAGGAAAGCAGCAAAAGTCTTTCTTTCTCTCCCCCAAACTCCACTAGAAATGAGTCTTGGGACCCTGCAAGGCCTCCTGCTCCAAGAGGCTGCGCCAGTGTGACAAGTCTCACCAAGACTCATTTCTGGCGGAGTTTGCGGGAGATAAAGAAAGACTTCTGCTGCTTCTGCTGCTTTCCTTGCATGAAGCCAAAAGTCTCTCTCTCTCTCTCTCTCTCTCTCTCTCTCCCAACCACCCCTGAGAACGGAGCTGGAGACATTATCCTGCAATCCCAAATAAAGAATGATCGATCGGTAGGAAAACGGGGTAGGGGATTTTCCTGCAGACTTTTTGGGGGATTTTCCCAGGGTCCCTGGTCCGTGGGATTTAAAATGATGAGTTTGGTGGTCCCTGAGGTCCAAAAGGTTGACGACCCCTTGGAATGGAGCTCTTGTCAGATCAATGTGGGAAGGAAGGTTCTCTGTTCGTGTTGACTGAACATTCTGGGAATGACTTTCTCCCAGAATTATCCTCAGCTGGAGAAGACCGAAGGAAGGTGAAGGTGCTACGTTCTCCCTCCAACACTCCTCTAAACTCGGTGCTTGGTCAATTTTGCCACCTGAGAAGGCTGGTTGGCTCTCTTTGGTGACACATAGAAACATCTTGTTTGGCTTTAATACGGGACCACAATCATGGCTGAGATATGAATGGCAGGAATGAATTTTTCATAACCGATGCCGAAAAGAAGGAAAGACAATGGACAGGATGCGGCTCGTTTCAAGAGGATGTGAAGATTGTGAAGCTAATCTGTATAAGGGGGCTCCCTTTTCAACCAGGCCAGCTTTAACAAACACCTCATACAAGTTGCTCATCCTTTCCAGAGAAGATCTTACATTCAGTCCTGTTGAATAAACTTTTCCCAGGAAGTGCCAGGAATGGAGTGAGGAACGGACTTAAAGTAGTGGACGATCTTTTGAATACGAGCCAGCAACGTGCAGCAGAGCAGCCAAAAAAGTGAACACAATCCTGGGTTGTCTAAACAGAGGCGTAGAATCAAGATCTCATGAAGTATTCGTGCAAAACCCTAGGAAGTAAACCCTAGTAAGACCACACCTAGAATACTGCAACCAATTTTGGTCACCCTACGACACAAAAGATGTGGAGACTTTGGAAAAAGTTCAGAGAAGAACAACTCAGATGATCAAAGGGCCTAGAGACTAAACCGCACGAAGAATGGCTGCAGGTTTTGGGTCTGGCTAGTCTAAAGAAAAGAGGAATCAGGGGTGACATAAGAGCAGTATTTCAGTATTCCAGGGGCTGCCACAGAAGAGGCTGCCAAAGAAGAGGGGGTCAAATTATTCTCCAAAGCTCTAGAGGGCAGGACAAAAAAAAATTGATGAAAGAAAGAAGCAACCTGGAATTAAGGAGAAACTTCCTAACAGCGAGGACCATTAACCAGGGGAACTGGTTGCCTCCAGAAGTTGTGGGTTTCCATCACTGGAGGCTTTTAAGAAGAGATTGGACAGCCATTTGTGTCTGAAATGGTCTGGGGTCTCCTGCTTGAGCAGAGGGGTGGATTAGAACACCTCCAAGGTCCCTTCCAACTTCATTATTCTGTGTTAAAAGCCATCAAATCGGTCAGACTGCAACTCGAGGCAGAAGTTCTGGAGCTGTCACCCAACATAAGAGAGACCAGGTAGTGGGAAGACTGAAATTGGCAGTTGAAGAAGAGACCTGCTGAATTGACTGCAGCTCCTTGGAAGACCGGACCCTAAACCAAGGGTCTTCAAACTTGTCAACTTTAAGATTTGTGGACTTCAACTCCCAGAATTCCCCCTCCAGTCATGTTAGCTCAGGAATTCTGGGAGTTGAAAGCCCAAAAGTCTTAAACTTGCCAAGTTTGAAGACTCTTGATCTACTCTACCTATCTATTCTATCTCGCTCTTTCTCTCTAACTACTGTAGCTCTCTTTATCTATCTATTCTATCTATTCTATCTTTCTCTCTCTTCCCTCTATCTATTCTATCTCACTCTTTCTCTCTATTGTACCTCTCTTTCTCTTTCTCTATCTATTCTATCTTTCTCTCTCTCTCCCTCTATCTATTCTATCTTTCTCTCTCTCCCTCTATCTCTCTATTTATCTCTTTCTCTCTATTCTACCTCTCTTTCTCTAAAAATCTATTCCAGAGGTCTTCAAACTTGACAACTTTAAGACTTGTGGACTTCAACTCCCAGAAGTCCTCCTCCACTCATGTTAATTCCGGAATTCTGGGAGTTGAAGTCCACAAGTCTTAAACTTGCCAAGTTTGAAGACCCTTGATCTACTCTATCTATCTATTCCATCTCTCTTTTTCTATCAATTGTACCTCTCTTTCTCTATCTATTCTATCTATCTATTCTATCTTTCTCTCTCCCCTCTATCTATTCAATCTCACTCTTTCTCTCTATCTATTCTACCTCTCTTTTCTCTATCTAATCTATTCCAGGGGTCTTCAAACTTGACAACTTTAAGACTTGTGGACTTCAACTCCCAGAAGTCCTCCTCCACTCATGTTAATTCCGGAATTCTGGGAGTTGAAGTCCACAAGTCTTAAACTTGCCAAGTTTGAAGACCCTTGTCCTGAACTAGCAGTGGTGAAATCTGGAGATATGGCAGCCAAAAGGATGAATTCTCAGCAGCTAACGGAGCCCTCAAGAGTTTGAACCGGCCCAGCTTGGGCAGCCTGTTTTCAGTTAGCTCCCAGGAGAAGCTGCCCAGATGATGCCTTCAGCAAACTGCTAACCACAGGAAGGTTACAAAACTTTTAATAGCTGCGGAGCACTATCAGGGTTAGATCTCAGCTTATTTTAGGGTTCTTCGAGCCTCAGGATAAAAACATATGGCAACGGATGGAAACCAACCAAGGAGAGAAGCAACCTAGAATTAAGGAGGAATTTCCTGACAGTGAGAACAATTCACCAGTGGAACAACTTGCAACCAGAAATTGTAAATGCTCCAAGAGTTTGGATAACCATTTGTCTGAAGTGGTGTAGGGTTTCCTGCCTAAGCAGGGGGTTGGACTAGAAGACCTCCAAGGTCCCTTCCAACCCTTGTTATTCTCTTATATCTAAACAGCGAGGTGCCATGTTGTAGAATTGATGGGTGTTTGGAAGATGTGGGATTTCTGGAGATATAAAGCGACAAGATTTGGAATTCCCGACCTGTTAAAATCTACTATTCCTCCCCGCTTTTTTTTATGTCTTCAATTGTCTCCGATTTTTGGAAAGTGCCTGGATAAGTTCCTGCAGTTTCCTTTGGCAAAGTTTTTCAGAAGTGGTTTGCCATTCCCGTCTTTCTAGGGCTGAAAAAAGGGACTGGCTCAAGGTCACCCAGACGCCTTCATGCCTAAGGCGAGACTGGAACTCGTCACCTCCTGGTGTCTAGCCTTAATCAGTGAGCCAGTTGGGCATTCACAATTTCCTTCAACGCATACAGGTGGCACTCGACTTACAACCGATCATTTAGTGAGCGGTGTGAAGTTACAACGGTCAACCCTCCCCGTGTCTATGACATTACGGCCGTGTTCTAACCCTGCACTAAAACCACACCGGGTCTTATTTCTTTCCCTTTTTTTTTTGCACTTAGCACACTATGCACACCCAGCTGTTTGTATAAACCCGGTTTTCCCACACTGACTTGCCCAAAGGTCGCCAAAGGGACACAGCAAGAGATTGCCAAGCGCCTGAATTTTGATCGCACGATCGTGGGGCTGTAAGTGGGGAAAACGGTCCTAAGTCGCTTATTTTTTTGGGGGGGGAGGAGGAGGCGTGACTTTGAACAGTCACTAAACGAACCTCAGAGCTCCAGCAGTTACCCCCAATTAAATCATGAGTCTCGAGCCAGACTTCCAAAACTTCAAAAGGATTTATTGGGAGTTAACATGTCCGGCCCTGCCTGGGTGTAGCTGATTCTGAGACACATCATTCATTGTCACCCTTGACCCTGGTTTTTCCTCCACCCCCTGGATGTATCATAATTCATATTCTCCAATGGGACGCATCCATAGCCCAGAGTCATCAATCATGCTCTCCAGTTAGAATTTTGCACAGCAAAAACTTCCGTCACCTAGAAACTATCTTTGAAAACATTTATGGAATGCAAGCTGCCCACTGATTTCCCCCTTTCTTCCTGCTGGCCACTCTAAAATGACCATAGAAATATTGTTGTAAGTCGAGAACTACCCGTGGTTGTAATATTGTTGTAAGTCGAGAACTACCCGTGGTCTGTAGATGACGCTTTGTGGCTTAGGGGAGCAGGCAAAGCCGCTCAGGTGTATTTTGAAGGACAGCTGCGATGGAGGGAATCTCCAGAAGTTGGGCAGGAGGTCTGGAAAAATGGACCCACCGTGTTTATCTCTGCAAGGATTAGGTAGAAAGGTACAGGTTCCCCTCGCACATGTGTGCTAGTCGTTTCTGGCTCTAGCGGGCGGTGCTCATCTCAGTTACAAAGCCGAAGAGCCAGCTCTGTCCGAAGATGACTCCGTGGTCACGTGGCCGGCATGACTAAACACCGAAGGCGCACAGGATGCTGTTCCCTTCCCACCAAAGGGGTCCCTATTCTTCTCCTTGCATTTTTTTTAACGTGTTTTTTGAACTGCTAGGTTGGCAGAAGCTGGGACAAGGAAGGGGAGCTCACTCCCTGACGCGGTGCTAGGGGCTTGAACCACCGAACGGCCGACCTTGATGATCGACAAGCTCAGCGTCTTAGCCACCGAGCCACCGCATCCCTTCTGCAGGGATTACTGGATGGATTTCTTGAGAAGAAGGCTCTTACTAGTCTCATGTCACTCAAACTAAGAGCAGGTCATTAGAAGATTGGGGGGTTTTGGGGGGTGGGGTTGGGGTGGGGTTGATCTTGCAACCCCTCTGGGTTGTTCATGACTTGGACACAGGTAGTCTTCGAATTCCAATAATTGAGCCCCCATTAGCAAAATCGTTTGCTAAGTGACACATTTGTTGAGAGATTTTTGCCTGTTTTACGACCTTCCTTGCCACAGTCGTTAAGTGAATCCTTGCAGCTGTTAAGTTAGTCACACCGTTATTAAGTGAACCTGGCTTCCCAGTTGACCCAAAGGTGCTTTTTCAAGAGGCCAAAACAAGACTTTCCTGTTTTTTCTTTGAAGACCTTTCACTTCTCATCCAAGAAGTTTCTTCAGCTCTGAACGGATGGTGAGGAATGGAAGGATTTACGCTCCTTGCAGACAGCTGGTCAGTTGCATCCTTTTTAGAGAGTCGTTAAGGCCACTTGGAGGTTTTATCTGTGTCCTCGGGGTCACACCCGAGTAGTGGGAGTGGGAATGGATTTCCAGAGGAAAAAATTGCAGACTACAAGAACCATTTGCACCACTCAGGTGACCCTGAGGACACAGATAAACCTCTCCAAGTGGCCTCAACGACCCTCTGGAAGGATACAAATGACCAGCTGTGTGCAAAGAGTACAAATCCTTCTATTCCTCACCAACCAGTCAGAGCTGAAGAAGCTCCTTGGACAAGAAGCAAAATGTCTTCAGAGAAAGAAAGAAGCCCAGTTGCCGCTTGGGGGGGGGGGGGGAAAGACACCTTTGGGATAACCATGATCTGGAGGACGGAGAATCTCCGTAGACTTCCCGATTGCTTGTCTGAAAGTCATAAAAGGGGATTACAGCAACGGTCATAAATATGAACCAGTGGCCAAGAGTCTGAATTTGGATCACGTGACCCTGGGGATGCTGCAATGGGCATAAGAGTGAAAAATGGCCATAAGTCACTCTTCTCGGTGCCGCTGGAACTTCGAATGGTCGCTAAATGAGCAAGTTGAGGTCTGCCTGCATACACTGCCCTGCAATTCTTAAAAATCTCCCTGGGTTCCTCAACTTTCAGATTCGTTGGCAGAAAAGCGACTTCCAGAGTAAAATCAGGTGGTAAAGAAGTGAGAATTATTCAGAAGGTCAGGTAGAAACCTGGCTGCCTGGGGGGGGGGGGGGGAGGCGAAGAAACGGGAATGAGAAATTGTGCAGAAATGAACAGCCCACGACTCCATAATCATCTGGTCCAATTAAGGCCTCCAAGAACATCAAGGCAGAGAGAAACAAAGCAAAGTTGGAAAGAGCTACTAGCCACCTCCCTCGCAGGTGAGCTGAAATCCAGAAGAGGGACACTCTTCAACAGGTAAGAAATGTATTCCCATATACACCTGGCTGGAAAGAGTGAAGTCACCTCGGGGGCTCCCAGAATGTCTTCAGAAGACCCTTCTAAGGAGTTATCCTGTCTTCTGAATGACACGCTTGTCTTCTTGGATCATCTGAATGACAAATGTGTCTTCTTGGAAGCTGACCGGAGACAGAGGAGTGAAGGTGAGGTTCACACATCTGTGGGATGGCCCAGTTCTGGCTTAGTGCACGGTGTGACCCATGGCTGATAAACTGAATTATGATAAAATAAACCACCATCGATGTCTATGGAGATTCTCAAGTCATCCAGGTTGTCCCAAAGGTACTTTTTTTCAAGAGGCAACTAGACTTTCTGGTTTTTTTCTTTGAAGATTTTTCGCTTCTCACCCAAGAAGCTCCTTCAGTTCTCAGTTCAGTTCTTCTTCAGATCTGAAGAAGCTTCTCACATGAGAAGTGAAACCTCTTCAAGGAAAAAAAACAGAAAGTCCAGTGGCCTCTTTTGGGAAAACCCTCATTGAGTTGCGAATGACAAAGATAAAATAGAACCAGAGCTGGCTAGCTATCTGATTTTATTCTCATATACTAGCATCAACAGGAGTCATGGTGACACTCCTCCTCCCAGGGTCCATGGCAGTGGTCCTTGCTGTTCCACCACAAATAGGGTCTCAGATAGTTTCTAGGATCTGTCCAAAATTTGAAAAATCCTCCTTTTTTAGGCTGTAAGAAAAGAGGGTGACTCTGCGAAGAGACCTCCGTTTAGCAGCCCTTGGAGGGGGCAGCTGAAAACATGGGATATAAACTTACAGAAAAGAAAATGTATACCTGATTATTCATGTGATAACTGCAGCGAGAACTGCATTTGCTCAAAATTGCAAAAGGGAACAGACTGAAAAAAATAGGATTAGGAAAATAGTAGAATGTGCAGAAATGAATAGATTAACACCTGTGATTAAAGAAAGAGAGCAAACTGAATATTATAAGGTAGGGGAGTTATTTTATCAATGGCTTCAGGAAAAAGATATATGAAAGCTAGATGTAATTAATGGATTAGTTAAGAAAAGTAATAGATAATTTTTTAATAGAAATAAAAAAAAAAGCTAAGAAGAACGATAAAGAGATTGTGATATTAGGTACAAATAACTACAATAAGATAAGATTAGAGAATAATACTATATATTGAATACGACTGTAAACGCTAACTGTATTGCACAAGATATTTGTATCAAGATGACACATTGTCCAATGGAAGAAATGTTTGTAAAAATATTAAAAATTATATCTATCTATCTACCTACCTACCTATCATTATATACGTATAAAAACATGGGATATAAATGATAAATAAATATGTCCACGAGAGGAGAGATTGCCATGGCCAGCGACCCTCAACCTACCACGTGTCTGAGGTTGGGCAGTGTTCCACCCAACTCAAATGAGACGGGGGTTGATATCGGAGGGCTGATGTCCCCCTTAGCTCATGAATGGTTGGTGAGGGACCCACCCATGTTCCATATGCTCCTGTCCGAACGCACGAGTGGCTGCCTCAAAGGATGCCCAGCGAGTATTCCCAACCAAGGCGCGAGAACCACCCAGGAGGTTTTCTACTGTAGTAACTTCTGCTGGAAGGCAGCTAGCCTCGTAGTAAAGAAAGGTTCTACCCCCATCAAGGGGTTTATTAGATTCTCTCTTTTTCAGAAATTTAAAAGAGATGAAAAGCCCATTTGAAGCAGGCGGTTGGGGGAAGCCTACAGCCTCGCCATGCATTCAGGTCAATCGCCAAGTTGGCACTTCCCTCGTGTCATGGAGGAAAACACACTACCCTCTACACACACACATACACACACGCATACACACCCATCCTGGGCTCCGTGCCAGGAAGGCGCGTGAGCAATGCCGTAAACTCCCCAGGTTTTCAGCACCCGGGGTTAGCGGACTTTCCATGCCTTGCCCATCCGTTCCTTTGCTGCTTAAAATGTGCTGGGGAAGCGGCAGCAACAGTACAGGGTAGGGTGGGCTGGGCTTGTGGGGAGACAGATGCGCTATGGAGGGGGAGGGGGGCAGAGGATTCCAGGAGATAGCAATGGAGGAGGAGGAGAGGAGGAGGAGAAGAAGGAAGGAAGAAGGGAAGAAGGAAGGAAGGAAGGAAGGAAAGGAGGAAGGAAGGAAGGAAGGAAGGAAGGAAGGAAGGAAGGAAGGAAGGAAGGAAGGAAGGAAGGAAGGAAGGAAGGAAGGAAGGAAGGAAGGGTGAAAAAAGCATCATTCAAATGCGAGGCAATGGGGGGAGGGAAAAAAAAGACCCTGGGAGGGTTAACCATTGTAATTTCTGGGCTGGCTCTGGATGATGTCATAATGGCAGGCAGCAAATGCAACTGGCCAAGCGCTGGGCACTTTGTAAATCTCCCTCTCTCTCTGTGCCCATGTGACCTCTAATACCGAGATTTGGCCAAAATACTAAATGATTTCTTAGCGTTTTGCATGGAGGAGGAGGAGGAGGAGAAAAAGAGAGGGAGAGAGAGAGAGAGAGAGAGAGAGAGAGAGGAAAGAAACCAAACGCATCAGTGTTGCCGCTACCCTTCTGGTCCAGGGGATTTCGGACTTGGTTTTTTTTTTTTGCATTCCTATTCCCAGATCTGCCTCCTCTTATCTGTGTGTGTGAGCGAGCGGCGCGTGTACGCATATGAGAGAGGGAGAGGGAGGGAGGGAGAGAGAGAGAGAGAGAGAGAAGGGGAGGTAAGGATGGGGGAGAGCCCAGACCTTCCACTCCATCAGTACACACCCCTTTTGCTACTACAAAGGCAGCGCTAGCAACCACATTTGCTAGAGTACAAATTCCACTCCCGCTGTTGCTACCAGCTCACCCTCCTCCTCCTCCTCCTCCTAGTCCGCCATCCTCCCATTTTCAGCAGAAAACACCCTCCACCCTTTAAACACACACACACAAATATATCTACCCCCTACCCTTCCTGCAAAACAAGCCTTTGCTCCTTTGCTAGTCCCTCTCCCACCCTTTCTCTCTCTCTCTCTCTATTTATTTTTTTTATAAAAAAAACAGGGACCGGTGGGAACGGGGGTGGGGTGATGGTGGCGGCGGCGAATGCCTTTCGCTTGCAAACGGTACGAGAACGAACGATGCCGCCGCCGCCCGGAGTATTGAATGAAATGCCAACAGCTTCAGCTCGCCAGCCATCCGGACTGAGCGCGGAGCAGAGCCAGCTGTCTCCCATTCCCTCCTTCCCTTCACTCAGATCCATCACCGCTCGTTCAAATTAAAACGATAATCATCAATACTTCGAGTTGGCCGGCCCCACCCCCCTTGCTGGCCCACCCCTACCCCAGACAGAGATAAAGCTCCCCCAAAAATGGATGTGATTTGGAGAGAAGCAATTAGAGGCGGATGGAGAGAGAGAGAGAGAGAGAGAGAGAGATGATTAGATGGATGGATGGATGGATGGATGGATGGGGGGATAGATAGATGGATAGATAGATGGACAAGCACACACAGACACATGCTCGTGTGTCCGAGTGCAAGAACCACCCTCACCAACAGGCATACACGAATCCCCCCCTTTTTACACCCATCCCCTAGCCAGAGCCCCTCTTCTCTCCAAAGCTCCTTCCCTTCGCCCTCCCCTTCCACGAAAATTAAAAAAAATGACAAAAAAAATTCCCCACTGCAAGAGAGAAACCTCCCAGCGCTGCTGAAGGAGGATTTGCAAAAAGGGAGAGAGAAAGAAAGAAAAAAATAATAATCCGCATGGCATCGAAACGCCGTCACCGCCCCCCCTTCCTCCTCCTCCTCCTCCTCCTCCTGCCCATTCCCGTTGCTGACCCCCACCTGGTTCCCCATCATTTTTTTTTTTTTTTGCAATATCTGGTTGCTATGCCAAGAGCCCCCCCCTCCTTTCCCCCCCTCCCTTGCCCCCGGGAGGAGGAGGGGGAAAAAAAAAAAGAAAGGAAGAAAAAGAAGAAATCATGTTAAAAAAATAGATGGGTGGGAGACATGGAACGGAGGGTCTTGGGGAAGGAGTTGGAGATGTGGGGAGTGGGGGAGGGAGAATGGCTTGACCCCTTTCCCTAGACTGTAGTGTTACATCAGGGAGGAGGAGATGGGGTGATGGGGGAAGGGGGAGAGAGGGAACGAGAGAGAGAGAGAGAGAGAGAGAGAGAGAGGGAGGGAGGGAGAGAGAGACAACAGGACAAGGGGTGTGGTAGCGGCTTACCAATGATGCTGATTTGATTGTGGCAAATGGTTCTCTGTTCCGGTAGTGGAGGGCCTGGTTCTGGACCGAATGTGTAGGCCGCAGTTCAGGCCTGCGCTCCCCGTGGCCCACCTCATCCCTTATGAATACATGATCCTGCAGAAATGGATAAAAAGGAGGAGAAAGTCCACTTGTGCTTTTCCTTCGCCAACAGCCTTGCGCTCACCCTGTTTTTCACATAAGCCCGGCTGTTTGAAATGCATAGTTTGGCTCGGAGGCTCTTATAGACCCCACAGCAATTGCGGCGGTACAAAACGAGTCAGGAAACACATTGCAAGCCTCCTCCTCCTCCTCCTCCTCCTCCTTCTCCTTCTTCTTCTTTTCCTTCCTTCCTTCTTCCTTGTCAGCTGATTTGCTAAGTGGGATGCTGCCTTCGGAATCCCTGGCAGGTTTTTTGGGTTTTTTTTTCCCCTTCCTTTCTTCCTTTCTGCTTTTTTTTTTCTCCTCCTCCTCCTCTCTCTCTCTTTCCCCTTCCTCTCCTCTTCGCTCCTTTCCTTATTTTTTTTTTCCTTTCTCTCTCTCTCTCTCTCTCTCACTCTCTTTTCTTTTTGCAGGTGGGGAAGAGGGGAGGTTAAAACCTCCGAGAAATCACATCGGTGGTGCCCAAAAGAACATCCGAAGCGCCGCCGACGCCGCCGAGCACTGCAGAGCTGTGAGAGGAGTCCTCAGAAGCGCTGGCTGAGAACGCTGCACCCAAATAATCGCTTTAAAAAAATGGTTTCCATGGCTAGGAAAAACGCTGCTTCTACCCCTGCTGCCGCCTTTGAAAAGAGGAGTAAGGATTTGCCTCATTCCCTTGTCCAGCCTGGGGTTTTTGGTTTTTTTTTTTTTTTTGGTGTTTTTTTTTTCCTCCCCCCTCTCCTTTCCTCTCTCTCTCTCTCTCTCTCTCTCTCTCTCTTTCCCTCCTCCCCTTACACCTCTCTGAACTCGACTATCATGCTCTGAAGAAGCATTTTCTGCCTGGATGGCTGCAGCCTGAAGGAGGGAGGGGAAAGAAAGGAGGAGGAGGAGGAGGAGGAGGAGGGGAAAAAAAGGGGGGGCAGGAAAAGAAGAGAAGGGGGGGGGGAGAGAGAGAGAAATAAAAAAAAATCTCCTCCCTCTAAAAAAAAAAAAAAAAAGGAGAAGAAGCAGCAGCCCCCAGCCACCCCGCTTTGGCTTCTGTGTTGGGGTGCTCCGAAAAGATTTCGGTGGCCCGTCAGAGATGCTGCTTTCTAGTCATGATCCTGCACGATTCTAGCATTTTCTCTCCATAGCCCTTGCAAAGGGATGAGAAGGGGGTTTTGGGTTTTTTTTTTTTTCCTTTCACATTTTAAAGAGACAGGCCACACTTCCCTCCCCCACCATACAAGTGAGCTTGACCCACAGCTTCCCGACAGGGCGCGGGAAACAGGAAGGGGAGCTGCTGTGCTCGCTTGTGCATGCACCTTTGGGGCGTGGGGAAGGAAAGGAAGGAAGAATGGGCTGAAGGAGCCATAGAGAGGATTTGGAAGGGAGTGGGCTGTGGGGAGGGTATGCAGGGACTTTGGGATGGGGGTGGAGGGCTTCTGACCCAGAGTGGGTCCCAATTCGGAAGGCCCACGTACACGTGCGACGTGCCCCTCCTGGCGCATGCACGGGCTGAGTTTGGCTACCTCCCCACGCCGAACCTGCAAAATAGGGGGACACATTTGCTGCCTTTCCACCAGCGATCGGGGCTGGACGTGAAAATGGGCAGGACAGCGGGCGTAAAAACCCACTCACATGTATGTGTGTGTGTGTGGGGGGTCATCTATGGTCAAGCGAGTGAGCGAGGCATGGATGCCAGCAAAGCTTTGCTGGCTTTGGGATGTGTTTCCTAGACGAGGGTGAACCCACATCAAAAAATTAAGAAGTAAAAATAAAGGACCATCACTGGCCTTCACGCCAGGGGCAGAAATGCAGGGGGAGGGGTTTCCTTGTTTAACGGCCACAAGCGGGGCCCCAGAGTCGCTGAGCGAAGCAGCTGCTCGCTGAAAACCTGCCACGCTGCTGCTGTTGGCCGGGCGGCAAGTTTGCTCTGTTTTGCACACCTGCGAAGATCATCGGTGCAAAGACTGGGGATGGGGGAGGAAGGGGATTGATTTATTCCTCACCGCCATCGTTGGGCTGGGGAACGAGGCAGTCACTAAACGAGGCACTACGGTACGGTCTGGCATGTTACCGGCTCTGCCACCGTTTGCAGTGCTGCTGCCACCAAGAGACCTTGGCAAGGGACAGGTCTGCGGAGTGAAGTTGCCCGCGGATGGTTCAAGTGTCAAAGTGGCCAGGAAACACACATTCATTGTTAAAAGGGCAACACAACAACGAATGACTGCGGGACACGGGCTCCCGTACACACAACCAACACATAAAGATGTGGACTACTGACCACGTTCTACTAGGTGGCCAAATTTTGACCCAGGCAGGGGAGGAAAAAAAAACAAATACCTGGCTTAGGGTTATTATTCTACCTGCATCCTCAACGCTTCCTTCAAGATTTCTAGCTACGTAGCTCTGGCGATTGAGTGATAGGCGAGACGCAGAGGGTTTTCCTAACAATTCTTTAAAAATGGTCTCCCGAAACAACATCGCACACAAGTAGTCCTTGACTTGTGAGCACAACGGGCACCAGAACTTCCATCCCTAAGCGAGGCAGTCTTTAAGCGAGTCACGTCCAGTTTGGATTACCCGAGTGCAAGGGAAATGAAAGGTTGGAAGCGCAAGGACCAGTCCCTGGGTTACTGGTTTCCCAGGGGAACACTAACTTCGTTAAATAGGTGGCTGTAACTGGTGTCTCTTCCATGCTGGGTGGAGAGGTGAAATCAGAGACCTTTGATTTGGCAAAGCTTTCTGATCTCCCATCGTTAAAAGCAGATCTTGCAAGAAATTTGTTTGGAATCACCGTTTTTAGCGTCTCTTCTTCACCAAGATTTGGAAGCCTGGCTTAGCATGGCATGGTTGCTAAGCCATGGTGGTTTTCTAAGCCATGATTTGCCACTTATAAACTATGGGTGGTTCTCGCCTTACGACAATTGAGCCCCGCATTGATGTCGCTCAGTGAGGAGCAGTGCGATGGCCTAAGAGGTGGAGCCCTCACCTCACAAATCAGGACGTTGGGAATTCGATCCTAGTTAGGAGCAGATATTTCTCTCTCTGGGCACACTGAGAATATATCCGCCAAACAAGACTCCATACCAACGACAGGAAAGGCATCTGGCCAGTAACCACTCTGCCAGCTCCATTCAGTTGCTCAGACTCCACCATGCAAGGGATTTAGGGGTCGTTAAAAGATGAGGATGATTTGTGTTGCTAAGCGAAACTTTTGTTTTGCTCCATTTTTATGACCTTTCTTGTCATGATTGTTAAATGAATCCCTGCAATTGTTCAATTAGTAGCGCAGCTGTTAAGTGAAACTGCTTCTCCGTTGACTTTGCTTGTCAGAAGGTCACAAAAGGGGAATCGCGTGACATCGGGACTCTGCAACCGTCATAAATGCAAGTCAGTTGCCAAGCATCCAAATTTTGATTACGTAACCACGGGGATGCCTGCAACGGTTGTAAGTGTGAAAAAAAGGGGTCCCAAGTCACTTTTTTTTCAGTGCCATTGTAACCTTAAATGGTCGCTAAAAATTAACTGTTGTTGAGGATGACCTGTAGTCCTCAAGTTAAGACCATTCGAACCAAAGTTAGAGAAGTCCTGAAAAGAGTGACACAAGAATGGTCCTTGCACTTACAACCACTGCAACATCCCCGCAATCAGGTGAGCAAAACTGGGCATGTCTCACTTAAGGACCATGCGGCTTAGAGATGGAAGTTCCAATTGCAGTCTTAAGTCAAGGACCATTACCTGTCCCATCTTCATTTTACAACGGCACTGGGAAAAAGTGACTTATAACTGCTTTTCACACACTGTCTGGTTTGGTTCTACAACCCAACAGGACAGACACAGACTCCAGAGAGTAATTAGGACTGCAGAAAAAAACCATGGCTACCAACCTGTCTTCCATGGAGGACACGTATACTGCACGAGTCAAAAAGAGGGCTGTGAAAATATCTACAGACCCCTCACATCCCGGACATAAACTGTTTCAACTCCTTCCCTGACAACTATAGAGCCCTGCACACCAGAACAACTAGACACAAGGGGAGTTTTTTCCCCAAATGACATTACACTGCAAAACAAATAATCCCCTCCACACTGTCCAACTATTTACAAAGTCTGCACTACTATTACTATTAATCTTCTCATCGTTTCTATCACCCATCCCCTCCCACTTGTGACTGTATGACTGTGACTTTGTGCTTATATCCTTACCATTTATATTGACTGTTTCCTAGTATGATTTGATGGCTTATTTGTATCCTATGACTATTATTAAGTGTTGTACCTGATGATTCTTGACTCTTGATGAATGGATCTTTTCTTTTATGTACACCAAGAGCATTTGCACCAAACACAAATTCCTTGTGTGTCCAGTCACACTTGGCCAATAAAGAATTGAATTCTATTCTATTCTATTCTATTCTATTCTAATTCTATTCTTATCAGATCGATCATCTCTTTAGTCTATTCTATACTTCCTATTCCATTCTATTATATTATTCTATTCTATTCTTTCTTATTCTATTCTATTCTTTCTTATTCTATTCTATTCTTATTCTATTCTTATCAGATCAATCATCTATTTAGTCTATTCTATACTTCCTATTCTGTTCTATTCTATTCTATTATTCTATTCTATTCTATTCTTATCAGATCAATCATCTATTTAGTCTATTCTATACTTCCTACTCTGTTCTATTCTATTATTCTATTCTTTCTTATTTTATTCTATTCTATTCTATTCTATTCGATTCTTATCAGATCAATCATCTATTTAGTCTATTCTATACTTCCTACTCTGTTCTATTCTATTATTCTATTCTATTCTTTCTTATTCTATTCTATTCTATTCTATCCTATCCTATCCTATCCTATTCTTATTCTATTCTGCCGTTGCCACATCCCCATGTTCACATGATCAAAATTAAGGTGCTTAGCAACTGACTCATCTTTACGACGGTTGCAGTGTTCTGGGATCACATGATCCCCTTTTGTGACCTTCCATCCATGAGGGGGTAGCCAGATTCACTTGAACAACCGTGTTGCTAACTTCGAGCGGGATAATTACACCGTTTGAGACACAAAATAGGTTATTTGTGGTCTCAATGTATATTTGATATTTGTTATCTCTACTGGGTCTGGGCAGCCCTTTTGGTACCAAATATGCTTCGGTCCAGCTGGGGGGGCCAGGGATCTGTTTTGTGCAGGAATCTGTTCCTTGAAATGTGTTTGCTGTGGAACAGAGATGGGGGTTCCTGTCAAAATGCGGCAGACCCTCCAAAGTACTTTTAAACTCAAATTGGACAACCCACGGCCCGTTGGGTCATCCTTTCAGAGAGACTTCCTTATCCGACCAGGTAAACAGAAAGACCACAGGTGGGCAAAATATACGGTAGGAGGAGGAATGATTTTCGATTTCCTGCTGGCTTCCCCAATGACTTAAGGTAAGGCGGCAGGGAGATTCGGAAACCGCGACTGTGTGATGACGGACCCCGGCAACGCTGCAAGTGGCCACAACTTTGAGAATACATCTGGTGGAGTGCAGCTCCATGAAATTGAGTTCAATTCCACAGGAGTCGTGGATCCCATGGATGCATTAAAAGTTGGCGGTGCCTCGGTTCCAATTTTTTTGTGCTATGGCGCAACCGTTTAAGCCGCCAACAGACAAACAGGCAGGAGGGACTTTTTAGCATTATATAGATGTGAAGTGCTGCACTACAAAAACTTATTAGTCTCGTTGGGGGCTTTGGTGGATCTAATTCAGCAACATACTACTGCATAAATTTTATTTGATAAGCAATATATTGTTATTGCAGTAATAAAACTGTGTAATCTTGCACAAGGTATATTAGTCAGCGTTTTTGGCAAAGGCTACATGCATGAAGTCCAGATTAGGATGAGTGAGGAAGATGAGGGCGCTATCTGCTTTGATATTAATAGCAAAAACTATCATTTATTTGCATTGTTCGAATAACAAAAGTATCACCTACCGCAGGGCCCCCCAACTCCCTGGCACTGGAGAATTTTAAGCAGATTTAAAAAAAAACACCTTACTATAGCCAGTGTAAATGGATATTACAATAAACTCAATTAAGACAATTACAGAAAGGCTGGGATTTTGTTTTTGTTTTTTTTTCTTTTTAAAAATAGAATATCTAAAGGCATGTAAAAAGCCATTTTGGCATTTGTGTGTCACATTTCTAGAGATTTGAAATGGTTATTCACAAAAATACATTATAAGACATTGCTACTATAGGTTTACTTTTTGGTGGAGGGGTGTCAATGAATGTGTAAAGTTCAAGTTCTGACTGTCTAGGTATCATTGGATACTTCCTTAATCCTGGAACTAATTTTATTCCTTACTATTCATGCTTTTACCCTTAGATATTGGCGTTATTTGCAACGCTGGCTGGAGGATTCTGGGAGTTGAAGTCCATCCAACGTAAAAATCCTGAAGTTAAGAAGCATTGCCCTCCCACAATGCTTCTTTGCCATGAGCTGCTGAACCAATTCATCCTTTCAACTTTACAAGTAGTCCTTGACTTATGACTTTATTTAGCGTCTGTTCAAAGTTACGAACATGCTGGGGAAAAAAAAAAAGCAACTTACAACAGAACCTAGGACTCACAGCCTTTGTATCATCCCCAGCCCTGTGTTTCAAAATTCAGGAGCTTGGCAACCTGTGTGTACTTACAATAGTTGCATCTTCCCAGGGTTCTCCATTTGCAACCTTTCCAGCTGTCTTCCGACAAGCAAAGTCAATCAGATTTGTCTAAACAATCAAAGTGGCTTAGCAAGTATGAAAAAAATAGGTTGTTAAAATTGGGCGTGACACCCTTATGACCGACTCACTTAAGAGACGGAGGTTCCAGTTCCATTTGCGGTCATAAGTCGAGAACTAGTTGTATTTGTTTTTTTAAAAAACATGCTTCTACACTGCCACAATGAAAATTATTCTCAGTAGCTCAAGATGGCAGCCTTCGGACTCTCTCAAACGCAAAGAAGAAGAAGGGGAGTGATTTGTTTCATTTCACACACACACACACACACACACACACACACACACAGAGGTTTAAATGGGTCCACCCGCTAGAGAGCAACCAAGTAGAGGAGGGATCAAACAGGGAAGTAGCATGGACTCATTAGGTAGAGACAAAGTCTGAATGCCTTTGAGCTTTTCCCAGGCGAATCTGCCAGCCTGGGAAGATTCCTGTAAAACAGGCATGGAGCAATAAAGTAGCTAACTTTGAATTCTACACGTGTGGATCTGTCGTTGGTGCTTGACACCACCCCGCAGGAGTCACGTTGGGTCAGAAGGATCGTTCTAAGGAGGCCACCTGAGTTCGGGGCACCAACGCGATCCGAACCTGGTACTGACTTGAGCCCTGAACCACGTACCTTCTCAGGGAGATCCGTGAGCAGCTATTGGGTCAAGAGAAGAATCCACGTGCAGATCTCGATCGGGAGGGGAGTTACGGTGTTAGTTTAGGGACTGTGACATGCCCTTGGGAGAGACAAACATTCGGGTGACAAGGCGGTGTTGCAGAAAAGGACAGGGGTACCACATGCAAGGTTGAAGGACACAATGAAAGCAGGGTATGGTAGAGGCTGGCAGGCATTCCCTCTTAAAAGGCGGATCTTAGAAGCTTCCACTCGTCGTTAATTTCTTTATTTTTGTTTCCAACCCAATTGTCAAGACCGATTCCCGTGGTCACCTACATTTTGTCCTTGCTTGCAGCTTGACAATAACAGGGAAGGAGATATGGGAATGCAAGGGAGGGCCAATGGTATTCAAGCATCCATCGGCTTCCAAGAGACACTGCTGGCACCTCAAGGATGCCCCGAGCAGAACTGTGGCAGAGAAAGAGAGAGAGAGGAGAGAGGAGAGAGGAGAGAGAGAGAGAGGAGAGAGAGAGAGAGAGAGAGAGAGAGAGAGGAGAGAGGAGAGAGAGAGAGAAAGAGAGAGAGAGAGAGAGAGAGAGAGAGAGAGAGAGATCCAGTGTGGCTGGCTGTTTCCCATAACATAATGAAGAAGGGTGATTGTTGGTAGTTTCGGACTGTGGGTGGCCAGTGAGGAAAAGGAGGGAATTAACTATGTTTGCTTTCGTGCGGGAAACCCAGAGCTGGTTTTGCTTCTTCTGTGCCAATGTGGTTTATTCGGTAAAGTTTTATATGCTCTTGGTAAAATAATGTTATTTTTTCTGGATTCACTAACTGGGCACCAACACTACTCAAGAACTGTCCTGTGGATTAATCCTGCATGGACACTGATCCTAAGCTCTTCAAGCAGGTAAACCTTTAAGGTAGTCCTCAACTTACAATCATAACCAGAATCCAAATTTCCACTGCTAAGTGAGTTGGTTGTTTGGTGAGCTGGGCCTGATTTTTTTTTTTTCTCTCTCTCTCTCTATCTACCTATCTCTCCCCCACCTCTCATCTTTCTCTATCTATCTATGTATCTCTCCCTCTCTCTCTCTCATCTCTCTCTCTCTATCTACATATCTCTCCCTCCCCTCCTCTCATCTCTATCTACGTATCTCTCCCTCTCTCTCTTTACGTATCTCTTCCTCTTTCTCATCTCTCTCTCTCTATCTACGTCTCTCTCTCTCTGCCACAGCTGTTCAGTGAATCAATGCAGCTGCAATTGTTAACTGAATTTAAGTTTCCCCCCCTTGGCTTTGATTCTTGGAAGCCAGCCGGGAAGATCCCAATTGATGATCGCGCAATCCTGTGGATGATATGATGGTTGTTTTAAGTGCGAGAACCACTCCTCGGTCTCTGTCTCCCCCACCCCACCCCAAATGCTATTGCAACTTTGAACGGTCACAATATGAATGATTATAAGTTGAGGACTGCCTGCCCTGATTAATATGTCCATGAAGACTCGGATCATCCAGGCCAAAGGTATCTAAAAGGTTGAATCGTGGCAAACGGGGGCAAAAATTTCTTAATCTTGAGAGGTTTCATGGCTCATCCAAGCCACTTCATCGGTCAAAATTAAGAAAAATAATAATTATGTAATGCAATATGTCTATCTGTTGTGGCCTGCTGGCAGCTGATGGAGCTGCCAGCAGAGTTGGATAGTAGTGAGGAGGCTGGGGAGGGCTCGGGAAAGGGCTCTGCATCAGAGGCAGGGTTGGGGCCAGGGCAGGCTGGCAATCATCAGCTGCCTTTGGGCGCAGACAGCAGTGAGGCGGGGAAGCTTCTGGAAGCAGGGCTACCAGAAGACAAGAACAATTGAGAAGGCAGAGTCAACTCAGGAGTAAGGCCACACCTTGGAGATGATTGACCCCTCCCATAGGACATAAAAGAAGAGTTTTTGTAGGAAGCAACTAGTTTGTCTGGTCGATTCATGCTTTGAAAAGTTCTGTTCGACTCTGTGTCAAGTTTGGCCTTGTCCTGCGCTTGGCAAATTCGTTCTCTGGCCGCATCCCAAGAGCAATAAGGTGGGTGTTTTTCAACATTCCCCTGGAAGACTGTTTTGCAAAGCCCTGAAGGCTGTGAATGAACGTAATTCACAGCCGTGGAAAATAAAAAGAGGTTTTGCCGGGATTAAGATTGGGTTTTATGCTTTCTAAGGAAGCCCAGGTCAGAACACTCATCATCCAGGCCAGAAGTCCCCAACCTTTCGCCTGTTTGCAAGAGCTTTTGGCATGGAGGAAGAGGAGGCTTTTGGGGCCCGGTCTCTCACTCCATGAGACTCACCGAGACTGCCCGATGTTCCAAATGCAGGTCGGGTGTCCTGCACAAACAGCCTTGGTGAGTCAGCGAAGGTGAGCAGGGCGCGCTCGTCCTGTTCAGCCTCTGCTCTCACCGCTTCGGTTTTGGAGCATTGGGAGCAAGCGGCTTTGGAGGCCTGGCTGCGGTGGGGGAAAAGGGGAATCAGGCCGTGTGAGTGACGGACCAGTGTGTACGCCTGGACAAGAGAAGAGTTTGGAGCACAGCTCATGCGAGGGGAGCTTCACGCCTGCAACAGCCTGCCCGTTGCACGGCCCAGTTCTGAAGGCCTTTGAGCTTTATCTGGCTTTTCCCAGGCGAATCTGCCAGCCTGGGAAGATTCCTATAATACAGGCATGGAGCAATAAAGTATCTAAGTTGGAATTCTACCCATGTAGGTCTGTCATTGGTGCATGACACCATCCCAGAAGAATCACATTGGGTCCGAAGGATAGTTCTAAGGAAGCCCACCCAGTCCCAAATAGACCAGGTTGGGGGACCCCTGATCAAAGGTATCTAAAATTACCTAACTTTTTTTTTTTTTTTTAATTTGGACCGAGGAAGCTGCTCGGATGAGCAGTGAAACATCTCTGATTAACAAGCTTTGTTTCCCGTTGCCATCATCATCTTTTAACAACACTGCAATCCCTTGCGGAGTGGAGTCTGGGCCACCGAATTGGAACGGAGGGTTTACTGGCTGGATGCCTTTCCTGTTGCCAGTACAGAGGGTGGTTTTTTGGGGGTGGGGTGGGGTGGGCAGAATATATTCTCATTGGGAGAGAAACATCTGCCTCAACCTGGAATCGAACTCACAGCCTCCTGATTGCGAAGGCGAGAGCTCCACCTCCAGGCCACCACACCACGTTGTTGCCGTAAGGCTGCACCGATTGAACAGTCGGTGCCTTCGAGGTCTGCAAAGGAAGGGCGGTAAAGCAGAAGTCGGGTGAGACCGGAGGGAGGGGTTTTTTTTGGGGGGGGGAGGGGTGAGGGCAAAGCACCAGCCGGACGTACCTTCTTCATGACAACAGAGGAAGTGGAATGAATGGTGCTCTCATGGTCATGCATCAGAAGCAGCTCAGAACTGCTCTCCTCCATTACCTCCTGCATGCTGTTGACACTGCTGCTCTGGCTGCCTGTGCTGATAGACATACTGGGGATGGAATGATTGCTGCCCAGACTGTCTATCTTCCTGGTCAGGTTTGTCCCATTCTCACTGTCCTACAAAATAAGGAGCAGCAGGTTTAAGGCCGGGGTGAAAGGAAGCGCCGCCAATCGGGGGTGGGGAGGAGAGACTAGGACAGGGACCCATTGTGCAGACACACACACACAAAGGTTCTCGCCTCCTTCTAGGTCCTTCCCTCCTTCTGAGGGGTCCTCGGGGCTCGGTGGGTTTCTTACGGACGTTTCATGACCCAACTAGGCAACCTCATCAGGGGCATGAAGGAGAGGGGTTTGTGGAGAGGAGGAGGACTGAACGGTCCTTGGTGCTCTCTGCACTTGGTTGTTTTTCTTGCAGACATTTGATGACACGACTACGGGGCATCGTCAGTGCTAAAAGGAAGTGGGGTTTGTGGAAAGGAGGAGGAGGAGGAGGAGGAAGAGGAGGAAGAGGAAAGCGAAGAGGAAGGGGAAAGGGAAAGGGAAGGAGGAGGAGGAGGAAGAGGAGGAAGAGGAAAGCGAAGAGGAAGGGGAAAGGGAAAGGGAAGAAGGAGGAGGAGGAGGAGGAGGAAGAGGAAAGCAAAGAGGAAGGGGAAAGGGAAAGGGAAGGAGGAGGAGGAGGAAGAGGAGGAAGAGGAAAGCGAAGAGGAAGGGGAAAGGGAAAGGGAAGGAGGAGGAGGAGGAAGAGGAAAGCGAAGAGGAAGGGGAAAGGGAAAGGGAAGGAGGAGGAGGAGGAAGAGGAGGAAGAGGAAAGCGAAGAGGAAGGGGAAAGGGAAAGGGAAGAAGGAGGAGGAGGAGGAGGAGGAAGAGGAAAGCGAAGAGGAAGGGGAAAGGGAAAGGGAAGGAGGAGGAGGAGGAAGAGGAGGAAGAGGAAAGCGAAGAGGAAGGGGAAAGGGAAAGGGAAGGAGGAGGAGGAGGAAGAGGAGGAAGAGGAAAGCGAAGAGGAAGGGGAAAGGGAAAGGGAAGGAGGAGGAGGAGGAAGAGGAGGAAGAGGAAAGCGAAGAGGAAGGGGAAAGGGAAAGGGAAGGAGGAGGAGGAGGAAGAGGAGGAAGAGGAAAGCGAAGAGGAAGGGGAAAGGGAAAGGGAAAGGGAAGAAGGAGGAGGAGGAGGAGGAGGAGGAAGAGGAAAGCGAAGAGGAAGGGGAAAGGGAAAGGGAAGAAGGAGGAGGAGGAAGAGGAGGAAGAGGAAAGCGAAGAGGAAGGGGAAAGGGAAAGGGAAAGGGAAGAAGGAGGAGGAGGAGGAGGAGGAAGAGGAAAGCGAAGAGGAAGGGGAAAGGGAAAGGGAAAGGGAAGAAGGAGGAGGAGGAGGAGGAGGAGGAAGAGGAAAGCGAAGAGGAAGGGGAAAGGGAAAGGGAAGAAGGAGGAGGAGGAAGAGGAGGAAGAGGAAAGCGAAGAGGAAGGGGAAAGGGAAAGGGAAAGGGAAGAAGGAGGAGGAGGAGGAGGAGGAAGAGGAAAGCGAAGAGGAAGGGGAAAGGGAAAGGGAAGAAGGAGGAGGAGGAAGAGGAGGACGAGGAGCGACTGTGATCCTGGGTGCTCTCTTGGTGGTTTTCCTGCAGACGTTTCACTACCCAACTAGGTGACATCATCAGTGTCGGGAGGGAGTGGTCATGAAATGCCTGCAACAAAACCATCAAGCGCAGAGAGCACCAAGGACCCCACAGTACTCCTCCCCCCCCTCTCCCTTCCAGCACTGATGATGTTACCTAAATGGGTCATGAAACGTCTGCAAGAAAATCACCAAGCCCCAAGAACTCCACAGTCCTCCTCCTCTCCACAAACCCCACTCCCTTCCAGCACTGATAATGTTACCTAAATGGGTCATGAAACGTCTGCAAGAAAATCACCAAGCCCCAAGAACTCCACAGTCCTCCTCCTCTCCACAAACCCCACTCCCTTCCAGCACTGATAATGTTACCTAAATGGGTCATGAAACGTCTGCAAGAAAATCACCAAGCCCCAAGAACTCCACAGTCCTCCTCCTCTCCACAAACCCCACTCCCTTCCCTCACTGATGATGTTACCTAAATGGGTCATGAAACGTCTGCAAGAAAATCACCAAGCCCCAAGAACTCCACAGTCCTCCTCCTCTCCACAAACCCCACTCCCTTCCAGCACTGATGATGTTACCTAAATGGGTCATGAAACGTCTGCAAGAAAATCACCAAGCCCCAAGAACTCCACAGTCCTCCTCCTCTCCACAAACCCCACTCCCTTCTAGCACTGATAATGTTACCTACTTGGCTCACACTCAGAGAGCACCAAGGACCCCACAGTTCAACCTTGAGCTACAAATATTCTCTCTTCTCAGCTTCCTTCTTCCCTTCCAGCAAACCCCAAAAATGGTTCTTGGGGGGGGGGGGGGAGTGACAGAGCCCGAACAGCTTCTCCCTAATGCCTGTTACTTGACGTTTTGCAAACCAGTTGATCTTTGCCTGTCTTGCCCACTGCATAAATTGAGACAAACTTGGGTGGCTTTACTAGTTTGGGGGCGAAGCGTCCTCGAAAATCCCATCTTTTAGGCACCAGGTACGGAAGGGGAGAATCGCTCACGGAAACTCCTATTCTCACTTCTGTTTTTAGGCTGAAAAACAGCTTCTATCCCAGGGCAGTAACTCTACTGAATTCTACTGTATAGGTTATGGTTAGCGAGCGACAGATGTGGACGGCTGAGGAGAGCAATGACTCCAATGAGGGGCCAGGACCTTCAGGGAGTGGATTGCTGCCTTCAGAGATTGTGGGGGCTGGCAGAAGCGATGAGGAGGTTCCCCAGGAGCCTGCGCCAAGTGAGCGTGCACTCAGGTTTGCTCGCAGGAAAGAGCAGCTGCAGCAGCACGGGCGACTTGGGAGTAAGGCTGCAAGGTAATAGCCCCTCCTTCAAGAAGATTAAAAGCCAGCTGTGAAACAAACATACTTTGCAGAAGGCAAAGAAGTTTTGAAACTCGGCCTCGTGGACATTCCGGTTGGTATCTGAAGACTCTTATATTGTAAACTATTTCTTGTCTGTTATCTTTTGGCCAGTTTAGCAAGGCTTGTGCTTATCACAGCTAATTAGTTTGTAAAAGCATTACAAGGTTTTGGCTCTTTTCGGATTGTGTTTGATTTGTTGGAAAATGGTGTGGGTCAGAACAGTACAGTACACTGAAGATGGTATTTAATTTCGTTGTACCATGTGCAATGACAATAAACTAAACTAATGGCACATTGGAAATAATAGTTACTGCATCCCAGACAGCAAAAGATGATGGTTAAAATAATAATAATCATAATCATAATAATTGCTATCTGCCCTGTCTTGTCACTCCAACAGCCCTACTGACAAGAAGCAGATGAAGGTTTTCGACATGCGCTCAAAGACAGGTAGTCCTTGACTTATGATCACAACGGGGGACAACAACTGGAATTTCCATAGCTAAGCAAAGCGAGATGGTGGGTTGAGTGTCCGGCGCCCAATTTTACCACCTTTCCTGCCTGCTACAGGTGCTCATGAATCCCGGCATTTGTTAAATGAAGCCTGCCACTGTTAAGCGAACCTGGCTCCCGATATTGACTGGGCTTGTCACAGGGTGCCCTGGAGAATGCTGTGACACAGTTGTTAAGTGCGAGGACCAGGCCCCAAGTGGCTTCCTTCAGGGCCGTTGGTAACCTTAAGTGGCCGCTAAACGAACAGTCGTAAGATGAGGACCACCTGCCCTCAGGTTGGCATGCTGCATGCAATGATTATCTGGAGGGAACGAAGCAGCACTTTGGTCAGGAAGGTTTGCTCCGGAAGTACAATAAGGGTGAGGGTGAATTCACACCCAAATCACAACCCAGTGAAGCGTCTCCAAGCTCTTATCTCTACCTTCTCCAGCTGACGGGCACGCTGGGTGGTTAAAACGCCTGCGAGGAATAGTCTCGGTCACCAGGCTTTCTCGATGGCCCTTGTGCCTTTTTAAACCCCTGAGATTCCAGCTTCTAGTCTAAAGAGTCATGGTGGTGCAATGGTGAGAATGCAGGATTGCAGGATGATTCTGCCAAATGCCAGCAGTTCAATCCTGATTGGCTCAAGGTCAACTCAGCCTTCCCTCTTTCCAAGGTGGGTAAAATGAGGACCGAGATTGTTGGGGGCAAGAGGCTGACTCTGTAAACTGCTTAGAGAGGGCTGGAAAGTACCATGAAGTGGTATATAAGTCTAGGTGCTATTCATATTGCTTTCTCCTTCCTTCCTTCCTTCCTTCCTTCCTTCCTTCCTTCCTTCCTTCCTTCCTTCCTTCCTTCCTTCCTTCCTTCCCTTCCCTTCCCTTCCCTTCCCTTCCCTTCCCTTCCCTTCCCTTCCCTTCCTTCCTTCACTCCCCCTTCTCCCTTCCTATGCAGTAGTTAGAAGACAGTATTGCAGGCTAACTCTGCCCACTGTCAGGAGTTTGATCCTGACCAGCTCAAGGTTAACTCAGCCTTCCATCCTTCTGAGGTCAGTAAAATGAGAACTCACAGTGTTGGGGGCAAGAGACTGATTTTATAAACTGCTTAGAGAGGGCTATATAAGACTATGGGTCAGTTGTCCTGATGCTTTCTTTAGTTCTAAACAGCACCATCCTTTGACGTTCACTCACTAGCCCTTTTTTATATGGGAAAAAAAGCCACCCCCTGTGTAAATAAAAAAGATCCAGTGAGGAAGACATTCACAAGGTGTCCCCCATATTGATGTCCTCCCCTGCTTGATGGGTGGATGGGTCATGGACTAGTCTTACCCCCATTTGAAGCTGGAATGAAGTGACCATTGGTTCATCTCGTCTTAATTCAGCCAGGGGAGAAATAGTAGTAATTTTTTTCTGGTTGGGCTGGATATCATCTCTGTTGGGCATGGTCATGAAGGAAAATATCTTGAGCCACTTTCTTTAGTCCGGGAACAAAATGGCAATTATCGGGCCCTGTTTTGGGATCTAGCTGTTTTGGGATCTACTCCGTTTTCCCGAAAATACAACCTACCCTGAAAGTAAGTCCTAGCTTGATTTTTATTTTCCATGTGTATCCAATATAAGCCCTACCCCCAAAATAAGCCCTAAATAAGGTCCCACCCACTCCAGAGTGCACGAGTACAAATTAAGCTAGGGTGAGGAGGGGGATGGAGGAATTGCCCTACTACTTCCCTTTGGATAGTTGTAGCCAGGCCTTGCATACCCCGACACCTGCCTTACTGGCCCATTTCTTCTGCAGCCAGCAAGGCTGGCAAGACTTTCCTGAAGGCCTCTGGAGCTGATAACAAAGCTCTGGATCGATCCTGCATAGGCCTTCAGGAAAGCCTTGCCGGCCACAGAAGAAGAGGTTCCTGAAGGCTTCTGACAGGGAAAAGGAGACCGGGGGCCATGTGCGCAAGTGAGGTTAATTAGTGGATGATATCCCCCGAAAATAAGACCTAGTGCCTTTCTTTGGTGGCAAAAATTATAAGACAGTGTCTTATTTTCGGGAAAACAACAGTCACTGTTTTGGATCTAACTGAGGCCTGGTTCCCATAGCCGTGACCCAAATCTAAGACCAAACTTAATTTGCTTCAGATGTTCGGTTGCCATCTGTCTTGAGGACTGTCTCAAGAGCATCAACGCCCCCAGAAGTCAGAGGTAAGACAGTCTTGTTCCCAAGCACATTCCTCATATTGTGCTGGGAACCCAGGAAAAGGGACTTGGCAGGGACCCTGTGAAGCAGGAAGACACATTTACTATGACCATTAATGTGATTATTATTATCATCGGTGGCGGTATAGATAAACTTGAATACCTCCTCGTCTTCCTGAGACTCGTTCAGAGGGCCATTGTAGACCTCCTGGAAAAGGATTTTGTTCATTTTCCGAGACTGAAGGTTATCCAACTCTCGGACTGCATCCTTGGTTCTTTGAATCAAGTCTAGGAGGACCCGGGACGGACGCTCGCATCGTACAAATTCATGCTGGGTTTTAGAAGGATGACAGAAGCATTCTGGATGAGAAGACAAAAGACGCAAGAGACAAGACAACCCCACTACCTCCACCCGGCCAATCTTTTGCACAACCGAAGCAGATCTCTCTCTCCATTATGGCAGAAAATATTAATGAAGATTCCCCCAAAGTAGGCACCATTTTATCATCATCATCATCATAATTCAGGAACACTGAATTATCATGTTATTTAGCACTCCGATGAAAATTTGGTCCTTTTCAAGCGGTGGGGTTTTTTTTTTAACATGAAAAGTAAGTTCCAAGTTGACTGATGTCATGTTGTTGACGGGCTATGCCCTTGTTCATGCAGGCACTTATATATCGCTGACTGTTGTTGATGGGACATGCCTTTATGCATATGGACTTGCATTGGAGGCAATGTATTGTTGACTATTATTTATGGGACCATTATTTATGTTGATCTGGACTTGACTGTTGGTGATGGGATATGCCCTTATTCTTATGGACTCATAACCAGAGGTAGTATTCAGCCAGTTTGGACCAGTTCTGGAGAACCAGCCAATACCGCCTCTGACTGGCCCCGCCAACCCCATCTATTCTCTGCCTCCCGAGTCCCAGATGATCGGCTGGGTCTTCTTTGGTTACCCTACGCAGGAAAACAGAGCTGGAAAGCAGGTTGGTGGGGTGCGGAGGGAATGGGATTTTGCAGTATCCTTCCCCAGCTATGGCCACCAAGCCACGCCCAAATTTAGTAAAATTTATAAAAACAATTTGAATCCCACCACTGCCATGTATTGTTGACTATTGATGATGGGATATGCCCTTATTCATATGGACCCATAACCATGTATTGTTGACTGTTGGTGATGGGATATGCCCTTAGAGACTGAAGACTATATATTGTTGACTATTGATGATGGGATATGCCCTTATTCATATGGACCCATAACTAGGTATTGTTGACTATTGGTGATGGGATATGCCCTTGTTTGTAAGGACCCATCACTATGTATTGTTGACTGTTGGTGATGGGATATGCCCTGAGAGACTGAAGACTATATATTGTTGACTATTGGTGATGGGATATGCCCTTATTTGTAAGGACCCATCACTATGTATTGTTGACTGTTGGTGATGGGATATGCCCTGAGAGACTGAAGACTATATATTGTTGACTATTGATGTTGGGATATGCCCTTATTCATATGGACCCATAACTAGGTATTGTTGACTATTGGTGATGGGATATGCCCTTATTTGTAAGGACCCATCACTATGTATTGTTGACTGTTGGTGATGGGATATGGCATACAGACTCAAGACTGTGTATTGTTGACTGTTGTTGATATGTTCTGCTCTTATTCATATAGACTCAACATTCATGAATGAAGGCAAGTATACATGTCCCGGGATAACGTTGCAGGATCCAATCTGGGCCAGTTGCCGGGACCAGAGGTTTGGCCTTCCGAGCTTTCGAACTCATGCTGAGGCCATCCTTGGGGAACTTCTCTTTCACCAGAAATCACAGTGACCAACCCAGATTGGACTCAAGGCTAGGTATTGTTGGACTGATGACCAGTCTACTTTCCTTCACTAAACAAGGAAGTAGACTTCACAAGACATCTGCTTCTTGGTCTTCAACATATTCCACTCCTTCTGTCCTTGCTTTTATTCCTGCTGCTTTCAACCTACTCATCTACTGGTGGCATCCTCTTTCACTTCCCCAGAATCCTTGGAGGGGAAAGAGCGAAAAAGAGGGAGCCGTGTTAAAAATAGACCACTTGGGTTTACTCAAGCTCGTCTGATACTTCTGAAGAGAACTTCCTAGTGGGTGGATCCAGATAAGGAAGAAAGGCCCTGAAGGAACACTAGAAAGGGAATCAGTTGCTTCCCCATGACGCAGATTTCCCAAAGCAGAGAGGTGAAACTTTACCCTCAAAAGTTCTGACGATGATGGACGTTCCTGAGGTAGTTTCTGCAAGCAGTAATCAAC